>CAXIEJ010000094.1:0-1200000 GCA_964023215.1 Eledona agricola | reverse complement strand
AGACTCACCTAAATTACTTCGGCTACTCTAAATCATCAGCAACTAACCCTTACCACAACAAACTAAACCCAATCACTTTTAAATTATACAAAAATGCTAGTAACCATAGCAAACTATGCCAAACTCACCTAAATTACTTCGGCTACCATAAATCATCACGAACTAACCCTTACCACAACAAACTAAACCCAATCACTTTTAAATTAAACAAAAATGCTAGTAACCATAGCAAACTATGCCAAACTCACCTTAATTACTTCGGCTATCAAAAATCACCCCCAACTACACTTTACAGCAACAAACTAAGCCCAATCACTTTAAAATTACAAAAAAATGCTAAAAATAATTACAAACTATACCAAAATCACCTAAATTACTTCGGCTACCATAAATCATCACCAACTAACCCTTACCACAACAAACTAAACCCAATCACTTTTAAATTACAAAAAAATGCTAGTAACCATAGCAAATTATGCCAAACTCACCTAAATTACTTCGACTACCATAAATCATCACCAACTAACCCTTACCACAACAAACTAAACCCAATCACTTTTAAATTATAAAAAAATGCTACTAACCATAGCAAACTATGCCAAACGCACCTAAATTACTTCGGCTATCAAAAATCACCTCCAACTACACTTTACAGCAACAAACTAAGCCCAATCACTTTAAAATTACAAAAAAATGCTAAAAATCATAACAAACTATACCAGAATCACCTAAATTACTTCGGCTACCGTAAATAACCCCCTACTATCCCTTACCACAACAAACCAAACCATATCATCTTAAAATTACAAAAAAAGGTGTACAAATCATAACAAACTATGCCAAACTCACCTAAATTACTTCGGCTACCATAAATCATCACCAACTATCCCTTACCACAACAAACTAAACCCAATGACTTTTAAATTATAAAAAAAATGCTATTAACCATAGCAAACTATGTCAAACTCACCTAAATTACTTCAGCTATCAAAAATCACCCCCAACTACACTTTACAGCAACAAACTTAGCCCAATCACTTTAAAATTACAAAAAAATGCTAAAAATAATTACAAACTATACCAAAATCACCTAAATTACTTCGGCTACCGTAAATCACCCCCAACTATCCCTTACCACAACAAACCAAACCATATCATCTTAAAATTACAAAAAAAGGTGTACAAATCATAACAAACTATGCCAGACTCACCTAAATTACTTCGGCTACTCTAAATCATCACCAACTAACCCTTACCACAACAAACTAAACCCAATCACTTTTAAATTACAAAAAAATGCTAGTAACCATAGCAAACTATGCCAAACTCACCTAAATTACTTCGGCTACTCTAAATCATCACCAACTAACCCTTACCACAACAAACTAAACCCAATCACTTTTAAATTACAAAAAAATGCTAGTAACCATAGCAAACTATGCCAAACTCACCTAAATTACTTCGGCTACCATAAATCATCACCAACTAACCCTTACCACAACAAACTAAACCCAATCACTTTTAAATTACAAAAAAATGCTAGTAACCATAGCAAACTATGCCAAACTCACCTAAATTACTTCGGCTACCATAAATCATCACCAACTAACCCTTACCACAACAAACTAAACCCAATCACTTTTAAATTACAAAAAAATGCTACTAACCATAGCAAACTATGCCAAACTAACCTTAATTACTTCGGCTATCAAAAATCACCCCCAACTACACTTTACAGCAACAAACTAAACCCAATCACTTTAAAATTACAAAAAAATGATAAAAATCATAACAAACTATACCAAAATCACCTAAATTACTTCGGCTACCGTAAATCACCCCCAACTATCCCTTACCACAACAAACCAAACCATATCATCTTAAAATTACAAAAAAAGGTGTACAAATCATAACAAACTATGCCAGACTCACCTAAATTACTTCGGCTACTCTAAATCATCACCAACTAACCCTTACCACAACAAACTAAACCCAATCACTTTTAAATTACAAAAAAATGCTAGTAACCATAGCAAACTATGCCAAACTCACCTAAATTACTTCGGCTACTCTAAATCATCACCAACTAACCCTTACCACAACAAACTAAACCCAATCACTTTTAAATTACAAAAAAATGCTAGTAACCATAGCAAACTATGCCAAACTCACCTAAATTACTTCGGCTACCATAAATTATCACCAACTAACCCTTACCACAACAAACTAAACCCAATCACTTTTAAATTACAAAAAAATACTACTAACCGTAGCAAACTATGCCAAACTCACCTAAATTACTTCGGCTATCAAAAATCACCCCCAACTACACTTTACAGCAACAAACTAAGCCCAATCACTTTAAAATTACAAATAAATGCTAAAAATCATAACAAACTACACCAGAATCACCTAAATTACTTCGACTACCGTAAATCACCCCCAACTATCCCTTACCACAACAAACCAAACCATATCATCTTAAAATTACAAAAAAAGGTGTACAAATCATAAGAAACTATGCCAGACTCACCTAAATTACTTCGGCTACTCTAAATCATCACCAACTAACCCTTACCACAACAAACTAAACCCAATCACTTTTAAATTACAAAAAAATGCTAGTAACCATAGCAAACTATGCCAAACTCACCTAAATTACTTCGGCTACCATAAATCATCACCAACTAACCCTTACCACAACAAACTAAACCCAATCACTTTTAAATTACAAAAAAATGCTAGTAACCATAGCAAACTATGCCAAACTCACCTAAATTACTTCGGCTACCATAAATCATTACCAACTAACCCTTACCACAACAAACTAAACCCAATCACTTTTAAATTACAAAAAAATGCTACTAACCATAGCAAACTATGCCAAACTAACCTAAATTACTTCGGCTATCAAAAATCACCCCCAACTACACTTTACAGCAACAAACTAAACCCAATCACTTAAAAATTACAAAAAAATGCTAAAAATCATAACAAACTATACCAAAATCACCTAAATTACTTCGGCTACCGTAAATCACCCCCAACTATCCCTTACCACAACAAACCAAACCATATCATCTTAAAATTACAAAAAAAGGTGTACAAATCATAAGAAACTATGCCAGACTCACCTAAATTACTTCGGCTACTCTAAATCATCACCAACTAACCTTTACCACAACAAACTAAACCCAATGACTTTTAAATTATAAAAAAATGCTATTAACCATAGCAAACTATGCCAAACTCACCTAAATTACTTCGGCTATCAAAAATTACCCCCAACTACACTCTACAGCAACAAACTAAGCCCAATCACTTTAAAATTACAAATAAATGCTAAAAATCATAACAAACTACACCAGAATCACCTAAATTACTGCGACTACCGTAAATCACCCCCAACTATCCCTTACCACAACAAACCAAACCATATCATCTTAAAATTACAAAAAAAGGTGTACAAATCATAAGAAACTATGCCAGACTCACCTAAATTACTTCGGCTACTCTAAATCATCACCAACTAACCTTTACCACAACAAACTAAACCCAATGACTTTTAAATTATAAAAAAATGCTATTAACCATAGCAAACTATGCCAAACTCACCTAAATTACTTCGGCTATCAAAAATTACCCCCAACTACACTCTACAGCAACAAACTAAGCCCAATCACTTAAAAATTACAAAAAAATGCTAAAAATCATAACAAACTATACCAAAATCACCTAAATTACTTCGGCTACCGTAAATCACCCCCAACTATCCCTTACCACAACAAACCAAACCATATCATCTTAAAATTACAAAAAAAGGTGTACAAATCATAACAAACTATGCCAGACTCACCTAAATTACTTCGGCTACTCTAAATCATCACCAACTAACCCTTACCACAACAAACTAAACCCAATCACTTTTAAATTACAAAAAAATGCTAGTAACCATATCAAACTATGCCAAACTCACCTAAATTACTTCGGCTACTCTAAATCATCACCAACTAACCCTTACCACAACAAACTAAACCCAATCACTTTTAAATTACAAAAAAATGCTAGTAACCATAGTAACCATAGCAAACTATGCCAAACTCACCTAAATTACTTCGGCTACTCTAAATCATCACCAACTAACCCTTACCACAACAAACTAAACCCAATCACTTTTAAATTACAAAAAAATGCAAGTAACCATAGCAAACTATGCCAAACTCACCTAAATTACTTCGGCTACCATAAATCATCACCAACTAACCCTTACCACAACAAACTAAACCCAATCACTTTTAAATTACAAAAAAATACTACTAACCGTAGCAAACTATGCCAAACTTACCTAAATTACTTCGGCTATCAAAAATCACCCCCAACTACACTTTACAGCAACAAACTAAGTCCAATCACTTTAAAATTACAAATAAATGCTAAAAATCATAACAAACTACACCAGAATCACCTAAATTACTTCGACTACCGTAAATCACCCCCAACTATCCCTTACCACAACAAACCAAACCATATCATCTTAAAATTACAAAAAAAGGTGTACAAATCATAACAAACTATGCCAGACTCACCTAAATTACTTCGGCTACTCTAAATCATCACCAACTAACCCTTACCACAACAAACTAAACCCAATCACTTTTAAATTACAAAAAAATGCTAGTAACCATAGCAAACTATGCCAAACTCACCTAAATTACTTCGGCTACTCTAAATCATCACCAACTAACCCTTACCACAACAAACTAAACCCAATCACTTTTAAATTACAAAAAAATGCTAGTAACCATAGCAAACTATGCCAAACTCACCTAAATTACTTCGGCTACCATAAATCATCACCAACTAACCCTTACCACAACAAACTAAACCCAATGACTTTTAAATTATAAAAAAATGCTATTAACCATAGCAAACTATGCCAAACTCACCTAAATTACTTCGGCTATCAAAAATCACCCCCAACTACACTCTACAGCAACAAACTAAGCCCAATCACTTTAAAATTACAAAAAAATGCTAAAAATCATAACAAACTATACCAGAATCACCTAAAATACCTTGGCTACCGTAAATCACCCCCAACTATCCCTTACCACAACAAACCAAACCATATCATCTTAAAATTACAAAAAAAGGTGTACAAATCATAACAAACTATGCCAGACTCACCTAAATTACTTCGGCTACTCTAAATCATCACCAACTATCCCTTACCACAACAAACTAAACCCAATCACATTTAAATTACAAAAAAATGCTAGTAACCATAGCAAACTATGCCCAACTCACCTAAATTACTTCGGCTACCATAAATCATCACCAACTAACCCTTACCACAACAAACTAAACGCAATCACTTTTAAATTACAAAAAAATGCAACTAACCATAGCAAACTATGCCAAACTCACCTAAATTACTTCGGCTATCAAAAATCACCCCGAACTACACTTTACAGCAACAAACTAAGCCCAATCACTTTAAAATTAAAAATAAATGCTAAAAATTATAACAAACTACACCAGAATCACCTAAATTACTTCGACTACCGTAAATCACCCCCAACTATCCCTTACCACAACAAACCAAACCATATCATCTTAAAATTACAAAAAAAGGTGTACAAATCATAACAAACTATGCCAGACTCACCTAAATTACTTCGGCTACTCTAAATCATTAGCAACTAACCCTTACCACAACAAACTTAACCCAATCACTTTTAAATTACACAAAAATGCTAGTAACCATAGCAAACTATGCCAAACTCACCTAAATTACTTCGGCTACCATAAATCATCACCAACTAACCCTTACCACAACAAACTAAACCCTATCACTTTTAAATTATACAAAAATGCTAGAAACCATAGCAAACTATGCCAAACTCACCTAAATCACTTCGGCTACCATAAATCATCACCAACTAACCCTTACCACAACAAACTAAACGCAATCACTTTTAAATTACAAAAAAATGCTACTAACCATAGCAAACTATGCCAAACTCATCTAAATTACTTCGGCTATCAAAAATCACCACCAACTACACTTTACAGCAACAAACTAAGCCCAATCACTTTAAAATTACAAAAAAATGTTAAAAATCATAACAAACTATATCAAAATCACCTAAATTACTTCGGCTACCGTAAATCACCCCCAACTATCCCTTACCACAAGAAACCAAACCATATCATCTTAAAATTACAAAAAAGGTGTACAAATCAAAACAAACTATGCCAGACTCACCTAAATTACTTCGGCTACTCTAAATCATCACCAGCTACCCTTACCACAGCAAACTAAACCCAATCACTTTTAAATTACAAAAAAATGCTACTAACCATAGCAAACTATGCCAAACTAACCTAAATTACTTCGGCTATCAAAAATCACCCCCAACTACACTTTACAGCAACAAACTAAGCCCAATCACTTTAAAATTACAAAAAAATGCTAAAAATTATAACAAACTATACCAGAATCACCTAAATTAATTCGGCTACCGTAAATCACCCCCAACTATCCCTTACCACAACAAATCCAACCATATCATCTTAAAATTACAAAAAAAGGTGTACAAATCATTGCAAACTATGCCAGACTCACCTAAATTACTTCGGCTACTCTAAATCATCAGCAACTAACCCTTACCACAACAAACTAAACCCAATCACTTTTAAATTATACAAAAATGCTAGTAACCATAGCAAACTATGCCAAACTCACCTAAATTACTTCGGCTACCATTTATCATCACCAACTAACCCTTACCACAACAAACTAAACCCAATCACTTTTAAATTATACAAAAATGCTAGTAACCATAGCAAACTATGCCAAACTCACCTAAATTACTTCGGCTACCATAAATCATCACCAACTAACCCTTACCACAACAAACTAAACGCAATCACTTTTAAATTACAAAAAAATGCTACTTACCATAGCAAACTATGCCAAACTCACCTAAATTACTTCGGCTATCAAAAATCACCCCCAACTACACTTTACAGCAACAAACTAAGCCCAATCACTTTAAAATTACAAAAAAATTCTAAAAATCATAACAAACTATACCAGAATCACCTAAATTACTTCGGCTACCGTAAATCATCCCCAACTAACCCTTACCACAACAAACCAAACCATATCATCTTAAAATTAAAAAAAAGGTGTACAAATCATAACAAACTATGCCAGACTCACCTAAATTATTTCGTGCTACTCTAAATCATCACCAACTAACCCTTACCACAACAAACTAAACCCAATCACTTTTAAATTACAAAAAAATGCTAGTAACCATAGCAAACTATGCCAAACTCACCTAAATTACTTCGGCTACCATAAATCATCACCAACTAACCCTTACCACAACAAACTAAACCCAATCACTTTTAAATTACAAAAAAATGCTACTAACCGTAGCAAACTATGCCAAACTCACCTAAATTACTTCGGCTATCAAAAATCACCCCGAACTACACTTTACAGCAACAAACTAAGCCCAATCACTTTAAAATTACAAATAAATGCTAAAAATTATAACAAACTACACCAGAATCACCTAAATTACTTCGACTACCGTAAATGACCCCCAACTATCCCTTACCACAACAAACCAAACCATATCATCTTAAAATTACAAAAAATGGTGTACAAATCATAACAAACTATGCCAGACTCACCTAAATTACTTCGGCTACTCTAAATCATCAGCAACTAACCCTTACCACAACAAACTAAACCCAATCACTTTTAAATTATACAAAAATGCTAGTAACCATAGCAAACTATGCCAAACTCACCTAAATTACTTCGGCTACCATAAATCATCACCAACTAACCCTTACCACAACAAACTAAACCCTATCACTTTTAAATTATACAAAAATGCTAGTAAAAATAGCAAACTATGCCAAACTCACCTAAATTACTTCGGCTACCATAAATCATCACCAACTAACCCTTACCACAACAAACTAAACGCAATCACTTTTAAATTACAAAAAAATGCTACTAACCATAGCAAACTATGCCAAACTCACCTAAATTACTTCGGCTATCAAAAATCACCCCCAACTACACTTTACAGAAACAAACTAAGCCCAATCACTTTAAAATTACAAAAAAATGTTAAAAATCATAACAAACTATATCAAAATCACCTAAATTACTTCGGCTACCGTAAATCACCCCCAACTATCCCTTACCACAAGAAACCAAACCATATCATCTTAAAATTACAAAAAAAGGTGTACAAACCATAACAAACTATGCCAGACTCACCTAAATTACTTCGGCTACTCTAAATCATCACCAACTAACCCTTACCACAACAAACTAAACCCAATCACTTTTAAATTACAAAAAAATGCTAGTAACCATAGCAAACTATGCCAAATTCACCTAAATTTTTCGGCTACCATAAATCATCACCAACTAACCCTTACCACAACAAACTAAACCCAATCACTTTTAAATTACAAAAAAATGCTACTAACCATAGCAAACTATGCCAAACTAACCTAAATTACTTCGGCTATCAAAAATCACCCCCAACTACACTTTACAGCAACAAACTAAGCCCAATCACTTTAAAATTACAAAAAAATGCTAAAAATTATAACAAACTATACCAGAATCACCTAAATTACTTCGGCTACTCTAAATCACCAGCAACTAACCCTTACAACAACAAACTAAACCTAATCACTTTTAAATTATACAAAAATGCTAGTAACCATAGCAAACTATGCCAAACTCACCTAAATTACTTCGGCTACCATAAATCATCACCAACTAACCCTTACCACAACAAACTAAACCCAATCACTTTTAAATTATACAAAAATGCTAGTAACCATAGCAAACTATGCCAAACTCACCTAAATTACTTCGGCTACCATAAATCATCACCAACTAACCCTTACCACAACAAACTAAACCCAATCACTTTTAAATTACAAAAAAATGCTACTAACCATAGCAAACTATGCCAAACTCACCTAAATTACTTCGGCTATCAAAAATCACCCCCAACTACACTTTACAGCAACAAATTAAGCAAAATCACTTTAAAATTACAAAAAAATGCTAAAAATCATAACAAACTATACCAGAATCAACTAAATTACTTCGGCTACCGTAAATCACCCCCAACTATCCCTTACCACAACAAACCCAACCATATCATCTTAAAATTACAAAAAAAGGTGTACAAATCATTGCAAACTATGCCAGACTCACCTAAATTACTTCGGCTACTCTAAATCATCAGCAACTAACCCTTACCACAACAAACTAAACCCAATCACTTTTAAATTATACAAAAATGCTAGTAACCATAGCAAACTATGCCAAACTCACCTAAATTACTTCGGCTACCATTTATCATCACCAACTAACCCTTACCACAACAAACTAAACCCAATCACTTTTAAATTATACAAAAATGCTAGTAACCATAGCAAACTATGCCAAACTCACCTAAATTACTTCGGCTACCATAAATCATCACCAACTAACCCTTACCACAACAAACTAAACGCAATCACTTTTAAATTACAAAAAAATGCTACTAACCATAGCAAACTATGCCAAACTCACCTAAATTACTTCGGCTATCAAAAATCACCCCCAACTACACTTTACAGCAACAAACTAAGCCCAATCACTTTAAAATTACAAAAAAATGCTAAAAATCATAACAAACTATACCAGAATCACCTAAATTACTTCGGCTACCGTAAATCATCCCCAACTAACCCTTACCACAACAAACCAAACCATATCATCTTAAAATTAAAAAAAAGGTGTACAAATCATAACAAACTATGCCAGACTCACCTAAATTATTTCGTGCTACTCTAAATCATCACCAACTAACCCTTACCACAACAAACTAAACCCAATCACTTTTAAATTACAAAAAAATGCTAGTAACCATAGCAAACTATGCCAAACTCACCTAAATTACTTCGGCTACCATAAATCATCACCAACTAACCCTTACCACAACAAACTAAACCCAATCACTTTTAAATTACAAAAAAATGCTACTAACCGTAGCAAACTATGCCAAACTCACCTAAATTACTTCGGCTATCAAAAATCACCCCGAACTACACATTACAGCAACAAACTAAGCCCAATCACTTTAAAATTACAAATAAATGCTAAAAATTATAACAAACTACACCAGAATCACCTAAATTACTTCGACTACCGTAAATGACCCCCAACTATTCCTTACCACAACAAACCAAACCATATCATCTTAAAATTACAAAAAATGGTGTACAAATCATAACAAACTATGCCAGACTCACCTAAATTACTTCGGCTACTCTAAATCATCAGCAACTAACCCTTACCACAACAAACTAAACCCAATCACTTTTAAATTATACAAAAATGCTAGTAACCATAGCAAACTATGCCAAACTCACCTAAATTACTTCGGCTACAATAAATCATCACCAACTAACCCTTACCACAACAAACTAAACCCTATCACTTTTAAATTATACAAAAATGCTAGTAAAAATAGCAAACTATGCCAAACTCACCTAAATTACTTCGGCTACCATAAATCATCACCAACTAACCCTTACCACAACAAACTAAACGCAATCACTTTTAAATTACAAAAAAATGCTACTAACCATAGCAAACTATGCCAAACTCACCTAAATTACTTCGGCTATCAAAAATCACCCCCAACTACACTTTACAGAAACAAACTAAGCCCAATCACTTTAAAATTACAAAAAAATGTTAAAAATCATAACAAACTATATCAAAATCACCTAAATTACTTCGGCTACCGTAAATCACCCCCAACTATCCCTTACCACAAGAAACCAAACCATATCATCTTAAAATTACAAAAAAAGGTGTACAAACCATAACAAACTATGCCAGACTCACCTAAATTACTTCGGCTACTCTAAATCATCACCAACTAACCCTTACCACAACAAACTAAACTCAATCACTTTTAAATTACAAAAAAATGCTAGTAACCATAGCAAACTATGCCATATTCACCTAAATTTTTCGGCTACCATAAATCATCACCAACTAACCCTTACCACAACAAACTAAACCCAATCACTTTTAAATTACAAAAAAATGCTACTAACCATAGCAAACTATGCCAAACTAACCTAAATTACTTCGGCTATCAAAAATCACCCCCAACTACACTTTACAGCAACAAACTAAGCCCAATCACTTTAAAATTACAAAAAAATGCTAAAAATCATAACAAACTATACCAGAATCACCTAAATTACTTCGGCTACCGTAAATCATCCCCAACTAACCCTTACCACAACAAACCAAACCATATCATCTTAAAATTAAAAAAAAGGTGTACAAATCATAACAAACTATGCCAGACTCACCTAAATTATTTCGTGCTACTCTAAATCATCACCAACTAACCCTTACCACAACAAACTAAACCCAATCACTTTTAAATTACAAAAAAATGCTAGTAACCATAGCAAACTATGCCAAACTCACCTAAATTACTTCGGCTACCATAAATCATCACCAACTAACCCTTACCACAACAAACTAAACCCAATCACTTTTAAATTACAAAAAAATGCTACTAACCGTAGCAAACTATGCCAAACTCACCTAAATTACTTCGGCTATCAAAAATCACCCCGAACTACACATTACAGCAACAAACTAAGCCCAATCACTTTAAAATTACAAATAAATGCTAAAAATTATAACAAACTACACCAGAATCACCTAAATTACTTCGACTACCGTAAATGACCCCCAACTATTCCTTACCACAACAAACCAAACCATATCATCTTAAAATTACAAAAAATGGTGTACAAATCATAACAAACTATGCCAGACTCACCTAAATTACTTCGGCTACTCTAAATCATCAGCAACTAACCCTTACCACAACAAACTAAACCCAATCACTTTTAAATTATACAAAAATGCTAGTAACCATAGCAAACTATGCCAAACTCACCTAAATTACTTCGGCTACAATAAATCATCACCAACTAACCCTTACCACAACAAACTAAACCCTATCACTTTTAAATTATACAAAAATGCTAGTAAAAATAGCAAACTATGCCAAACTCACCTAAATTACTTCGGCTACCATAAATCATCACCAACTAACCCTTACCACAACAAACTAAACGCAATCACTTTTAAATTACAAAAAAATGCTACTAACCATAGCAAACTATGCCAAACTCACCTAAATTACTTCGGCTATCAAAAATCACCCCCAACTACACTTTACAGAAACAAACTAAGCCCAATCACTTTAAAATTACAAAAAAATGTTAAAAATCATAACAAACTATATCAAAATCACCTAAATTACTTCGGCTACCGTAAATCACCCCCAACTATCCCTTACCACAAGAAACCAAACCATATCATCTTAAAATTACAAAAAAAGGTGTACAAACCATAACAAACTATGCCAGACTCACCTAAATTACTTCGGCTACTCTAAATCATCACCAACTAACCCTTACCACAACAAACTAAACTCAATCACTTTTAAATTACAAAAAAATGCTAGTAACCATAGCAAACTATGCCATATTCACCTAAATTTTTCGGCTACCATAAATCATCACCAACTAACCCTTACCACAACAAACTAAACCCAATCACTTTTAAATTACAAAAAAATGCTACTAACCATAGCAAACTATGCCAAACTAACCTAAATTACTTCGGCTATCAAAAATCACCCCCAACTACACTTTACAGCAACAAACTAAGCCCAATCACTTTAAAATTACAAAAAAATGCTAAAAATTATAACAAACTATACCAGAATCACCTAAATTACTTCGGCTACTCTAAATCACCAGCAACTAACCCTTACAACAACAAACTAAACCCAATCACTTTTAAATTATACAAAAATGCTAGTAACCATAGCAAACTATGCCAAACTCACCTAAATTACTTCGGCTACCATAAATCATCACCAACTAACCCTTACCACAACAAACTAAACCCAATCACTTTTAAATTATACAAAAATGCTAGTAACCATAGCAAACTATGCCAAACTCATCTAAATTACTTCGGCTACCATAAATCATCACCAACTAACCCTTACCACAACAAACTAAACCCAATCACTTTTAAATTACAAAAAAATGCTACTAACCATAGCAAACTATGCCAAACTCACCTAAATTACTTCGGCTATCAAAAATCACCCCCAACTACACTTTACAGCAACAAATTAAGCAAAATCACTTTAAAATTACAAAAAAATGCTAAAAATCATAACAAACTATACCAGAATCACCTAAATTACTTCGGCTACCGTAAATAACCCCCTACTATCCCTTACCACAACAAACCAAACCATATCATCTTAAAATTACAAAAAAAGGTGTACAAATTATAACAAACTATGCCAAACTCACCTAAATTACTTCGGCTACCATAAATCATCACCAACTAACCCTTACCACAACAAACTAAACCCAATCACTTTTAAATTACAAAAAAATGCTAGTAACCGTAGCAAATTATGCCAAACTCACCTAAATTACTTCGACTACCATAAATCATCACCAACTAACCCTTACCACAACAAACTAAACCCAATCACTTTTAAATTATAAAAAAATGCTACTAACCATAGCAAACTATGCCAAACGCACCTAAATTACTTCGGCTATCAAAAATCACCTCCAACTACACTTTACAGCAACAAACTAAGCCCAATCACTTTAAAATTACAAAAAAATGCTAAAAATCATAACAAACTATACCAGAATCACCTAAATTACTTCGGCTACCGTAAATAACCCCCTACTATCCCTTACCACAACAAACCAAACCATATCATCTTAAAATTACAAATAAAGGTGTACAAATCATAACAAACTATGCCAAACTCACCTAAATTACTTCGGCTACCATAAATCATCACCAACTAACCCTTACCACAACAAACTAAACCCAATAACTTTTAAATTATAAAAAAAATGCTATTAACCATAGCAAACTATGCCAAACTCACCTAAATTACTTCAGCTATCAAAAATCACCCCCAACTACACTTTACAGCAACAAACTAAGCCCAATCACTTTAAAATTACAAAAAAATGCTAAAAGTCATAACAAACTATACCAGAATCACCTAAATTACTTCGGCTACCGTAAATCACCCCCAACTATCTCTTACCACAACAAACAAATCCATATCATCTTAAAATTACAAAAAAAGGTGTACAAACCATAACAAACTATGCCAGACTCACCTAAATTACTTCGGCTACTCTAAATCATCACCAACTAACCCTTACCACAACAAACTAAACTCAATCACTTTTAAATTACAAAAAAATGCTAGTAACCATAGCAAACTATGCCATATTCACCTAAATTTTTCGGCTACCATAAATCATCACCAACTAACCCTTACCACAACAAACTAAACCCAATCACTTTTAAATTACAAAAAAATGCTACTAACCATAGCAAACTATGCCAAACTAACCTAAATTACTTCGGCTATCAAAAATCACCCCCAACTACACTTTACAGCAACAAACTAAGCCCAATCACTTTAAAATTACAAAAAAATGCTAAAAATTATAACAAACTATACCAGAATCACCTAAATTACTTCGGCTACTCTAAATCACCAGCAACTAACCCTTACAACAACAAACTAAACCCAATCACTTTTAAATTATACAAAAATGCTAGTAACCATAGCAAACTATGCCAAACTCACCTAAATTACTTCGGCTACCATAAATCATCACCAACTAACCCTTACCACAACAAACTAAACCCAATCACTTTTAAATTATACAAAAATGCTAGTAACCATAGCAAACTATGCCAAACTCATCTAAATTACTTCGGCTACCATAAATCATCACCAACTAACCCTTACCACAACAAACTAAACCCAATCACTTTTAAATTACAAAAAAATGCTACTAACCATAGCAAACTATGCCAAACTCACCTAAATTACTTCGGCTATCAAAAATCACCCCCAACTACACTTTACAGCAACAAATTAAGCAAAATCACTTTAAAATTACAAAAAAATGCTAAAAATCATAACAAACTATACCAGAATCACCTAAATTACTTCGGCTACCGTAAATAACCCCCTACTATCCCTTACCACAACAAACCAAACCATATCATCTTAAAATTACAAAAAAAGGTGTACAAATTATAACAAACTATGCCAAACTCACCTAAATTACTTCGGCTACCATAAATCATCACCAACTAACCCTTACCACAACAAACTAAACCCAATCACTTTTAAATTACAAAAAAATGCTAGTAACCATAGCAAATTATGCCAAACTCACCTAAATTACTTCGACTACCATAAATCATCACCAACTAACCCTTACCACAACAAACTAAACCCAATCACTTTTAAATTATAAAAAAATGCTACTAACCATAGCAAACTATGCCAAACGCACCTAAATTACTTCGGCTATCAAAAATCACCTCCAACTACACTTTACAGCAACAAACTAAGCCCAATCACTTTAAAATTACAAAAAAATGCTAAAAATCATAACAAACTATACCAGAATCACCTAAATTACTTCGGCTACCGTAAATAACCCCCTACTATCCCTTACCACAACAAACCAAACCATATCATCTTAAAATTACAAATAAAGGTGTACAAATCATAACAAACTATGCCAAACTCACCTAAATTACTTCGGCTACCATAAATCATCACCAACTAACCCTTACCACAACAAACTAAACCCAATAACTTTTAAATTATAAAAAAAATGCTATTAACCATAGCAAACTATGCCAAACTCACCTAAATTACTTCAGCTATCAAAATTCACCCCCAACTACACTTTACAGCAACAAACTAAGCCCAATCACTTTAAAATTACAAAAAAATGCTAAAAGTCATAACAAACTATACCAGAATCACCTAAATTACTTCGGCTACCGTAAATCACCCCCAACTATCTCTTACCACAACAAACAAATCCATATCATCTTAAAATTACAAAAAAAGGTGTACAAATCATAACAAACTATGCCAGACTCACCTAAATTACTTCGGCTACTCAAAATCATCACCAACTATCCCTTACCACAACAAACTAAACCCAATCACTTTTAAATTACAAAAAAATGCTAGTAACCATAGCAAACTATGCCAAACTCACCTAAATTACTTCGGCTACCATAAATCATCACCAACTAACCCTTACCACAACAAACTAAACGCAATCACTTTTAAATTACAAAAAAATGCAACTAACCATAGCAAACTATGCCAAACTCACCTAAATTACTTCGGCCGTCAAAAATCACCCCCAACTACACTTTACAGCAACAAACTAAGCCCAATCACTTTAAAATTACAAAAAAATGCTAAAAATCGTAACAAACTATACCAGAATCACCTAAATTACTTCGGCTACCGTAAATCACCCCCAACTAACCCTTACCACAACAAACCAAACCATATCATCTTAAATTACAAAAAAAGGTGTACAAATCATAACAAACTATGCCAGACTCACCTAAATTATTTCGACTACTCTAAATCATCACCAACTAACCCTTACCACAACAAACTAAACCCAATCACTTTTAAATTACAAAAAAATGCTAGTAACCATAGCAAACTATGCCAAACTCACCTAAATTACTTCGGATACCATAAATCATTACCAACTAACCCTTACCACAACAAACTAAACCCAATCACTTTTAAATTATAAAAAAATGCTGCTAACCATAGCAAACTATGCCAAACGCACCTAAATTACTTCGGCTATCAAAAATCACCACCAACTACACTTTACAGAAACAAACTAAGCCCAATCACTTTAAAATTACAAATAAATGCTAAAAATCATAACAAACTACACCAGAATCACCTAAATTACTTCGACTACCGTAAAGCACCCCCAACTATCCCTTACCACAACAAACCAAACCATATCATCTTAAAATTACAAAAAAAGTTGTACAAATCATAACAAACTATGCCAAACTCACCTAAATTACTTCGGCTACCATAAATCATCACCAACTAACCCTTACCACAACAAACTAAACCCAATCACTTTTAAATTATACAAAAATGCTAGTAACCATAGCAAACTATGCCAAACTCACCTAAATTACTTCGGCTACCATAAATCATCACCAACTAACCCTTACCACAACAAACTAAACCCAATCACTTTTAAATTACAAAAAAATGCTACTAACCATAGCAAACTATGCCAAACTCACCTAAATTACTTCGGCTATCAAAAATCACCCCCAACTACACTTTACAACAACAAATTAAGCCCAATCACTTTAAAATTACAAAAAAATGCTAAAAATTATAACAAACTATACCAGAATCACCTAAATTACTTCGGCTACCGTAAATAACCCCCTACTATCCCTTACCACAACAAACTAAACCATATCATCTTAAAATTACAAAAAAAGGTGTACAAATTATAACAAACTATGCCAAACTCACCTAAATTACTTCGGCTACCATAAATCATCACCAACTAACCCTTACCACAACAAACTAAACCCAATCACTTTTAAATTACAAAAAAATGCTAGTAACCATAGCAAATTATGCCAAACTCACCTAAATTACTTCGGCTACCATAAATCATCACCAACCAACCCTTACCACAACAAACTAAACCCAATCACTTTTAAATTATAAAAAAATGCTACTAACCATAGCAAACTATGCCAAACGCACCTATATTACTTCGGCTATCAAAAATCACCTCCAACTACACTTTACAGCAACAAACTAAGCCCAATCACTTTAAAATTACAAAAAAATGCTAAAAATCATAACAAACTATACCAGAATCACTTAAATTACTTCGGCTACCGTAAATAACCCCCTACTATCCCTTACCAGAACAAACCAAACCATATCATCTTAAAATTACAAAAAAAGGTGTACAAATCATTACAAACTATGCCAGACTCACCTAAATTACTTCGGCTACTCTAAATCATCAGCAACTAACCCTGACCACAACAAACTAAACCCAATCACTTTTAAAGTATACAAAAATGCTAGTCACCATAGCAAACTATGCCAAACTCACCTAAATTACTTCGGCTACCATAAATCATCACCAACTAACCCTTACCACAACAAACTAAACCCAATCACTTTTAAATTAAACAAAAATGCTAGTAACCATAGCAAACTATGCCAAACTCACCTAAATTACTTCGGCTATCAAAAATCACCCCCAACTACACTTTACAGCAACAAACTAAGCCCAATCACTTTAAAATTACAAAAAAATGCTAAAAATCATAACAAACTATACCAAAATCACCTAAATTACTTCGGCTACCGTAAATCACCCCCAACTATCCCTTACCACAACAAACCAAACCATATCATCTTAAAATTACAAAAAAAGGTGTACAAATCATAACAAATTATGCCAGACTCACCTAAATTACTTCGGCTACTCTAAATCATCACCAACTAACCCTTACCACAACAAACTAAACCCAATCACTTTTAAATTACAAAAAAATGCTAGTAACCATAGCAAACTATGCCAAACTCACCTAAATTACTTCGGCTACTCTAAATCATCACCAACTAACCCTTACCACAACAAACTAAACCCAATCACTTTTAAATTACAAAAAAATGCTAGTAACCATAGCAAACTATGCCAAACTCACCTAAATTACTTCGGCTACCATAAATCATCACCAACTAACCCTTACCACAACAAACTAAACCCAATCACTTTTAAATTACAAAAAATACTACTAACCGTAGCAAACTATGCCAAACTCACCTAAATTACTTCGGCTATCAAAAATCACCCCCAACTACACTTTACAGCAACAAACTAAGCCCAATCACTTTAAAATTACAAATAAATGCTAAAAATCATAACAAACTACACCAGAATCACCTAAATTACTTCGACTACCGTAAATCACCCCCAACTATCCCTTACCACAACAAACCAAACCATATCATCTTAAAATTACAAAAAAAGGTGTACAAATCATAACAAACTATGCCAGACTCACCTAAATTACTTCGGCTACTCTAAATCATCACCAACTAACCCTTACCACAACAAACTAAACCCAATCACTTTTAAATTACAAAAAAATGCTAGTAACCATAGCAAACTATGCCAAACTCACCTAAATTACTTCGGCTACCATAAATCATCACCAACTAACCCTTACCACAACAAACTAAACCCAATCACTTTTAAATTACAAAAAAATGCTACTAACCATAGCAAACTATGCCAAACTAACCTTAATTACTTCGGCTATCAAAAATCACCCCCAACTACACTTTACAGCAACAAACTAAACCCAATCACTTTAAAATTACAAAAAAATGCTAAAAATCATAACAAACTATACCAAAATCACCTAAATTACTTCGGCTACCGTAAATCACCCCCAACTATCCCTTACCACAACAAACCAAACCATATCATCTTAAAATTACAAAAAAAGGTGTACAAATCATAACAAACTATGCCAGACTCACCTAAATTACTTCGGCTACTCTAAATCATCACCAACTAACCCTTACCACAACAAACTAAACCCAATCACTTTTAAATTACAAAAAATGCTAGTAACCATAGCAAACTATGCCAAACTCACCTAAATTACTTCGGCTACTCTAAATCATCACCAACTAACCCTTACCACAACAAACTAAACCCAATCACTTTTAAATTACAAAAAAATGCTAGTAACCATAGCAAACTATGTCAAACTCACCTAAATTACTTCGGCTATCAAAAATCACCCCCAACTACACTTTACAGCAACAAACTAAGCCCAATCACTTTAAAATTACAAATAAATGCTAAAAATCATAACAAACTACACCAGAATCACCTAAATTACTTCGACTACCGTAAATCACCCCCAACTATCCCTTACCACAACAAACCAAACCATATCATCTTAAAATTACAAAAAAAGGTGTACAAATCATAACAAACTATGCCAGACTCACCTAAATTACTTCGGCTACTCTAAATCATCACCAACTAACCCTTACCACAACAAACTAAACCCAATCACTTTTAAATTACAAAAAAATGCTAGTAACCATAGCAAACTATGCCAAACTCACCTAAATTACTTCGGCTACCATAAATCATCACCAACTAACCCTTACCACAACAAACTAAACCCAATCACTTTTAAATTACAAAAAAATGCTACTAACCATAGCAAACTATGCCAAACTAACCTAAATTACTTCGGCTATCAAAAATCACCCCCAACTACACTTTACAGCAACAAACTAAACCCAATCACTTAAAAATTACAAAAAAATGCTAAAAATCATATCAAACTATACCAAAATCACCTAAATTACTTCGGCTACCGTAAATCACCCCCAACTATCCCTTACCACAACAAACCAAACCATATCATCTTAAAATAACAAAAAAGGTGTACAAATCATAACAAACTATGCCAGACTCACCTAAATTACTTCGGCTACTCTAAATCATCACCAACTAACCCTTACCACAACAAACTAAACCCAATCACTTTTAAATTACAAAAAAATGCTAGTAACCATAGCAAACTATGCCAAACTCACCTAAATTACTTCGGCTACTCTAAATCATCACCAACTAACCCTTACCACAACAAACTAAACCCAATCACTTTTAATTTACAAAAAAATGCTAGTAACCATAGCAAACTATGCCAAACTCACCTAAATTACTTCGGCTACCAGAAATCATCACCAACTAACCCTTACCACAACAAACTAAACCCAATCACTTTTAAATTACAAAAAAATACTACTAACCGTAGCAAACTATGCCAAACTCACCTAAATTACTTCGGCTATCAAAAATCACCCCCAACTACACTTTACAGCAACAAACTAAGCCCAATCACTTTAAAATTACAAATAAATGCTAAAAATCATAACAAACTACACCAGAATCACCTAAATTACTTCGACTACCGTAAATCACCCCCAACTATCCCTTACCACAACAAACCAAACCATATCATCTTAAAATTACAAAAAAAGGTGTACAAATCATAATAAACTATGCCAGACTCACCTAAATTACTTCGGCTACTCTAAATCATCACCAACTAACCCTTACCACAACAAACTAAACCCAATCACTTTTAAATTAAAAAAAATGCTAGTAACCATAGCAAACTATGCCAAACTCACCTAAATTACTTCGGCTACCATAAATCATCACCAACTAACCCTTACCACAACAAACTAAACGCAATCAATTTTAAATTACAAAAAAATGCTACTAACCATAGCAAACTATGCCAAACTAACCTAAATTACTTCGGCTATCAAAAATCACCCCCAACTACACTTTACAGCAACAAACTAAACCCAATCACTTTAAAATTACAAAAAAATGCTAAAAATCATAACAAACTATACCAAAATCACCTAAATTACTTCGGCTACCGTAAATCACCCCCAACTATCCCTTACCACAACAAACCAAACCATATCATCTTAAAATTACAAAAAAAGGTGTACAAATCATAACAAACTATGCCAGACTCACCTAAATTACTTCGGCTACTCTAAATCATCACCAACTAACCCTTACCACAACAAACTAAACCCAATCACTTTTAAATTACAAAAAATGCTAGTAACCATAGCAAACTATGCCAAACTCACCTAAATTACTTCGGCTACTCTAAATCATCACCAACTAACCCTTACCACAACAAACTAAACCCAATCACTTTTAAATTACAAAAAAATGCTAGTAACCATAGCAAACTATTCCAAACTCACCTAAATTACTTCGGCTACCATAAATCATCACCAACTAACCCTTACCACAACAAACTAAACCCAATCACTTTTAAATTACAAAAAAATACTACTAACCGTAGCAAACTATGCCAAACTCACCTAAATTACTTCGGCTATCAAAAATCACCCCCAACTACACTTTACAGCAACAAACTAAGCCCAATCACTTTAAAATTACAAATAAATGCTAAAAATCATAACAAACTACACCAGAATCACCTAAATTACTTCGACTACCGTAAATCACCCCCAACTATCCCTTACCACAACAAACCAAACCATATCATCTTAAAATTACAAAAAAAGGTGTACAAATCATAACAAACTATGCCAGACTCACCTAAATTACTTCGGCTACTCTAAATCATCACCAACTAACCCTTACCACAACAAACTAAACCCAATCACTTTTAAATTACAAAAAAATGCTAGTAACCATAGCAAACTATGCCAAACTCACCTAAATTACTTCGGCTACCATAAATCATCACCAACTAACCCTTACCACAACAAACTAAACCCAATCACTTTTAAATTACAAAAAAATGCTACTAACCATAGCAAACTATGCCAAACTAACCTAAATTACTTCGGCTATCAAAAATCACCCCCAACTACACTTTACACCAACAAACTAAGCCCAATCACTTTTAAATTACAAAAAAATGCTAGTAACCATAGCAAACTATGCCAAACTCACCTAAATTACTTCGGCTACCATAAATCATCACCAACTAACCCTTACCACAACAAACTAAACCCAATCACTTTTAAATTACAAAAAAATGCTAGTAACCATAGCAAACTATGCCAAACTCACCTAAATTACTTCGGCTACTCTAAATCATCACCAACTAACCCTTACCACAACAAACTAAACCCAATCACTTTTAAATTACAAAAAAATGCTAGTAACCATAGCAAACTATTCCAAACTCACCTAAATTACTTCGGCTACCATAAATCATCACCAACTAACCCTTACCACAACAAACTAAACCCAATCACTTTTAAATTACAAAAAAATACTACTAACCGTAGCAAACTATGCCAAACTCACCTAAATTACTTCGGCTATCAAAAATCACCCCCAACTACACTTTACAGCAACAAACTAAGCCCAATCACTTTAAAATTACAAATAAATGCTAAAAATCATAACAAACTACACCAGAATCACCTAAATTACTTCGACTACCGTAAATCACCCCCAACTATCCCTTACCACAACAAACCAAACCATATCATCTTAAAATTACAAAAAAAGGTGTACAAATCATAACAAACTATGCCAGACTCACCTAAATTACTTCGGCTACTCTAAATCATCACCAACTAACCCTTACCACAACAAACTAAACCCAATCACTTTTAAATTACAAAAAAATGCTATTAACCATAGCAAACTATGCCAAACTCACCTAAATTACTTCGGCTATCAAAAATCACCCCCAACTACACTTTACACCAACAAACTAAGCCCAATCACTTTAAAATTACAAAAAAATGCTAAAAATCATAACAAACTATACCAGAATCACCTAAATTACTTCGGCTACCGTAAATCACCCCCAACTATCCCTTACCACAACAAACCAAATCATATCATCTTAAAATTACAAAAAAAGGTGTACAAATCATAACAAACTATGCCAGACTCACCTAAATTACTTCGGCTACTCTAAATCATCACCAACTAACCCTTACCACAACAAACTAAACCCAATCACTTTTAAATTACAAAAAAATGCTAGTAACCATAGCAAACTATGCCAAACTCACCTAAATTACTTCGGCTACCATAAATCATCACCAACTAACCCATACCACAACAAACTAAACCCAATCACTTTTAAATTATAAAAAAATGCTACTAACCATAGCAAACTATGCCAAACGCACCTAAATTACTTCGGCTTTTAAAAATCACCTCCAACTACACTTTACAGCAACAAACTAAGCCCAATCACTTTAAAATTACAAAAAAATGCTAAAAATCATAACAAACTATACCAGAATCACCTAAATTACTTCGGCTACCGTAAATAACCCCTACTATCCCTTACCACAACAAACCAAACCATATCATCTTAAAATTACAAAAAAAGGTGTACAAATCATAGCAAACTATGCCAGACTCACCTAAATTACTTCGGCTACTCTAAATCATCACCAACTAACCCTTACCACAACAAACTAAACCCAATCACTTTTAAATTACAAAAAAATGCTAGTAACCATAGCAAACTATGCCAAACTCACCTAAATTACTTCGGCTACTCTAAATCATCACCAACTAACCCTTACCACAACAAACTAAACCCAATCACTTTTAAATTACAAAAAAATGCTAGTAACCATAGCAAACTATGCCAAACTCACCTAAATTACTTCGGCTACCATAAATCATCACCAACTAACCCTTACCACAACAAACTAAACCCAATCACTTTTAAATTACAAAAAAATACTACTAACCGTAGCAAACTATGCCAAACTCACCTAAATTACTTCGGCTATCAAAAATCACCCCCAACTACACTTTACAGCAACAAACTAAGCCCAATCACTTTAAAATTACAAATAAATGCTAAAAATCATAACAAACTACACCAGAATCACCTAAATTACTTCGACTACCGTAAATCACCCCCAACTATCCCTTACCACAACAAACCAAACCATATCATCTTAAAATTACAAAAAAAGGTGTACAAATCATAACAAACTATGCCAGACTCACCTAAATTACTTCGGCTACTCTAAATCATCACTAACTAACCCTTACCACAACAAACTAAACCCAATCACTTTTAAATTACAAAAAAATGCTAGTAACCATAGCAAACTATGCCAAACTCACCTAAATTACTTCGGCTACCATAAATCATCACCAACTAACCCTTACCACAACAAACTAAACCCAATCACTTTTAAATTACAAAAAAATGCTACTAACCATAGCAAACTATGCCAAACTAACCTAAATTACTTCGGTTATCAAAAATCACCCCCAACTACACTTTACAGCAACAAACTAAGCCCAATCACTTTAAAATTACAAAAAAATGCTAAAAATTATAACAAACTATACCAGAATCACCTAAATTACTTCGGCTACCGTAAATCACCCCCAACTATCCCTTACCACAACAAACCCAACCACATCATCTTAAAATTACAAAAAAAGTTGTACAAATCATTACAAACTATGCCAGACTCACCTAAATTACTTCGGCTACTCTAAATCATCAGCAACTAACCCTTACCACAACAAACTAAACCCAATCACTTTTAAATTATACAAAAATGCTAGTAACTATAGCAAACTATGCCAAACTCACCTAAATTACTTCGGCTACCATAAATCATCACCAACTAACCCTTACCACAACAAACTAAACCCAATCACTTTTAAATTATACAAAAATGCTAGTAACCATAGCAAACTATGCCAAACTCACCTAAATTACTTCGGCTACCATAAATCATCACCAACTAATCCTTACCACAACAAACTAAACCAAATCACTTTTAAATTACAAAAAAATGCTACTAACCATAGCAAACTATACCAAACTCACCTAAATTACTTCGGCTATCAAAAATCACCCCCAACTAAACTTTACAGCAACAAACTAAACCCAATCACTTTAAAATTACAAAAAAATGCTAAAAATCATAACAAACTATACCAGAATCACCTAAATTACTTCGGCTACCGTAAATAACCCCCTACTATCCCTTACCACAACAAACCAAGCCATATCATCTTAAAATTACAAAAAAAGGTGTACAAATCATAATAAACTATGCCAGACTCACCTAAATTACTTCGGCTACTCTAAATCATCACCAACTAACCCTTACCACAACAAACTAAACCCAATCACTTTTAAATTACAAAAAAATGCTAGTAACCATAGCAAACTATGCCAAACTCACCTAAATTACTTCGGCTACTCTAAATCATCACCAACTAACCCTTACCACAACAAACTAAACCCAATCACTTTTAAATTACAAAAAAATGCTAGTAACCATAGCAAACTATGCCAAACTCACCTAAATTACTTCGGCTACCATAAATCATCACCAACTAACCCTTACCACAACAAACTAAACCCAATCACTTTTAAATTACAAAAAAATACTACTAACCGTAGCAAACTATGCCAAACTCACCTAAATTACTTCGGCTATCAAAAATCACCCCCAACTACACTTTACAGCAACAAACTAAGCCCAATCACTTTAAAATTACAAATAAATGCTAAAAATCATAACAAACTACACCAGAATCACCTAAATTACTTCGACTACCGTAAATCACCCCCAACTATCCCTTACCACAACAAACCAAACCATATCATCTTAAAATTACAAAAAAAGGTGTACAAATCATAACAAACTATGCCAGACTCACCTAAATTACTTCGGCTACTCTAAATCATCACTAACTAACCCTTACCACAACAAACTAAACCCAATCACTTTTAAATTACAATAAAATGCTAGTAACCATAGCAAACTATGCCAAACTCACCTAAATTACTTCGGCTACCATAAATCATCACCAACTAACCCTTACCACAACAAACTAAACCCAATCACTTTTAAATTACAAAAAAATGCTACTAACCATAGCAAACTATGCCAAACTAACCTAAATTACTTCGGCTATCAAAAATCACCCCCAACTACACTTTACAGCAACAAACTAAGCCCAATCACTTTAAAATTACAAAAAAATGCTAAAAATTATAACAAACTATACCAGAATCACCTAAATTACTTCGGCTACCGTAAATCACCCCCAACTATCCCTTACCACAACAAACCCAACACATCATCTTAAAATTACAAAAAAAGTTGTACAAATCATTACAAACTATGCCAGACTCACCTAAATTACTTCGGCTACTCTAAATCATCAGCAACTAACCCTTACCACAACAAACTAAACCCAATCACTTTTAAATTATACAAAAATGCTAGTAACCATAGCAAACTATGCCAAACTCACCTAAATTACTTCGGCTACCATAAATCATCACCAACTAACCCTTACCACAACAAACTAAACCCAATCACTTTTAAATTATACAAAAATGCTAGTAACCATAGCAAACTATGCCAAACTCACCTAAATTACTTCGGCTACCATAAATCATCACCAACTAACCCTTACCACAACAAACTAAACCAAATCACTTTTAAATTACAAAAAAATGCTACTAACCATAGCAAACTATGCCAAACTCACCTAAATTACTTCGGCTATCAAAAATCACCCCCAACTAAACTTTACAGCAACAAACTAAACCCAATCACTTTAAAATTACAAAAAAATGCTAAAAATCATAACAAACTACACCAGAATCACCTAAATTACTTCGACTACCGTAAATCACCCCCAACTATCCCTTACCACAACAAACCAAACCATATCATCTTAAAATTACAAAAAAAGGTGTACAAATCATAACAAACTATGCCAGACTCACCTAAATTACTTCGGCTACTCTAAATCATCACTAACTAACCCTTACCACAACAAACTAAACCCAATCACTTTTAAATTACAAAAAAATGCTAGTAACCATAGCAAACTATGCCAAACTCACCTAAATTACTTCGGCTACCATAAATCATCACCAACTAACCCTTACCACAACAAACTAAACCCAATCACTTTTAAATTACAAAAAAATGCTACTAACCATAGCAAACAATGCCAAACTAACCTAAATTACTTCGGCTATCAAAAATCACCCCCAACTACACTTTACAGCAACAAACTAAGCCCAATCACTTTAAAATTACAAAAAAATGCTAAAAATTATAACAAACTATACCAGAATCACCTAAATTACTTCGGCTACCGTAAATCACCCCCAACTATCCCTTACCACAACAAACCCAACCACATCATCTTAAAATTACAAAAAAAGTTGTACAAATCATTACAAACTATGCCAGACTCACCTAAATTACTTCGGCTACTCTAAATCATCAGCAACTAACCCTTACCACAACAAACTAAACCCAATCACTTTTAAATTATACAAAAATGCTAGTAACCATAGCAAACTATGCCAAACTCACCTAAATTACTTCGGCTACCATAAATCATCACCAACTAACCCTTACCACAACAAACTATACCCAATCACTTTTAAATTATACAAAAATGCTAGTAACCATAGCAAACTATGCCAAACTCACCTAAATTACTTCGGCTACCATAAATCATCACCAACTAACCCTTACCACAACAAACTAAACCAAATCACTTTTAAATTACAAAAAAATGCTACTAACCATAGCAAACTATGCCAAACTCACCTAAATTACTTCGGCTATCAAAAATCACCCCCAACTAAACTTTACAGCAACAAACTAAACCCAATCACTTTAAAATTACAAAAAAATGCTAAAAATCATAACAAACTATACCAGAATCACCTAAATTACTTCGGCTACCGTAAATAACCCCCTACTATCCCTTACCACAACAAACCAAGCCATATCATCTTAAAATTACAAAAAAAGGTGTACAAATCATAACAAACTATGCCAGACTCACCTAAATTACTTCGGCTACTCTAAATCATCACCAACTAACCCTTACCACAACAAACTAAACCCAATCACTTTTAAATTACAAAAAAATGCTAGTAACCATAGCAAACTATGCCAAATTAACCTAAATTACTTCGGCTACTCTAAATCATCACCAACTAACCCTTACCACAACAAACTAAACCCAATCACTTTTAAATTACAAAAAAATGCTAGTAACCATAGCAAACTATGCCAAACTCACCTAAATTACTTCGGCTACTATAAATCATCACCAACTAACCCTTACCACAACAAACTAAACCCAATCACTTTTAAATTACAAAAAAATACTACTAACCGTAGCAAACTATGCCAAACTCACCTAAATTACTTCGGCTATCAAAAATCACCCCCAACTACACTTTACAGCAACAAACTAAGCCCAATCACTTTAAAATTACAAATAAATGCTAAAAAACAAAACAAACTACACCAGAATCACCTAAATTACTTCGACTACCGTAAATCACCCCCAACTATCCCTTACCACAACAAACCAAACCATATCATCTTAAAATTACAAAAAAAGGTGTACAAATCATAACAAACTATGCCAGACTCACCTAAATTACTTCGGCTACTCTAAATCATCACCAACTAACCCTTACCACAACAAACTAAACCCAATCACTTTTAAATTATAAAAAAATGCTACTAACCATAGCAAACTATGCCAAACGCACCTAAATTACTTCGGCTTTTAAAAATCACCTCCAACTACACTTTACAGCAACAAACTAAGCCCAATCACTTTAAAATTACAAAAAAATGCTAAAAATCATAACAAACTATACCAGAATCACCTAAATTACTTCGGCTACCGTAAATAACCCCCTACTATCCCTTACCACAACAAACCAAACCATATCATTTTAAAATTACAAAAAAAGGTGTACAAAGTATAACAAACTATGCCAAACTCACCTAAATTACTTCGGCTACCATAAATCATCACCAACTAACCCTTACCACAACAAACTAAACCCAATGACTTTTAAATTATAAAAAAATGCTATTAGCCATAGCAAACTATGCCAAACTCACCTAAATTACTTCGGCTATCAAAAATCACCCCCAACTACACTTTACACCAACAAACTAAGCCCAATCACTTTAAAATTACAAAAAAATGCTAAAAATTATAACAAACTATACCAGAATCACCTAAATTACTTCGGCTACCGTAAATCACCCCCAACTATCCCTTACCACAACAAACCAAATCATATCATCTTAAAATTACAAAAAAAGGTGTACAAATCATAACAAACTATGCCAGACTCACCTAAATTACTTCGGCTACTCTAAATCATTACCAACTAACCCTTACCACAACAGACTAAACTCAATCAATTTTAAATTACAAAAAAATGCTAGTAACCATAGCAAACTATGCCAAACTCACCTAAATTACTTCGGCTACTCTAAATCATCACCAACTAACCCTTACCACAACAAACTAAACCCAATCACTTTTAAATTACAAAAAAATGCTAGTAACCATAGCAAACTATGCCAAACTCACCTAAATTACTTCGGCTACCATAAATCATCACCAACTAACCCATACCACAACAAACTAAACCCAATCACTTTTAAATTATAAAAAAATGCTACTAACCATAGCAAACTATGCCAAACGCACCTAAATTACTTCGGCTTTTAAAAATCACCTCCAACTACACTTTACAGCAACAAACTAAGCCCAATCACTTTAAAATTACAAAAAAATGCTAAAAATTATAACAAACTATACCAGAATCACCTAAATTACTTCGGCTACCGTAAATAACCCCCTACTATCCCTTACCACAACAAACCAAACCATATCATCTTAAAATTACAAAAAAAGGTGTACAAATCATAACAAACTATGCCAGACTCACCTAAATTACTTCGGCTACTCTAAATCATCACCAACTAACCCTTACCACAACAAACTAAACCCAATCACTTTTAAATTACAAAAAAATGCTAGTAACCATAGCAAACTATGCCAAACTCACCTAAATTACTTCGGCTATCAAAAATCACCCCCAGCTACACTTTACAGCAACAAACTAAGCCCAATCACTTTAAAATTACAAAAAAATGCTAAAAATCATAACAAACTATACCAGAATCACCTAAATTACTTCGGCTACCGTAAATCACCCCCAACTATCCCTTACCACAACAAACCAAACCATATCATCTTAAAATTACAAAAAAAGGTGTACAAATCATAATAAACTATGCCAGACTCACCTAAATTACTTCGGCTACTCTAAATCATCACCAACTAACCCTTACCACAACAAACTAAACCCAATCACTTTTAAATTACAAAAAAATGCTAGTAACCATAGCAAACTATGCCAAACTCACCTAAATTACTTCGGCTACCATGAATCATCACCAACTAACCCATACCACAACAAACTAAACCCAATCACTTTTAAATTATAAAAAAATGCTACTAACCATAGCAAACTATGCCAAACGCACCTAAATTACTTCGGCTTTTAAAAATCACCTCCAACTACACTTTACAGCAACAAACTAAGCCCAATCACTTTAAAATTACAAAAAAATGCTAAAAATCATAACAAACTATACCAGAATCACCTAAATTACTTCGGCTACCGTAAATAACCCCCTACTATCCCTTACCACAACAAACCAAACCATATCATTTTAAAATTACAAAAAAAGGTGTACAAAGTATAACAAACTATGCCAAACTCACCTAAATTACTTCGGCTACCATAAATCATCACCAACTAACCCTTACCACAACAAACAAAACCCAATGACTTTTAAATTATAAAAAAATGCTATTAACCATAGCAAACTATGCCAAACTCACCTAAATTACTTCGGCTATCAAAAATCACCCCCAACTACACTTTACACCAACAAACTAAGCCCAGTCACTTTAAAATTACAAAAAAATGCTAAAAATCATAACAAACTATACCAGAATCACCTAAATTACTTCGGCTACCGTAAATCACCCCCAACTATCCCTTACCACAACAAACCAAATCATATCATCTTAAAATTACAAAAAAAGGTGTACAAATCATAACAAACTATGCCAGACTCACCTAAATTACTTCGGCTACTCTAAATCATCACCAACTAACCCTTACCACAACAAACTAAACCCAATCACTTTTAAATTACAAAAAAATGCTAGTAACCATAGCAAACTATGCCAAACTCACCTAAATTACTTCGGCTACCATAAATCATCACCAACTAACCCATACCACAACAAACTAAACCCAATCACTTTTAAATTATAAAAAAATGCTAGTAACCATAGCAAACTATGCCAAACTCACCTAAATTACTTCGGCTACTCTAAATCATCACCAACTAACCCTTACCACAACAAACTAAACCCAATCACTTTTAAATTACAAAAAAATGCTAGTAACCATAGCAAACTATGCCAAACTCACCTAAATTACTTCGGCTACTCTAAATCATCACCAACTAACCCTTACCACAACAAACTAAACCCAATCACTTTTAAATTACAAAAAAATGCTAGTAACCATAGCAAACTATGCCAAACTCACCTAAATTACTTCGGCTACCATAAATCATCACCAACTAACCCTTACCACAACAAACTAAACCCAATCACTTTTAAATTACAAAAAAATACTACTAACCGTAGCAAACTATGCCAAACTCACCTAAATTACTTCGGCTATCAAAAATCACCCCCAACTACACTTTACAGCAACAAACTAAGCCCAATCACTTTAAAATTACAAATAAATGCTAAAAATCATAACAAACTACACCAGAATCACCTAAATTACTTCGACTACCGTAAATCACCCCCAACTATCCCTTACCACAACAAACCAAACCATATCATCTTAAAATTACAAAAAAAGGTGTACAAATCATAACAAACTATGCCAGACTCACCTAAATTACTTCGGCTACTCTAAATCATCACTAACTAACCCTTACCACAACAAACTAAACCTAATCACTTTTAAATTACAAAAAAATGCTAGTAACCATAGCAAACTATGCCAAACTCACCTAAATTACTTCGGCTACCATAAATCATCACCAACTAACCCTTACCACAACAAACTAAACCCAATCACTTTTAAATTACAAAAAAATGCTACTAACCATAGCAAACTATGCCAAACTAACCTAAATTACTTCGGCTATCAAAAATCACCCCCAACTACACTTTACAGCAACAAACTAAGCCCAATCACTTTAAAATTACAAAAAAATGCTAAAAATTATAACAAACTATACCAGAATCACCTAAATTACTTCGGCTACCGTAAATCACCCCCAACTATCCCTTACCACAACAAACCCAACCACATCATCTTAAAATTACAAAAAAAGTTGTACAAATCATTACAAACTATGCCAGACTCACCTAAATTACTTCGGCTACTCTAAATCATCAGCAACTAACCCTTACCACAACAAACTAAACCCAATCACTTTTAAATTATACAAAAATGCTAGTAACCATAGCAAACTATGCCAAACTCACCTAAATTACTTCGGCTACCATAAATCATCACCAACTAACCCTTACCACAACAAACTAAACCCAATCACTTTTAAATTATACAAAAATGCTAGTAACCATAGCAAACTATGCCAAACTCACCTAAATTACTTCGGCTACCATAAATCATCACCAACTAACCCTTACCACAACAAACTAAACCAAATCACTTTTAAATTACAAAAAAATGCTACTAACCATAGCAAACTATGCCAAACTCACCTAAATTACTTCGGCTATCAAAAATCACCCCCAACTAAACTTTACAGCAACAAACTAAACCCAATCACTTTAAAATTACAAAAAAATGCTAAAAATCATAACAAACTATACCAGAATCACCTAAATTACTTCGGCTACCGTAAATAACCCCCTACTATCCCTTACCACAACAAACCAAGCCATATCATCTTAAAATTACAAAAAAAGGTGTACAAATCATAACAAACTATGCCAGACTCACCTAAATTACTTCGGCTACTCTAAATCATCACCAACTAACCCTTACCACAACAAACTAAACCCAATCACTTTTAAATTACAAAAAAATGCTAGTAACCATAGCAAACTATGCCAAACTCACCTAAATTACTTCGGCTACTCTAAATCATCACCAACTAACCCTTACTACAACAAACTAAACCCAATCACTTTTAAATTACAAAAAAATGCTAGTAACCATAGCAAACTATGCCAAACTCACCTAAATTACTTCGGCTACTATAAATCATCACCAACTAACCCTTACCACAACAAACTAAACCCAATCACTTTTAAATTACAAAAAAATACTACTAACCGTAGCAAACTATGCCAAACTCACCTAAATTACTTCGGCTATCAAAAATCACCCCCAACTACACTTTACAGCAACAAACTAAGCCCAATCACTTTAAAATTACAAATAAATGCTAAAAATCATAACAAACTACACCAGAATCACCTAAATTACTTCGACTACCGTAAATCACCCCCAACTATCCCTTACCACAACAAACCAAACCATATCATCTTAAAATTACAAAAAAAGGTGTACAAATCATAACAAACTATGCCAGACTCACCTAAATTACTTCGGCTACTCTAAATCATCACCAACTAACTCTTACCACAACAAACTAAACCCAATCACTTTTAAATTACAAAAAAATGCTAGTAACCATAGCAAACTATGCCAAACTCACCAAAATTACTTCGGCTACCATAAATCGTCACCAACTAACCTTTACCACAACAAACTAAACCCAATAACTTTTAAATTACAAAAAATGCTACTAGCCATTGCAAATTATGCCAAACTCACCTAAATTACTTCGGCTATCAAAAATCACCACCAACTACACTTTACAGCAACAAACTAAGCCCAATCACTTTAAAATTACAAAAAAATGCTAAAAATCATAACAAACTATACCAGAATCACCTAAATTACTTCCGCTACCGTAAATCACCCCCAACTATCCCTTACCACAACAAACCAAACCATATCATCTTAAAATTACAAAAAAAGGTGTACAAATCATAACAAACTATGCCAGACTCACCTAAATTACTTCGGCTACTCTAAAACATCACCAACTAACCCTTACCACAACAAACTAAACCCAATCACTTTTAAATTACAAAAAAATGCTAGTAACCATAGCCAACTATGCCAAACTCACCTAAATTACTTCGGCTACCATAAATCATCACCAACTAACCCTTACCACAACAAACTAAACCCAATCACTTTTAAATTACAAAAAAATGCTACTAACCAAAGCAAACTATGCCAAACTCACCTAAATTACTTCAACTTTCAAAAATCGCCCCCAACTACACTTTACAGCAACAAACTAAGCCCAATCACTTTAAAATTACAAAAAAATTCTAAAAATCATAACAAACTATACCAGAATCTCCTAAATTACTTCGGCTACCATAAATCACCCCCAACTATCCCTTACCACAACAAACCAAACCATATCATCTTAAAATTACAAAAAAAAGTGTACAAATCATAACAAACTATGCCAGACACACCTAAATTACTTCGGCTACTCTAAATCATCACCAACTAATCCTTAACACAACAAACTAAACCCAATCACTTTTAAATTACAAAAAAATGCTAGTAACCATAGCAAACTATGCCAAACTCACCTAAATTACTTCGGCTACCATAAATCATCACCAACTAACCCTTACCACAACAAACTATACCCAATCCCTTTTAAATTACAAAAAAATGCTCTAACCATAGCAAACTATGCCAAACTCACCTAAATTACTTCGGCTATCAAAAAGCACCCCCAACTACACTTTACAGCAACAAACTAAGCCCAATCACTTTAAAATTACAAAAAAATGCTAAAAATCATAACAAACTATACCAGAATCACCTAAATTACTTCGGCTACCGTAAATCACCCCCAACTATCCCTTACCAAAACAAACCAAACCATATCGCCAAACTCACCTAAATTACTTCGGCTACCATAAATCATCACCAACTAACCCTTACCACAACAAACTAAACTCAATCACTTTTAAATTACAAAAAAATGCTACTAACCATAGCAAACTATGCCAAACTCACCTAAATTACTTCGGCTATCAAAAATCACCCCCAACTTCACTTTACAGCAACAAACTAAGCCCAATCACTTTAAAATTACAAAAAAATGCTAAAAATCAGAACAAACTATACCAGAATCACCTAAATTACTTCGGGCACCGTAATTCACCCCCAACTATCCCTTACCACAACAAACCAAACCATATCATCTTAAAATTACAAAAAAAGGTGTACAAATCATAACAAACTATGCCAGACTCACCTAAATTACTTCGGCTACTCTAAATCATCACCAACTAACCCTTACCACAACAAACTAAACCCAATCACTTTTAAATTACAAAAAAATGCTAGTGTAATGTTGGTACCTGTGAAAATCACAAGTCGAGGGTTGTTTCACTAGAATTTATTTATTCACCACATTTAAGCTACATAGTTCGTTCGCGACGCTAGTCTGATCGTAACTTCCTTTTGACCTGAGTTTACCTCAATTTAATATGTCGGCATCCGGTCAATAAACACCGCATCAGCTTATTGGTGAACAATTGCAAAAGTGCATCAGCAAATGCCGATTAATACAAAAATAACATATAAACTTCCTGTTATGGAAATATACTACAATTTGGGGATTTTTCCATTACACCTCCCCAGGAAAACAAAAAAAAAAATAAAAATATAATGATTTTTTTTTTTTTACATTTTGTTATTTTTTGACTATGTTAACCCTTATTCTGCTATCTGATACTTATGCTAACAGTTTTATGCTTAAAACTATTCCTATTTTCTATTCTATGCTATATTCTACAAACACATCACTGTCACTGGTAGTACGGTTTTACATTGTTTTTATGCATTGTCACTATTTTTCGTTCTAAATCTAACACCACGTTTGGACTATCGTCCCGTACAACGACATATGGTCCTTTGAACAAAGGCTCGAGTTTACTTTGAGCACTATTATTTTTTACTAAAACTAAATCTCCTACATTATACTTAATCATAGACGAACTATTCTGACCATATCTTTGTTTTCTTTTTTGCTTTGACTCTTGTAAATTTTTCCTAGCATCATAATTTGCTTCTTGCAATCGGAATTTTAGCTCCAAAGGATAATTACCAAAATTATACAGAGGTTCCGGCTTTTGGCAAATGTTTGATGGTAAGCGCGCAATCTGTCCAAAAACTAATTCAAAAGGCGTATACTTCGTTTCCGTATGCACTGTCGTGTTATATGCGAAACACCAAAATGGTAGCCAAGTACTCCACGCGTTTGAATGTTGAACTGTTTGCATTCTAAGATAAGCACCTAAATGTTTGTGGTTATTTTCTAACGCACCTATAGTTTCATGATGGTAGGCTGTAGATGTTAAAGTTTTATTTTTTAAAATTTTACACGTTTCCGAAAAAATAGAAGATACAAATTCAGTTCCTTGGTCCGTTACTATCTTAAGTGGTATCCCATATCTATATATATAAAGCGAAGTGTCCTCACTGACACACTCATTCATTCACTCATTCATCTACACATCTACACACTGATTCTTAATCAACCCACAGCCCAAACCGTGAGGGCTGGAGACTTGAAATTTTAGACACGGGTGTATCATGTGCCGAAACTGAACACTAAGAAGGGATTTTGCGAAATTCGGCCCGGTTCCTTTGTAATTCAATAAAAACCGGCTAAAATAAACAAAAAATGATCGGATCGCGGAGACCGTGTTTATGTTAGAAGCACGTATCTAGCCAAAACAACTTCGACGACTGGCGACGGGTTTACATTAAAAGCACTTATTTAACCTAAACAATTTCAACGTCGAGTTTCTGCTTTCGTGATCATACTTTTGCCGTACCTAGCGAGGCCGCAGATATTTCAATTATAATTTTGATTTCAATTATAATGTCGATCCGTGACTCAATTAAAAATTACCAAATCACTCCAAATTTAATCCGTCAACATTAAACATCCTCAAATATCTCTTACCACTGCAAACTTTACCAAATCAACCCCAAAAAATTCCCGAACTAAGCCAAACTGACATAAATTAGATCCGTTATCTTAAATCATCCCTTACCACACTTTAGCAACCCCAAGTAACTCCAATCACTTTAAAATAAAACAAAATGACACAAATCATGGCAGATTATGTCCAACTCACACATATTATTTCGTCTACCAAAAATCACCCCCAACTACCCCTTACCACCCCAAAATAAGCCCAATCACTTTAAAATAACAAAAAAATTCTACAAACCGTAGCAAACTATGCCAAACTCATCTAAATTACTTTGACTTCCATAAATCACCCCAAACTACCCCTTACCACCCCAAAATAAGCCCAATCACTTTAAAATTACAAAAAAATTCTACAAACCGTAGCAAACTATGCCAAACTCATCTAAATTACTTTGACTTCCATAAATCACCCCAAACTACCCCTTACCACCCCAAAATAAGCCCAATCACTTTAAAATTATCAAAAATGCTACAAGCCATAGCAAACTATGCCTAACTCACCTAAATTACTTCGGCTAACATAAATCACCCCCAACAACCCCTTACTACCCCAAAATAAGCCCAATCACTTTAAAATTACAAAAAATGCTACAAACCATAGCAAACTATGCCAAACTCACTTAAATTACTTCGGCTATCATAAATCACCCCCAACTACCCCTTACCACCCCTAACTCATCCCAATCACTTTAAAATTACAAAAAATGCTACAAACCATAGCAAACTATGCCTAACTCACCCAAATTACTTCGGCTAACATAAATCACCCCCAACAACCCCTTACTACCCCAAAATAAGCCCAATCACTTTAAAATTACAAAAAATGCTACAAACCATAGCAAACTATGCCAAACTCACTTAAATTACTTCGGCTATCATAAATCACCCCCAACTACCCCTTACCGCCCCTAACTCATCCCAATCACTTTAAAATTACAAAAAATGCTACAAACCATAGCAAACTATGCCTAACTCACTTAAATTACTTCGGCTAACATAAATCACCCCCAACTACCCCTTACCACCCCTAACTCATCCCAATCACTTTAAAATTACAAAAAATGCTACAAACCATAGCAAACTATGCCTAACTCACCTAAATTACTTCGGCTAACATAAATCACCCCCAACAACCCCTTACTACCCCAAAATAAGCCCAATCACTTTAAAATTACAAAAAATGCTACAAACCATAGCAAACTATGCCTAACTCACCTAAATTACTTCGGCTAACATAAATCACCCCCAACAACCCCTTACTACCCCAAAATAAGCCCAATCACTTTAAAATTACAAAAAAATGCTACAAACCATAGCAAACTATGCCTAACTCACCTAAATTACTTCGGCTACCATAAATCAGCCCCAACTACCCCTTACCACCCCAAAATAAGCCCAATCACTTTAAAATTACAAAAAATGCTACAAACCATAGCAAACTATGCCTAACTCACCTAAATTACTTCGGCTAACATAAATCACCCCCAACAACCCCTTACTACCCCAAAATAAGCCCAATCACTTTAAAATTACAAAAAAATGCTACAAACCATAGCAAACTATGCCTAACTCACCTAAATTACTTCGGCTACCATAAATCAGCCCCAACTACCCCTTACCACCCCAAAATAAGCCCAATCACTTTAAAATTACAAAAAATGCTACAAACCATTGCAAACTATGCCAAACTCACTTAAATTACTTTGGCTAACATAAATCACCCCCAACAACCCCTTACTACCCCAAAATAAGCCCAATCACTTTAAAATTACAAAAAAATGCTACAAACCATAACAAACTATGCCTAACTCACCTAAATTACTTCGGCTAACATAAATCACCCCCAACAACCCCTTACTACCCCAAAATAAGCCCAATCACTTTAAAATTACAAAAAATGCTACAAACCATAGCAAACTATGCCAAACTCACTTAAATTACTTCGGCTATCATAAATCACCCCCAACTACCCCTTACCACCCCAAACTCAGCCCAATCACTTTAAAATTACAAAAAATGTTACAAGCCTTATCAAACTATGCCAAACTCATCTAAATTACTTTGGCTTCCATAAATCACCCCCAACTACCCCTTACCACCCCAAAATAGGCTCAATCACTTTAAAATTACAAAAAAATTCTACAAACCGTAGCAAACTATGCCAAACTCCCCTAAATTACTTCGGCTACCATAAATCACCCCGAACTACCCCTTACAACCCCAAAATAAACCCAATCATTTTAAAATTACAAAATATTCAACAAATCATAGCAAACTATGCCTAACTCACCTAAATTACTTCGGCTACCATAAATCACCCCCAACTACCCCTTACCACCCCAAAATAAGCCCAATCACTTTAAAATTACAAAAAATGCTACAAACCATAGCAAACTATGCCTAACTTACCTAATTTCCTTCGGCTACCATAAATCACCCCCAACTACCCCTTACCACCCCAAAATAAGCCCAATCACTTTAAAATTACAAAAAATGCTACAAACCATAGCAAACTATGCCGAACCCACTTAAATTACTGCGGCTACCATAAATCACCCCCAACTACCCCTTACCAACCACAAACTAAACCCAATCACTTTAAAATTACAAAAAATGCTACAAACCATAGCAAACTATGCCAAACTCACTTAAATTACTTCGGCTATCATAAATCACCCCCAACTACCCCTTACCACCCCAAACTCAGCCCAATCACTTTAAAATTACAAAAAATGTTACAAGCCATATCAAACTATGCCAAACTCATCTAAATTACTTTGGCTTCCATAAATCACCCCCAACTACCCCTTACCACCCCAAAATAGGCTCAATCACTTTAAAATTACAAAAAAATTCTACAAACCGTAGCAAACTATGCCAAACTCCCCTAAATTACTTCGGCTACCATAAATCACCCCGAACTACCCCTTACAACCCCAAAATAAACCCAATCATTTTAAAATTACAAAATATTCAACAAATCATAGCAAACTATGCCTAACTCACCTAAATTACTTCGGCTACCATAAATCACCCCCAACTACCCCTTACCACCCCAAAATAAGCCCAATCACTTTAAAATTACAAAAAATGCTACAAACCATAGCAAACTATGCCTAACTTACCTAATTTCCTTCGGCTACCATAAATCACCCTTAACTACCCCTTACCACCCCAAAATAAGCCCAATCACTTTAAAATTACAAAAAATGCTACAAACCATAGCAAACTATGCCAAACTCACTTAAATTACTTCGGCTATCATAAATCACCCCCAACTACCACTTACCACCCCAAACTCAGCCCAATCACTTAAAAATTACAAAAAATGTTACAAACCATAGCAAACTATGCCTAACTTACCTAATTTCCTTCGGCTACCATAAATCACCCTTAACTACCCCTTACCACCCCAAAATAAGCCCAATCACTTTAAAATTACAAAAAATGCTACAAACCATAGCAAACTATGCCAAACTCACTTAAATTACTTCGGCTATCATAAATCACCCCCAACTACCACTTACCACCCCAAACTCAGCCCAATCACTTAAAAATTACAAAAAATGTTACAAGCCATATCAAACTATGCCAAACTCATCTAAATTACTTTGGCTTCCATAAATCACCCCCAACTACCCCTTACCACCCCAAAATAGGCTCAATCACTTTAAAATTAAAAAAAAATTCTACAAACCGTAGCAAACTATCTCAAACTCACCTGAATTACTTCGGCTACCATAAATCACCCCCAACTACCCCTTACCAACCACAAACTAAACCCAATCACTTTAAAATTACAAAAAATGCTACAAACCATAGCAAACTATGCCTAACTCACCTAAATTACTTCGGCTACCATAAATCACCCCCAACTACCCCTTACCACCCCAAAATAAGCCCAATCACTTTAAAATTACGAAAAATGCTACAAGCCATAGCAAACTATCTCAAACTCACCTGAATTATTTCGGCTACCATAAATCACCCCCAACTACCCCTTACCACCCCAAACTAAGCCCAATCACTTTAAAATTACAAAAAATGCTACAAAACATAGCAAGCTATGCCAAACTCACTTAAATTACTTCGGCTACCATAAATTAATAATCGTTTTCAATCAAAATCTTCTATTTGGTTGTGTTATTTATAAATGCCTTATCGTATTAAATCATAAAAGATTAATAAATATCTGCACATAAAATATATTGTTCCGACTAATAATCGTTATTCTGAATATTAAATAGGCTGATACCTATTTCGATTCTCTTCCACCTTCCAATAAATATTTGTTCCAGTTGAGATGCAAACATAAACGTATTTATGAATTGCAACACGCTGACGGGGCAAGCCCTACCTTTTCAACATGCGTGCATTTGTATAAACAGCTCTATGGTTTTTAACTTTAAAGAGGTATAAAGGCCGTGTAAGCGCTAGAGTTTCGTAAAAATATCTGAAAAATTCGAAATTCTGCAATTGAATCAGAACTATCTTTGTGTTCGATAGTGAATTTATACTTGGAGTGGCACTGCCAACCCTGCCACCCCTGACGAGGCACCTGCTGACTACTCTCCTTCCAGGGAAACTTTATAAATCAACGTCAAAATAATTTAGGGCGCCTGAATGTAAAAATATCACTGTGTAATAAGTTCAGACGGACATGGAACACTTGAAATTTCGATATTTGTTTGTAATTCGTCACAGGTCCATGAAGAATTGCATGTTAATGTAAACAAGTGTTAGTTTGTCGGAGAGACCGAATAAGATTTTTAACATTCCTGTCAAAATATTTATTTACTTTAGAATGTTAATTTCTTAAATTGATTTTGTGAAAATTATGACGGGCCATACGAGTACACCTGTGCGAGTATTATTTGGTACATACAAATTAATCTCTTTTGTTATCCAAATTGTTTTTATACGCACTAGGCACGTGCACCTCATATAATTGTGAAAATTGCTGCTTCAGCGTCTGGAACGCTGGTACTCAACGTCGCCAAGGTCGAGGCGACGCATCGGTATTCAAAGTTCTATCGCTATTAAATAAATTATTTTAATATAATATTCCCGATTTGTTCTTGCCGTTAACCAAAACTCTCCCCAATCGATTTTCGAAAAATTTCCAGCGTCGGACCGGACTTCACTTATTTTCGTACGCTAATTTTTACCGTTCAGTTAATGATAGTGGTGTATTTGTTCTTCACCAAACCTGCTCCGGCCGAAATCCGAAATTTTCACTGACATCATACGCTTAAGTATTGTATGCTTAGACACGATTTATTTACACTATTTATTTTACGTATATTGCGTTCATTATTGTTCTGCATTATTTATAAGATGGAGCAGTTTGAAAATCTAATAGTAAGCGGAGAACAAACACCACCACGTATAATTCCCGTGCAAAGTGATGGAAATAGTCTTTCTTACTATCTTTCCTATTGCATTTTTAATACCGGAAATAGAGCTCAAGAGCGAAGAATAACTTCGACTTTTTTTATACATAATTCCTAAATACTTCGTTTTTATGGTGTAAAATTTTGTATTTATATATTTCAACATTGTCTTTAACGTTGTCAGAGAACTAAATGGGAATAATTTGGAATAATTTAGCTTCTATGTCAACTCTCCTTCTCTTGGAACTTTTGAAAACAACGACAAAATTCTTTAGGGCGCCTGGATTTGAAAATATAACTCTGTGTAATAAGTTTAGACTGACTAGAGTGAAAATAAAGGAGCTTGCACCCAGAAACGAAATTAGATGGAACACTTGAAGTTGAAATATTTGTTTGTAATTCGTCACAAGTCCATGAGGGAATGCGTGTTAATGTAAACAAATGTGAGTTTATTGGAGAGGCCGAATAAGATTTTTACATTATTTAAGCAGCTGGAGCTTGCCACGTCAAGGGCAAGGTCAGAAACGTGAAAAGGCCATGCTCGATTTAGTTTGATTGAGTGTCTATGCAGAAATTCGCACATACCAAGCGTTGGATAAGCATTTCTTATCGTTTCTTAGAATTCGAGAATTGCTGGTTCAGCGTGTGGAGCAGTACTCCATCGCGGTGTTTAATTTTAACACAACTACAATTGTGAAAATTGCTGCTCCAGTGTCGGAAACTGTTCGCAAAGTCGCCAAATTCGCTGAGGCGACGCAACAGTGTTCGAAGGTCTACCGCTATCAAATAAAGTATTTTAATTTAACATTTGATCCTCGCGTTAACCAAATCTGCCCCCAATCAATTTTCGAAAAATTATCAGCATCGGACCGGACTCCACTTATATTTGTACGCTAATTTTTACGTTTAGTTAATGATAGTGGTGTATTTGTTTTTCACCAAATTTGCCCCGAAATTTTCACCGTTGTATGTACCAGATATCACTGACATTCATACCAGCGCTAAATTTTCGTGAAAATATCTGAAAAATTCATAATTCTGCAACTGAATTACAGAACTAATTTTGTGTTCGATAGTAAATTTATACTTGGAGTGGCACTGCCAACCCTGCCACCCCTGACGAGCCCCACTGCTGACTACTTTCCTTCCAGAAAAATTTTTGAAATCAGCGGCAAAATAAATTTAGGGCACCTGGATGTGAAAATATCACTATGTAATAAGTTCAGACTGACAAGAGTGAAAAAAACCGCTTGCATCCAGAAACGAAATCAAATGGAACACTTGAAATTTAGATATTTGTTTGTAATTCGTCACAGGTCCATGAAGGCATGCATGTTAATGTAAACAAGTGTTAGTTTGTCGGAGAGGCCGAATAAGATTTTTACACTCACCACATTCCCGTCAAAATATTTATATACTTTAGTATGTTAATTTATTTTGTGCAAATTATGACGGGCCAGTCGAGTACACCTGCGCGAGTATTATTTGGTAATCCAAATTTTTTTAATACGCACTAGGCACGTGCACCTAATATAATTGTTAAAATTGCTGCTTCAGCGTTTGGAACGCTGGTACTCAACGTCGCCAAGGTCGAGGCGACGCATCAGTATTCGAAGTTCTATCGCTATTAAATAAATTTTTTTAATATAATATTCCCGATTTGTTCTTGACGTTAAGTAAATATCTCCCCAATCGATTTTCGAAAAATTACCATCGTCGTACCGGACTCCACTTATATACCGTACGCTAATTTTTACGTTCATTTAATGATAGTGGTGTATTTGATCTTCACCAAACCTGCTCCGGCCAAAATCCGAAATTTGCAGTTTTACCGGATTTCACTGACATCATAAGTAATGTGTGCTTATACACGATTTACACTATTTATTTTATGTACATTGTGTTCATTATTGTTCTACAGTTTCAGCTTCCTTGTTTGGAAGTGGATAGGCTTCAATATATTTTGATAAATCACACTGTATAGTAAGAATGTATTTATTTCCTTCTATGTCTGTTTCTAATGGTCCTACTAGATCTAAAAATATATTTTCAAATGCTGTAGACGCTGTTGATGTTATACTGAGCGGTTCAATATGTGGTTTTGAATGTTTGTATCGTTGGCAATTGTTGCATCGACGTACAAACTTTTCTACATCATAATATAGTCCCGACCATGAATAATATTTTTTGATATTATTAAACATTCTTGAAATGCCTGCATGTCCTCCTGTAGGTAGTATATGAAAATCATTTAAAATAAGTTGCCTTGTAGAATGGTCATTTATTGTACGTACATTCTTTAAAATTGATACTTTTATGTTTGATTGTTTAAGTTGTTTTGTGAGCTCACTTATTTGTTTAATCAAGTTATTTTTTAACGCGCAATTATTTTCTTTTATAATAATTATTTCGGTAATAATATATTGTGCACAAATGTCGAAAAGCTCTTTCAACGACGCTCGAAGATTTGACGTTGAGCAAGAACTCCCGTTTAAATAAATTATGCGCGATGATGCATCATAGATAATTTTTTCTGTAGAGTACTAATTTTTTTTCTTACATATTTTTTCAAAATCGATTTGTTTTATCGGCCGTAATTCGATAGAATTTTTTGGTTTTTTGAGAAGTTCTACGATTCTAGGGTGATCAGTCCCGGTCCCGAAGTCTTCTGATGTGTCTTGATCTAAGTTAGTTTTGCGAAGTTTATTTGCTCTTGAACGCGTTAGAACTGCAACCGTCTCTGAAATATTTTTGGACATCTCTCGTAGGTCGTTAAGTTCAATTCGCGATAAAGCATCCGCGACCACGTTGTCTCTACCTTTTATGTATTCTATTTGAAAATCGTATTCTTCTATTACTAACCTAAATTTGGTTAAACGACTTGAAGGATTCGTCATTCCAAATAAATATACTAACGGTTTATGGTCAGTTTGGATAATAAATTTTTTACCGTACAAATATGGTCTAAAGTGTCTTACTCCCCACACAATAGCTAATAGTTCTTTTTCTATTGTGCAGTAATTTATTTCCGCTTTATTTAAAGTTCGACTCGCGAAAGCAATTGGTTTGTCATTATTATTTGATAAAACTGCTCCCACGGCTTTTCCTGAAGCATCCGTTTTAAGAATAAAGGTATTTTTTTCTGAAAAGTCTGGATACTCAAGTACTGGTGGTTCTATAAGTCTGGATTTTAGTTCGTTAAAAGCAGCTTCACATTCAGAAGTCCAAATAAATTTTACATTTTTTCGAGTTAAGCAATTTAATGGATTTGCTATCTCGGCAAAATTTTTGATGAAAGATCTATAATAGTTTGCAAAAGCTACAAATCGCTTGGTTGAGAGGGCATCGTGTGGTTTAGGAAAATTTTGAATAGCCCTTATTTTTTCTGGTTCGGGTGAAACGCCCTTGTCTGAAATGACATGACCTAAATATAAAATTTCTTTGCGTAAAAAGTCACATTTGCTTGGATTATGTTTTAAATTGACATTTCGTAACCTTTGTAAAATCTTTACTAAATTCCTGTTATGACTAGCTAAATTTTCTCCAAACACTATTAAATCGTCTAAATATACAAAACATGAATCATAGTTTAATCCTGACATGGCAATTGTCATGGTTCTTGAAAAAACGTTAGGACTTATCTTAAGTCCCATTGGTAACCTAGTCATTTGATACTGACCCTTATTTGTAGTAAATGCTGTATACGGACGACTCTCCGGTTCTAATTCTACTTGATAGTAACCTTGAGATAAATCCAAATGTGTAAAATACTTAGCTCCCGCAAGAGAATCTAAAATTTCTGTAATACTTGGAAGGGGAAATTTATCATTCTTAATTTTCGAGTTTAAATTTCTGTAGTCTATAACAACACGCCATTTACGAATTCCGTCACTATTTGCTTTTTTCGGTACAACTAAAAGTGGTGCAGACCATGCTGTCTTAGCTGGTTCAATTATACCGTCTTGTAACATTTTATCTATTTGATTTTCTATTTCCGCTTTTTGAGATTGTGGTAACCTATACGGTTTAACATATGCTGGAGTTACATTTCTTTCTAACTCAAGTTTGTGTTTATAAATATTTGTCACTGTCAAAATGTCATCCGTTAAGTGAAATACATCAGCAAATTTTGCACACGTATGTTCTATAGTATCTCTCTCCTCTTTGTTCAAATGTTTTAAATTTATTAAATCAAGTACTTTATCGACGCGTCTTACTGACGAATTTTCGATTTTTTCAAATGTACATATTTCGTAATCATTTAAACTAGCTATTTTGGGTTCAAAATTTTTTATATTGTCTTCTTCTTCTCGTACATTAAGAATTTTGACTGGAATGAGATTTGATTGCGGACGTGCTATACTTCCTGCAAAGCAGATTCCTTCACTTATCTGTTGTGGTAATACTATGCACTCGTGTTGGGATTCAACTCTAAAATATTTAATTATCTCACAACGCGATGGAATTAGCAAGTTATGATTAAATTGTGATTCAATAGGAAGTTTTATTTGTACTCCGTCATAAATGAATGAAAACTCCTGCGTTTCAAAATTAATTGACGCTTTATAAGTTTCAAAAAAATCTGAACCTAATATGCCTCCAACGTTGTCCTGAAATGACTCTAGAATAATAAACTCATGACTAATGTTTACATTGTTAATTTCTAAGGAAATGTAAGCTAATCCTTGTGATACCGCTGACCCAGTTACACCATTAATTTTTATTCGCTTTTTTAAATTGATATTCTGATATTTTGCTAAGTTTTTCGAAAAAATTGCACTGATTGAAGCACCTGTATCTAGTAAAAGTAAAATTTCATTTTGACCATAGTTAACACGAATATAATTTAAACTATTAATATTAAAAATTACATTAGTTGTAGAATCGAAAAAACTGCTGATTTCGTTCAGTATTTGATGTTGTCGGTTCTTGTCGTGTAAGCGTATTTATCTGATGGTCATTACCTTGTCTTCGAGGTGGTTGACTTCGTTGACCCCGATAATTTTGTTGACCAAGAAAATTTCTAAAATTTTGACTACCGCGACCGTATTGTTGAAAATTATATCGATTGTTTCCTCTTTGGCTTTGGAAATTATTCCTATTATTGTTATTCATATTATTATGTGACGTATTTCTAAAGTTTCTTGCTGTATTAGAGGGAAAATTTTTATTAAAATTGGAAAAATGATTTGGTGTACTTTACCGTTGAAAGTGGAACATCGAAGCCTCGGTCTGAAATTGTATCGTCTCATCTTTTGCCGCATTAATCGCGTCATTCAATAATTCGTACTTCCTGCTTTTAATAATTGTACGGAGCTCCCCATTTTGGATACCCCGTCCAAATACATCTACCGCGACTTTTTCATTTTCGCGCCTAAAAATATCTACATTCTCTATATTATCCCCTGTCTGTGCTAGGGTTAACTTTGCTAGCAGTTCAGCAACGCTTTGTCCATACTCGTGGATATTTTTATGTCCTTGGCGACAATTTTGAAGTTGCATTAATAATGCTGGTGCTGATTCTCTCGGAAGGAAGTGCTTTTTTAAATCTACTATTAATTTGCGCGCGGCTTGGTATGTGTTGTTGAATCTAATCTTTTGATTATACGGAATACATGCCTTTAGCACATAATTTATTAATTGAGCTTTTCCTGCGACATCAAGAGTAGGTTCATATAATTCAATTCCTTCAATTAATCCGTGAGCAAATTCCGTATTACCACTCAACTTCGGCAAAAGGCTCGCGGCCGTTTTAAAATTAAATTTTTCCTCCATACTTAACTTACTTAACTAACTTAACTTACCGCACACTCTTTACTTAATTTATTTCGAAATTCTTGCAATCGCACTAATTCACTGCTCTTTCGTTTTTTGTGGTCCCTGTTTTGTCGACGTCCTGTGTCCTCCCTGAACGCGCGCAGCTCCTCGTTGAGGTTCCTCAATTTGGACAGCATCCCACATTCTTAGTCTCTGCTGGACGATGCTCGGCTTCCTGTCGGATCCTTCTCTCCACTCGCCGTATTGCTGTTGCCCGCTGTTGGTCACTTTTGAGTTACACATGTTTTGCCCCTTTTATCTGTTTGCAACACTTTGCACTAATTAAATCATCACTATCTTCAGACCTTTAACTTTTCCAGCTTTGCTGGCGCTGGCAGGGTCGCCATGTAATGTTGGTACCGGGGAAAATCACAAGTCGAGGGTTGTTTCACTAGCATTTATTTATTCACCACATTTAAGCTACATAGTTCGTTCGCGACGCTAGTCTGATCGTAACTTCCTTTTGACCTGAGTTTACCTCAATTTAATAAGTCGGCATCCGGTCAATAAACACCGCATCAGCTTATTGGTGAACAATTGCAAAAGTGCATCAGCAAATGCCGATTAATACAAAAAAAACATATGAACTTCCTGTTATGGAAATATACTACAATTTGGGGATTTTTCCATTACACTAGTAACCATAGCAAACTATGCCAAACTCACCTAAATTACTTCGGCTACCATAAATCATCACTAACTAACCCGTACCACAACAAACTAAACCCAATCACTTTTAAATTATAAAAAAATGCTACTAACCATAGCAAACTATGCCAAACGCACCTAAATTACTTCGGCTATCAAAAATCACCTCCAACTACACTTTACAGCAACAAACTAAGCCCAATCACTTTAAAATTACAAAAAAATGCTAAAAATTATATCAAACAATACCAGAATCACCTAAATTACTTCGGCTACCGTAAATAACCCCCTACTATCCCTTACCACAACAAACCAAACCATATCATCTTAAAATTACAAAAAAAGGTGTACAAATCATAACAAACTATGCCAGACTCACCTAAATTACTTCGGCTACTCTAAATCATCACCAACTAACCCTTACCACAACAAACTAAACCCAATCAATTTTAAATTATAAAAAAATGCTAGTAACCATAGCAAACTATGCCAAACTCACCTAAATTACTTAGGCTACCATAAATCATCACCAACTAACCCTTAACACAACAAACTAAACCCAATCAATTTTAAATTACAAAAAAATGCTACTAACCATAGCAAACTATGCCAAACTCACCTAAATTACTTCGGCTATCAAAAATTACCCCCAACTACACTTTACAGCAACAAATTAAGCCCAATCACTTTAAAATTACAAAAAAATGCTAAAAATCATAACAAACTATACTAGAATCACCTAAATTACTTCGGCTACTGTAAATCACCCCCAACTATCCCTTACCACAACAAACCAAACCATATCATCTTAAAATTACAAAAAAAGGTGTACAAGTCATAACAAACTATGCCAGACTCACCTAAATTACTTCGGCTACTCTAAATCATAACCAACTAACCCTTACCACAACAAACTAAACCCAATCGCTTTTAAATTACAACAAAATGCTAGTAACCATAGCAAATTATGCCAAACTCACCTAAATTACTTCGGCTACCATAGATCATCACCAACTAACCCTTACCACAACAAACTAAACCCAATCACTTTTAAATTACAAAAAAATTCTATTAACCATAGCAAACTATGCCAAACTCACCTAAATTACTTCGGCTATCAAAAATCACCCACAACTACACTTTACAGCAACAAACTAAGCCCAATCACTTTAAAATTACAAAAAAATGCTAAAAATCATAACAAACTATACCAGAATCACCTAAATTACTTCGGATACCGTAAATCACCCCCAACTATTCCTTACCACAACAAACCAAACCATATCATTTTTAAATTACAAGTTAAGGTGTACAAATTATAACAAACTATGCCAGACTTACCTAAATTACTATGGCTAATCTAAATCATCATCAACTAACCCTTACCACAACAAACTAAACCCAATCACTTTTAAATTACAAATAAATGCTAGTAACCATAGCAAGCTATGCCAAACTCACCTAAATTACTTCGGCTACCATAAATTATCACCAACTAAACCTTACCACAACAAACGAAACCCAATCACTTTTAAATTACAAAAAAATGCTACTAACCATAGCAAACTATGCCAAACTCACCTAAATTACTTCGGCTATCAAAAATCACCCCCAGCTACACTTTACAGAAACAAACTAAGCCCAATCACTTTAAAATTACAAAAAAATGCTAAAAATCGTAACAAACTATACCAGAATCACCTAAATTACTTCGGCTACCGTAAATCTCCCCCAACTATCCCTTACCACAACAAACCAAATTATATCATCTTAAAATTACAAAAAAAGGTGTACAAATCATAACAAGCTATGCCAGACTCACCTAAATTACTTCGGCTACCCTAAATCATCACCAACTAACCCTTACCACAACAAACTAAACCCAATCACTTTTAAATTACAAAAAAATGCTACTAACCATAGCAAACTATGCCAAACTCACCTAAATTACTTCGGCTATCAAAAATCACCCCCAACTTCACTTTACAGCAACAAACTAAGCCCAATCACTTTAAAATTACAAAAAAATGCTAAAAATCATAACAAACTATACCAGAATCACCTAAATTACTTCGGGCACCGTAAATCACCCCCAACTATCCCTTACCACAACAAACCAAACCATATCATCTTAAAATTACAAAAAAAGGTGTACAAATCATAACAAATTATGCCAGACTCACCTAAATTACTTCGGCTACTCTAAATCATCACCAACTAACCCTTTCCACAACAAACTAAACCCAATCACTTTTAAATTACAAAAAAATGCTAGTAACCATAGCAAACTATGCCTAACTCACCTAAATTTTTCGGCTACCATAAATCATCACCAACTAACCCTTACCACAACAAACTAAACCCAATCACTTTTAAATTACAAAAAAATGCTACTAACCATAGCAAACTATGCCAAACTAACCTAAATTACTTCGGCTATCAAAAATCACCCCCAACTACACTTTACAGCAACAAACTAAGCCCAATCACTTTAAAATTACAAAAAAATGCTAAAAATTATAACAAACTATACCAGAATCACCTAAATTACTTCGGCTACTCTAAATCACCAGCAACTAACCCTTACAACAACAAACTAAACCCAATCACTTTTAAATTATACAAAAATGCTAGTAACCATAGCAAACTATGCCAAACTCACCTAAATTACTTCGGCTACCATAAATCATCACCAACTAACCCTTACCACAACAAACTAAACCCAATCACTTTTAAATTATACAAAAATGCTAGTAACCATAGCAAACTATGCCAAACTCACCTAAATTACTTCGGCTACCATAAATCATCACCAACTAACCCTTACCACAACAAACTAAACCCAATCACTTTTAAATTACAAAAAAATGCTACTAACCATAGCAAACTATGCCAAACTCACCTAAATTACTTCGGCTATTAAAAATCACCCCCAACTACACTTTACAGCAACAAATTAAGCAAAATCACTTTAAAATTACAAAAAAATGCTAAAAATCATAACAAACTATACCAGAATCACCTAAATTACTTCGGCTACCGTAAATAACCCCCTACTATCCCTTACCACAACAAACCAAACCATATCATCTTAAAATTACAAAAAAAGGTGTACAAATTATAACAAACTATGCCAAATTCACCTAAATTACTTCGGCTACCATAAATCATCACCAACTAACCCTTACCACAACAAACTAAACCCAATCACTTTTAAATTACAAAAAAATGCTAGTAACCATAGCAAATTATGCCAAACTCACCTAAATTACTTCGACTACCATAAATCATCACCAACTAACCCTTACCACAACAAACTAAACCCAATCACTTTTAAATTATAAAAAAATGCTACTAACCATAGCAAACTATGCCAAACGCACCTAAATTACTTCGGCTATCAAAAATCACCTCCAACTACACTTTACAGCAACAAACTAAGCCCAATCACTTTAAAATTACAAAAAAATTCTAAAAATCATAACAAACTATACCAGAATCACCTAAATTACTTCGGCTACCGTAAATAACCCCCTACTATCCCTTACCACAACAAACCAAACCATATCATCTTAAAATTACAAAAAAAGGTGTACAAATCATAACAAACTATGCCAAACTCACCTAAATTACTTCGGCTACTCTAAATCATCACCAACTAACCCTTACCACAACAAACTAAACCCAATCACTTTTAAATTAAACAAAAATGCTAGTAACCATAGCAAACTATGCCAAACTCACCTAAATTACTTCGGCTATCAAAAATCACCCCCAACTACACTTTACAGCAACAAACTAAGCCCAATCACTTTAAAATTACAAAAAAATGCTAAAAATCATAACAAACTATACCAAAATCACCTAAATTACTTCGGCTACCGTAAATCACCCCCAACTATCCCTTACCACAACAAACCAAACCATATCATCTTAAAATTACAAAAAAAGGTGTACAAATCATAACAAACTATGCCAGACTCACCTAAATTACTTCGGCTACTCTAAATCATCACCAACTAACCCTTACCACAACAAACTAAACCCAATCACTTTTAAATTACAAAAAAATGCTAGTAACCATAGCAAACTATGCCAAACTCACCTAAATTACTTCGGCTACTCTAAATCATCACCAACTAACCCTTACCACAACAAACTAAACCCAATCACTTTTAAATTACAAAAAAATGCTAGTAACCATAGCAAACTATGCCAAACTCACCTAAATTACTTCGGCTACCATAAATCATCACCAACTAACCCTTACCACAACAAACTAAACCCAATCACTTTTAAATTACAAAAAAATACTACTAACCGTAGCAAACTATGCCAAACTCACCTAAATTACTTCGGCGATAAAAAATCACCCCCAACTACACTTTACAGCAACAAACTAAGCCCAATCACTTTAAAATTACAAATAAATGCTAAAAATCATAACAAACTACACCAGAATCACCTAAATTACTTCGACTACCGTAAATCACCCCCAACTATCCCCCTCCACAACAAACCAAACCATATCATCTTAAAATTACAAAAAAAGGTGTACAAATCATAACAAACTATGCCAGACTCACCTAAATTACTTCGGCTACTCTAAATCATCACCAACTAACCCTTACCACAACAAACTAAACCCAATCACTTTTAAATTACAAAAAAATGCTAGTAACCATAGCAAACTATGCCAAACTCACCTAAATTACTTCGGCTACCATAAATCATCACCAACTAACCCTTACCACAACAAACTAAACCCAATCACTTTTAAATTACAAAAAAATGCTACAAACCATAGCAAACTATGCCAAACTAACCTTAATTACTTCGGCTATCAAAAATCACCCCCAACTACACTTTACAGCAACAAACTAAACCCAATCACTTTAAAATTACAAAAAAATGCTAAAAATCATAACAAACTATACCAAAATCACCTAAATTACTTCGGCTACCGTAAATCACCCCCAACTATCCCTTACCACAACAAACCAAACCATATCATCTTAAAATTACAAAAAAAGGTGTACAAATCATAACAAACTATGCCAGACTCACCTAAATTACTTCGGCTACACTAAATCATCACCAACTAACCCTTACCACAACAAACTAAACCCAATCACTTTTAAATTACAAAAAAATGCTAGTAACCATAGCAAACTATGCCAAACTCACCTAAATTACTTCGGCTACTCTAAATCATCACCAACTAACCCTTACCACAACAAACTAAACCGAATCACTTTTAAATTACAAAAAAATGCTAGTAACCATAGCAAACTATGCCAAACTCACCTAAAATACTTCGGCTATCAAAAATCACCCCCAACTACACTTTACAGCAACAAACTAAGCCCAATCACTTTAAAATTACAAATAAATGCTAAAAATCATAACAAACTACACCAGAATCACCTAAATTACTTCGACTACCGTAAATCACCCCCAACTATCCCTTACCACAACAAACCAAACCATATCATCTTAAAATTACAAAAAAAGGTGTACAAATCATAACAAACTATGCCAGACTCACCTAAATTACTTCGGCTACTCTAAATCATCACCAACTAACCCTTACCACAACAAACTAAACCCAATCACTTTTAAATTACAAAAAAATGCTAGTAACCATAGCAAACTATGCCAAACTCACCTAAATTACTTCGGCTACTCTAAATCATCACCAACTAACCCTTACCACAACAAACTAAACCCAATCACTTTTAAATTACAAAAAAATGCTAGTAACCATAGCAAACTATGCCAAACTAACCTAAATAACTTCGGCTATCAAAAATCACCCCCAACTACACTTTACAGCAACAAACTAAACCCAATCACTTAAAAATTACAAAAAAATGCTAAAAATCATAACAAACTATACCAAAATCACCTAAATTACTTCGGCTACCGTAAATCACCCCCAACTATCCCTTACCACAACAAACCAAACCATATCATCTTAAAATTACAAAAAAAGGTGTACAAATCATAACAAACTATGCCAGACTCACCTAAATTACTTCGGCTACTCTAAATCATCACCAACTAACCCTTACCACAACAAACTAAACCCAATCACTTTTAAATTACAAAAAAATGCTAGTAACCATAGCAAACTATGCCAAACTCACCTAAATTACTTCGGCTACTCTAAATCATCACCAACTAACCCTTACCACAACAAACTAAACCCAATCACTTTTAAATTACAAAAAAATGCTAGTAACCATAGCAAACTATGCCAAACTCACCTAAATTACTTCGGCTACCATAAATCATCACCAACTAACCCTTACCACAACCAACTAAACCCAATCACTTTTAAATTACAAAAAAATACTACTAACCGTAGCAAACTATGCCAAACTCACCTAAATTACTTCGGCTATCAAAAATCACCCCAACTACACTTTACAGCAACAAACTAAGCCCAATCACTTTAAAATTACAAATAAATGCTAAAAATCATAACAAACTACACCAGAATCACCTAAATTACTTCGACTACCGTAAATCACCCCCAACTATCCCTTACCACAACAAACCAAACCATATCATCTTAAAATTACAAAAAAAGGTGTACAAATCATAACAAACTATGCCAGACTTACTTAAATTACTTCGGCTACTCTAAATCATCACCAACTAACCCTTACCACAACAAACTAAACGCAATCACTTTTAAATTACAAAAAAATGCTAGTAACCATAGCAAACTATGCCAAACTCACCTAAATTACTTCGGCTACCATAAATCATCACCAACTAACCCTTACCACAACAAACTAAACCCAATCACTTTTAAATTACAAAAAAATGCTACTAACCATAGCAAACTATGCCAAACTAACCTAAATTACTTCGGCTATCAAAAATCACCCCCAACTACACTTTACAGCAACAAACTAAGCCCAATCACTTTAAAATTACAAAAAAATGCTAAAAATTATAACAAACTATACCAGAATCACCTAAATTACTTCGGCTACCGTAAATCACCCCCAACTATCCCTTACCACAACAAACCCAACCACATCATCTTAAAATTACAAAAAAAGTTGTACAAATCATTACAAACTATGCCAGACTCACCTAAATTACTTCGGCTACTCTAAATCATCAGCAACTAACCCTTACCACAACAAACTAAACCCAATCACTTTTAAATTATACAAAAATGCTAGTAACCATAGCAAACTATGCCAAACTCACCTAAATTACTTCGGCTACCATAAATCATCACCAACTAACCCTTACCACAACAAACTAAACCCAATCACTTTTAAATTACAAAAAAATGCTACTAACCATAGCAAACTATGCCAAACTAACCTAAATTACTTCGGCTATCAAAAATCACCCCCAACTAAACTTTACAGCAACAAACTAAACCCAATCACTTTAAAATTACAAAAAAATGCTAAAAATCATAACAAACTATACCAGAATCACCTAAATTACTTCGGCTACCGTAAATAACCCCCTACTATCCCTTACCTCAACAAACCAAGCCATATCATCTTAAAATTACAAAAAAAGGTGTACAAATCATAATAAACTATGCCAGACTCACCTAAATTACTTCGGCTACTCTAAATCATCACCAACTAACCCTTACCACAACAAACTAAACCCAATCACTTTTAAATTACAAAAAAATGCTAGTAACCATAGCAAACTATGCCAAACTCACCTAAATTACTTCGGCTACCATAAATCATCACCAACTAACCCATACCACAACAAACTAAACCCAATCACTTTTAAATTATAAAAAAATGCTACTAACCATAGCAAACTATGCCAAACGCACCTAAATTACTTCGGCTATCAAAAATCACCTCCAACTAAACTTTACAGCAACAAACTAAGCCCAATCACTTTAAAATTACAAAAAAATGCTAAAAATCATAACAAACTATACCAGAATCACCTAAATTACTTCGGCTACCGTAAATAATCCCCTACTATCCCTTACAACAACAAACCAAACCATATCATTTTAAAATTACAAAAAAAGGTGTACAAAGTATAACAAACTATGCCAAACTTACCTAAATTACTTCGGCTACCATAAATCATCGCCAACTAACCCTTACCACAACAAACTAAACCCAATGACTTTTAAATTATAAAAAAATGCTATTAACCATAGCAAACTATGCCAAACTCACCTAAATTACTTCGGCTATCAAAAATCACCCCCAACTACACTTTACAGCAACAAACTAAGCCCAATCACTTTAAAATTACAAAAAAATGCTAAAAGTCATAACAAACTATACCAGAATCACCTAAATTACTTCGGCTACCGTAAATTACCCCCAACTATCCCTTACCACAACAAACCCCACCATATCATCTTAAAATTACAAAAAAAGGTGTACAAATCATTACAAACTATGCCAGACTCACCTAAATTACTTCGGCTACTCTAAATCATCAGCAACTAACCCTTACCACAACAAATTAAACCCAATCACTTTTAAATTATACAAAAATGCTAGTAACCATAGCAAACTATGCCAAACTCACCTAAATTACTTCGGCTACAATAAATCATCACCAACTAACCCTTACCACAACAAACTAAACCCAATGACTTTTAAATTATAAAAAAATGCTATTAACCATAGCAAACTATGCCAAACTCACCTAAATTACTTCGGCTATCAAAAATCACCCCCAACTACACTTTACAGCAACAAACTAAGCCTAATCACTTTAAAATTACAAAAAAATGCTAAAAATCATAACAAACTATACCAGAATCACCTAAATTACTTCGGCTACCGTAAATAACCCCCTACTATCCCTTACCACAACAAACCAAACCATATCATCTTAAAATTACAAAAAAAGGTGTACAAATCATAACAAACTATGCCAAACTCACCTAAATTACTTCGGCTACCATAAATCATCACCAACTAACCCTTACCACAACAAACTAAACCCAATGAATTTTAAATTATAAAAAAATGCTATTAACCATATCAAACTATGCCAAACTCACCTAAATTACTTCGGCTATCAAAAATCACCCCCAACTACACTTTACAGCAACAAACTAAGCCTAATCACTTTAAAATTACAAAAAAATGCTAAAAATCATAACAAACTATACCAGAATCACCTAAATTACTTCGGCTACCGTAAATAACCCCCTACTATCCCTTACCTCAACAAACCAAGCCATATCATCTTAAAATTACAAAAAAAGGTGTACAAATCATAATAAACTATGCCAGACTCACCTAAATTACTTCGGCTACTCTAAATCATCACCAACTAACCCTTACCACAACAAACTAAACCCAATCACTTTTAAATTACAAAAAAATGCTAGTAACCATAGCAAACTATGCCAAACTCACCTAAATTACTTCGGCTACCATAAATCATCACCAACTAACCCATACCACAACAAACTAAACCCAATCACTTTTAAATTATAAAAAAATGCTACTAACCATAGCAAACTATGCCAAACGCACCTAAATTACTTCGGCTATCAAAAATCACCTCCAACTAAACTTTACAGCAACAAACTAAGCCCAATCACTTTAAAATTACAAAAAAATGCTAAAAATCATAACAAACTATACCAGAATCACCTAAATTACTTCGGCTACCGTAAATAATCCCCTACTATCCCTTACCACAACAAACCCCACCATATCATCTTAAAATTACAAAAAAAGGTGTACAAATCATTACAAACTATGCCAGACTCACCTAAATTACTTCGGCTACTCTAAATCATCAGCAACTAACCCTTACCACAACAAACTAAACCCAATCACTTTTAAATTATACAAAAATGCTAGTAACCATAGCAAACTATGCCAAACTCACCTAAATTACTTCGGCTACAATAAATCATCACCAACTAACCCTTACCACAACAAACTAAACCCAATGACTTTTAAATTATAAAAAAATGCTATTAACCATAGCAAACTATGCCAAACTCACCTAAATTACTTCGGCTATCAAAAATCACCCCCACCTACACTTTACAGCAACAAACTAAGCCTAATCACTTTAAAATTACAAAAAAATGCTAAAAATCATAACAAACTATACCAGAATCACCTAAATTACTTCGGCTACCGTAAATAACCCCCTACTATCCCTTACCACAACAAACCAAACCATATCATCTTAAAATTACAAAAAAAGGTGTACAAATCATAACAAACTATGCCAAACTCACCTAAATTACTTCGGCTACCATAAATCATCACCAACTAACCCTTACCACAACAAACTAAACCCAATGACTTTTAAATTATAAAAAAATGCTATTAACCATAGCAAACTATGCCAAACTCACCTAAATTACTTTGGCTATCAAAAATCACCCCCAACTACACTTTACAGCAACAAACTAAGCCTAATCACTTTAAAATTACAAAAAAATGCTAAAAATCATAACAAACTATACCAGAATCACCTAAATTACTTCGGCTACAGTAAATAACCCCCTACTATCCCTTACCACAACAAACCAAACCATATCATCTTAAAATTACAAAAAAAGGTGTACAAATCATAACAAACTATGCCAAACTCACCTAAATTACTTCGGCTACCATAAATCATCACCAACTAACCCTTACCACAACAAACTAAACCCAATCACTTTTAAATTAAAAAAAATGCTACTAACCATAGCAAACTATGCCAAACTCACCTAAATTACTTCGGCTATCAAAAATCACCCCCAGCTACACTTTACAGCAACAAACTAAGCCCAATCACTTTAAAATTACAAAAAAATGCTAAAAATCATAACAAACTATACCAGAATCACCTAAATTACTTCGGCTACCGTAAATCACCCCCAACTATCCCTTACCACAACAAACCAAACCATATCATCTTAAAATTACAAAAAAAGGTGTACAAATCATAATAAACTATGCCAGACTCACCTAAATTACTTCGGCTACTCTAAATCATCACCAACTAACCCTTACCACAAAAAACTAAACCCAATCACTTTTAAATAACAAAAAAATGCTAGTAACCATAGCAAACTATGCCAAACTCACCTAAATTACTTCGGCTACCATAAATCATCACCAACTAACCCATACCACAACAAACTAAACCCAATCACTTTTAAATTATAAAAAAATGCTACTAACCATAGCAAACTATGCCAAACGCACCTAAATTACTTCGGCTTTTAAAAATCACCTCCAACTACACTTTACAGCAACAAACTAAGCCCAATCACTTTAAAATTACAAAAAAATGCTAAAAATCATAACAAACTATACCAGAATCACCTAAATTACTTCGGCTACCGTAAATAACCCCCTACTATCCCTTACCACAACAAACCAAACCATATCATTTTAAAATTACAAAAAAAGGTGTACAAAGTATAACAAACTATGCCAAACTCACCTAAATTACTTCGGCTACCATAAATCATCACCAACTAACCCTTACCACAACAAACAAAACCCAATGACTTTTAAATTATAAAAAAATGCTATTAACCATAGCAAACTATGCCAAACTCACCTAAATTACTTCGGCTACCGTAAATCACCCCCAACTATCCCTTACCACAACAAACCAAACCATATCATCTTAAAATTACAAAAAAGGTGTACAAATCATAACAAACTATGCCAGACTCACCTAAATAACTTCGGCTACTCTAAATCATCACCAACTAACCCTTACCACAACAAATTAACCCAATCACTTTTAAATTACGAAAAAATGCTACTAACCATAGCAAACTATGCCAAACTCACCTAAATTACTTCGGCTATCAAAAATCACCCCCAACTACACTTTACAGCAAAAAACTAAGCCCAATCACTTTAAAATTACAAAAAAATGCTAAAAATCATAACAAACTATACCAGAATCACCTAAATTACTTCGGCTACCGAAAATAACCCCCTACTATCCCTTACCACAACAAACCAAACCATATCATCTTAAAATTACAAAAAAAGGTGTACAAATCATAACAAACTATGCCAAACTCACCTAAATTACTTCGGCTACCATAAATCATCACCAACTAACCCTTACCACAACAAACTAAACCCAATGACTTTTAAATTATAAAAAAATGCTATTAACCATAGCAAACTATGCCAAACTCACCTAAATTACTTTGGCTATCAAAAATCACCCCCAACTACACTTTACAGCAACAAACTAAGCCTAATCACTTTAAAATTACAAAAAAATGCTAAAAATCATAACAAACTATACCAGAATCACCTAAATTACTTCGGCTACAGTAAATAACCCCCTACTATCCCTTACCACAACAAACCAAACCATATCATCTTAAAATTACAAAAAAAGGTGTACAAATCATAACAAACTATGCCAAACTCACCTAAATTACTTCGGCTACCATAAATCATCACCAACTAACCCTTACCACAACAAACTAAACCCAATCACTTTTAAATTAAAAAAAATGCTACTAACCATAGCAAACTATGCCAAACTCACCTAAATTACTTCGGCTATCAAAAATCACCCCCAGCTACACTTTACAGCAACAAACTAAGCCCAATCACTTTAAAATTACAAAAAATGCTAAAAATCATAACAAACTATACCAGAATCACCTAAATTACTTCGGCTACCGTAAATCACCCCCAACTATCCCTTACCACAACAAACCAAACCATATCATCTTAAAATTACAAAAAAAGGTGTACAAATCATAATAAACTATGCCAGACTCACCTAAATTACTTCGGCTACTCTAAATCATCACCAACTAACCCTTACCACAAAAAACTAAACCCAATCACTTTTAAATTACAAAAAAATGCTAGTAACCATAGCAAACTATGCCAAACTCACCTAAATTACTTCGGCTACCATAAATCATCACCAACTAACCCATACCACAACAAACTAAACCCAATCACTTTTAAATTATAAAAAAATGCTACTAACCATAGCAAACTATGCCAAACGCACCTAAATTACTTCGGCTTTTAAAAATCACCTCCAACTACACTTTACAGCAACAAACTAAGCCCAATCACTTTAAAATTACAAAAAAATGCTAAAAATCATAACAAACTATACCAGAATCACCTAAATTACTTCGGCTACCGTAAATAACCCCCTACTATCCCTTACCACAACAAACCAAACCATATCATTTTAAAATTACAAAAAAAGGTGTACAAAGTATAACAAACTATGCCAAACTCACCTAAATTACTTCGGCTACCATAAATCATCACCAACTAACCCTTACCACAACAAACAAAACCCAATGACTTTTAAATTATAAAAAAATGCTATTAACCATAGCAAACTATGCCAAACTCACCTAAATTACTTCGGCTATCAAAAATCACCCCCAACTACACTTTACACCAACAAACTAAGCCCAATCACTTTAAAATTACAAAAAAATGCTAAAAATCATAACAAACTATACCAGAATCACCTAAATTACTTCGGCTACCGTAAATCACCCCCAACTATCCCTTACCACAACAAACCAAATCATATCATCTTAAAATTACAAAAAAAGGTGTACAAATCATAACAAACTATGCCAGACTCACCTAAATTACTTCGGCTACTCTAAATCATCACCAACTAACCCTTACCACAACAAACTAAACCCAATCACTTTTAAATTACAAAAAAATGCTAGTAACCATAGCTAACTATGCCAAACTCACCTAAATTACTTCGGCTACCATAAATCATCACCAACTAACCCATACCACAACAAACTAAACCCAATCACTTTTAAATTATAAAAAAATGCTACTAACCATAGCAAACTATGCCAAACGCACCTAAATTACTTCGGCTTTTAAAAATCACCTCCAACTACACTTTACAGCAACAAATTAAGCCCAATCACTTTAAAATTACAAAAAAATGCTAAAAATCATAACAAACTATACCAGAATCACCTAAATTACTTCGGCTACCGTAAATCACCCCCAACTAACCCTTACCACAACAAACCAAATCATATCATCTTAAAATTACAAAAAAAGGTGTACAAATCATAACAAACTATGCCAGACTCACCTAAATTACTTCGGCTACTCTAAATCATTACCAACTAACCCTTACCACAACAGACTAAACTCAATCACTTTTAAATTACAAAAAAAAATGCTAGTAACCATAGCAAACTATGCCAAACTCACCTAAATTACTTCGGCTACCATAAATCATCACCAACTAACCCTTACCACAACAAACTAAACTCAATCACTTTTAAATTACAAAAAAATGCTACTAACCATAGCAAACTATGCCAAACTCACCTAAATTACTTCGGCTATCAAAAATCACCCCCAACTTCACTTTACAGCAACAAACTAAGCCCAATCACTTTAAAATTACAAAAAAATGCTAAAAATCATAACAAACTATACCAGAATCACCTAAATTACTTCGGGCACCGTAATTCACCCCCAACTATTCCTTACCACAACAAACCAAACCATATCATCTTAAAATTACAAAAAAAGGTGTACAAATCATAACAAACTATGCCAGACTCACCTAAATTACTTCGGCTACTCTAAATCATCACCAACTAACCCTTACCACAACAAACTAAACCCAATCACTTTTAAATTACAAAAAAATTCTAGTGTAATGTTGGTACCTGTGAAAATCACAAGTCGAGGGTTGTTTCACTAGAATTTATTTATTCACCACATTTAAGCTACATAGTTCGTTCGCGACGCTAGTCTGATCGTAACTTCCTTTTGACCTGAGTTTACCTCAATTTAATAAGTCGGCATCCGGTCAATAAACACCGCATCAGCTTATTGGTGAACAATTGCAAAAGTGCATCAGCAAATGCCGATTAATACAAAAATAACATATAAACTTCCTGTTATGGAAATATACTACAATTTGGGGATTTTTCCATTACACCTCCCCAGGAAAACAAAAAAAAAATAAAAATATAATGATTTTTTTTTTTTTACATTTTGTTATTTTTTGACTATGTTAACCCTTATTCTGCTATCTGATACTTATGCTAACAGTTTTATGCTTAAAACTATTCCTATTTTCTATTCTATGCTATATTCTACAAACACATCACTGTCACTGGTAGTACGGTTTTACATTGTTTTTATGCATTGTCACTATTTTTCGTTCTAAATCTAACACCACGTTTGGACTATCGTCCCGTACAACGACATATGGTCCTTTGAACAAAGGCTCGAGTTTACTTTGAGCACTATTATTTTTTACTAAAACTAAATCTCCTACATTATACTTAATCATAGACGAACTATTCTGACCATATCTTTGTTTTCTTTTTTGCTTTGACTCTTGTAAATTTTTCCTAGCATCATAATTTGCTTCTTGCAATCGGAATTTTAGCTCCAAAGGATAATTACCAAAATTATACAGAGGTTCCGGCTTTTGGCAAATGTTTGATGGTAAGCGCGCAATCTGTCCAAAAACTAATTCAAAAGGCGTATACTTCGTTTCCGTATGCACTGTCGTGTTATATGCGAAACACCAAAATGGTAGCCAAGTACTCCACGCGTTTGAATGTTGAACTGTTTGCATTCTAAGATAAGCACCTAAATGTTTGTGGTTATTTTCTAACGCACCTATAGTTTCATGATGGTAGGCTGTAGATGTTAAAGTTTTATTTTTTAAAATTTTACACGTTTCCGAAAAAATAGAAGATACAAATTCAGTTCCTTGGTCCGTTACTATCTTAAGTGGTATCCCATATCTTAATATAAAATTGTTTACAAAAGATTTAGCTACAGTTTCAGCTTCCTTGTTTGGAAGTGGATAGGCTTCAATATATTTTGATAAATCACACTGTATAGTAAGAATGTATTTATTTCCTTCTATGTCTGTTTCTAATGGTCCTACTAGATCTAAAAATATATTTTCAAATGCTGTAGACGCTGTTGATGTTATACTGAGCGGTTCAATATGTGGTTTTGAATGTTTGTATCGTTGGCAATTGTTGCATCGACGTACAAACTTTTCTACATCATAATATAGTCCCGACCATGAATAATATTTTTTGATATTATTAAACATTCTTGAAATGCCTGCATGTCCTCCTGTAGGTAGTATATGAAAATCATTTAAAATAAGTTGCCTTGTAGAATGGTCATTTATTGTACGTACATTCTTTAAAATTGATACTTTTATGTTTGATTGTTTAAGTTGTTTTGTGAGCTCACTTATTTGTTTAATCAAGTTATTTTTTAACGCGCAATTATTTTCTTTTATAATAATTATTTCGGTAATAATATATTGTGCACAAATGTCGAAAAGCTCTTTCAACGACGCTCGAAGATTTGACGTTGAGCAAGAACTCCCGTTTAAATAAATTATGCGCGATGATGCATCATAGATAATTTTTTCTGTAGAGTACTCATTTTTTTTCTTACATATTTTTTCAAAATCGATTTGTTTTATCGGCCGTAATTCGATAGAATTTTTTGGTTTTTTGAGAAGTTCTACGATTCTAGGGTGATCAGTCCCGGTCCCGAAGTCTTCTGATGTGTCTTGATCTAAGTTAGTTTTGCGAAGTTTATTTGCTCTTTAACGCGTTAGAACTGCAACCGTCTCTGAAATATTTTTGGACATCTCTCGTAGGTCGTTAAGTTCAATTCGCGATAAAGCATCCGCGACCACGTTGTCTCTACCTTTTATGTATTCTATTTGAAAATCGTATTCTTCTATTACTAACCTAAATTTGGTTAAACGACTTGAAGGATTCGTCATTCCAAATAAATATACTAACGGTTTATGGTCAGTTTGGATAATAAATTTTTTACCGTACAAATATGGTCTAAAGTGTCTTACTCCCCACACAATAGCTAATAGTTCTTTTTCTATTGTGCAGTAATTTATTTCCGCTTTATTTAAAGTTCGACTCGCGAAAGCAATTGGTTTGTCATTATTATTTGATAAAACTGCTCCCACGGCTTTTCCTGAAGCATCCGTTTTAAGAATAAAGGTATTTTTTTCTGAAAAGTCTGGATACTCAAGTACTGGTGGTTCTATAAGTCTGGATTTTAGTTCGTTAAAAGCAGCTTCACATTCAGAAGTCCAAATAAATTTTACATTTTTTCGAGTTAAGCAATTTAATGGATTTGCTATCTCGGCAAAATTTTTGATGAAAGATCTATAATAGTTTGCAAAAGCTACAAATCGCTTGGTTGAGAGGGCATCGTGTGGTTTAGGAAAATTTTGAATAGCCCTTATTTTTTCTGGATCGGGTGAAACGCCCTTGTCTGAAATGACATGACCTAAATATAAAATTTCTTTGCGTAAAAAGTCACATTTGCTTGGATTATGTTTTAAATTGACATTTCGTAACCTTTGTAAAATCTTTACTAAATTCCTGTTATGACTAGCTAAATTTTCTCCAAACACTATTAAATCGTCTAAATATACAAAACATGAATCATAGTTTAATCCTGACATGGCAATTGTCATGGCTCTTGAAAAAAACGTTAGGACTTATCTTAAGTCCCATTGGTAACCTAGTCATTTGATACTGACCCTTATTTGTAGTAAATGCTGTATACGGACGACTCTCCGGTTCTAATTCTACTTGATAGTAACCTTGAGATAAATCCAAATGTGTAAAATACTTAGCTCCCGCAAGAGAATCTAAAATTTCTGTAATACTTGGAAGGGGAAATTTATCATTCTTAATTTTCGAGTTTAAATTTCTGTAGTCTATAACAACACGCCATTTACGAATTCCGTCACTATTTGCTTTTTTCGGTACAACTAAAAGTGGTGCAGACCATGCTGTCTTAGCTGGTTCAATTATACCGTCTTGTAACATTTTATCTATTTGATTTTCTATTTCCGCTTTTTGAGATTGTGGTAACCTATACGGTTTAACATATGCTGGAGTTACATTTCTTTCTAACTCAAGTTTGTGTTTATAAATATTTGTCACTGTCAAAATGTCATCCGTTAAGTGAAATACATCAGCAAATTTTGCACACGTATGTTCTATAGTATCTCTCTCCTCTTTGTTCAAATGTTTTAAATTTATTAAATCAAGTACTTTATCGACGCGTCTTACTGACGAATTTTCGATTTTTTCAAATGTACATATTTCGTAATCATTTAAACTAGCTATTTTAGGTTCAAAATTTTTTATATTGTCTTCTTCTTCTCGTACATTAAGAATTTTGACTGGAATGAGATTTGATTGCGGACGTGCTATACTTCCTGCAAAGCAGATTCCTTCACTTATCTGTTGTGGTAATACTATGCACTCGTGTTGGGATTCAACTCTAAAATATTTAATTATCTCACAACGCGATGGAATTAGCAAGTTATGATTAAATTGTGATTCAATAGGAAGTTTTATTTGTACTCCGTCATAAATGAATGAAAACTCCTGCGTTTCAAAATTAATTGACGCTTTATAAGTTTCAAAAAAATCTGAACCTAATATGCCTCCAACGTTGTCCTGAAATGACTCTAGAATAATAAACTCATGACTAATGTTTACATTGTTAATTTCTAAGGAAATGTAAGCTGATCCTTGTGATACCGCTGACCCAGTTACACCATTAATTTTTATTCGCTTTTTTAAATTGATATTCTGATATTTTGCTAAGTTTTTCGAAAAAATTGCACTGATTGAAGCACCTGTATCTAGTAAAAGTAAAATTTCATTTTGACCATAGTTAACACGAATATAATTTAAACTATTAATATTAAAAATTACATTAGTTGTAGAATCGAAAAAACTGCTGATTTCGTTCAGTATTTGATGTTGTCGGTTCTTGTCGTGTAAGCGTATTTATCTGATGGTCATTACCTTGTCTTCGAGGTGGTTGACTTCGTTGACCCCGATAATTTTGTTGACCAAGAAAATTTCTAAAATTTTGACTACCGCGACCGTATTGTTGAAAATTATATCGATTGTTTCCTCTTTGGCTTTGGAAATTATTCCTATTATTGTTATTCATATTATTATGTGACGTATTTCTAAAGTTTCTTGCTGTATTAGAGGGAAAATTTTTATTAAAATTGGAAAAATGATTTGGTGTACTTTTCCGTTGAAAGTGGAACATCGAAGCCTCGGTCTGAAATTGTATCGTCTCATCTTTTGCCGCATTAATCGCGTCATTCAATAATTCGTACTTCCTGCTTTTAATAATTGTACGGAGCTCCCCATTTTGGATACCCCGTCCAAATACATCTACCGCGACTTTTTCATTTTCGCGCCTAAAAATATCTACATTCTCTATATTATCCCCTGTCTGAGCTAGGGTTAACTTTGCTAGCAGTTCAGCAACGCTTTGTCCATACTCGTGGATATTTTTATGTCCTTGGCGACAATTTTGAAGTTGCAATAATAATGCTGGTGCTGATTCTCTCGGAAGGAAGTGCTTTTTTAAATCTACTATTAATTTGCGCGCGGCTTGGTATGTGTTGTTGAATCTAATCTTTTGATTATACGGAATACATGCCTTTAGCACATAATTTATTAATTGAGCTTTTCCTGCGACATCAAGAGTAGGTTCATATAATTCAATTCCTTCAATTAATCCGTGAGCAAATTCCGTATTACCACTCAACTTCGGCAAAAGGCTCGCGGCCGTTTTAAAATTAAATTTTTCCTCCATACTTAACTTACTTAACTAACTTAACTTACCGCACACTCTTTACTTAATTTATTTCGAAATTCTTGCAATCGCACTAATTCACTGCTCTTTCGTTTTTTGTGGTCCCTGTTTTGTCGACGTCCTGTGTCCTCCCTGAACGCGCGCAGCTCCTCGTTGAGGTTCCTCAATTTGGACAGCATCCCACATTCTTAGTCTCTGCTGGACGATGCTCGGCTTCCTGTCGGATCCTTCTCTCCACTCGCCGTATTGCTGTTGCCCGCTGTTGGTCACTTTTGAGTTACACATGTTTTGCCCCTTTTATCTGTTTGCAACACTTTGCACTAATTAAATCATCACTATCTTCAGACCTTTAACTTTTCCAGCTTTGCTGGCGCTGGCAGGGTCGCCATGTAATGTTGGTACCGGGGAAAATCACAAGTCGAGGGTTGTTTCACTAGCATTTATTTATTCACCACATTTAAGATACATAGTTCGTTCGCGACGCTAGTCTGATCGTAACTTCCTTTTGACCTGAGTTTACCTCAATTTAATAAGTCGGCATCCGGTCAATAAACACCGCATCAGCTTATTGGTGAACAATTGCAAAAGTGCATCAGCAAATGCCGATTAATACAAAAAAAACATATGAACTTCCTGTTATGGAAATATACTACAATTTGGGGATTTTTCCATTACACTAGTAACCATAGCAAACTATGCCAAACTCACCTAAATTACTTCGGCTACCATAAATCATCACTAACTAACCCGTACCACAACAAACTAAACCCAATCACTTTTAAATTATAAAAAAATGCTACTAACCATAGCAAACAATGCCAAACGCACCTAAATTACTTCGGCTATCAAAAATCACCTCCAACTACACTTTACAGCAACAAACTAAGCCCAATCACTTTAAAATTACAAAAAAATGCTAAAAATTATAACAAACAATACCAGAATCACCTAAATTACTTCGGCTACCGTAAATAACCCCCTACTATCCCTTACCACAACAAACCAAACCATATCATCTTAAAATTACAAAAAAAGGTGTACAAATCATAACAAACTATGCCAGACTCACCTAAATTACTTCGGCTACTCTAAATCATCACCAACTAACCCTTACCACAACAAACTAAACCCAATCACTTTTAAATTATAAAAAAATGCTAGTAACCATAGCAAACTATGCCAAACTCACCTAAATTACTTAGGCTACCATAAATCATCACCAACTAACCCTTAATACAACAAACTAAACCCAATCAATTTTAAATTACAAAAAAATGCTACTAACCATAGCAAACTATGCCAAACTCACCTAAATTACTTCGGCTATCAAAAATTACCCCCAACTACACTTTACAGCAACAAATTAAGCCCAACCACTTTAAAATTACAAAAAAATGCTAAAAATCATAACAAACTATACCAGAATCACCTAAATTACTTCGGCTACTGTAAATCACCCCCAACTATCCCTTACCACAACAAACCAAACCATATCATCTTAAAATTACAAAAAAAGGTGTACAAATCATAACAAACTATGCCAGACTCACCTAAATTACTTCGGCTACTCTAAATCATAACCAACTAACCCTTACCACAACAAACTAAACCCAATCGCTTTTAAATTACAACAAAATGCTAGTAACCATAGCAAATTATGCCAAACTCACCTAAATTACTTCGGCTACCATAGATCATCACCAACTAACCCTTACCACAACAAACTAAACCCAATCACTTTTAAATTACAAAAAAATTCTATTAACCATAGCAAACTATGCCAAACTCACCTAAATTACTTCGGCTATCAAAAATCACCCACAACTACACTTTACAGCAACAAACTAAGCCCAATCACTTTAAAATTACAAAAAAATGCTAAAAATCATAACAAACTATACCAGAATCACCTAAATTACTTCGGATACCGTAAATCACCCCCAACTATTCCTTACCACAACAAACCAAACCATATCATTTTTAAATTACAAGTTAAGGTGTACAAATTATAACAAACTATGCCAGACTTACCTAAATTACTATGGCTAATCTAAATCATCACCAACTAACCCTTACCACAACAAACTAAACCCAATCACTTTTAAATTACAAATAAATGCTAGTAACCATAGCAAGCTATGCCAAACTCACCTAAATTACTTCGGCTACCATAAATTATCACCAACTAAACCTTACCACAACAAACGAAACCCAATCACTTTTAAATTACAAAAAAATGCTACTAACCATAGCAAACTATGCCAAACTCACCTAAATTACTTCGGCTATCAAAAATCATCCCCAGCTACACTTTACAGAAACAAACTAAGCCCAATCACTTTAAAATTACAAAAAAATGCTAAAAATCGTAACAAACTATACCAGAATCACCTAAATTACTTCGGCTACCGTAAATCTCCCCCAAATATCCCTTACCACAACAAACCAAATTATATCATCTTAAAATTACAAAAAAAGGTGTACAAATCATAACAAGCTATGCCAGACTCACCTAAATTACTTCGGCTACCCTAAATCATCACCAACTAACCCTTACCACAACAAACTAAACCCAATCACTTTTAAATTACAAAAAAATGCTACTAACCATAGCAAACTATGCCAAACTCACCTAAATTACTTCGGCTATCAAAAATCACCCCCAACTTCACTTTACAGCAACAAACTAAGCCCAATCACTTTAAAATTACAAAAAAATGCTAAAAATCATAACAAATTATACCAGAATCACCTAAATTACTTCGGGCACCGTAAATCACCCCCAAATATCCCTTACCACAACAAACCAAACCATATCATCTTAAAATTACAAAAAAAGGTGTACAAATCATAACAAACTATGCCAGACTCACCTAAATTACTTCGGCTACTCTAAATCATCACCAACTAACCCTTACCACAACAAACTAAACCCAATCACTTTTAAATTACAAAAAAATGCTAGTAACCATAGCAAACTATGCCTAACTCACCTAAATTACTTCGGCTACCATAAATCATCACCAACTAACCCTTACCACAACAAACTAAACCCAATCACATTTAAATTACAAAAAAATGCTACTAACCATAGCAAACTATACCAAACCCACCTAAATTACTTCGGCTATCAAAAATCACCCCCAACTTCACTTTACAGCAACAAACTAAGCCCAATCACTTTAAAATTACAAAAAAATGCTAAAAATCATAACAAACTATACCAGAAACACCTAAATTACTTCGGCTACCGTAAATCACCCCCAACTATCCCTTACCACAACAATCTAAACCATATCATCTTAAAATTACAAAAAAAGGTGTACAAATCATAACAAACTATGCCAGACTCACCTAAATTACTTCGGCTACTCTAAATCATCACCAACTAACCCTTACCACAACAAACTAAACCCAATCACTTTTAAATTACAAAAAAATGCTAGTAATCATAGCAAACTATGCCAAACTCACCTAAATTACTTCGGCTACCATAAATCATCACCAACTAACCCTTACCACAACAAACTAAACCCAATCACTTTTAAATTTAAAAAAATGCTAGTAACCATAGCAAACTATGCCAAACTCACCTAAATTACTTCGGCTATCAAAAATCACCCCCAACTACAATCTACAGCAACAAACTAAGCCCAATCACTTTAAAATTACAAAAAAATGCTAAAAATCATAACAAACTATACCAGAATCACCTAAATTACTTCGGCTACCGTAAATCACCCCCAGCTATCCCTTACCACAACAAACCAAACCATATCATCTTAAAATTACAAAAAAAGGTGTACAAATCATAACAAACTATGCCAGACTCACCAAAATTACTTCGGCTACTCTAAATCATCACCAACTAACCCTTACCACAACAAACTATACCCAATCACTTCTAAATTACAAAAAAATGCTAGTAACAATAGCAAACTATGCCAAACTCACCTAAATTACTTCGGCTACCATAAATCATTACCAACTAACCCTTACCACAACAAACTGAACCCAATCACTTTTAAATTACAAAAAAATGCTAAAAATCATAACAAACTATACCAGAATCACCTAAATTACTTCGGCTACCGTAAATCACCCCCAACTATCCCTTACCACAACAAACCAAACCATATCATCTTAAAATTACCAAAAAGTGTACAAATCATAACAAACTATGCCAGAATCACCTAAATTACTTCGGCTACCGTAAATCACCCGCAACTATCCCTTACCACAACAAACCAAGCCATATATATCATCTTAAAATTACAAAAAAAGGTGTACAAATCATAACAAACTATGCCAGACTCACCTAAATTACTTCGGCTACTCTAAATCATCACCAACTAACCCTTACCACAACAAACTAAACCCAATCACTTTTAAATTACAAAAAAATGCTACTAACCATGGCAAACTATGCCAAACTCACCTAAATTACTTCGGCTATCAAAAATCACCCCCAACTACACTTTACAGCAACAAACTAAGCCCAATCACTTTAAAATTACAAAAAAATGCTAAAAATTATAACAAACTATACCAGAATCACCTAAATTACTTCGGCTACCGTAAATCACCCCCAACTATCCCTTACCACAACAAACCAAACCATATCATCTTAAAATTATAAAAAAAGGTGTACAAATCATAACAAACTATGCCAGACTCACCTAAATTACTTCTGCTATTCTACATCATCACCAACTAACCCTTACTACAACAAACTAAACCCAATCAATTTAAATTACAAAAAAATGCTAGTAACCATAGCAAACTATGCCAAACTCACCTAAATTACTTCGGCTACCATAAATCATCACCAACTAACCCTTACCACAACAAACTAAACCAAATCACTTTTAAATTACAAAAAAATGCTACTAACCATAGCAAACTATGCTAAACTTACCTAAATTACTTCGGCTATCAAAAATCACCCCCAACTACACTTTACAGCAACAAACTAAACCCAATCACTTTAAAATTACAAAAAAATGCTAAAACTCATAACAAACTATAACAGAATCACCTAAATTACTTCGGCTACCGTAAATCACCCCTATCTCTTATTACAACAAACCAAACCATATCATCTTAAAATTACAAAAAAGGTGTACAACTCATAACAAACTATGCCAGACTCACCTAAATTACTTCGGCTACTCTAAATCATCACCAACTAATCCTTACCACAACAAACTAAACCCAATCATTTTTAAATTAAAAAAAATGCTAGTAACTATAACAAACTATGCCAAACTCACCTAAATTACTTCGGCTACCATAAATCATCACCAACTAACCCTTACCACAACAAACTAAACCCAATCACTTTTAAATTACAAAAAAATGCTACTAACCATAGCAAATTATGCCAAACTCACCTAAATTACTTCTGCAATCAAAAATCACCCCCAACTACACTTTACAGCAACAAACTAAGCCCAATCACTTTAAAATTACAAAAAAATGCTAAAAATCATAACAAACTATACCAGAATCACCTAAATTACTTCGGCTAACGTAAATCAGCCCCAACTATCCCTTACCACAACAAATCAAACCATATCATCTTAAAATTACAAAAAAAGGTGTACAAATCATAACAAACTATGCCAGACTCACCTAAATTACTTCGGCTATTCTAAATCATCACCAACTAACCCGTACCACAACAAACTAAACCAAATCACTTTTAAATTACAAAAAAATGCTACTAACCATAGCAAACTATGCTAAACTCACCTAAATTACTTAGGCTATCAAAAATCACCCCCAACTACACTTTACAGCAACAAACTAAGCCCAATCACTTTAAAATTACAAAAAAATGCTAAAAATCATAACAAACTATACCAGAATCACCTAAATTACTTCGGCTACCGTAAATCACCCCCAACTATCCCTTACCACAACAAACCAAACCATATCATCCTAAAATTACAAAAAAAAATTTACAAATCATAACAAACTATGCCAGACTCACCTAAATTACTTCGGCTACTCTAAATCATCACCAACTAACCCTTACCACAACAAACTAAACCTAATCACTTTTAAATTACAAAAAAATGCTACTAACCATAGCAAACTATGCCAAGCTTACCTAAATTACTGCGGATACCATAAATCATCACCAACTAACCCTTACCACAACAAACTAATCCCAATCACTTTTAAATTACAAAAAAATGCTACTAACCATAGCAAACTATGCTAAACTCACCTAAATTACTTAGGCTATCAAAAATCACCCCCAACTACACTTTACAGCAACAAACTAAGCCCAATCACTTTAAAATTACAAAAAAATGCTAAAAATCATAACAAACTATACCAGAATCACCTAAATTACTTCGGCTACCCTAAATCACCCCCAACTATCCCTTACCACAACAAACCAAACCATATCATCTTAAAATTACAAAAAAAGGTGTACAAATCATAACAAACTATGCCAGACTCACCTAAATTACTTCGGCTACTCTAAATCATCACCAACTAACCCTTTCCACAACAAACTAAACCCAATCACTTTTATATTACAAAAAAATGCTAGTAACCATAGCAAACTATGCCAAACTCACCTAAATTACTTCGGCTACCATAAATCATCACCAACTAATCCTTACCACAACAAACTAAACCCAATCACTTTTAAATTACAAAAAAATGCTACTAACCATAGCAAACTATGCTAAACTCACCTAAATTACTTCGGCTACCATAAATCATCACCAACTAACCCTTACCACAACAAACTGAGCCCAATCACTTTAAAACTACAAAAAAATGCTAAAAATCATAACAAACTATACCAGAATCACCTAAATTACTTCGGCTATCGTAAATCACCCCCAACTGTCCCTTACTACAACAAACCAAACCATATCAGCTTAAAATTACAAAAAAAGGTGTACAAATCATAACAAACTATGCCAGACTCACCTAAATTACATAGGCTACTCTAAATCATCACCAACTAACCCTTACCACAACAAACTAAACCCAATCACTTTTAAATTACAAAAAAATGCTAGTAACCATAGCAAACTATGCCAAACTCACTTAAATTACTTCGGCTACCATAAATCATCACTAACTAACCCTTACCACAACAAACTAAACCCAATCACTTTTAAATTACTAAAAAATGCTACTAACCATACCAAACTATGCCAAACCCACCTAAATTACTTCGGCTACCATAAATCATCACCAACTAAGCCTTACCACAACAAACTGAGCCCTATCACTTTAAAACTACAAAAAAATGCTAAAAATCATAACAAACTATACCAGAATCACCTAAATTACTTCGGCTATCGTAAATCACCCCCAACTGTCCCTTACTACAACAAACCAAACCATATCAGCTTAAAATTACAAAAAAAGGTGTACAAATCATAACAAACTATGCCAGACTCACCTAAATTCCATAGGCTACTCTAAATCATCACCAACTAACCCTTACCACAACAAACTAAACCCAATCACTTTTAAATTACAAAAAAATGCTAGTAACCATAGCAAACTATGCCAAACTCACTTAAATTACTTCGGCTGCCATAAATCATCACTAACTAACCCTTACCACAACAAACTAAACCCAATCACTTTTAAATTACTAAAAAATGCTACTAACCATACCAAACTATGCCAAACTCACCTAAATTACTTCGGCTACCATAAATCATCACCAACTAACCCTTACCACAACAAACTGATCCCAATCACTTTAAAACTACAAAAAAATGCTAAAAATCATAACAAACTATACCAGAATCACCTAAATTACTTCGGCTATCGTAAATCACCCCCAACTGTCCCTTACCACAACAAACCAAACCATATCAGCTTAAAATTACAAAAAAAGGTGTACAAATCATAACAAACTATGCCAGACTCACCTAAATTACATAGGCTACTCTAAATCATCACCAACTAACCCTTACCACAACAAACTAAACCCAATCACTTTTAAATTACAAAAAAATGCTAGTAACCATAGCAAACTATGCCAAACTCACTTAAATTACTTCGGCTACCATAAATCATCACTAACTAACACTTACCACAACAAACTAAACCCAATCACATTTAAATTACAAAAAAATGCTAATAACCATAGCAAACTATGCCAAACTCACCTAAATTACTTCGGCTACCATAAATCATCACCAACTAACCCTTACCACAACAAACTGAGCCCAATCACTTTAAAACTACAAAAAAATGCTAAAAATCATAACAAACTATACCAGAATCACCTAAATTACTTCGGCTACCGTAAATCACCCCCAACTATCCCTTACCACAACAAACCAAACCATATCATCTTAAAATTACAAAAAAAGGTGTACAAATCATAACAAACTATGCCAGACTCAGCTAAATTACATAGGCTACTCTAAATCATCACCAACTAACCCTTACCACAACAAACTAAACCCAATCACTTTTAAATTACAAAAAAATGCTAGTAACCATAGCAAACTATGCCAAACTCACTTAAATTACTTCGGCTACCATAAATCATCACTAACTAACCCTTACCACAACAAACTATACCCAATCGCTTTTAAATTACAAAAAAATGCTACTAACCATAGAAAACTATGCCAAACTCACCTAAATTACTTCGGCTACCATAAATCATCACCAACTAACCCTTACCACAACAAACTAAACCCAATCACTTTTAAATTACAAAAAAATGCTACTAACCATAGCAAACTATGCCAAACTCACCTAAATTACTTCGGCTACCATAAATCATCACCAACTAACCCTTACCACAACAAACTAAACCCAATCACTTTTAAATTACAAAAAAATGCTACTAACCATAGCAAACTATGCCAAACTCACCTAAATTACTTCGGCTACCATAAATCATCACCAACTAATCCTTACCACAACAAACAAAACCCAATCACTTTTAAATTACAAAAAAATGCTAGTAACCATAACAAATTATGCCAAACTCACCTCAATTACTTCGGCTACCATAAATCATCACCAACTAATTCTTACCTCAACAAACTAAACCCAATCACTTTTAAATTACAAAAAAATGCTACTAACCATAGCAAACTATGCCAAACTCCCCTAAATTACTTCGGCTATTAAAAATCACCCCCAACTACATTTTGCAGCAACAAACTAAACCCAATCATTTTAAAATTACAAAAAAATGCTAAAAATCATAACAAACTATACCAGAATCACCTAAATTACTTCGGCTACCGTAAATCACCCCCAACTATCCCTTACCACAACAAACCAAACCATATTATCTTAAAATTACAAAAAAAGGTGTACAAATCATAACAAACTATGCCACTCATCTAAATTACTTCGGCTACTCTAAATCATCACCAACTAACCCTTACCACAACAAACTAAACCCAATCACTTTTAAATTACAAAAAAATGCTAGTAACCATAGCAAACTATGCCAAACTCACCTAAATTACTTCGGCTATCAAAAATCACCCCAACTACACTTTACAGAAACAAACTAAGCCCAATCATTTTAAAATTACAAAAAAATTCTAAAAATCATAACAAACTATACCAGAATCACCTAAATTACTTCGGCTACCGTAAATCACCCCCAACTATCCCTTATTACAACAAACCAAACCATATCATCTTAAAATTACAAAAAAAGGTGTACAAATCATAACAAACTATGCCAGACTCACCTAAATTACTTCGGCTATTCTAAATCATCACCAACTAACCCTTACCACAACAAACTAAACCCAATCATTTTTAAATTACAAAAAAATGCTAATAACCATAGCAAACTATGCCAAACTCACCTAAATTACTTCCGCTACCATAAATCATCACCAACTAACCCTTACCACAACAAACTAAACCCAATCACTTTTAAATTACAAAAAAATGCTACTAACCATAGCAAATTATGCCAAACTCACCTAAATTACTTCGGCTATCAAAAATCACCCCCAACTACACTTTACAGAAACAAACTAAGCCCAATCACTTTAAAATTACAAAAAAATGCTAAAAATCATAACAAACTATACCAGAAACACCTAAATTACTTCGGCTAATGTAAATCACCCCCAACTATTCCTTACCACAACCAACCAAACCATATCATCTTAAAATTACAAAAAAAGGTGTACAAATCATAACAAACTATGCCAGACTCACCTAAATTACTTCGGCTACTCTAAATCATCACCAACTAACCCTTACCACAACAAACTAAACCCAATCACTTTTAAATTACAAAAAAATTCTAGTAACCATAGCAAACTATGCCAAACTCATCTAAATTACTTCGGCTACCATAAATCATCACCAACTAACCCTTACCACAATAAACTAAACGAAATCACTTTTAAATTACAAAAAAATGCTACTAACCATAGCAAACTATGCTAAACTCACCTAAATTACTTCGGCTATCAAAAATCACCCCCAACTACACTTTACAGCAACAAACTAAGCCCAAACACTTTAAAATTACAAAAAAATGCTAAAAATCATAACAAACTATACCAGAATCACCTAAATTACTTCGGCTACCGTAAATCACCCCCAACTATCCCTTACCACAACAAACCAAACCATATCATCTTAAAATTACAAAAAAAGGTGTACAAATCATAACAAACAATGCCAGACTCACCTAAATTACATAGGCTACTCTAAATCATCACCAACTAACCCTTACTACAACAAACTGAGCCCAATCACTTTAAAACTACAAAAAAATGCTAAAAATCATAACAAACTATACCAGAATCACCTAAATTACTTCGGCTACCGTAAATCACCCCCAACTATCTCTTACCACAACAAACCAAACCATATTAGCTTAAAATTACAAAAAAAGGTGTACAAATCATAACAAACTATGCCAGACTCACCTAAATTACATAGGCTACTCTAAATCATCACCAACTAACCCTTACCACAACAAACTAAACCCAATCACTTTTAAATTACAAAAAAATGCTAGTAACCATAGCAAACTATGCCAAACTCACTTAAATTATTTCGGCTACCATAAATCATCACTAACTAACCCTTACCACAACAAACTAAACCCAATCACTTTTAAATTACAAAAAAATGCTACTAACCATAGCAAACTATGCCAAACTCACCTAAATTACTTCGGCTACCATAAATCATCACCAACTAACCCTTACCACAACAAACTGAGCCCAATCACTTTAAAACTACAAAAAAATGCTAAAAATCATAACAAACTATACCAGAATCACCTAAATTACTTCGGCTACCGTAAATCACCCCAACGATCCCTTACCACAACAAACCAAACCATATCATCTTAAAATTACAAAAAAAGGTGTACAAATCATAACAAACTCTGCCAGACTCACCTAAATTACTTCGGCTACTCTAAATCATCACCAACTAACCCTTACCACAACAAACTAAACCCAATCACTTTTAAATTACAAAAAAATGCTAGTAACCATAGCAAACTATGCCAAACTCACCTAAATTACTTCGGCTACCATAAATCATCACCAACTAACCCTTACCACAACAAACTAAACCCAATCACTTTTAAATTACAAAAAAATGCTACTAACCATAGCAAACTATACCAAACTCACCTAAATTACTTCGGCTATCAAAAATCACCCCCAACTACACTTTACAGACACAAACTAAGCCCTATCACTTTAAAATTACAAAAAAATGCTAAAAATCATAACAAACTATACCAGAATCACCTAAATTACTTCGGCTACCGTAAATCACCCCCAACTATCCCTTACCACAACAAACCAAACCATATCATCTTTAAATTACAAAAAAAGGTGTACAAATCATAACAAACTATGCCAGACTCACCTAAATTATTTCGGCTACTCTAAATCATCACCAACTAACACTTACCACAACAAACTAAACCCAATCACTTTTAAATTACAAAAAAATGCTAGTAACCATAGCAAACTATGCCAAACTCACTTAAATTACTTCGGCTACCAGAAATCATCACTAACTAACCCTTTCCACAACAAACTAAACCCAATCACTTTTAAATTACAAAAAAATGCTACTAACCATAGCAAACTATGCCAAACTCACCTAAATTACTTCGGCTACCATAAATCATCACCAACTAACCCTTACCACAACAAACTAAACCCAATCACTTTTAAATTACAAAAAAATGCTACTAACCATAGCAAACTATGCCAAACTCACCTAAATTACTTCGGCTACCATAAATCATCACCAACTAACCCTTACCACAACAAACTAAACCCAATCACTTTTAAATTACAAAAAAATGCTACTAACCATAGCAAATTATGCCAAACTCACCTCAATTACTTCTGCTACCATAAATCATCACCAACTAATTCTTACCTCAACAAACTAAACCCAATCACTTTTAAATTACAAAAAAATGCTTCTAACCATAGCAAACTATGCCAAACTCACCTAAATTAATTCGGCTATTAAAAATCACCCCCAACTACACTTTACAGCAACAAACTAAACCCAATCATTTTAAAATTACAAAAAAATGCTAATAACCATAGCAAACTATGCCAAACTCACCTAAATTACTTCGGCTACCATAAATCATCACCAACTAACATTTACCACAACAAACTAAAACCAATCACTTTTAAATTACAAAAAAATGCTACTAACCATAGCAAATTATGCCAAACTCACCTAAATTACTTCGGCTATCAAAAATCACCCCCAACTACACTTTACAGCAACAAACTAAGCCCAATCACTTTAAAATTACAAAAAAATGTTAAAAATCATAACAAACTATACCAGAATCACCTAAATTACTTCGGCTACCGTAAATCACCCCCAACAATCATTTACCACAACCAACCAAACCATATCATCTTAAAATTACAAAAAAAGGTGTACAAATCATAACAAACTATGCCAGACTCACCTAAATTACTTCGGCTATTCTAAATCATCACCAACTAACCCTTACCACAACAAACTAAACCCAATCACTTTTAAATTACAAAAAAATGCAAGTAACCATAGCAAACTATGCCAAACTCACCTAAATTACTTCGGCTACCATAAATCATCACCAACTAACCCTTACCACAACAAACTAAACGAAATCACTTTTAAATTACAAAAAAATGCTACTAACCATAGCAAACTATGCTAAACTCACCTAAATTACTTCGGCTATCAAAAATCACCCCCAACTACACTTTACAGCAACAAACTAAGCCCAAACACTTTAAAATTACAAAAAAATGCTAAAAATCATAACAAACTATACCAGAATCACCTAAATTACTTCGGCTACCGTAAATCACCCCCAAATATCCCTTACCACAACAAACCAAACCATATTATCTTAAAATTACAAAAAAAGGTGTTCAAATCATAACAAACTATGCCACTCACCTAAATTACTTCGGCTACTCTAAATCATCACTAACTAACCCTTACCACAACAAACTAAACCCAATCATTTTTAAATTACAAAAAAATGCTAATAACCATAGCAAACTATGCCAAACTCACCTAAATTACTTCGGCTACCATAAATCATAACAAACTAACCCTTACCACAACAAACTAAACCCAATCACTTTTAAAAAATGCTAAAAATCATAACAAACTATACCAGAATCACCTAAATTACTTCGGCTACCGTAAATCACCCCCAACTATCCCTTATTACAACAAACCAAACCATATCATCTTAAAATTACAAAAAAAGGTGTACAAATCATAACAAACTATGCCAGACCCACCTAAATTACTTCGGCTACTCTAAATCATCACCAACTAACCCTTACCACAACAAACTAAACCCAATCATTTTTAAATTACAAAAAAATGCTAATAACCATTGCAAACTAGGCCAAACTCACCTAAATTACTTCGGCTACCATAAATCATCACCAACTAATCCTTACCACAACAAACTAAACCCAATCACTTTTAAATTACAAAAAAATGCTACTAACCATTGCAAATTATGCCAAACTCACCTAAATTACTTCGGCTATCAAAAATCACCCCCAACTACACTTTACAGCAACAAACTAAGCCCAATCATTTTAAAATTACAAAAAAATGCTAAAAATCATAACAAACTATACCAGAATCACCTAAATTACTTCGGCTACCGTAAATCACCCCCAACTATCACTTATTACAACAAACCAAACCATATCATCTTAAAATTACAAAAAAACGTGTACAAATCATAACAAAGCATGCCAGACCCACCTAAATTACTTCGGCTATTCTAAATCATCACCAACTAACCCTTACCACAACAAACTAAACCCAATCACTTTTAAATTACAAAAAAATGCTAGTAACCATAGCAAACTATGCCAAACTCACCTAAATAACTTCGGATACCGTAAATCATCACCAACTAACCCTTACCACAACAAACTAAACGAAATTACTTTTAAATTACATAAAAATGCTACTAACCATAGCAAACTATGCTAAACTCACCTAAATTACTTCGGCTATCAAAAATCACCCCCAACTACACTTTACAGCAACAAACTAAGCCCAAACACTTTAAAATTACAAAAAAATGCTAAAAATCATAACAAACTATACCAGAATCACCTAAATTACTTCGGCTACCGTAAATCACCCCCAACTATCCCTTACCACAACAAACCAAACCATATCATCTTGAAATTACAAAAAAAGGTGTACAAATCATAACAAACTATGCCAGACTCACCTAAATTACTTCGGTTACCATAAATCATCACCAACTAATCCTTACCACAACAAACTAAACCCAATCATTTTTAAATTACAAAAAAATGCTACTAACCATAGCAAACTATGCCAAACTCACCTAAATTACTTCGGGTACCATAAATCATCACCAACTAATCCTTACCACAACAAACTAAACCCAATCATTTTTAAATTACAAAAAAATGCTACTAACCATAGCAAACTATGCCAAACTCACCTAAATTACTTCGGCTATCTAAAATCACCTGCAACTACACTTTACAGCAACAAACTAAGCCCAATCACTTTAAAATTACAAAAAAATGCTAATAATCATAACAAACTAAACCAGAATCACCTAAATTACTTCGGCTACCGTAAATCACCCCCAACTATCCCTTACCACAACAAACCAAACCATATCATCTTAAAATTACAAAAAAAGGTGTACAAATCATAACGAACTATGCCAGACTCACCTAAATTACTTCAGCTACTCTAAATCATCACCAACTAACCCTTACGACAACAAACTAAACCCAATCACTTTTAAATTACAAAAAAATGCTAGTAACCATAGCAAACTATGCCAAACTCACCTAAATTACTTCGGCTACCATAAATCATCACCAACTAACCTTTACCACAACAAACTAAACCCAATCACTATTAAATTACAAAAAAATGCTACTAACCATAGCAAACTATGCCAAACTCACCTAAATTACTTTGGCTACCATAAATCATCACCAACTAACCCTTACCACAACAAACTAAACAAAATCACTTTTAAATTACAAAAAAATGCTAGTAACCATAGCAAACTATGCCAAACTCACCTAAATTACTTCGGCTACCATAAATCATCACCAACTAACCCTTACCACAACAAACTAAACGAAATCACTTTTAAATTACAAAAAAATGCTACTAACCATAGCAAACTATGCTAAACTCACCTAAATTACTTCGGCTATCAAAAATCACCCCCAACTACACTTTACAGCAACAAACTAAGCCCAATCACTTTAAAATTACAAAAAAATGCTAAAAATCATAACAAACTATACCAGAATCACCTAAATTACTTCGGCTACCGTAAATCACCCCCAACTATCCCTTACCACAACAAACCAAACCATATCACCTTAAAATTACAAAAAAAGGTGTACAAATCATAACAAACTATGCCAGACTCACCTAAATTACTTCGGCTACTCTAAATCATCACCAACTAACCCTTACCACAACAAACTAAACCCAATCACTTTTAAATTACAAAAAAATGCTAGTAACCATAGCCAACTATGCCAAACTCACCTAAATTACTTCGGCTACCATAAATCATCACCAACTAACCCTTACCACAACAAACTAAACCCAATCATAACAAAGCATGCCAGACCCACCTAAATTACTTCGGCTATTCTAAATCATCACCAACTAACCCTTACCACAACAAACTAAACCCAATCACTTTTAAATTACAAAAAAATGCTAGTAACCATAGCAAACTATGCCAAACTCACCTAAATAACTTCGGATACCGTAAATCATCACCAACTAACCCTTACCACAACAAACTAAACGAAATTACTTTTAAATTACATAAAAATGCTACTAACCATAGCAAACTATGCTAAACTCACCTAAATTACTTCGGCTATCAAAAATCACCCCCAACTACACTTTACAGCAACAAACTAAGCCCAAACACTTTAAAATTACAAAAAAATGCTAAAAATCATAACAAACTATACCAGAATCACCTAAATTACTTCGGCTACCGTAAATCACCCCCAACTATCCCTTACCACAACAAACCAAACCATATCATCTTGAAATTACAAAAAAAGGTGTACAAATCATAACAAACTATGCCAGACTCACCTAAATTACTTCGGTTACCATAAATCATCACCAACTAATCCTTACCACAACAAACTAAACCCAATCATTTTTAAATTACAAAAAAATGCTACTAACCATAGCAAACTATGCCAAACTCACCTAAATTACTTCGGGTACCATAAATCATCACCAACTAATCCTTACCACAACAAACTAAACCCAATCATTTTTAAATTACAAAAAAATGCTACTAACCATAGCAAACTATGCCAAACTCACCTAAATTACTTCGGCTATCTAAAATCACCTGCAACTACACTTTACAGCAACAAACTAAGCCCAATCACTTTAAAATTACAAAAAAATGCTAATAATCATAACAAACTAAACCAGAATCACCTAAATTACTTCGGCTACCGTAAATCACCCCCAACTATCCCTTACCACAACAAACCAAACCATATCATCTTAAAATTACAAAAAAAGGTGTACAAATCATAACGAACTATGCCAGACTCACCTAAATTACTTCAGCTACTCTAAATCATCACCAACTAACCCTTACGACAACAAACTAAACCCAATCACTTTTAAATTACAAAAAAATGCTAGTAACCATAGCAAACTATGCCAAACTCACCTAAATTACTTCGGCTACCATAAATCATCACCAACTAACCTTTACCACAACAAACTAAACCCAATCACTATTAAATTACAAAAAAATGCTACTAACCATAGCAAACTATGCCAAACTCACCTAAATTACTTTGGCTACCATAAATCATCACCAACTAACCCTTACCACAACAAACTAAACAAAATCACTTTTAAATTACAAAAAAATGCTAGTAACCATAGCAAACTATGCCAAACTCACCTAAATTACTTCGGCTACCATAAATCATCACCAACTAACCCTTACCACAACAAACTAAACGAAATCACTTTTAAATTACAAAAAAATGCTACTAACCATAGCAAACTATGCTAAACTCACCTAAATTACTTCGGCTATCAAAAATCACCCCCAACTACACTTTACAGCAACAAACTAAGCCCAATCACTTTAAAATTACAAAAAAATGCTAAAAATCATAACAAACTATACCAGAATCACCTAAATTACTTCGGCTACCGTAAATCACCCCCAACTATCCCTTACCACAACAAACCAAACCATATCACCTTAAAATTACAAAAAAAGGTGTACAAATCATAACAAACTATGCCAGACTCACCTAAATTACTTCGGCTACTCTAAATCATCACCAACTAACCCTTACCACAACAAACTAAACCCAATCACTTTTAAATTACAAAAAAATGCTAGTAACCATAGCCAACTATGCCAAACTCACCTAAATTACTTCGGCTACCATAAATCATCACCAACTAACCCTTACCACAACAAACTAAACCCAATCACTTTTAAATTACAAAAAAATGCTACTAACCAAAGCAAACTATGCCAAACTCACCTAAATTACTTCAACTATCAAAAATCACCCCCAACTACACTTTACAGCAACAAACTAAGCCCAATCACTTTAAAATTTAAAAAAAAATGCTAAAAATCATAATAAACTATACCAGAATCTCCTAAATTACTTCGGCTACCATAAATCACCCCCAACTATCCCTTACCACAACAAACCAAACCATATCATCTTAAAATTACAAAAAAAGTGTACAAATCATAACAAACTATGCCAGACCCACCTAAATTACTTCGGCTACTCTAAATCATCACCAACTAACCCTTACCACAACAAACTAAACCCAATCATTTTTAAATTACAAAAAAATGCTAATAACCATTGCAAACTAGGCCAAACTCACCTAAATTACTTCGGCTACCATAAATCATCACCAACTAATCCTTACCACAACAAACTAAACCCAATCACTTTTAAATTACAAAAAAATGCTACTAACCATTGCAAATTATGCCAAACTCACCTAAATTACTTCGGCTATCAAAAATCACCCCCAACTACACTTTACAGCAACAAACTAAGCCCAATCATTTTAAAATTACAAAAAAATGCTAAAAATCATAACAAACTAAACCAGAATCACCTAAATTACTTCGGCTACCGTAAATCACCCCCAACTATCACTTATTACAACAAACCAAACCATATCATCTTAAAATTACAAAAAAACGTGTACAAATCATAACAAACCATGCCAGACCCACCTAAATTACTTCGGCTATTCTAAATCATCACCAACTAACCCTTACCACAACAAACTAAACCCAATCACTTTTAAATTACAAAAAAATGCTAGTAACCATAGCAAACTATGCCAAACTCACCTAAATAACTTCGGATACCGTAAATCATCACCAACTAACCCTTACCACAACAAACTAAACGAAATTACTTTTAAATTACATAAAAATGCTACTAACCATAGCAAACTATGCTAAACTCACCTAAATTACTTCGGCTATCAAAAATCACCCCCAACTACACTTTACAGCAACAAACTAAGCCCAAACACTTTAAAATTACAAAAAAATGCTAAAAATCATAACAAACTATACCAGAATCACCTAAATTACTTCGGCTACCGTAAATCACCCCCAACTATCCCTTACCACAACAAACCAAACCATATCATCTTGAAATTACAAAAAAAGGTGTACAAATCATAACAAACTATGCCAGACTCACCTAAATTACTTCGGTTACCATAAATCATCACCAACTAATCCTTACCACAACAAACTAAACCCAATCATTTTTAAATTACAAAAAAATGCTACTAACCATAGCAAACTATGCCAAACTCACCTAAATTACTTCGGTTACCATAAATCATCACCAACTAATCCTTACCACAACAAACTAAACCCAATCATTTTTAAATTACAAAAAAATGCTACTAACCATAGCAAACTATGCCAAACTCACCTAAATTACTTCGGCTATCTAAAATCACCTGCAACTACACTTTACAGCAACAAACTAAGCCCTATCACTTTAAAATTACAAAAAAATGCTAAAAATCATAACAAACTAAACCAGAATCACCTAAATTACTTCGGCTACCGTAAATCACCCCCAACTATCCCTTACCACAACAAACCAAACCATATCATCTTAAAATTACAAAAAAAGGTGTACAAATCATAACGAACTATGCCAGACTCACCTAAATTACTTCAGCTACTCTAAATCATTACCAACTAACCCTTACGACAACAAACTAAACCCAATCACTTTTAAATTACAAAAAAATGCTAGTAACCATAGCAAACTATGCCAAACTCACCTAAATTACTTCGGCTACCAGAAATCATCACCAACTAACCTTTACCACAACAAACTAAACCCAATCACTATTAAATTACAAAAAAATGCTACTAACCATAGCAAACTATGCCAAACTCACCTAAATTACTTTGGCTACCATAAATCATCACCAACTAACCCTTACCACAACAAACTAAACAAAATCACTTTTAAATTACAAAAAAATGCTAGTAACCATAGCAAACTATGCCAAACTCACCTAAATTACTTCGGCTACCATAAATCATCACCAACTAACCCTTACCACAACAAACTAAACGAAATCACTTTTAAATTACAAAAAAATGCTACTAACCATAGCAAACTATGCTAAACTCACCTAAATTACTTCGGCTATCAAAAATCACCCCCAACTACACTTTACAGCAACAAACTAAGCCCAATAACTTTAAAATTACAAAAAAATGCTAAAAATCATAACAAACTATACCAGAATCACCTAAATTACTTCGGCTACCGTAAATCACCCCCAACTATCCCTTACCACAACAAACCAAACCATATCATCTTAAAATTACAAAAAAAGGTGTACAAATCATAACAAACTATGCCAGACTCACCTAAATTACTTCGGCTACTCTAAATCATCACCAACTAACCCTTACCACAACAAACTAAACCCAATCACTTTTAAATTACAAAAAAATGCTAGTAACCATAGCCAACTATGCCAAACTCACCTAAATTACTTCGGCTACCGTAAATCACCCCCAACTATCCCTTACCACAACAAACCAAACCATATCATCTTAAAATTACAAAAAAGGTGTACAAATCATAACAAACTATGCCAGACTCACCTAAATTTCTTTGGCTACTCTAAATCATCACCAACTAACCCTTACCACAACAAACTAAACCCAATCACTTTTAAATTGCAAAAAAATGCTACTAACCATAGCAAACTATGCCAAACTCACCTAAATTACTTCGGCTACTCTAAATCATCACCAACTAACCCTTACTACAACAAACTAAACCCAATCTATATATATAAAGCGAAGTGTCCTCACTGACACACTCATTCATTCACTCATTCATCTTCACACTGATTCATAATCAAACCACAGCCCAAACCGTGAGGGCTGGAGACTTGAAATTTTAGACACGGGTGTATCATGTGCCGAAACTGAACACTAAGAAGGGATTTTGCGAAATTCGGCCCGGTTCCTTTGTAATTCAATAAAAACCGGCTAAAATAAACAAAAAATGATCGGATCGCGGAGACCGTGTTTATGTTAGAAGCACGTATCTAGCCAAAACAACTTCGACGACGGGCGACCGGTTTACATTAAAAGCACTTATTTAACCTAAACAATTTCAACGTCGAGTTTCTGCTTTCGTGATCATACTTTTGCCGTACCTAGCGAGGCCGCAGATATTTCAATTATAATTTTGATTTCAATTATAATGTCGATCCGTGACTCAATTAAAAATTACCAAATCACTCCAAATTTAATCCGTCAACATTAAACATCCTCAAATATCTCTTCCCACTGCAAAATTTACCAAATCAACCCCAAAAAATTCCCGAACTATGCCAAACTGACATAAACTAGATCCGTTATTTTAAATCATCCCTTACCACCCCTTAGCAACCCCAAGTAACTCCAATCACTTTAAAATAAAACAAAATGACACAAATCATGGCATATTATGTCCAACTCACACATATTATTTCGTCTACCAAAAATCACCCCCAACTACCCCTTACCACCCCAAAATAAGCCCAATCACTTTAAAATTACAAAAAATGTTACAAACCTTACCAAACTATGCCAAACTCACTTAAATTACTTCGGCTATCATAAATCAACCCCAACTACCCCTTACCACCCCTAACTTATCCCAATCACTTTAAAATTACAAAAAATGCTATAAACCATAGCAAACTATGCCTAACTCACCTAAATTACTTCGGCTAACATAAATCACCCCCAACTACCCCTTACTACCCCAAAATAAGCCCAATCACTTTAAAATTATAAAAAATGCTACAAACCATAGCAAACTATGCCTAACTCACCTATATTACTTCGGCTAACATAAATCACCCCCAACAACCTCTTACTACCCCAAAATAAGCCCAATCACTTTAAAATTACAAAAAATGCTACAAACCATAGCAAACTATGCCTAACTCACCTAAATTACTTCGGCTAACATAAATCACCCCCAACTACCCCTTACAATTCCAAAATAAGCCCAATCACTTTAAAATTACAAAAAAATGCTACAAACCATAGCAAACTATGCCTAACTTACCTAATTTCTTTCGGCTACCATAAATCACCCCCAACTACCCCTTACCACCCCAAAATAAGCCCAATCACTTTAAAATTACAAAAAATGCTACAAACCATAGCAAACTATGCCGAACCCACTTAAATTACTGCGGCTACCATAAATCACCCCCAACTACCCCTTACCAACCACAAACTAAACCCAATCACTTTAAAATTACAAAAAATGCTACAAACCATAGCAAACTATGCCAAACTCACTTAAATTACTTCGGCTATCATAAATCACCCCCAACTACCCCTTACCACCCCAAACTCAGCCCAATCACTTTAAAATTACAAAAAATGTTACAAGCCATATCAAACTATGCCAAACTCATCTAAATTACTTTGGCTTCCATAAATCACCCCCAACTACCCCTTACCACCCCAAAATAGGCTCAATCACTTTAAAACTACAAAAAAATTCTACAAACCGTAGCAAACTATGCCAAACTCCCCTAAATTACTTCGGCTACCATAAATCACCCCGAACTACCCCTTACAACCCCAAAATAAACCCAATCATTTTAAAATTACAAAATATTCAACAAATCATAGCAAACAATGCCTAACTCACCTAAATTACTTCGGCTACCATAAATCACCCCCAACTACCCCTTACCACCCCAAAATAAACCCAATCACTTTAAAATTACAAAAAATGCTACAAACCATAGCAAACTATGCCTAACTTACCTAATTTCCTTCGGCTGCCATAAATCACCCCCAACTACCTCTTACCACCCCAAAATAAGCCCAATCACTTTAAAATTACAAAAAATGCTACAAACCATAGCAAACTATGCCGAACCCACTTAAATTACTGCGGCTACCATAAATCACCCCCAACTACCCCTTACCAACCACAAACTAAACCCAATCACTTTAAAATTACAAAAATGCTACAAAACATAGCAAGCTATGCCAAACTCACTTAAATTACTTCGGCTACCATAAATTAATAATCGTTTTCAATCAAAATCTTCTATTTGGTTGTGTTATTTATAAATGCCTTATCGTATTAAATCATAAAATATTAATAAATATCTGCACATAAAATATATTGTTCCGACTAATAGTCGTTATTCTGAATATTAAAAAGGCTGATACCTATTTCGATTCTCTTCCACCTTCCAATAAATATTTGTTCCAGTTGAGATGCAAACATAAACGTATTTCTGAATTGCAACACGCTGACGGGGCAAGCCCTACCTTTTCAACATGCGTGCATTTGTATAAACAGCTCTATGGTTTTTAACTTTAAAGAGGTATAAAGGCGGTGTAAGCGCTAGAGTTTCGTAAAAATATCTGAAAAATTCGAAATTCTGCAATTGAATCAGAATTATCTTTGTGTTTGATAGTAAATTTATACTTGGAGTGGCACTGCCAACCCTGCCACCCCTGACGAGGCACCTGCTGACTACTCTCCTTCCAGGGAAACTTTATAAATCAACGTCAAAATAATTTAGGGCGCCTGAATGTGAAAATATCACTGTGTAATAAGTTCAGACTGACATGGAACACTTGAAATTTCGATATTTGTTTGTAATTCGTCACAGGTCCATGAAGGAATGCATGTTAATGTAAACAAGTGTTAGTTTGTCGGAGAGACCGAATAAGATTTTTAACATTCCTGTCAAAATATTTATTTACTTTAGAATGTTAATTTCTTAAATTGATTTTGTGAAAATTATGACGGGCCATATGAATACACCTGTGCGAGTATTATTTGGTACATACAAATTAATTTCTTTTGTTATCCAAATTGTTTTTATACGCACTAGGCACGTGCACCTCATATAATTGTGAAAATTGCTGCTTCAGCGTCTGGAACGCTGGTACTCAACGTCGCCAAGGTCGAGGCGACGCATCGGTATTCAAAGTTCTATCGCTATTAAATAAATTATTTTAATATAATATTCCCGATTTGTTCTTGCCGTTAACCAAAACTCTCCCCAATCGATTTTCGAAAAATTTCCAGCGTCGGACCGGACTTCACTTATTTTCGTACGCTAATTTTTACCGTTCAGTTAATGATAGTGGTGTATTTGTTCTTCACCAAACCTGCTCCGGCCGAAATCCGAAATTTTCACTGACATCATACGCTTAAGTATTGTATGCTTAGACACGATTTATTTACAATATTTATTTTACGTACATTGCGTTCATTATTGTTCTGCATTATTTATAAGATGGAGCAGTTTGAAAATCTAATAGTAAGCGGAGAACAAATACCACCACGTATAATTCCCGTGCAAAGTGATGGAAATAGTCTTTCTCGTCAAGAGCAAAGAATAACTTCGACTTTTTTTATACATAATTCCTAAATACTTCGTTTTTATGGTGTAAAATTTTGTATTTATATATTTCAACATTGTCTTTAACGTTGTCAGAGAACTAAATGGGAATAATTTGGAATAATTTAGCTTCTATGTCAACTCTCCTTCTCTTGGAACTTTTGAAAACAACGACAAAATTCTTTAGGGCGCCTGGATCTAAAAATATAACTCTGTGTAATAAGTTTAGACTGACTAGAGTGAAAATAAAGGAGCTTGCACCCAGAAACGAAATTAGATGGAACACTTGAAGTTGAAATATTTGTTTGTAATTCGTCACAAGTCCATGAGGGAATGCGTGTTAATGTAAACAAATGTGAGTTTATTGGAGAGGCCGAATAAGATTTTTACATTATTGAAGCAGCTGGAGCCTGCCACGTCGTATCAAATAAAGTATTTTAATTTAACATTTGATCCTCGCGTTAACCAAATCTGCCCCCAATCAATTTTCGAAAAATTATCAGCATCGGACCGGACTCCACTTATATTTGTACGCTAATTTTTACGTTTAGTTAATGATAGTGGTGTATTTGTTTTTCACCAAATTTGCCCCGAAATTTTCACCGTTGTATGTACCAGATATCACTGACATTCATACCAGTGGCGGTGTAAGCGCTAAATTTTTGTGAAAATATCTGAAAAATTCATAATTCTGCAACTGAATTACAGAACTAATTTTGTGTTCGATAGTAAATTTATACTTGGAGTGGCACTGCCAACCCTGCCACCCCTGACGAGCCCCACTGCTGACTACTTTCCTTCCAGAAAAATTTTTGAAATCAGCGGCAAAATAAATTTAGGGCACCTGGATGTGAAAATATCACTATGTAATAAGTTCAGACTGACAAGAGTGAAAAAAACCGCTTGCATCCAGAAACGAAATCAAATGGAACACTTGAAATTTAGATATTTGTTTGTAATTCGTCACAGGTCCATGAAGGCATGCATGTTAATGTAAACAAGTGTTAGTTTGTCGGAGAGGCCGAATAAGATTTTTACACCCACCACATTCCCGTCAAAATATTTATATACTTTAGTATGTTAATTCATTTTGTGCAAATTATGACGGGCCATTCGAGTACACCTGCGCGAGTATTATTTGGTAATCCAAATTTTTTTAATACGCACTAGGCACGTGCACCTAATATAATTGTTAAAATTGCTGCTTCAGCGTCTGGAACGCTGGTACTCAACGTCGCCAAGGTCGAGGCGACGCATCAGTATTCGAAGTTCTATCGCTATTAAATAAATTTTTTTAATATAATATTCCCGATTTGTTCTTGACGTTAAGTAAATATCTCCCCAATCGATTTTCGAAAAATTACCATCGTCGTACCGGACTCCACTTATATACCGTACGCTAATTTTTACGTTCATTTAATGATAGTGGTGTATTTGATCTTCACCAAACCTGCTCCGGCCAAAATCCGAAATTTGCAGTTTTACCGGATTTCACTGACATCATAAGTAATGTGTGCTTATACACGATTTACACTATTTATTTTATGTACATTGTGTTCATTATTGTTCTGCATTATTTATAACTAAGATGGAGGAATAGTAAGCGGGGTACAAATACCACCACGTATAATTCCTCTGAAAAGTGATGGAAATAGTCTTTTTTACTATCTTTCCTATTGCATTTTATTATCGAAAATAGAGCTCAAGAGGTTCGCACTATAATTGTTCATTTTAAAATTACCAAATTTTCTGTATATTTTACCTGAATACGTTAAAAACCCCTAAACATAATGTACCATTCCAAACTACTCTCAAAAATCATACACTTGCCATTCCAAACTACCCCACATCAACCTAAAATGTAAAAAAATTACGAATTACAAGCAAACTACGCTAAACTCGCATAAATTACTTCGACTTCCGCTATATCACCCCAACCACTTCTTACCAAGCCAAACTAAACCCAATCGCATTAAAATTACCAAAAGTTTCGTTTAATCCGCCAAAGCTAAACCCCGCCAACCATCAATAACCATTCAAAACAATCCCCAAAAAAAACCTTATCATCCGAAACTACACCAAATACATCGTTTTTATGGTGTGAAATTATTTATTTATATATTTCAACATTCTTCGACGACATTCTTTAACGTTGTTAGAGAACTAAATGGGAATAATTTGGAATAGTTCAGCTTCTCTGTCAACTCTCCTTCTCTTGAAGAGAGAAAAAGAGTGAAAAAAAAGGAGCTTGCACCCAGAAACTAAATTATCGTCATTTTCCAAATCATATTGAAGTACCCGGTCCTGGCAATGCAGGTTAATTTCAGCAAATTTGTTTATTTTGTGATTGGAAAAGTAGAGCATTCCTGTTTAATTGTATTATAATGTCGGTTAGTCTACATCACAAATACACCACTTTTGTCAACACTGCGTTTATTTAATCTACGTCCGGGCAACGCCGGGTACATTCAGCTAGTCACTCATAAATTACAAAAAAATGCTACTAACCATAGCAAACTATGCCAAACTCACCTAAATTACTTCAACTATCAAAAATCACCCCCAACTACACTTTACAGCAACAAACTAAGCCCAATCACTTTAAAATTACAAAAAAATGCTAAAAATCATAACAAACTATACCAGAATCACTTAAATTACTTCGGCTACCGTAAATCACCCCCAACTATCCCTTACCACAATAAACCAAACCATATCATCTTAAAATTACAAAAAAAGGTGTACAAATCATAACAAACTATGCCAGACTCACCTAAATTACTTCGGCTACTCTAAATCATCACCAACTAACCCTTACCACAAGAAACTAAACCCAATCACTTTTAAATTACAAAAAAATGTTAGTAACCATAGCAAACTATGCCAAACTCACCTAAATTACTTTGGCTACCATAAATCGTCACCAACTAACCTTTACCACAACAAACTAAACCCAATCATTTTTAAATTTCAAAAAAATGCTACTAACCATAGCAAATTATGCCAAACTCACCTAAATTACTTCGGCTATCAAAAATCACCCCCAACTACACTTTACAGCAACAAACTAAGCCCAATCACTTTAAAATTACAAAAAAATGCTAAAAATCATAACAAACTATACCAGAATCACCTAAATTACTTCGGCTACCGTAAATCACCCCCAACTATCCCTTACCACAACAAACCAAACCATATCATCTTAAAATTACAAAAAAAGGTGTACAAATCATAACAAACTATGCCAGACTCACCTAAATTACTTCGGCTACTCTAAAATCATCACCAACTAACCCTTACCACAACAAACTAAACCCAATCACTTTTAAATTACAAAAAAATGCTAGTAACCATAGCAAACTATGCCAAACTCACCTAAATTATTTCGGCTACCATAAATCATCACCAACTAACCCTTACCACAACAAACTAAACCCAATCACTTTTAAATTACAAAAAAATGCTACTAACCATAGTAAACTATGCCAAACTCACCTAAATTACTTCGGCTATCAAAAATCACCCCCAACTACACTTTACAGCAACAAACTAAGCCCAATCACTTTAAAATTACAAAAAAATGCTAAAAATCATAACAAACTATACCAGAATTACCTAAATTACTTCGGCTACCGTAAATCACCCCCAACAATCCCTTACCACAACAAACCAAACCATATCATCTTAAAATTACAGTAGAAGGTGTACAAATCATAACAAACTATGCCAGACTCACCTAAATTACTTCGGCTACTCTAAATCATCACTAACTCACCCTTACCACAACAAACTAAACCCAATCACTTTTAAATTACAAAAAAATGCTAGTAACCATAGCAAACTATGCCAAATTCACCTAAATTACTTCGGCTACCATAAATCATCACCAACTAACCCTTAACACAACAAACTAAACCCAATCACTTTTAAATTACAAAAAAATGCTACTAACCATAGCAAACTATGCCAAACTCACCTAAATTACTTCGGCTACCGTAAATCACCCCCAACTATCCCTTACCACAACAAACCAAACCATATCATCTTAAAATTACAAAAAAAGGTGTATAAATCATAACAAACTATGCCAGACTCACCTAAATTACATAGGCTACTCTAAATCATCACTAACTAACCCTTACCACAACAAACTAAACCCAATCACTTTTAAATTACAAAAAAATGCTAGTAACCCTAGCAAACTATGCCAAACTCACTTAAATTACTTCGGCTACCATAAATCATCACTAACTAACCCTTACCACAACAAACTAAACCCAATCACTTTTAAATTACAAAAAAATGCAACTAACCATAGCAAGCTATGCCAAACTCACCTAAATTACTTCGGCTACCATAAATCATCACCAACTAACCCTTACCACAACAAACTAAACCCAATCACTTTTAAATTACAAAAAAATTCTAGTAACCATAGCAAACTATGCCAAACTCACCTAAATTACTTCGGCTACCATAAATCATCACCAACTAACCTGTACCACAACAAACTAAACCCAATCACTTTTAAATTACAAAAAAATGCTACTAACCATAGCAAATTATGCCAAACTCACCTAAATTACTTCGGCTATCAAAAATCACCCCCAACTAAACTTTACAGCAACAAACTAAGCCCAATCACTTTAAAACTACAAAAAAATGCTAAAAATCATAACAAACTATACCAGAATCCCCTAAATTACTTCGGCTACCGTAAATCACCCCCAACTATCCCTTACCACAACAAACCAAACCATATTATCTTAAAATTACAAAAAAAGGTGTACAAATCATAACAAACTATGCCAGACTCACCTAAATTACATAGGCTACTCTAAATCATCACCAACTAACCCTTACCACAACAAACTAAACCCAATCACTTTTAAATTACAAAAAAATGCTAGTAACCATAGCAAATTATGCCAAACTCACTTAAATTACTTCGGCTACCATAAATCATCACTAACTAACCCGTACCACAACAAACTAAACCCAATCACTTTTAAATTACAAAAAAATGCTACTAACCATAGCAAACTATGCCAAACTCACCTAAATTACTTCGGCTACCATAAATCATCACCAACTAACCCTTACCACAACAAACTGAGCCCAATCACTTTAAAACTACAAAAAAATGCTAAAAATCATAACAAACTATACCAGAATCACCTAAATTACTTCGGCTACCGTAAATCACCCCCAACTATGCCTTACCACAACAAACCAAACCATATCATCTTAAAATTACAAAAAAAGGTGTACAAATCATAACAAACTATGCCAGACTCACCTAAATTACATAGGCTACTCTAAATCATCACCAACTAACCCTTACCACAACAAACTAAACCCAATCACTTTTAAATTACAAAAAAATGCTAGTAACCATAGCAAACTATGCCAAACTCACTTAAATTACTTCGGCTACCATAAATCATCACTAACTATCCCTTACCACAACAAACTAAACCCAATCACTTTTAAATTACAAAAAAATGCTACTAACCATAGCAAACTATGCCAAACTCACCTAAATTACTTCGGCTATTAAAAATCACTCCCAACTACACTTTACAGTAACAAACTAAACCCAATCATTTTAAAATTACAAAAAAATGCTAAAAATCATAACAAACTATACCAGAATCACCTAAATTACTTCGGCTACAGTAAATCACCCCCAACTATCCCTTACCACAACAAACCAAACCATATTATCTTAAAATTACAAAAAAAGGTGTACAAATCATAACAAACTATGCCACTCACCTAAATTACTTCGGCTACTCTAAATCATCACCAACTAACCCTTACCACAACAAACTAAACCCAATCACTTTTAAATTACAAAAAAATGCTAGTAACTATAGCAAACTATGCCAAACTCACCTAAATTACTTCGGCTATCAAAAATCACCCCCAACTACACTTTACAGCAACAAACTAAGCCCAATCATTTTAAAATTACAAAAAAATGCTAAAAATCATAACAAACTATACCAGAATCACGTAAATTACTTCGGCTACCGTAAATCACCCCCAACTATCCCTTATTACAACAAACCAAACCATATCATCTTAAAATTACAAAAAAAGGTGTACAAATCATAACAAACTATGCCAGACTCACCTAAAGTACATAGGCTACTCTAAATCATCACCAACTAACCCTTACCACAACAAACTAAACCCAATCACGTTTAAATTACAAACAAATGCTAGTAACCATAGCAAACTATGCCAAACTCACTTAAATTACTTCGGCTACCATAAATCATCACTAACTAACCCTTACCACAACAAACTAAACCCAATCACTTTAAAACTACAAAAAAATGCTAAAAATCATAACAAACTATACCAGAATCACCTAAATTACTTCGGCTACCGTAAATCACCCCCAACTATCCCTTACCACAACAAACCAAACCATATCATCTTAAAATTAAAAAAAAGGTGTACAAATCATAACAAACTATCCCAGACTCACCTAAATTACATAGGCTACTCTAAATCATCACCAACTAACCCTTACCACAAAAAACTAAACTCAATCACTTTTAAATTACAAAAAAATGCTAGTAACCATAGCAAACTATGCCAAACTCACTTAAATTACTTCGGCTACCATAAATCATCACTAACTATCCCTTACCACAACAAACTAAACCCAATCACTTTTAAATTACAAAAAAATGCTACTAACCATAGAAAACTATGCCAAACTCACCTAAATTACTTCGGCTACCATAAATCATCACCAACTAACCCTTACCACAACAAACTAAACCCAATCACTTTTAAATTACAAAAAAATGCTACTAACCATAGCAAACTATGCCAAACTCACCTAAATTACTTCGGCTATTAAAAATCACCCCCAACTACACTTTACAGTAACAAACTAAACCCAATCATTTTAAAATTACAAAAAAATGCTAAAAATCATAACAAACTATACCAGAATCACCTAAATTACTTCGGCTACAGTAAATCACCCCCAACTATCCCTTACCACAACAAACCAAACCATATTATCTTAAAATTACAAAAAAAGGTGTACAAATCATAACAAACTATGCCACTCACCTAAATTACTTCGGCTACTCTAAATCATCACCAACTAACCCTTACCACAACAAACTAAACCCAATCACTTTTAAATTACAAAAAAATGCTAGTAACCATAGCAAACTATGCCAAACTCACCTAAATTACTTCGGCTATCAAAAATCACCCCCAACTACACTTTACAGCAACAAACTAAGCCCAATCATTTTAAAATTACAAAAAAATGCTAAAAATCATAACAAACTATACCAGAATCACCTAAATTACTTCGGCTACCGTAAATCACCCCCAACTATCCCTTATTACAACAAACCAAACCATATCATCTTAAAATTACAAAAAAAGGTGTACAAATCATAACAAACTATGCCAGACTCACCTAAATTACTTCGGCTACTCTAAATCATCACCAACTAACCCTTACCACAACAAACTAAACCCAATCATTTTTAAATTACAAAAAAATGCTAATAACCATAGCAAACTATGCCAAACTCACCTAAATTACTTCGGCTACCATAAATCATCACCAACTAACCCTTACCACAACAATCTAAACCCAATCACTTTAAATTAAAAAAAATGCTACTAACCATAGCAAATTATGCCAAACTCACCTAAATTACTTCGGCTATCAAAAATCACCCCCAACTACACTTTACAGCAACAAACTAAGCCCAATCACTTTAAAATTACAAAAAAATGCTAAAAATCATAACAAACTATAACAGAATCACCTAAAATACTTCGGCTACCGTAAATCACCCCAACTATCCGTTACCACAACAAACCAAACCATATCATCTTAAAATTACAAAAAAAGGTGTACAAATCATAACAAACTATGCCAGACTCACCTAAATTACTTCGGCTATTCTAAATCATCACCAACTAACCCTTACCACAACAAACTAAACCCAATCACTTTTAAATTACAAAAAAATGCTAGTAACCATAGCAAACTATGCCAAACTCACCTAAATTACTTCGGCTACCATAAATCATCACCAACTAACCCTTACCACAACAAACTAAACGAAATCACTTTTAAATTACAAAAAAATGCTACTAACCATAGCAAACTATGCTAAACTCACCTAAATTACTTCGGCTATCAAATATCACCCCCAACTACACTTTACAGCAACAAACTAAGCCCAAACACTTTAGAATTACAAAAAAATGCTAAAAATCATAACAAACTATACTAGAATCACCTAAATTACTTCGGCTACCGTAAATCAACCCCAACTATCCCTTACCACAACAAACCAAACCATATCATCTTAAAATTACAAAAAAAGGTGTACAAATCATAACAAACTATGCCAGACTCACCTAAATTACATAGGCTACTCTAAATCATCACCAACTAACCCTTACCACAACAAACTAAACCCAATCACTTTTAAATTACAAAAAAATGCTAGTAACCATAGCAAACGATGCCAAACTCACTTAAATTACTTCGGCTACCATAAATCATCATTAACTAACCCTTACCACAACAAACTAAACCCAATCACCTTTAAATTACAAAAAAATGCTAGTAACCATAGCAAACTATGCCAAACTCACTTAAATTACTTCGGCTACCATAAATCATCACTAACTATCCCTTACCACAACAAACTAAACCCAATCACTTGTAAATTACAAATAAATGCTACTAACCATAGAAAACTATGCCAAACTCACCTAAATTACTTCGGCTACCATAAATCATCACCAACTAACCCTTACCACAACAAACTAAACCCAATCACTTTTAAATTACAAAAAAATGCTACTAACCATAGCAAACTATGCCAAACTCACCTAAATTACTTCGGCTACCATAAATCAGCACCAACTAACCCTTACCACAACAAACTAAACCCAATCACTTTTAAATTACAAAAAAATGCTACTAACCATAGCAAACTATGCCAAACTCACCTAAATTACTTCGGCTACCATAAATCATCACCAACTAATCCTTACCAGAACAAACAAAACCCAATCACTTTTAAATTACAAAAAAATGCTAGTAACCATAACAAACTATGCCAAACTCACCTCAATTACTTCGGCTACCATAAATCATCACCAACTAATTCTTACCTCAACAAACTAAACCCAATCACTTTTAAATTACAAAAAAATGCTACTAACCATAGCAAACTATGCCAAACTCACCTAAATTACTTCGGCTACCATAAATCATCACCAACTAATCCTTACCAGAACAAACAAAACCCAATCACTTTTAAATTACAAAAAAATGCTAGTAACCATAACAAACTATGCCAAACTCACCTCAATTACATCGGCTACCATAAATCATCACCAACTAATTCTTACCTCAACAAACTAAACCCAATCACTTTTAAATTACAAAAAAATGCTACTAACCATAGCAAACTATGCCAAACTCACCTAAGTTACTTCGGCTATTAAAAATCACCCCCAACTACACTTTACAGCAACAAACTAAACCCAATCATTTTAAAATTAAAAAAAATGCTAAAAATCATAACAAACTATACCAGAATCACCTAAATTACTTCGGCTACCGTAAATCACCCCCAACTATCCCTTACCACAACAAACCAAACCATATTACCTTAAAATTACAAAAAAAGGTGTACAAATCATAACAAATTATGCCACTCACCTAAATTACTTCGGCTACTCTAAATCATCACCAACTAACCCTTACCACAACAAACTAAACCCAATCACTTTTAAATTACAAAAAAATGCTAGTAACCATAGCAAACTATGCCAAACTCACCTAAATTACTTCGGCTATCAAAAATCACCCCCAACTACACTTTACAGCAACAAACTAAGCCCAATCACTTTAAAATTACAAAAAAATGCTAAAAATCATAACAAACTATACCAGAATCACTTAAATTACTTCGGCTACCGTAAATCACCCCCAACTATCCCTTACCACAATAAACCAAACCATATCATCTTAAAATTACAAAAAAAGGTGTACAAATCATAACAAACTATGCCAGACACACCTAAATTACTTCGGCTACTCTAAATCATCACCAACTAATCCTTAACACAACAAACTAAACCCAAGCTCTTTTAAATTACAAAAAAATGCTACTAACCATAGCAAACTATGCCAAATTCACCTAAATTACTTCGGCTATCAAAAATCACCCCCAACTACACTTTACAGCAACAAACTAAGCCCAATCACTTTAAAATTACAAAAAAATGCTAAAAATCATAACAAACTATACCAGAATCACTTAAATTACTTCGGCTACCATAAATCACCCCCAACTATCCCTTACCACAATAAACCAAACCATATCATCTTAAAATTACAAAAAAAGGTGTACAAATCATAACAAACTATGCCAGACTCACCTAAATTACTTCGGCTACTCTAAATCATCACCAACTAACCCTTACCACAAGAAACTAAACCCAATCACTTTTAAATTACAAAAAAATGTTAGTAACCATAGCAAACTATGCCAAACTCACCTAAATTACTTTGGCTACCATAAATCGTCACCAACTAACCTTTACCACAACAAACTAAACCCAATCATTTTTAAATTACAAAAAAATGCTACTAACCATAGCAAATTATGCCAAACTCACCTAAATTACTTCGGCTATCAAAAATCACCCCCAACTACACTTTACAGCAACAAACTAAGCCCAATCACTTTAAAATTACAAAAAAATGCTAAAAATCATAACAAACTATACCAGAATCACCTAAATTACTTCGGCTACCGTAAATCACCCCCAACTATCCCTTACCACAACAAACCAAACCATATCATCTTAAAATTACAAAAAAAGGTGTACAAATCATAACAAACTATGCCAGACTCACCTAAATTACTTCGGCTACTCTAAAATCATCACCAACTAACCCTTACCACAACAAACTAAACCCAATCACTTTTAAATTACAAAAAAATGCTAGTAACCATAGCAAACTATGCCAAACTCACCTAAATTATTTCGGCTACCATAAATCATCACCAACTAACCCTTACCACAACAAACTAAACCCAATCACTTTTAAATTACAAAAAAATGCTACTAACCATAGTAAACTATGCCAAACTCACCTAAATTACTTCGGCTATCAAAAATCACCCCCAACTACACTTTACAGCAACAAACTAAGCCCAATCACTTTAAAATTACAAAAAAATGCTAAAAATCATAACAAACTATACCAGAATCTCCTAAATTACTTCGGCTACCGTAAATCACCCCCAACTATCATTTACCACAACAAACCAAACCATATCATCTTAAAATTACAAAAAAAAGTGTACAAATCATAACAAACTATGCCAGACACACCTAAATTACTTCGGCTACTCTAAATCATCACGAACTAATCCTTAACACAACAAACTAAACCCAATCACTTTTAAATTACAAAAAAATGCTAGTAACCATAGCAAACTATGCCAAACTCACCTAAATTATTTCGGCTACCATAAATCATCACCAACTAACCCTTACCACAACAAACTAAACCCAATCACTTTTAAATTACAAAAAAATGCTACTAACCATAGTAAACTATGCCAAACTCACCTAAATTACTTCGGCTATCAAAAATCACCCCCAACTACACTTTACAGCAACAAACTAAGCCCAATCACTTTAAAATTACAAAAAAATGCTAAAAATCATAACAAACTATACCAGAATTACCTTAATTACTTCGGCTACCGTAAATCACCCCCAACAATCCCTTACCACAACAAACCAAACCATATCATCTTAAAATTACAATAGAAGGTGTACAAATCATAACAAACTATGCCAGACTCACCTAAATTACTTCGGCTACTCTAAATCATCACTAACTCACCCTTACCACAACAAACTAAACCCAATCACTTTTAAATTACAAAAAAATGCTAGTAACCATAGCAAACTATGCGAAATTCACCTAAATTACTTCGGCTACCATAAATCATCACCAACTAACCCTTACCACAAGAAACTAAACCCAATGACTTTTAAATCACAAAAAAATACTAGTAACCATAGCAAACTATGCTAACCTCACCTAAATTACTTCGGCTACCATAAATCATCACCAACTAACCCTTAACACAACAAACTAAACCCAATCACTTTTAAATTACAAAAAAATGCTACTAACCATAGCAAACTATGCCAAACTCACCTAAATTACTTCGGCTACCGTAAATCACCCCCAACTATCCCTTACCACAACAAACCAAACCATATCATCTTAAAATTACAAAAAAAGGTGTATAAATCATAACAAACTATGCCAGACTCACCTAAATTACATAGGCTACTCTAAATCATCACTAACTAACCCTTACCACAACAAACTAAACCCAATCACTTTTAAATTACAAAAAAATGCTAGTAACCATAGCAAACTATGCCAAACTCACTTAAATTACTTCGGCTACCATAAATCATCACTAACTAACCCTTACCACAACAAACTAAACCCAATCACTTTTAAATTACAAAAAAATGCAACTAACCATAGCAAGCTATGCCAAACTCACCTAAATTACTTCGGCTACCATAAATCATCACCAACTAACCCTTACCACAACAAACTAAACCCAATCACTTTTAAATTACAAAAAAATTCTAGTAACCATAGCAAACTATGCCAAACTCACCTAAATTACTTCGGCTACCATAAATCATCACCAACTAACCTGTACCACAACAAACTAAACCCAATCACTTTTAAATTACAAAAAAATGCTACTAACCATAGCAAATTATGCCAAACTCACCTAAATTACTTCGGCTATCAAAAATCACCCCCAACTAAACTTTACAGCAACAAACTAAGCCCAATCACTTTAAAACTACAAAAAAATGCTAAAAATCATAACAAACTATACCAGAATCCCCTAAATTACTTCGGCTACCGTAAATCACCCCCAACTATCCCTTACCACAACAAACCAAACCATATCATCTTAAAATTACAAAAAAAGGTGTACAAATCATAACAAACTATGCCAGACTCACCTAAATTACATAGGCTACTCTAAATCATCACCAACTAACCCTTACCACAACAAACTAAACCCAATCACTTTTAAATTACAAAAAAATGCTAGTAACCATAGCAAATTATGCCAAACTCACTTAAATTACTTCGGCTACCATAAATCATCACTAACTAACCCTTACCACAACAAACTAAACCCAATCACTTTTAAATTACAAAAAAATGCTACTAACCATAGCAAACTATGCCAAACTCACCTAAATTACTTCGGCTACCATAAATCATCACCAACTAACCCTTACCACAACAAACTGAGCCCAATCACTTTAAAACTACAAAAAAATGCTAAAAATCATAACAAACTATACCAGAATCACCTAAATTACTTCGGCTACCGTAAATCACCCCCAACTATGCCTTACCACAACAAACCAAACCATATCATCTTAAAATTACAAAAAAAGGTGTACAAATCATAACAAACTATGCCAGACTCACCTAAATTACATAGGCTTCTCTAAATCATCACCAACTAACCCTTACCACAACAAACTAAACCCAATCACTTTTAAATTACAAAAAAATGCTAGTAACCATAGCAAACTATGCCAAACTCACTTAAATTACTTCGGCTACCATAAATCATCACTAACTATCCCTTACCACAACAAACTAAACCCAATCACTTTTAAATTACAAAAAAATGCTACTAACCATAGCAAACTATGCCAAACTCACCTAAATTACTTCGGCTATTAAAAATCACTCCCAACTACACTTTACAGTAACAAACTAAACCCAATCATTTTAAAATTACAAAAAAATGCTAAAAATCATAACAAACTATACCAGAATCACCTAAATTACTTCGGCTACAGTAAATCACCCCCAACTATCCCTTACCACAACAAACCAAACCATATTATCTTAAAATTACAAAAAAAGGTGTACAAATCATAACAAACTATGCCACTCACCTAAATTACTTCGGCTACTCTAAATCATCACCAACTAACCCTTACCACAACAAACTAAACCCAATCACTTTTAAATTACAAAAAAATGCTAGTAACTATAGCAAACTATGCCAAACTCACCTAAATTACTTCGGCTATCAAAAATCACCCCCAACTACACTTTACAGCAACAAACTAAGCCCAATCATTTTAAAATTATAAAAAAAATGCTAAAAATCATAACAAACTATACCAGAATCACCTAAATTACTTCGGCTACCGTAAATCACCCCCAACTATCCCTTATTACAACAAACCAAACCATATCATCTTAAAATTACAAAAAAAGGTGTACAAATCATAACAAACTATGCCAGACTCACCTAAAGTACATAGGCTACTCTAAATCATCACCAACTAACCCTTACCACAACAAACTAAACCCAATCACGTTTAAATTACAAACAAATGCTAGTAACCATAGCAAACTATGCCAAACTCACTTTAATTACTTCGGCTACCATAAATCATCACTAACTAACCCTTACCACAACAAACTAAACCCAATCACTTTAAAACTACAAAAAAATGCTAAAAATCATAACAAACTATACCAGAATCACCTAAATTACTTCGGCTACCGTAAATCACCCCCAACTATCCCTTACCACAACAAACCAAACCATATCATCTTAAAATTAAAAAAAAGGTGTACAAATCATAACAAACTATCCCAGACTCACCTAAATTACATAGGCTACTCTAAATCATCACCAACTAACCCTTACCACAAAAAACTAAACTCAATCACTTTTAAATTACAAAAAAATGCTAGTAACCATAGCAAACTATGCCAAACTCACTTAAATTACTTCGGCTACCATAAATCATCACTAACTATCCCTTACCACAACAAACTAAACCCAATCACTTTTAAATTACAAAAAAATGCTACTAACCATAGAAAACTATGCCAAACTCACCTAAATTACTTCGGCTACCATAAATCATCACCAACTAACCCTTACCACAACAAACTAAACCCAATCACTTTTAAATTACAAAAAAATGCTACTAACCATAGCAAACTATGACAAACTCACCTAAATTACTTCGGCTATTAAAAATCACCCCCAACTACACTTTACAGTAACAAACTAAACCCAATCATTTTAAAATTACAAAAAAATGCTAAAAATCATAACAAACTATACCAGAATCACCTAAATTACTTCGGCTACAGTAAATCACCCCCAACTATCCCTTACCACAACAAACCAAACCATATTATCTTAAAATTACAAAAAAAGGTGTACAAATCATAACAAACTATGCCACTCACCTAAATTACTTCGGCTACTCTAAATCATCACCAACTAACCCTTACCACAACAAACTAAACCCAATCACTTTTAAATTACAAAAAAATGCTAGTAACCATAGCAAACTATGCCAAACTCACCTAAATTACTTCGGCTATCAAAAATCACCCCCAACTACACTTTACAGCAACAAACTAAGCCCAATCATTTTAAAATTACAAAAAAATGCTAAAAATCATAACAAACTATACCAGAATCACCTAAATTACTTCGGCTACCGTAAATCACCCCCAACTATCCCTTATTACAACAAACCAAACCATATCATCTTAAAATTACAAAAAAAGGTGTACAAATCATAACAAACTATGCCAGACTCACCTAAATTACTTCGGCTACTCTAAATCATCACCAACTAACCCTTACCACAACAAACTAAACCCAATCATTTTTAAATTACAAAAAAATGCTAATAACCATAGCAAACTATGCCAAACTCACCTAAATTACTTCGGCTACCATAAATCATCACCAACTAACCCTTACCACAACAAACTAAACCCAATCACTTTAAATTAAAAAAAATGCTACTAACCATAGCAAATTATGCCAAACTCACCTAAATTACTTCGGCTATCAAAAATCACCCCCAACTACACTTTACAGCAACAAACTAAGCCCAATCACTTTAAAATTACAAAAAAATGCTAAAAATCATAACAAACTATAACAGAATCACCTAAAATACTTCGGCTACCGTAAATCACCCCAACTATCCGTTACCACAACAAACCAAACCATATCATCTTAAAATTACAAAAAAAGGTGTACAAATCATAACAAACTATGCCAGACTCACCTAAATTACTTCGGCTATTCTAAATCATCACCAACTAACCCTTACCACAACAAACTAAACCCAATCACTTTTAAATTACAAAAAAATGCTAGTAACCATAGCAAACTATGCCAAACTCACCTAAATTACTTCGGCTACCATAAATCATCACCAACTAACCCTTACCACAACAAACTAAACGAAATCACTTTTAAATTACAAAAAAATGCTACTAACCATAGCAAACTATGCTAAACTCACCTAAATTACTTCGGCTATCAAATATCACCCCCAACTACACTTTACAGCAACAAACTAAGCCCAAACACTTTAGAATTACAAAAAAATGCTAAAAATCATAACAAACTATACTAGAATCACCTAAATTACTTCGGCTACCGTAAATCAACCCCAACTATCCCTTACCACAACAAACCAAACCATATCATCTTAAAATTACAAAAAAAGGTGTACAAATCATAACAAACTATGCCAGACTCACCTAAATTACATAGGCTACTCTAAATCATCACCAACTAACCCTTACCACAACAAACTAAACCCAATCACTTTTAAATTACAAAAAAATGCTAGTAACCATAGCAAACGATGCCAAACTCACTTAAATTACTTCGGCTACCATAAATCATCATTAACTAACCCTTACCACAACAAACTAAACCCAATCACTTTTAAATTACAAAAAAATGCTAGTAACCATAGCAAACTATGCCAAACTCACTTAAATTACTTCGGCTACCATAAATCATCACTAACTATCCCTTACCACAACAAACTAAACCCAATCACTTGTAAATTACAAATAAATGCTACTAACCATAGAAAACTATGCCAAACTCACCTAAATTACTTCGGCTACCATAAATCATCACCAACTAACCCTTACCACAACAAACTAAACCCAATCACTTTTAAATTACAAAAAAATGCTACTAACCATAGCAAACTATGCCAAACTCACCTAAATTACTTCGGCTACCATAAATCAGCACCAACTAACCCTTACCACAACAAACTAAACCCAATCACTTTTAAATTACAAAAAAATGCTACTAACCATAGCAAACTATGCCAAACTCACCTAAATTACTTCGGCTACCATAAATCATCACCAACTAATCCTTACCAGAACAAACAAAACCCAATCACTTTTAAATTACAAAAAAATGCTAGTAACCATAACAAACTATGCCAAACTCACCTCAATTACTTCGGCTACCATAAATCATCACCAACTAATTCTTACCTCAACAAACTAAACCCAATCACTTTTAAATTACAAAAAAATGCTACTAACCATAGCAAACTATGCCAAACTCACCTAAATTACTTCGGCTACCATAAATCATCACCAACTAATCCTTACCAGAACAAACAAAACCCAATCACTTTTAAATTACAAAAAAATGCTAGTAACCATAACAAACTATGCCAAACTCACCTCAATTACTTCGGCTACCATAAATCATCACCAACTAATTCTTACCTCAACAAACTAAACCCAATCACTTTTAAATTACAAAAAAATGCTACTAACCATAGCAAACTATGCCAAACTCACCTAAGTTACTTCGGCTATTAAAAATCACCCCCAACTACACTTTACAGCAACAAACTAAACCCAATCATTTTAAAATTAAAAAAAATGCTAAAAATCATAACAAACTATACCAGAATCACCTAAATTACTTCGGCTACCGTAAATCACCCCCAACTATCCCTTACCACAACAAACCAAACCATATTACCTTAAAATTACAAAAAAAGGTGTACAAATCATAACAAATTATGCCACTCACCTAAATTACTTCGGCTACTCTAAATCATCACCAACTAACCCTTACCACAACAAACTAAACCCAATCACTTTTAAATTACAAAAAAATGCTAGTAACCATAGCAAACTATGCCAAACTCACCTAAATTACTTCGGCTATCAAAAATCACCCCCAACTACACTTTACAGCAACAAACTAAGCCCAATCATTTTAAAATTACAAAAAAATGCTAAAAATCATAACAAACTATACCAGAATCACCTAAATTACTTCGGCTACCGTAAATCACCCCCAACTATCCCTTATTACAACAAACCAAACTATATCATCTTAAAATTACAAAAAAAGGTGTACAAATCATAACAAACTATGCCAGACTCACCTAAATTACTTCGGCTACTCTAAATCATCACCAACTAACCCTTACCACAACAAACTAAACCCAATCATTTTTAAATTACAAAAAAATGCTAATAACCATAGCAAACTATGCCAAACTCACCTAAATTACTTCGGCTACCATAAATCATCACCAACTAACCCTTACCACAACAAACTAAACCCAATCACTTTTAAATTACAAAAAAATGCTACTAACCATAGCAAATTATGCCAAACTCACCTAAATTACTTCGGCTATCAAAAATCACCCCCAACTACACTTTACAGAAACAAACTAAGCCCAATCACTTTAAAATTACAAAAAAATGCTAAAAATCATAACAAACTATACCAGAATCACCTAAATTACTTCGGTTAATGTAAATCACCCCCAACTATCCCTTACCACAACCAACCAAACCATATCATCTTAAAATTACAAAAAAAGGTGTACAAATCATAACAAACTATGCCAGACTCACCTAAATTAGTTCGGCTATTCTAAATCATCACCAACAACCCTTACCACAACAAACTAAACCCAATCACTTTTAAATTACAAAAAAATGCTAGCAACCATAGCAAACTATGCCAAACTCACCTAAATTACTTCGGCTACCATAAATCATCACCAACTAACCCTTACCACAACAAACTAAACGAAATCACTTTTAAATTACAAAAAAATGCTACTAATCATAGCAAACTATGCTAAACTCACCTAAATTACTTCGGCTATCAAAAATCACCCCCAACTACACTTTACAGCATCAAACTAATCCCAAACACTTTAATATTACAAAAAAATGCTAAAAATCATAACAAACTATACCAGAATCACCTAAATTACTTCGGCTACCGTAAATCACCCCCAACTATCCATTACCACAACAAACCAAACCATATCATCTTAAAATTACAAAAAAAGGTGTACAAATCATAACAAACAATGCCAGACTCACCTAAATTACATAGGCTACTCTAAATCATCACCAACTAACCCTTACCACAACAAACTAAACCCAATCACTTTTAAATTACAAAAAAATGCTAGTAACCATAGCAAACTATGCCAAACTCACTTAAATTACTTCGGCTACCATAAATCATCACTAACTAACCCTTACTACAACAAACTAAACCCAATCACTTTTAAATTACTAAAAAATGCTACTAACCATAGCAAACTATGCCAAACTCACCTATATTACTTCAGCTACCATAAATCATCACCAACTAACCTTCACCACAACAAACTGAGCCCAATCACTTTAAAATTACAAAAAAATGCTAAAAATCATAACAAACTATACCAGAATCACCTAAATTACTTCGGCTACCGTAAATCACCCCCAACTATCCCTTACCACAACAAACAAAACCATATCAGCTTAAAATTACAAAAAAAGGTGTAAAAATCATAACAAACTATGCCAGACTCACCTAAATTACATAGGCTACTCTAAATCATCACCAACTAACCCTTACCACAACAAACTAAACCCAATCACTTTTAAATTACAAAAAAATGCTAGTAACCATAGCAAACTATGCCAAACTCACTTAAATTACTTCGGCTACCATAAATCATCACTAACTAACCCTTACAACAACAAACTAAACCCAATCACTTTTAAATTACAAAAAAATGCTACTAACCATAGCAAACTATGCCAAACTCACCTAAATTACTTCGGCTACCATAAATCATCACCAACTAACCCTTACCACAACAAACTGAGCCCAATCACTTTAAAACTACAAAAAAATGCTAAAAATCATAACAAACTATACCAGAATCACCTAAATTACTTCGGCTACCGTAAATTACCCCCAACGATCCCTTACCACAACAAACCAAACCATATCATCTTAAAATTACAAAAAAAGGTGTACAAATCATAACAAACTCTGCCAGACTCACCTAAATTACTTCAGCTACTCTAAATCATCACCAACTAACCCTTACCACAACAAACTAAACCCAATCACTTTTAAATTACAAAAAAATGCTAGTAACCATAGCAAACTATGCCAAACTCACCTAAATTACTTCGGCTACCATAAATCATCACCAACTAACCCTTACCACAACAAACTAAACCCAATCACTTTTAAATTACAAAAAAATGCTACTAACCATAGCAAACTATACCAACCTCACCTAAATTACTTCGGCTATCAACAATCACCCCCAACTACACTTTACAGACACAAACTAAGCCCTATCACTTTAAAATTACAAAAAAATGCTAAAAATCATAACAAACTATACCAGAATCACCTAAATTACTTCGGCTACCGTAAATCACCCCCAACTATCCCTTACCACAACAAACCAAACCATATCATCTTTAAATTACAAAAAAAGATGTTCAAATCATAACAAACTATGCCAGACTCACCTAAATTACTTCGGCTACTCTAAATCATCACCAACTAACCCTTACCACAACAAACTTAACTCAATCACTTTTAAATTACAAAAAAATGCTAGTAACCATAGCAAACTATGCCAAACTCACTTAAATTACTTCGGCTACCAGAAATCATCACTAACTAACCCTTACCACAACAAACTAAACCCAATCACTTTTAAATTACAAAAAAATGCTACTAACCATAGCAAACTATGCCAAACTCACCTAAATTACTTCGGCTACCATAAATCATCACCAACTAACCCTTACCACAACAAACTAAACCCAATCACTTTTAAATTACAAAAAAATGCTACTAACCATAGCAAACTATGCCAAACTCACCTAAATTACTTCGGCTACCATAAATCATCACCAACAGACCCTTACCACAACAAACTAAACCCAATCACTTTTAAATTACAAAAAAATGCTACTAACCATAGCAAACTATGCCAAACTCACCTAAATTACTTCGGCTACCATAAATCATCACCAACTAACCCTTACCACAACAAACTAAACCCAATCACTTTTAAATTACAAAAAAATGCTACTAACCATAGCAAACTATGCCAAACTCACCTAAATTACTTCGGCTACCATAAATCATCACCAACTAATCCTTACCACAACAAACAAAACCCAATCACTTTTAAATTACAAAAAAATGCTAGTAACCATAACAAACTATGCCAAACTCACCTCAATTACTTCGGCTACCATAAATCATCACCAACTAATTCTTACCTCAACAAACTAAACCCAATCACTTTTAAATTACAAAAAAATGCTACTAACCATAGCAAACTATGCCAAACTCACCTAAATTACTTCGGCTATTAAAAATTACCCCCAACTACACTTTACAGCAACAAACTAAACCCAATCATTTTAAAATTACAAAAAAATGCTAAAAATTATAACAAACTATACCAGAATCACCTAAATTACTTCGGCTACCGTAAATCACCCCCAACTATCCCTTACCACAACAAACCAAACCATATTATCTTAAAATTACAAAAAAAGGTGTACAAATCATAACAAACTATGCCACTCACCTAAATTACTTCGGCTACTCTAAATCATCACCAACTAACCCTTACCACAACAAACTAAACCCAATCACTTTTAAATTACAAAAAAATGCTAGTAACCATAGCAAACTATGCCAAACTCACCTAAATTACTTCGGCTATCAAAAATCACCCCCAACTACACTTTACAGCAACAAACTAAGCCCAATCATTTTAAAATTACAAAAAAATGCTAAAAATCATAACAAACTATACCAGAATCACCTAAATTACTTCGGCTACCGTAAATCGCCCCCAGCTATCCCTTATTACAACAAACCAAACCATATCATCTTAAAATTACAAAAAAAGGTGTACAAATCATAACAAACTATGCCAGACTCACCTAAATTACTTCGGCTATTCTAAATCATCACCAACTAACCCTTACCACAACAAACTAAACCCAATCATTTTTAAATTACAAAAAAATGCTAATAACCATAGCAAACTATGCCAAACTCACCTAAATTACTTCGGCTACCATAAATCATCACCAACTAACCCTTACCACAACAAACTGAGCCCAATCACTTTAAAACTACAAAAAAATGCTAAAAATCATAACAAACTATACCAGAATCACCTAAATTACTTCGGCTACCGTAAATCACCCCCAACGATCCCTTACCACAACAAACCAAACCATATCATCTTAAAATTACAAAAAAAGGTGTACAAATCATAACAAACTCTGCCAGACTCACCTAAATTACTTCAGCTACTCTAAATCATCACCAACTAACCCTTACCACAACAAACTAAACCCAATCACTTTTAAATTACAAAAAAATGCTACTAACCATAGCAAACTATGCCAAACTCACCTAAATTACTTCGGCTACCATAAATCATCACCAACTAATCCTTACCACAACAAACAAAACCCAATCACTTTTAAATTACAAAAAAATGCTAGTAACCATAACAAACTATGCCAAACTCACCTCAATTACTTCGGCTACCATAAATCATCACCAACTAATCCTTACCACAACAAACAAAACCCAATCACTTTTAAATTACCAAAAAATGCTAATAACCATAGCAAACTATGCCAAACAAACCTAAATTACTTCGGCTACCATAAATCATCACCAACTAACCCTTACCACAACAAACTAAACCCAATCAATTTTAAATTACAAAAAAATGCTACTAACCATAGCAAATTATGCCAAACTCACCTAAATTACTTCGGCTATCAAAAATCACCCCCAACTACACTTTACAGAAACAAACTAAGCCCAATCACTTTAAAATTACAAAAAAATGCTAAAAATCATAACAAACTATGCCAGACTCACCTAAATTACTTCGGCTACTCTAAATCATCACCAACTAACCCTTACCACAACAAACTAAACCCAATCATTTTTAAATTACAAAAAAATGCTAATAACCATAGCAAACTATGCCAAACTCACCTAAATTACTTCGGCTACCATAAATCATCACCAACTAACCCTTACCACAACAAACTGAGCCCAATCACTTTAAAACTACAAAAAAATGCTAAAAATCATAACAAACTATACCAGAATCACCTAAATTACTTCGGCTACCGTAAATCACCCCCAACGATCCCTTACCACAACAAACCAAACCATATCATCTTAAAATTACAAAAAAAGGTGTACAAATCATAACAAACTCTGCCAGACTCACCTAAATTACTTCAGCTACTCTAAATCATCACCAACTAACCCTTACCACAACAAACTAAACCCAATCACTTTTAAATTACAAAAAAATGCTAGTAACCATAGCAAATTATGCCAAACTCACTTAAATTACTTCGGCTACCATAAATCATCACTAACTAACCTTTACCACAACAAACTAAACCCAATCACTTTTAAATTACTAAAAAATGCTACTAACCATAGCAAACTATGCGAAACTCACCTATATTACTTCAGCTACCATAAATCATCACCAACTAACCTTTACCACAACAAACTGAGCCCAATCACTTTAAAATTACAAAAAAATGCTAAAAATCATAACAAACTATACCAGAATCACCTAAATTACTTCGGCTACCGTAAATCACCCCCAACTATCCCTTACCACAACAAACAAAACCATATCAGCTTAAAATTACAAAAAAAGGTGTAAAAATCATAACAAACTATGCCAGACTCACCTAAATTACATAGGCTACTCTAAATCATCACCAACTAACCCTTACCACAACAAACTAAACCCAATCACTTTTAAATTACAAAAAAATGCTAGTAACCATAGCAAACTATGCCAAACTCACTTAAATTACTTCGGCTACCATAAATCATCACTAACTAACCCTTACAACAACAAACTAAACCCAATCACTTTTAAATTACAAAAAAATGCTACTAACCATAGCAAACTATGCCAAACTCACCTAAATTACTTCGGCTACCATAAATCATCACCAACTAACCCTTACCACAACAAACTGAGCCCAATCACTTTAAAACTACAAAAAAATGCTAAAAATCATAACAAACTATACCAGAATCACCTAAATTACTTCGGCTACCGTAAATCACCCCCAACGATCCCTTACCACAACAAACCAAACCATATCATCTTAAAATTACAAAAAAAGGTGTACAAATCATAACAAACTCTGCCAGACTCACCTAAATTACTTCAGCTACTCTAAATCATCACCAACTAACCCTTACCACAACAAACTAAACCCAATCACTTTTAAATTACAAAAAAATGCTAGTAACCATAGCAAACTATGCCAAACTCACTTAAATTACTTCGGCTACCAGAAATCATCACTAACTAACCCTTACCACAACAAACTAAACCCAATCACTTTTAAATTACAAAAGAATGCTACTAACCATAGCAAACTATGCCAAACTCACCTAAATTACTTCGGCTACCATAAATCATCACCAACTAACCCTTACCACAACAAACTAAACCCAATCACTTTTAAATTACAAAAAAATGCTACTAACCATAGCAAACTATGCCAAACTCACCTAAATTACTTCGGCTACCATAAATCATCACCAACAGACCCTTACCACAACAAACTAAACCCAATCACTTTTAAATTACAAAAAAATGCTACTAACCATAGCAAACTATGCCAAACTCACCTAAATTACTTCGGCTACCATAAATCATCACCAACTAATCCTTACCACAACAAACAAAACCCAATCACTTTTAAATTACAAAAAAATGCTAGTAACCATAACAAACTATGCCAAACTCACCTCAATTACTTCGGCTACCATAAATCATCACCAACTAATTCTTACCTCAACAAACTAAACCCAATCACTTTTAAATTACAAAAAAATGCTACTAACCATAGCAAACTATGCCAAACTCACCTAAATTACTTCGGCTATTAAAAATCACCCCCAACTACACTTTACAGCAACAAACTAAACCCAATCATTTTAAAATTACAAAAAAATGCTAAAAATTATAACAAACTATACCAGAATCACCTAAATTACTTCGGCTACCGTAAATCACCCCCAACTATCCCTTACCACAACAAACCAAACCATATTATCTTAAAATTACAAAAAAAGGTGTACAAATCATAACAAACTATGCCACTCACCTAAATTACTTCGGCTACTCTAAATCATCACCAACTAACCCTTACCACAACAAACTAAACCCAATCACTTTTAAATTACAAAAAAATGCTAGTAACCATAGCAAACTATGCCAAACTCACCTAAATTACTTCGGCTATCAAAAATCACCCCCAACTACACTTTACAGCAACAAACTAAGCCCAATCATTTTAAAATTACAAAAAAATGCTAAAAATCATAACAAACTATACCAGAATCACCTAAATTACTTCGGCTACCGTAAATCGCCCCCAGCTATCCCTTATTACAACAAACCAAACCATATCATCTTAAAATTACAAAAAAAGGTGTACAAATCATAACAAACTATGCCAGACTCACCTAAATTACTTCGGCTACTCTAAATCATCACCAACTAACCCTTACCACAACAAACTAAACCCAATCATTTTTAAATTACCAAAAAATGCTAATAACCATAGCAAACTATGCCAAACTAACCTAAATTACTTCGGCTACCATAAATCATCACCAACTAACCCTTACCACAACAAACTAAACCCAATCACTTTTAAATTACAAAAAAATGCTACTAACCATAGCAAATTATGCCAAACTCACCTAAATTACTTCGGCTATCAAAAATCACCCCCAACAACACTTTACAGAAACAAACTAAGCCCAATCATTTTAAAATTACAAAAAAATGCTAAAAATCATAACAAACTATGCCAGACTCACCTAAATTACTTCGGCTACTCTAAATCATCACCAACTAACCCTTACCAGAACAAACTAAACCCAATCATTTTTAAATTACAAAAAAATGCTAATAACCATAGGCAAACTATGCCAAACTCACCTAAATTACTTCGGCTACCATAAATCATCACCAACTAACCCTTACCACAACAAACTAAACCCAATCACTTTAAATTACAAAAAAATGCTACTAACCATAGCAAATTATGCCAAACTCACCTAAATTACTTCGGCTATCAAAAATCACCCCCAACTACACTTTACAGCAACAAACTAAGCCCAATCACTTTAAAATTACAAAAAAATGCTAAAAATCATAACAAACTATAACAGAATCACCTAAATTACTTCGGCTACCGTAAATCACCCCAACTATCCGTTACCACAACAAACCAAACCATATCATCTTAAAATTACAAAAAAAGGTGTACAAATCATAACAAACTATGCCAGACTCACCTAAATTACTTCGGCTATTCTAAATCATCACCAACTAACCCTTACCACAACAAACTAAACCCAATCACTTTTAAATTACAAAAAAATGCTTGTAACCATAGCAAACTATGCCAAACTCACCTAAATTACTTCGGCTACCATAAATCATCACCAACTAACCCTTACCACAACAAACTAAACGAAATCACTTTTAAATTACAAAAAAATGCTACTAACCATAGCAAACTATGCTAAACTCACCTAAATTACTTCGGCTATCAAAAATTACCCCCAACTACACTTTACAGCAACAAACTAAGCCCAAACACTTTAAAATTACAAAAAAATGCTAAAAATCATAACAAACTATACTAGAATCACCTAAATTACTTCGGCTACCGTAAATCACCCCCAACTATCCCTTACCACAACAAACCAAACCATATCATCTTAAAATTACAAAAAAAGGTGCACAAATCATAACAAACTATGCCAGACTCACCTAAATTACATAGGCTACTCTAAATCATCACCAACTAACCCTTACCACAACAAACTAAACCCAATCACTTTTAAATTACAAAAAAATGCTAGTAACCATAGCAAACGATGCCAAACTCACTTAAATTACTTCGGCTACCATAAATCATCATTAACTAACCCTTACCACAACAAACTAAACCCAATCACTTTTAAATTACAAAAAAATGCTAGTAACCATAGCAAACTATGCCAAACTCACTTAAATTACTTCGGCTACCATAAATCATCACCAACTAATTCTTACCTCAACAAACTAAACCCAATCACTTTTAAATTACAAAAAAATGCTACTAACCATAGCAAACTATGCCAAACTCACCTAAGTTACTTCGGCTATTAAAAATCACCCCCAACTACACTTTACAGCAACAAACTAAACCCAATCATTTTAAAATTTAAAAAAAATGCTAAAAATCATAACAAACTATACCAGAATCACCTAAATTACTTCGGCTACCGTAAATCACCCCCAACTATCCCTTACCACAACAAACCAAACCATATTACCTTAAAATTACAAAAAAAGGTGTACAAATCATAACAAATTATGCCACTCACCTAAATTACTTCGGCTACTCTAAATCATCACCAACTAACCCTTACCACAACAAACTAAACCCAATCACTTTTAAATTACAAAAAAATGCTAGTAACCATAGCAAACTATGCCAAACTCCCCTAAATTACTTCGGCTATCAAAAATCACCCCCAACTACACTTTACAGCAACAAACTAAGCCCAATCATTTTAAAATTACAAAAAAATGCTAAAAATCATAACAAACTATACCAGAATCACCTAAATTACTTCGGCTACCGTAAATCACCCCCAACTATCCCTTATTACAACAAACCAAACTATATCATCTTAAAATTACAAAAAAAGGTGTACAAATCATAACAAACTATGCCAGACTCACCTAAATTACTTCGGCTACTCTAAATCATCACCAACTAACCCTTACCACAACAAACTAAACCCAATCATTTTTAAATTACAAAAAAATGCTAATAACCATAGCAAACTATGCCAAACTCACCTAAATTACTTCGGCTACCATAAATCATCACCAACTAACCCTTACCACAACAAACTAAACCCAATCACTTTTAAATTACAAAAAAATGCTACTAACCATAGCAAATTATGCCAAACTCATCTAAATTACTTCGGCTATCAAAAATCACCCCCAACTACACTTTACAGAAACAAACTAAGCCCAATCACTTTAAAATTACAAAAAAATGCTAAAAATCATAACAAACTATACCAGAATCACCTAAATTACTTCGGCTAATGTAAATCACCCCCAACTATCCCTTACCACAACCAACCAAACCATATCATCTTAAAATTACAAAAAAAGGTGTACAAATCATAACAAACTATGCCAGACTCACCTAAATTAGTTCGGCTATTCTAAATCATCACCAACTAACCCTTACCACAACAAACTAAACCCAATCACTTTTAAATTACAAAAAAATGCTAGTAACCATAGCAAACTATGCCAAACTCACCTAAATTACTTCGGCTACCATAAATCATCACCAACTAACCCTTACCACAACAAACTAAACGAAATCACTTTTAAATTACAAAAAAATGCTACTAAACATAGCAAACTATGCTAAACTCACCTAAATTACTTCGGCTATCAAAAATCACCCCCAACTACACTTTACAGCATCAAGCTAATCCCAAACACTTTAATATTACAAAAAAATGCTAAAAATCATAACAAACTATACCAGAATCACCTAAATTACTTCGGCTACCGTAAATCACCCCCAACTATCCATTACCACAACAAACCAAACCATATCATCTTAAAATTACAAAAAAAGGTGTACAAATCATAACAAACAATGCCAGACTCACCTAAATTACATAGGCTACTCTAAATCATCACCAACTAACCCTTACCACAACAAACTAAACCCAATCACTTTTAAATTACAAAAAAATGCTAGTAACCATAGCAAACTATGCCAAACTCACTTAAATTACTTCGGCTACCATAAATCATCACTAACTAACCCTTACCACAACAAACTAAACCCAATCACTTTTAAATTACTAAAAAATGCTACTAACCATAGCAAACTATGCCAAACTCACCTATATTACTTCAGCTACCATAAATCATCACCAACTAACCTTTACCACAACAAACTGAGCCCAATCACTTTAAAATTACAAAAAAATGCTAAAAATCATAACAAACTATACCAAAATCACCTAAATTACTTCGGCTACCGTAAATCACCCCCAACTATCCCTTACCACAACAAACAAAACCATATCAGCTTAAAATTACAAAAAAAGGTGTAAAAATCATAACAAACTATGCCAGACTCACCTAAATTACATAGGCTACTCTAAATCATCACCAACTAACCCTTACCACAACAAACTAAACCCAATCACTTTTAAATTACAAAAAAATGCTAGTAACCATAGCAAACTATGCCAAACTCACTTAAATTACTTCGGCTACCATAAATCATCACTAACTAACCCTTACAACAACAAACTAAACCCAATCACTTTTAAATTACAAAAAAATGCTACTAACCATAGCAAACTATGCCAAACTCACCTAAATTACTTCGGCTACCATAAATCATCACCAACTAACCCTTACCACAACAAACTGAGCCCAATCACTTTAAAACTACAAAAAAATGCTAAAAATCATAACAAACTATACCAGAATCACCTAAATTACTTCGGCTACCGTAAATCACCCCCAACGATCCCTTACCACAACAAACCAAACCATATCATCTTAAAATTACAAAAAAATATGTACAAATCATAACAAACTCTGCCAGACTCACCTAAATTACTTCAGCTACTCTAAATCATCACCAAATAACCCTTACCACAACAAACTAAACCCAATCACTTTTAAATTACAAAAAAATGCTAGTAACCATAGCAAACTATGCCAAACTCACCTAAATTACTTCGGCTACCATAAATCATCACCAACTAACCCTTACCACAACAAACTAAACCCAATCACTTTTAAATTACAAAAAAATGCTACTAACCATAGCAAACTATACCAACCTCACCTAAATTACTTCGGCTATCAAAAATCACCCCCAACTACACTTTACAGACACAAACTAAGCTCTATCACTTTAAAATTACAAAAAAATGCTAAAAATCATAACAAACTATACCAGAATCACCTAAATTACTTCGGCTACCGTAAATCACCCCCAACTATCCCTTACCACAACAAACCAAACCATATCATCTTTAAATTACAAAAAAAGATGTTCAAATCATAACAAACTATGCCAGACTCACCTAAATTACTTCGGCTACTCTAAATCATCACCAACTAACCCTTACCACAACAAACTTAACTCAATCACTTTTAAATTACAAAAAAATGCTAGTAACCATAGCAAACTATGCCAAACTCACTTAAATTACTTCGGCTACCAGAAATCATCACTAACTAACCCTTACCACAACAAACTAAACCCAATCACTTTTAAATTACAAAAAAATGCTACTAACCATAGCAAACTATGCCAAACTCACCTAAATTACTTCGGCTACCATAAATCATCACCAACTAACCCTTACCACAACAAACTAAACCCAATCACTTTTAAATTACAAAAAAATGCTACTAACCATAGCAAACTATGCCAAACTCACCTAAATTACTTCGGCTACCATAAATCATCACCAACAGACCCTTACCACAACAAACTAAACCCAATCACTTTTAAATTACAAAAAAATGCTACTAACCATAGCAAACTATGCCAAACTCACCTAAATTACTTCGGCTACCATAAATCATCACCAACTAATCCTTACCACAACAAACAAAACCCAATCACTTTTAAATTACAAAAAAATGCTAGTAACCATAACAAACTATGCCAAACTCACCTCAATTACTTCGGCTACCATAAATCATTATCAACTAATTCTTACCTCAACAAACTAAACCCAATCACTTTTAAATTACAAAAAAATGCTACTAACCATAGCAAACTATGCCAAACTCACCTAAATTACTTCGGCTATTAAAAATCACCCCCAACTACACTTTACAGCAACAAACTAAACCCAATCATTTTAAAATTACAAAAAAATGCTAAAAATTATAACAAACTATACCAGAATCACCTAAATTACTTCGGCTACCGTAAATCACCCCCAACTATCCCTTACCACAACAAACCAAACCATATTATCTTAAAATTACAAAAAAAGGTGTACAAATCATAACAAACTATGCCACTCACCTAAATTACTTCGGCTACTCTAAATCATCACCAACTAACCCTTACCACAACAAACTAAACCCAATCACTTTTAAATTACAAAAAAATGCTAGTAACCGTAGCAAACTATGCCAAACTCACCTAAATTACTTCGGCTATCAAAAATCACCGCCAACTACACTTTACAGCAACAAACTAAGCCCAATCATTTTAAAATTACAAAAAAATGCTAAAAATCATAACAAACTATACCAGAATCACCTAAATTACTTCGGCTACCGTAAATCGCCCCCAGCTAACCCTTATTACAACAAACCAAACCATATCATCTTAAAATTACAAAAAAAGGTGTACAAATCATAACAAACTATGCCAGACTCACCTAAATTACTTCGGCTACTCTAAATCATCACCAACTAACCCTTACCACAACAGACTAAACCCAATCATTTTTAAATTACCAAAAAATGCTAATAACCATAGCAAACTATGCCAAACTCACCTAAATTACTTCGGCTACCATAAATCATCACCAACTAACCCTTACCACAACAAACTAAACCCAATCACTTTTAAATTACAAAAAAATGCTACTAACCATAGCAAATTATGCCAAACTCACCTAAATTACTTCGGCTATCAAAAATCACCCCCAACTACACTTTACAGAAACAAACTAAGCCCAATCACTTTAAAATTACAAAAAAATGCTAAAAATCATAACAAACTATGCCAGACTCACCTAAATTACTTTGGCTACTCTAAATCATCACCAACTAACCCTTACCACAACAAACTAAACCCAATCATTTTTAAATTACAAAAAAATGCTAATAACCATAGCAAACTATGCCAAACTCACCTAAATTACTTCGGCTACCATAAATCATCACCAACTAACCCTTACCACAACAAACTAAACCCAATCACTTTAAATTACAAAAAAATGCTACTAACCATAGCAAATTATGCCAAACTTACCTAAATTACTTCGGCTATCAAAAATCACCCCCAACTACACTTTACAGCAACAAACTAAGCCCAATCACTTTAAAATTACAAAAAAATGCTAAAAATCATAACAAACTATAACAGAATCACCTAAATTACTTCGGCTACCGTAAATCACCCCAACTATCCGTTACCACAACAAACCAAACCATATCATCTTAAAATTACAAAAAAATGTGTACAAATCATAACAAACTATGCCAGACTCACCTAAATTACTTCGGCTATTCTAAATCATCACCAACTAACCCTTACCACAACAAACTAAACCCAATCACTTTTAAATTACAAAAAAATGCTAGTAACCATAGCAAACTATGCCAAACTCACCTAAATTACTTCGGCTACCATAAATCATCACCAACTAACCCTTACCACAACAAACTAAACGAAATCACTTTTAAATTACAAAAAAATGCTACTAACCATAGCAAACTATGCTAAACTCACCTAAATTACTTCGGCTATCAAAAATTACCCCCAACTACACTTTACAGCAACAAACTAAGCCCAAACACTTTAAAATTACAAAAAAATGTTAAAAATCATAACAAACTATACTAGAATCACCTAAATTACTTCGGCTACCGTAAATCACCCCCAACTATCCCTTACCACAACAAACCAAACCATATCATCTTAAAATTACAAAAAAAGGTGTACAAATCATAACAAACTATGCCAGACTCACCTAAATTACATAGGCTACTTTAAATCATCACCAACTAACCCTTACCACAACAAACTAAACCCAATCACTTTTAAATTACAAAAAAATGCTAGTAACCATAGCAAACTATGCCAAACTCACTTAAATTACTTCGGCTACCATAAATCACATAAATCATCACTAACTATCCCTTTCCACAACAAACTAAACCCAATCACTTTTAAATTACAAATAAATGCTACTAACCATAGAAAACTATGCCAAACTCACCTAAATTACTTCGGCTACCATAAATCATCACCAACTAACCCTTACCACAACAAACTAAACCCAATCACTTTTAAATTACAAAAAAATGCTACTAACCATAGCAAACTATGCCAAACTCACCTAAATTACTTCGGCTACCATAAATCATCACCAACTAATCCTTACCACAACAAACAAAACCCAATCACTTTTAAATTACAAAAAAATGCTAGTAACCATAACAAACTATGCCAAACTCACCTCAATTACTTCGGCTACCATAAATCATTACCAACTAATTCTTACCTCAACAAACTAAACCCAATCACTTTTAAATTACAAAAAAATGCTACTAACCATAGCAAACTATGCCAAACTCACCTAAATTACTTCGGCTATTAAAAATCACCCCCAACTACACTTTACAGCAACAAACTAAACCCAATCATTTTAAAATTACAAAAAAATGCTAAAAATTATAACAAACTATACCAGAATCACCTAAATTACTTCGGCTACCGTAAATCACCCCCAACTATCCCTTACCACAACAAACCAAACCATATTATCTTAAAATTACAAAAAAAGGTGTACAAATCATAACAAACTATGCCACTCACCTAAATTACTTCGGCTACTCTAAATCATCACCAACTAACCCTTACCACAACAAACTAAACCCAATCACTTTTAAATTACAAAAAAATGCTAGTAACCGTAGCAAACTATGCCAAACTCACCTAAATTACTTCGGCTATCAAAAATCACCGCCAACTACACTTTACAGCAACAAACTAAGCCCAATCATTTTAAAATTACAAAAAAATGCTAAAAATCATAACAAACTATACCAGAATCACCTAAATTACTTCGGCTACCGTAAATCGCCCCCAGCTAACCCTTATTACAACAAACCAAACCATATCATCTTAAAATTACAAAAAAAGGTGTACAAATCATAACAAACTATGCCAGACTCACCTAAATTACTTCGGCTACTCTAAATCATCACCAACTAACCCTTACCACAACAGACTAAACCCAATCATTTTTAAATTACCAAAAAATGCTAATAACCATAGCAAACTATGCCAAACTCACCTAAATTACTTCGGCTACCATAAATCATCACCAACTAACCCTTACCACAACAAACTAAACCCAATCACTTTTAAATTACAAAAAAATGCTACTAACCATAGCAAATTATGCCAAACTCACCTAAATTACTTCGGCTATCAAAAATCACCCCCAACTACACTTTACAGAAACAAACTAAGCCCAATCACTTTAAAATTACAAAAAAATGCTAAAAATCATAACAAACTATGCCAGACTCACCTAAATTACTTTGGCTACTCTAAATCATCACCAACTAACCCTTACCACAACAAACTAAACCCAATCATTTTTAAATTACAAAAAAATGCTAATAACCATAGCAAACTATGCCAAACTCACCTAAATTACTTCGGCTACCATAAATCATCACCAACAGACCCTTACCACAACAAACTAAACCCAATCACTTTTAAATTACAAAAAAATGCTACTAACCATAGCAAACTATGCCAAACTCACCTAAATTACTTCGGCTACCATAAATCATCACCAACTAATCCTTACCACAACAAACAAAACCCAATCACTTTTAAATTACAAAAAAATGCTAGTAACCATAACAAACTATGCCAAACTCACCTCAATTACTTCGGCTACCATAAATCATTATCAACTAATTCTTACCTCAACAAACTAAACCCAATCACTTTTAAATTACAAAAAAATGCTACTAACCATAGCAAACTATGCCAAACTCACCTAAATTACTTCGGCTATTAAAAATCACCCCCAACTACACTTTACAGCAACAAACTAAACCCAATCATTTTAAAATTACAAAAAAATGCTAAAAATTATAACAAACTATACCAGAATCACCTAAATTACTTCGGCTACCGTAAATCACCCCCAACTATCCCTTACCACAACAAACCAAACCATATTATCTTAAAATTACAAAAAAAGGTGTACAAATCATAACAAACTATGCCACTCACCTAAATTACTTCGGCTACTCTAAATCATCACCAACTAACCCTTACCACAACAAACTAAACCCAATCACTTTTAAATTACAAAAAAATGCTAGTAACCGTAGCAAACTATGCCAAACTCACCTAAATTACTTCGGCTATCAAAAATCACCGCCAACTACACTTTACAGCAACAAACTAAGCCCAATCATTTTAAAATTACAAAAAAATGCTAAAAATCATAACAAACTATACCAGAATCACCTAAATTACTTCGGCTACCGTAAATCGCCCCCAGCTAACCCTTATTACAACAAACCAAACCATATCATCTTAAAATTACAAAAAAAGGTGTACAAATCATAACAAACTATGCCAGACTCACCTAAATTACTTCGGCTACTCTAAATCATCACCAACTAACCCTTACCACAACAGACTAAACCCAATCATTTTTAAATTACCAAAAAATGCTAATAACCATAGCAAACTATGCCAAACTCACCTAAATTACTTCGGCTACCATAAATCATCACCAACTAACCCTTACCACAACAAACTAAACCCAATCACTTTTAAATTACAAAAAAATGCTACTAACCATAGCAAATTATGCCAAACTCACCTAAATTACTTCGGCTATCAAAAATCACCCCCAACTACACTTTACAGAAACAAACTAAGCCCAATCACTTTAAAATTACAAAAAAATGCTAAAAATCATAACAAACTATGCCAGACTCACCTAAATTACTTTGGCTACTCTAAATCATCACCAACTAACCCTTACCACAACAAACTAAACCCAATCATTTTTAAATTACAAAAAAATGCTAATAACCATAGCAAACTATGCCAAACTCACCTAAATTACTTCGGCTACCATAAATCATCACCAACTAACCCTTACCACAACAAACTAAACCCAATCACTTTAAATTACAAAAAAATGCTACTAACCATAGCAAATTATGCCAAACTTACCTAAATTACTTCGGCTATCAAAAATCACCCCCAACTACACTTTACAGCAACAAACTAAGCCCAATCACTTTAAAATTACAAAAAAATGCTAAAAATCATAACAAACTATAACAGAATCACCTAAATTACTTCGGCTACCGTAAATCACCCCAACTATCCGTTACCACAACAAACCAAACCATATCATCTTAAAATTACAAAAAAATGTGTACAAATCATAACAAACTATGCCAGACTCACCTAAATTACTTCGGCTATTCTAAATCATCACCAACTAACCCTTACCACAACAAACTAAACCCAATCACTTTTAAATTACAAAAAAATGCTAGTAACCATAGCAAACTATGCCAAACTCACCTAAATTACTTCGGCTACCATAAATCATCACCAACTAACCCTTACCACAACAAACTAAACGAAATCACTTTTAAATTACAAAAAAATGCTACTAACCATAGCAAACTATGCTAAACTCACCTAAATTACTTCGGCTATCAAAAATTACCCCCAACTACACTTTACAGCAACAAACTAAGCCCAAACACTTTAAAATTACAAAAAAATGTTAAAAATCATAACAAACTATACTAGAATCACCTAAATTACTTCGGCTACCGTAAATCACCCCCAACTATCCCTTACCACAACAAACCAAACCATATCATCTTAAAATTACAAAAAAAGGTGTACAAATCATAACAAACTATGCCAGACTCACCTAAATTACATAGGCTACTTTAAATCATCACCAACTAACCCTTACCACAACAAACTAAACCCAATCACTTTTAAATTACAAAAAAATGCTAGTAACCATAGCAAACTATGCCAAACTCACTTAAATTACTTCGGCTACCATAAATCACATAAATCATCACTAACTATCCCTTTCCACAACAAACTAAACCCAATCACTTTTAAATTACAAATAAATGCTACTAACCATAGAAAACTATGCCAAACTCACCTAAATTACTTCGGCTACCATAAATCATCACCAACTAACCCTTACCACAACAAACTAAACCCAATCACTTTTAAATTACAAAAAAATGCTACTAACCATAGCAAACTATGCCAAACTCACCTAAATTACTTCGGCTACCATAAATCATCACCAACTAATCCTTACCACAACAAACAAAACCCAATCACTTTTAAATTACAAAAAAATGCTAGTAACCATAACAAACTATGCCAAACTCACCTCAATTACTTCGGCTACCATAAATCATTACCAACTAATTCTTACCTCAACAAACTAAACCCAATCACTTTTAAATTACAAAAAAATGCTACTAACCATAGCAAACTATGCCAAACTCACCTAAATTACTTCGGCTATTAAAAATCACCCCCAACTACACTTTACAGCAACAAACTAAACCCAATCATTTTAAAATTACAAAAAAATGCTAAAAATTATAACAAACTATACCAGAATCACCTAAATTACTTCGGCTACCGTAAATCACCCCCAACTATCCCTTACCACAACAAACCAAACCATATTATCTTAAAATTACAAAAAAAGGTGTACAAATCATAACAAACTATGCCACTCACCTAAATTACTTCGGCTACTCTAAATCATCACCAACTAACCCTTACCACAACAAACTAAACCCAATCACTTTTAAATTACAAAAAAATGCTAGTAACCGTAGCAAACTATGCCAAACTCACCTAAATTACTTCGGCTATCAAAAATCACCGCCAACTACACTTTACAGCAACAAACTAAGCCCAATCATTTTAAAATTACAAAAAAATGCTAAAAATCATAACAAACTATACCAGAATCACCTAAATTACTTCGGCTACCGTAAATCGCCCCCAGCTAACCCTTATTACAACAAACCAAACCATATCATCTTAAAATTACAAAAAAAGGTGTACAAATCATAACAAACTATGCCAGACTCACCTAAATTACTTCGGCTACTCTAAATCATCACCAACTAACCCTTACCACAACAGACTAAACCCAATCATTTTTAAATTACCAAAAAATGCTAATAACCATAGCAAACTATGCCAAACTCACCTAAATTACTTCGGCTACCATAAATCATCACCAACTAACCCTTACCACAACAAACTAAACCCAATCACTTTTAAATTACAAAAAAATGCTACTAACCATAGCAAATTATGCCAAACTCACCTAAATTACTTCGGCTATCAAAAATCACCCCCAACTACACTTTACAGAAACAAACTAAGCCCAATCACTTTAAAATTACAAAAAAATGCTAAAAATCATAACAAACTATGCCAGACTCACCTAAATTACTTTGGCTACTCTAAATCATCACCAACTAACCCTTACCACAACAAACTAAACCCAATCATTTTTAAATTACAAAAAAATGCTAATAACCATAGCAAACTATGCCAAACTCACCTAAATTACTTCGGCTACCATAAATCATCACCAACTAACCCTTACCACAACAAACTAAACCCAATCACTTTAAATTACAAAAAAATGCTACTAACCATAGCAAATTATGCCAAACTTACCTAAATTACTTCGGCTATCAAAAATCACCCCCAACTACACTTTACAGCAACAAACTAAGCCCAATCACTTTAAAATTACAAAAAAATGCTAAAAATCATAACAAACTATAACAGAATCACCTAAATTACTTCGGCTACCGTAAATCACCCCAACTATCCGTTACCACAACAAACCAAACCATATCATCTTAAAATTACAAAAAAATGTGTACAAATCATAACAAACTATGCCAGACTCACCTAAATTACTTCGGCTATTCTAAATCATCACCAACTAACCCTTACCACAACAAACTAAACCCAATCACTTTTAAATTACAAAAAAATGCTAGTAACCATAGCAAACTATGCCAAACTCACCTAAATTACTTCGGCTACCATAAATCATCACCAACTAACCCTTACCACAACAAACTAAACGAAATCACTTTTAAATTACAAAAAAATGCTACTAACCATAGCAAACTATGCTAAACTCACCTAAATTACTTCGGCTATCAAAAATTACCCCCAACTACACTTTACAGCAACAAACTAAGCCCAAACACTTTAAAATTACAAAAAAATGTTAAAAATCATAACAAACTATACTAGAATCACCTAAATTACTTCGGCTACCGTAAATCACCCCCAACTATCCCTTACCACAACAAACCAAACCATATCATCTTAAAATTACAAAAAAAGGTGTACAAATCATAACAAACTATGCCAGACTCACCTAAATTACATAGGCTACTTTAAATCATCACCAACTAACCCTTACCACAACAAACTAAACCCAATCACTTTTAAATTACAAAAAAATGCTAGTAACCATAGCAAACTATGCCAAACTCACTTAAATTACTTCGGCTACCATAAATCATCACTAACTATCCCTTTCCACAACAAACTAAACCCAATCACTTTTAAATTACAAATAAATGCTACTAACCATAGAAAACTATGCCAAACTCACCTAAATTACTTCGGCTACCATAAATCATCACCAACTAACCCTTACCACAACAAACTAAACCCAATCACTTTTAAATTACAAAAAAATGCTACTAACCATAGCAAACTGTGCCAAACTCACCTAAATTACTTCGGCTACCATAAATCAGCACCAACTAACCCTTACCACAACAAACTAAACCCAATCACTTTTAAATTACAAAAAAATGCTACTAACCATAGCAAACTATGCCAAACTCACCTAAATTACTTCGGCTTTTAAAAATCACCCCCAACTACACTTTACAGCAACAAACTAAACCCAATCATTTTAAAATTACAAAAAAATGCTAAAAATTATAACAAACTATACCAGAATCACCTAAATTACTTCGGCTACCGTAAATCACCCCCAACTATCCCTTACCACAACAAACCAAACCATATTATCTTAAAATTACAAAAAAAGGTGTACAAATCATAACAAACTATGCCACTCACCTAAATTACTTCGGCTACTCTAAATCATCACCAACTAACCCTTACCACAACAAACTAAACCCAATCACTTTTAAATTACAAAAAAATGCTAGTAACCATAGCAAACTATGCCAAACTCACCTAAATTACTTCGGCTATCAAAAATCACCCCCAACTACACTTTACAGCAACAAACTAAGCCCAATCATTTTAAAATTACAAAAAAATGCTAAAAATCATAACAAACTATACCAGAATCACCTAAATTACTTCGGCTACCGTAAATCGCCCCCAGCTATCCCTTATTACAACAAACCAAACCATATCATCTTAAAATTACAAAAAAAGGTGTACAAATCATAACAAACTATGCCAGACTCACCTAAATTACTTCGGCTACTCTAAATCATCACCAACTAACCCTTACCACAACAAACTAAACCCAATCATTTTTAAATTACCAAAAAATGCTAATAACCATAGCAAACTATGCCAAACTCACCTAAATTACTTCGGCTACCATAAATCATCACCAACTAACCCTTACCACAACAAACTAAACCCAATCACTTTTAAATTACAAAAAAATGCTACTAACCATAGCAAATTATGCCAAACTCACCTAAATTACTTCGGCTATCAAAAATCACCCCCAACTACACTTTACAGCAACAAACTAAGCCCAAACACTTTAAAATTACAAAAAAATGTTAAAAATCATAACAAACTATACTAGAATCACCTAAATTACTTCGGCTACCGTAAATCACCCCCAACTATCCCTTACCACAACAAACCAAACCATATCATCTTAAAATTACAAAAAAAGGTGTACAAATCATAACAAACTATGCCAGACTCACCTAAATTACATAGGCTACTTTAAATCATCACCAACTAACCCTTACCACAACAAACTAAACCCAATCACTTTTAAATTACAAAAAAATGCTAGTAAACATAGCAAACTATGCCAAACCCACCTAAATTACTTCGGCTACCATAAATCATCACCAACTAACCCTTACCACAACAAACTAAACGAAATCACTCTTAAATTACAAAAAAATGCTACTAACCATAGCAAACTATGCCAGAATCACCTAAATTACTTCGGCTACCGTAAATCACCCCCAACGATCCCTTACCACAACAAACCAAACCATATCATCTTAAAATTACAAAAAAAGTTGTACAAATCATAACAAACTCTGCCAGACTCACCTAAATTACTTCGGCTACTCTAAATCATCACCAACTAACCCTTACCACAACAAACTAAACGAAATCACTTTTAAATTACAAAAAAATGCTACTAACCATAGCAAACTATGCCAGAATCACCTAAATTACTTCGGCTACCGTAAATCACCCCCAACGATCCCTTACCACAACAAACCAAACCATATCATCTTAAAATTACAAAAAAAGGTGTACAAATCATAACAAACTCTGCCAGACTCACCTAAATTACTTCGGCTACTCTAAGTCATCACCAACTAACCCTTACCACAACAAACTAAACCCAATCACTTTTAAATTACAAAAAAATGCTAGTAACCATAGCAAACTATGCCAAACTCACCTAAATTACTTCGGCTACCATAAATCATCACCAACTAACCCTTACCACAACAAACTAAACCCAATCACTTTTAAATTACAAAAAAATGCTACTAACCATAGCAAACTATGCCAAACTCACCTAAATTACTTCGGCTACCATAAATCATCACCAACTAACCCTTACCACAACAAACTAAACCCAATCACTTTTAAATTACAAAAAAATGCTAATAACCATAACAAACTATGCCAAACTCACCTCAATTACTTCGGCTACCATAAATCATCACCAACTAATTCTTACCTCAACAAACTAAACCCAATCACTTTTAAATTACAAAAAAATGCTACTAACCATAGCAAACTATGCCAAACTCACCTAAATTACTTCGGCTATTAAAAATCACCACCAACTACACTTTACAGCAACAAACTAAACCCAATCATTATAAAATTACAAAAAAATGCTAAAAATAATAACAAACTATACCAGAATCACCTAAATTACTTCGGCTACCGTAAATCACCCCCAACTATCCCTTACCACAACAAACCAAACCATATTATCTTAAAATTACAAAAAAAGGTGTACAAATCATAACAAACTATGCCACTCACCTAAATTACTTCGGCTACTCTAAATCATCACCAACTACCCTTACCAAAACAAACTAAACCCAATCACTTTTAAATTACAAAAAAATGCTAGTAACCATAGCAAACTATGCCAAACTCACCTAAATTACTTCGGCTATCAAAAATCACCCCCAACTACACTTTACAGCAACAAACTAAGCCCAATCATTTTAAAATTACAAAAAAATGCTAAAAATCATAACAAACTATACCAGAATCACCTAAATTACTTCGGCTACCGTAAATCACCCCCAACTATCCCTTATTACAACAAACCAAACCATATCATCTTAAAATTACAAAAAAAGGTGTACAAATCATAACAAACTATGCCACTCACCTAAATTACTTCGGCTACTCTAAATCACCCCCAACTATCCCTTATTACAACAAACCAAACCATATCATCTTAAAATTACAAAAAAAGGTGTACAAATCATAACAAACTATGCCAGACTCACCTAAATTACTTCGGCTACTCTAAATCATCACCAACTAACCCTTACCACAACGAACTAAACCCAATCATTTTTAAATTACAAAAAAATGCTAATAACCATAGCAAACTATGCCAAACTCACCTAAATTACTTCGGCTACCATAAATCATCACCAACTAACCCTTACCACAACAAACTAAACCCAATCTCTTTTAAATTACAAAAAAATGCTACTAACCATAGCAAATTATGCCAAACTCACCTAAATTACTTCGGCTATCAAAAATCACCCCCAACTACACTTTACAGAAACAAACTAAGCCCAATCACTTTAAAATTACAAAAAAATGCTAAAAATCATAACAAACTATACCAGAATCACCTAAATTACTTCGGCTAATGTAAATCACCCCCAACTATCCCTTACCACAACCAACCAAACCATATCATCTTAAAATTACAAAAAAAGGTGTACAAATCATAACAAACTATGCCAGACTCACCTAAATTACTTCGGCTATTCTAAATCATCACCAACTAACCCTTACCACAACAAACTAAACCCAATCACTTTTAAATTACAAAAAAATGCTAGTAAACATAGCAAACTATGCCAAACTCACCTAAATTACTTCGGCTACCATAAATCATCACCAACTAACCCTTACCACAACAAACTAAACGAAATCACTTTTAAATTACAAAAAAATGCTACTAACCATAGCAAACTATGCCAGAATCACTTAAATTACTTCGGCTACCGTAAATCACCCCCAACGATCCCTTACCACAACAAACCAAACCATATCATCTTAAAATTACAAAAAAAGGTGTACAAATCATAACAAACTCTGCCAGACTCACCTAAATTACTTCGGCTACTCTAAATCATTACCAACTAACCCTTACCACAACAAACTAAACGAAATCACTTTTAAATTACAAAAAAATGCTACTAACCATAGCAAACTATGCCAGAATCATCTAAATTACTTCGGCTACCGTAAATCACCCTCAACGATCCCTTACCACAACAAACCAAACCATATCATCTTAAAATTACAAAAAAAGGTGTACAAATCATAACAAACTGTGCCAGACTCACCTAAATTACTTCGGCTACTCTAAGTCATCACCAACTAACCCTTACCACAACAAACTAAACCCAATCACTTTTAAATTACAAAAAAATGCTAGTAACCATAGCAAACTATGCCAAACTCACCTAAATTACTTCGGCTACCATAAATCATCACCAACTAACCCTTACCACAACAAACTAAACCCAATCACTTTTAAATTACAAAAAAATGCTACTAACCATAGCAAACTATGCCAAACTCACCTAAATTACTTCGGCTACCATAAATCATCACCAACTAACCCTTACCACAACAAACTAAACCCAATCACTTTTAAATTACAAAAAAATGCTAATAACCATAACAAACTATGCCAAACTCACCTCAATTACTTCGGCTACCTTAAATCATCACCAACTAATTCTTACCTCAACAAACTAAACCCAATCACTTTTAAATTACAAAAAAATGCTACTAACCATAGCAAACTATGCCAAATTCACCTAAATTACTTCGGCTATTAAAAATCACCCCCAACTACACTTTACAGCAACAAACTAAACCCAATCATTTTAAAATTACAAAAAAATGCTAAAAATCATAACAAACTATACCAGAATCACCTAAATTACTTCGGCTACCGTAAATCACCCCTAACTATCCTTTACCACAACAAACCAAACCATATTATCTTAAAATTACAAAAAAAGGTGTACAAATCATAACAAACTATGCCACTCACCTAAATTACTTCGGCTACTCTAAACCATCACCAACTAACCCTTACCACAACAAACTAAACCCAATCACTTTTAAATTACAAAAAAATGCTACTAACCATAGCAAACTATGCCAAACTCACCTAAATTACTTCGGCTATTAAAAATCACCCCCAACTACACTTTACAGCAACAAACTAAACCCAATCATTTTAAAATTACAAAAAAATGCTAAAAATCATAACAAACTATACCAGAATCACCTAAATTACTTCGGCTACCGTAAATCACCCCCAACTATCCTTTACCACAACAAACCAAACCATATTATCTTAAAATTACAAAAAAAGGTGTACAAATCATAACAAACTATGCCACTCACCTAAATTACTTCGGCTACTCTAAATCATCACCAACTAACCCTTACCACAACAAACTAAACCCAATCACTTTTAAATTACAAAAAAATGCTACTAACCATAGCAAACTATGCTAAACTCACCTAAATTACTTCGGCTATCAAAAATCACCTCCAACTACACTTTACAGCAACAAACTAAGCCCAAACACTTTAAAATTACAAAAAAATGCTAAAAATCATAACAAACTATACCAGAATCACCTAAATTACTTCGGCTACCGTAAATCACCCCCAACTAACCCTTACCACAACAAACCAAACCATATCATCTTGAAATTACAAAAAAAGGTGTACAAATCATAACAAACTATGACAGACTCACCTAAATTACTTCGGCTACTCTAAATCATCACCAACTAACCCTTACCACAACAAACTAAACCCAATCACTTTTAAATTACAAAAAATTGCTAATAACCATAGCAAACTATGCCAAACTCACCTAAATTACTTCGGCTACCATAAATCATCACCAACTAATCCTTACCACAACAAAGTAAACCCAATCACTTTTAATTTATAAAAAAATGCTACTAACCATAGCAAACTATACCAAACTCACCTAAATTACTTCGGCTAACAAAAATCACCCCCAACTACACTTTACAGACACAAACTAAGCCCTATCACTTTAAAATTACAAAAAAATGCTAAAAATCATAACAAACTACACCAGAATCACCTAAATTACTAGGGCTACCGTAAATCACCCCCAACTATCCCTTACCACAACAAACCAAACCATATCATCTTAAAATTACAAAAAAAGGTGTACAAATCATAACGAATTATGCCAGACACACCTAAATTACTTCAGCTACTCTAAATCATCACCAACTAAACCTCACGACAACAAACTAAACCCAATCACTTTTAAATTACAAAAAAATGCTAGTAACCATAGCAAACTATGCCAAACTCACCTAAATTACTTCGGCTACCATAAATCATCACCAACTAACCATTACCACAACAAACTAAACCCAATCATTTTTAAATTACAAAAAAATGCTACTAATCATAGCAAACTATGCCAAACTCACCTAAATTACTTTGGCTACCATAAATCATCACCAACTAACCCTTACCACAACAAACTAAACCCAATCACTTTTAAATTACAAGAAAATGCTACTAACCAAAGCAAACTATGCCAAACTCACCTAAATTACTTCAACTATCAAAAATCGCCCCCAACTACACTTTACAGCAACAAACTATGCCCAATCACTTTAAAATTACAAAAAACTGCTAAAAATCATAACAAACTATACCAGAATCTCCTAAATTACTTCGGCTACCATAAATCACCCCCAACTATCCCTTACCACAACAAACCAAACCATATCATCTTAAAATTACAAAAAAAAGTGTACAAATCATAACAAACTATGCCAGACACACCTAAATTACTTCGGCTATTCTAAATCATCACCAAATAATCCTTAACACAACAAACTAAACCCAATCACTTTTAAATTACAAAAAAATGCTAGTAACCATAGCAAACTATGCCAAACTCACCTAAATTACTTCGGCTACCATAAATCATCACCAACTAACCCTTACCACAACAAACTACACCCAATCACTTTTAAATTACAAAAAAATGCTAAAAATCATAACAAACTATACCAGAATCACCTAAATTACTTCGGCTACCGTAAATCACCCCCAACTATCCCTTACCAAAACAAACCAAACCATATCATCTTAAAATTACAAAAAAAGGTGAACAAATCATAACAAACTATGCCAGACTCACCTAAATTACTTCGGCTACTCTAAATCATCACCAACTAACCCTTACCACAACAAACTAAACCCAATCACTTTTAAATTACAAAAAAATGCTAGTAACCATAGCAAACTATGCCAAACTCACCAAAATTACTTCGGCTACCATAAATCGTCACCAACTAACCTTTACCACAACAAACTAAACCCAATCACTTTTAAATTACAAAAAATGCTACTAGCCATTGCAAATTATGCCAAACTCACCTAAATTACTTCGGCTACTCTAAAACATCACCAACTAACCCTTACCACAACAAACTAAACCCAATCACTTTTAAATTACAAAAAAATGCTAGTAACCATAGCCAACTATGCCAAACTCACCTAAATTACTTCGGCTACCATAAATCATCACCAACTAACCCTTACCACAACAAACTAAACCCAATCACTTTTAAATTACAAAAAAATGCTACTAACCAAAGCAAACTATGCCAAACTCACCTAAATTACTTCAACTTTCAAAAATCGCCCCCAACTACACTTTACAGCAACAAACTAAGCCCAATCACTTTAAAATTACAAAAAAATTCTAAAAATCATAACAAACTATACCAGAATCTCCTAAATTACTTCGGCTACCATAAATCACCCCCAACTATCCCTTACCACAACAAACCAAACCATATCATCTTAAAATTACAAAAAAAAGTGTACAAATCATAACAAACTATGCCAGACACACCTAAATTAATTCGGCTACTCTAAATCATCACCAACTAATCCTTAACACAACAAACTAAACCCAATCACTTTTAAATTACAAAAAAATGCTAGTAACCATAGCAAACTATGTCAAACTCACCTAAATTACTTCGGCTACCATAAATCATCACCAACTAACCCTTACCACAACAAACTATACCCAATCCCTTTTAAATTACAAAAAAATGCTCTAACCATAGCAAACTATGCCAAACTCACCTAAATTACTTCGGCTATCAAAAAGCACCCCCAACTACACTTTACAGCAACAAACTAAGCCCAATCACTTTAAAATTACAAAAAAATGCTAAAAATCATAACAAACTATACCAGAATCACCTAAATTACTTCGGCTACCGTAAATCACCCCCAACTATCCGTTACCAAAACAAACCAAACCATATCGCCAAACTCACCTAAATTACTTCGGCTACCATAAATCATCACCAACTAACCCTTACCACAACAAACTAAACTCAATCACTTTTAAATTACAAAAAAATGCTACTAACCATAGCAAACTATGCCAAACTCACCTAAATTACTTCGGCTATCAAAAATCACCCCCAACTTCACTTTACAGCAACAAACTAAGCCCAATCACTTTAAAATTACAAAAAAATGCTAAAAATCAGAACAAACTATACCAGAATCACCTAAATTACTTCGGGCACCGTAATTCACCCCCAACTATCCCTTACCACAACAAACCAAACCATATCATCTTAAAATTACAAAAAAAGGTGTACAAATCATAACAAACTATGCCAGACTCACCTAAATTACTTCGGCTACTCTAAATCATCACCAACTAACCCTTACCACAACAAACTAAACCCAATCACTTTTAAATTACAAAAAAATGCTAGTGTAATGTTGGTACCTGTGAAAATCACAAGTCGAGGGTTGTTTCACTAGAATTTATTTATTCACCACATTTAAGCTACATAGTTCGTTCGCGACGCTAGTCTGATCGTAACTTCCTTTTGACCTGAGTTTACCTCAATTTAATAAGTCGGCATCCGGTCAATAAACACCGCATCAGCTTATTGGTGAACAATTGCAAAAGTGCATCAGCAAATGCCGATTAATACAAAAATAACATATAAACTTCCTGTTATGGAAATATACTACAATTTGGGGATTTTTCCATTACACCTCCCCAGGAAAACAAAAAAAAAAATAAAAATATAATGATTTTTTTTTTTTACATTTTGTTATTTTTTGACTATGTTAACCCTTATTCTGCTATCTGATACTTATGCTAACAGTTTTATGCTTAAAACTATTCCTATTTTCTATTCTATGCTATATTCTACAAACACATCACTGTCACTGGTAGTACGGTTTTACATTGTTTTTATGCATTGTCACTATTTTTCGTTCTAAATCTAACACCACGTTTGGACTATCGTCCCGTACAACGACATATGGTCCTTTGAACAAAGGCTCGAGTTTACTTTGAGCACTATTATTTTTTACTAAAACTAAATCTCCTACATTATACTTAATCATAGACGAACTATTCTGACCATATCTTTGTTTTCTTTTTTGCTTTGACTCTTGTAAATTTTTCCTAGCATCATAATTTGCTTCTTGCAATCGGAATTTTAGCTCCAAAGGATAATTACCAAAATTATACAGAGGTTCCGGCTTTTGGCAAATGTTTGATGGTAAGCGCGCAATCTGTCCAAAAACTAATTCAAAAGGCGTATACTTCGTTTCCGTATGCACTGTCGTGTTATATGCGAAACACCAAAATGGTAGCCAAGTACTCCACGCGTTTGAATGTTGAACTGTTTGCATTCTAAGATAAGCACCTAAATGTTTGTGGTTATTTTCTAACGCACCTATAGTTTCATGATGGTAGGCTGTAGATGTTAAAGTTTTATTTTTTAAAATTTTACACGTTTCCGAAAAAATAGAAGATACAAATTCAGTTCCTTGGTCCGTTACTATCTTAAGTGGTATCCCATATCTATATATATAAAGCGAAGTGTCCTCACTGACACACTCATTCATTCACTCATTCATCTACACATCTACACACTGATTCTTAATCAACCCACAGCCCAAACCATGAGGGCTGGAGACTTGAAATTTTAGACACGGGTGTATCATGTGCCGAAACTGAACACTAAGAAGGGATTTTGCGAAATTCGGCCCGGTTCCTTTGTAATTCAATAAAAACCGGCTAAAATAAACAAAAAATGATCGGATCGCGGAGACCGTGTTTATGTTAGAAGCACGTATCTAGCCAAAACAACTTCGACGACGGGCGACCGGTTTACATTAAAAGCACTTATTTAACCTAAACAATTTCAAGGTCGAGTTTCTGCTTTCGTGATCATACTTTTGCCGTACCTAGCGAGGCCGCAGATATTTCAATTATAATTTTGATTTCAATTATAATGTCGATCCGTGACTCAATTAAAAATTACCAAATCACTCCAAATTTAATCCGTCAACATTAAACATCCTCAAATATCTCTTACCACTGCAAACTTTACCAAATCAACCCCAAAAAATTCCCGAACTATGCCAAACTGACATAAACTAGATCCGTTATTTTAAATCATCCCTTACCACCCCTTAGCAACCCCAAGTAACTCCAATCACTTTAAAATAAAACAAAATGACACAAATCATGGCAGATTATGTCCAACTCACACATATTATTTCGTCTACCAAAAATCACCCCCAACTACCCCTTACCACCCCAAAATAAGCCCAATCACTTTAAAATTACAAAAAAATTCTACAAACCGTAGCAAACTATGCCAAACTCATCTAAATTACTTTGACTTCCATAAATCACCCCAAACTACCCCTTACCACCCCAAAATAAGCCCAATCACTTTAAAATTACAAAAAAATTCTACAAACCGTAGCAAACTATGCCAAACTCATCTAAATTACTTTGACTTCCATAAATCACCCCAAACTACCCCTTACCACCCCAAAATAAGCCCAATCATTTTAAAATTATCAAAAATGCTACAAACCATAGCAAACTATGCCTAACTCACCTAAATTACTTCGGCTAACATAAATCACCCCCAACAACCCCTTACTACCCCAAAATAAGCCCAATCACTTTAAAATTACAAAAAATGCTACAAACCATAGCAAACTATGCCAAACTCACTTAAATTACTTCGGCTATCATAAATCACACCCAACTACCCCTTACCACCCCTAACTCATCCCAATCACTTTAAAATTACAAAAAATGCTACAAACCATAGCAAACTATGCCTAACTCACCCAAATTACTTCGGCTAACATAAATCACCCCCAACAACCCCTTACTACCCCAAAATAAGCCCAATCACTTTAAAATTACAAAAAATGCTACAAACCATAGCAAACTATGCCAAACTCACTTAAATTACTTCGGCTATCATAAATCACCCCCAACTACCCCTTACCGCCCCTAACTCATCCCAATCACTTTAAAATTTCAAAAAATGCTACAAACCATAGCAAACTATGCCAAACTCACTTAAATTACTTCGGCTATCATAAATCACCCCCAACTACCCCTTACCGCCCCTAACTCATCCCAATCACTTTAAAATTACAAAAAATGCTACAAACCATAGCAAACTATGCCTAACTCACCTAAATTACTTCGGCTAACATAAATCACCCCCAACAACCCCTTACTACCCCAAAATAAGCCCAATCACTTTAAAATTACAAAAAATGCTACAAACCATAGCAAACTATGCCTAACTCACCTAAATTACTTCGGCTAACATAAATCACCCCCAACAACCCCTTACTACCCCAAAATAAGCCCAATCACTTTAAAATTACAAAAAAATGCTACAAACCATAGCAAACTATGCCTAACTCACCTAAATTACTTCGGCTACCATAAATCAGCCCCAACTACCCCTTACCACCCCAAAATAAGCCCAATCACTTTAATATTACAAAAAATGCTACAAACCATAGCAAACTATGCCTAACTCACCTAAATTACTTCGGCTAACATAAATCACCCCCAACAACCCCTTACTACCCCAAAATAAGCCCAATCACTTTAAAATTACAAAAAAATGCTACAAACCATAGCAAACTATGCCTAACTCACCTAAATTACTTCGGCTACCATAAATCAGCCCCAACTACCCCTTACCACCCCAAAATAAGCCCAATCACTTTAAAATTACAAAAAATGCTACAAACCATTGCAAACTATGCCAAACTCACTTAAATTACTTCGGCTAACATAAATCACCCCCAACAACCCCTTACTACCCCAAAATAAGCCCAATCACTTTAAAATTACAAAAAAATGCTACAAACCATAGCAAACTATGCCTAACTCACCTAAATTACTTCGGCTAACATAAATCACCCCCAAAAACCCCTTACTACCCCAAAATAAGCCCAATCACTTTAAAATTACAAAAAATGCAACAAACCATAGCAAACTATGCCAAACTCACTTAAATTACTTCGGCTATCATAAATCACCCCCAACTACCCCTTACCACCCCAAACTCAGCCCAATCACTTTAAAATTACAAAAAATGTTACAAGCCTTATCAAACTATGCCAAACTCATCTAAATTACTTTGGCTTCCATAAATCACCCCCAACTACCCCTTACCACCCCAAAATTGGCTCAATCACTTTAAAATTACAAAAAAATTCTACAAACCGTAGCAAACTATGCCAAACTCCCCTAAATTACTTCGGCTACCATAAATCACCCCGAACTACCCCTTACAACCCCAAAATAAACCCAATCATTTTAAAATTACAAAATATTCAACAAATCATAGCAAACTATGCCTAACTCACCTAAATTACTTTGGCTACCATAAATCACCCCCAACTACCCCTTACCACCCCAAAATAAGCCCAATCACTTTAAAATTACAAAAAATGCTACAAACCATAGCAAACTATGCCTAACTTACCTAATTTCCTTCGGCTACCATAAATCACCCCCAACTACCCCTTACCACCCCAAAATAAGCCCAATCACTTTAAAATTACAAAAAATGCTACAAACCATAGCAAACTATGCCGAACCCACTTAAATTACTGCGGCTACCATAAATCACCCCCAACTACCCCTTACCAACCACAAACTAAACCCAATCACTTTAAAATTACAAAAAATGCTACAAACCATAGCAAACTATGCCAAACTCACTTAAATTACTTCGGCTATCATAAATCACCCCCAACTACCCCTTACCACCCCAAACTCAGCCCAATCACTTTAAAATTACAAAAAATGTTACAAGCCATATCAAACTATGCCAAACTCATCTAAATTACTTTGGCTTCCATAAATCACCCTCAACTACCCCTTACCACCCCAAAATAGGCTCAATCACTTTAAAATTACAAAAAAATTCTACAAACCGTAGCAAACTATGCCAAACTCCCCTAAATTACTTCGGCTACCATAAATCACCCCAAACTACCCCTTACAACCCCAAAATAAACCCAATCATTTTAAAATTACAAAATATTCAACAAATCATAGCAAACTATGCCTAACTCACCTAAATTACTTCGGCTACCATAAATCACCCCCAACTACCCCTTACCACCCCAAAATAAGCCCAATCACTTTAAAATTACAAAAAATGCTACAAACCATAGCAAACTATGCCAAACTCACTTAAATTACTTCGGCTTCCATAAATCACCCCCAACTACCCCTTACCACCCCAAAATAGGCTCAATCACTTTAAAATTAAAAAAAAATTCTACAAACCGTAGCAAACTATCTCAAACTCACCTGAATTACTTCGGCTACCATAAATCACCCCCAACTACCCCTTACCAACCACAAACTAAACCCAATCACTTTAAAATTACAAAAAATGCTACAAACCATAGCAAACTATGCCTAACTCACCTAAATTACTTCGGCTACCATAAATCACCCCCAACTACCCCTTACCACCCCAAAATAAGCCCAATCACTTTAAAATTACGAAAAATGCTACAAGCCATAGCAAACTATCTCAAACTCACCTGAATTACTTCGGCTACCATAAATCACCCCCAACTACCCCTTACCACCCCAAACTAAGCCCAATCACTTTAAAATTACAAAAAATGCTACAAAACATAGCAAGCTATGCCAAACTCACTTAAATTACTTCGGCTACCATAAATTAATAATCGTTTTCAATCAAAATCTTCTATTTGGTTGTGTTATTTATAAATGCCTTATCGTATTAAATCATAAAAGATTAATAAATATCTGCACATAAAATATATTGTTCCGACTAATAATCGTTATTCTGAATATTAAATAGGCTGATACCTATTTCGATTCTCTTCCACCTTCCAATAAATATTTGTTCCAGTTGAGATGCAAACATAAACGTATTTATGAATTGCAACACGCTGACGGGGCAAGCCCTACCTTTTCAACATGCGTGCATTTGTATAAACAGCTCTATGGTTTTTAACTTTAAAGAGGTATAAAGGCCGTGTAAGCGCTAGAGTTTCGTAAAAATATCTGAAAAATTCGAAATTCTGCAATTGAATCAGAACTATCTTTGTGTTCGATAGTGAATTTATACTTGGAGTGGCACTGCCAACCCTGCCACCCCTGACGAGGCACCTGCTGACTACTCTCCTTCCAGGGAAACTTTATAAATCAACGTCAAAATAATTTAGGGCGCCTGAATGTAAAAATATCACTGTGTAATAAGTTCAGACGGACATGGAACACTTGAAATTTCGATATTTGTTTGTAATTCGTCACAGGTCCATGAAGAATTGCATGTTAATGTAAACAAGTGTTAGTTTGTCGGAGAGACCGAATAAGATTTTTAACATTCCTGTCAAAATATTTATTTACTTTAGAATGTTAATTTCTTAAATTGATTTTGTGAAAATTATGACGGGCCATACGAGTACACCTGTGCGAGTATTATTTGGTACATACAAATTAATCTCTTTTGTTATCCAAATTGTTTTTATACGCACTAGGCACGTGCACCTCATATAATTGTGAAAATTGCTGCTTCAGCGTCTGGAACGCTGGTACTCAACGTCGCCAAGGTCGAGGCGACGCATCGGTATTCAAAGTTCTATCGCTATTAAATAAATTATTTTAATATAATATTCCCGATTTGTTCTTGCCGTTAACCAAAACTCTCCCCAATCGATTTTCGAAAAATTTCCAGCGTCGGACCGGACTTCACTTATTTTCGTACGCTAATTTTTACCGTTCAGTTAATGATAGTGGTGTATTTGTTCTTCACCAAACCTGCTCCGGCCGAAATCCGAAATTTTCACTGACATCATACGCTTAAGTATTGTATGCTTAGACACGATTTATTTACACTATTTATTTTACGTACATTGCGTTCATTATTGTTCTGCATTATTTATAAGATGGAGCAGTTTGAAAATCTAATAGTAAGCGGAGAACAAACACCACCACGTATAATTCCCGTGCAAAGTGATGGAAATAGTCTTTCTTACTATCTTTCCTATTGCATTTTTAATACCGGAAATAGAGCTCAAGAGCGAAGAATAACTTCGACTTTTTTTATACATAATTCCTAAATAATTCGTTTTTATGGTGTAAAATTTTGTATTTATATATTTCAACATTGTCTTTAACGTTGTCAGAGAACTAAATGGGAATAATTTGGAATAATTTAGCTTCTATGTCAACTCTCCTTCTCTTGGAACTTTTGAAAACAACGACAAAATTCTTTAGGGCGCCTGGATTTGAAAATATAACTCTGTGTAATAAGTTTAGACTGACTAGAGTGAAAATAAAGGAGCTTGCACCCAGAAACGAAATTAGATGGAACACTTGAAGTTGAAATATTTGTTTGTAATTCGTCACAAGTCCATGAGGGAATGCGTGTTAATGTAAACAAATGTGAGTTTATTGGAGAGGCCGAATAAGATTTTTACATTATTTAAGCAGCTGGAGCCTGCCACGTCAAGGGCAAGGTCAGAAACGTGAAAAGGCCATGCTCGATTTAGTTTGATTGAGTGTCTATGCAGAAATTCGCACATACCAAGCGTTGGATAAGCATTTCTTATCGTTTCTTAGAATTCGAGAATTGCTGGTTCAGCGTGTGGAGCAGTACTCGATCGCGGTGTTTAATTTTAACACAACTACAATTGTGAAAATTGCTGCTCCAGTGTCGGAAACTGTTCGCATAGTCGCCAAATTCGCTGAGGCGACGCAACAGTGTTCGAAGGTCTACCGCTATCAAATAAAGTATTTTAATTTAACATTTGAATTTCGCGTTAACCAAATCTGCCCCCAATCAATTTTCGAAAAATTATCAGCATCGGACCGGACTCCACTTATATTTGTACGCTAATTTTTACGTTTAGTTAATGATAGTGGTGTATTTGTTTTTCACCAAATTTGCCCCGAAATTTTCACCGTTGTATGTACCAGATATCACTGACATTCATACCAGTGGCGGTGTAAGCGCTAAATTTTCGTGAAAATATCTGAAAAATTCATAATTCTGCAACTGAATTACAGAACTAATTTTGTGTTCGATAGTAAATTTATACTTGGAGTGGCACTGCCAACCCTGCCACCCCTGACGAGCCCCACTGCTGACTACTTTCCTTCCAGAAAAATTTTTGAAATCAGCGGCAAAATAAATTTAGGGCACCTGGATGTGAAAATATCACTATGTAATAAGTTCAGACTGACAAGAGTGAAAAAAACCGCTTGCATCCAGAAACGAAATCAAATGGAACACTTGAAATTTAGATATTTGTTTGTAATTCGTCACAGGTCCATGAAGGCATGCATGTTAATGTAAACAAGTGTTAGTTTGTCGGAGAGGCCGAATAAGACTTTTACACTCACCACATTCCCGTCAAAATATTTATATACTTTAGTATGTTAATTTATTTTGTGCAAATTATGACGGGCCAGTCGAGTACACCTGCGCGAGTATTATTTGGTAATCCAAATTTTTTTAATACGCACTAGGCACGTGCACCTAATATAATTGTTAAAATTGCTGCTTCAGCGTCTGGATCGCTGGTACTCAACGTCGCCAAGGTCGAGGCGACGCATCGGTATTCAAAGTTCTATCGCTATTAAATAAATTATTTTAATATAATATTCCCGATTTGTTCTTGCCGTTAACCAAAACTCTCCCCAATCGATTTTCGAAAAATTTCCAGCGTCGGACCGGACTTCACTTATTTTCGTACGCTAATTTTTACCGTTCAGTTAATGATAGTGGTGTATTTGTTCTTCACCAAACCTGCTCCGGCCGAAATCCGAAATTTTCACTGACATCATACGCTTAAGTATTGTATGCTTAGACACGATTTATTTACACTATTTATTTTACGTACATTGCGTTCATTATTGTTCTGCATTATTTATAAGATGGAGCAGTTTGAAAATCTAATAGTAAGCGGAGAACAAACACCACCACGTATAATTCCCGTGCAAAGTGATGGAAATAGTCTTTCTTACTATCTTTCCTATTGCATTTTTAATACCGGAAATAGAGCTCAAGAGCGAAGAATAACTTCGACTTTTTTTATACATAATTCCTAAATAATTCGTTTTTATGGTGTAAAATTTTGTATTTATATATTTCAACATTGTCTTTAACGTTGTCAGAGAACTAAATGGGAATAATTTGGAATAATTTAGCTTCTATGTCAACTCTCCTTCTCTTGGAACTTTTGAAAACAACGACAAAATTCTTTAGGGCGCCTGGATTTGAAAATATAACTCTGTGTAATAAGTTTAGACTGACTAGAGTGAAAATAAAGGAGCTTGCACCCAGAAACGAAATTAGATGGAACACTTGAAGTTGAAATATTTGTTTGTAATTCGTCACAAGTCCATGAGGGAATGCGTGTTAATGTAAACAAATGTGAGTTTATTGGAGAGGCCGAATAAGATTTTTACATTATTTAAGCAGCTGGAGCCTGCCACGTCAAGGGCAAGGTCAGAAACGTGAAAAGGCCATGCTCGATTTAGTTTGATTGAGTGTCTATGCAGAAATTCGCACATACCAAGCGTTGGATAAGCATTTCTTATCGTTTCTTAGAATTCGAGAATTGCTGGTTCAGCGTGTGGAGCAGTACTCGATCGCGGTGTTTAATTTTAACACAACTACAATTGTGAAAATTGCTGCTCCAGTGTCGGAAACTGTTCGCATAGTCGCCAAATTCGCTGAGGCGACGCAACAGTGTTCGAAGGTCTACCGCTATCAAATAAAGTATTTTAATTTAACATTTGAATTTCGCGTTAACCAAATCTGCCCCCAATCAATTTTCGAAAAATTATCAGCATCGGACCGGACTCCACTTATATTTGTACGCTAATTTTTACGTTTAGTTAATGATAGTGGTGTATTTGTTTTTCACCAAATTTGCCCCGAAATTTTCACCGTTGTATGTACCAGATATCACTGACATTCATACCAGTGGCGGTGTAAGCGCTAAATTTTCGTGAAAATATCTGAAAAATTCATAATTCTGCAACTGAATTACAGAACTAATTTTGTGTTCGATAGTAAATTTATACTTGGAGTGGCACTGCCAACCCTGCCACCCCTGACGAGCCCCACTGCTGACTACTTTCCTTCCAGAAAAATTTTTGAAATCAGCGGCAAAATAAATTTAGGGCACCTGGATGTGAAAATATCACTATGTAATAAGTTCAGACTGACAAGAGTGAAAAAAACCGCTTGCATCCAGAAACGAAATCAAATGGAACACTTGAAATTTAGATATTTGTTTGTAATTCGTCACAGGTCCATGAAGGCATGCATGTTAATGTAAACAAGTGTTAGTTTGTCGGAGAGGCCGAATAAGACTTTTACACTCACCACATTCCCGTCAAAATATTTATATACTTTAGTATGTTAATTTATTTTGTGCAAATTATGACGGGCCAGTCGAGTACACCTGCGCGAGTATTATTTGGTAATCCAAATTTTTTTAATACGCACTAGGCACGTGCACCTAATATAATTGTTAAAATTGCTGCTTCAGCGTCTGGAACGCTGGTACTCAACGTCGCCATGGTCGAGGCGACGCATCAGTATTCGAAGTTCTATCGCTATTAAATAAATTTTTTTAATATAATATTCCCGATTTGTTCTTGACGTTAAGTAAATATCTCCCCAATCGATTTTCGAAAAATTACCATCGTCGTACCGGACTCCACTTATATACCGTACGCTAATTTTTACGTTCATTTAATGATAGTGGTGTATTTGATCTTCACCAAACCTGCTCCGGCCAAAATCCGAAATTTGCAGTTTTACCGGATTTCACTGACATCATAAGTAATGTGTGCTTATACACGATTTACACTATTTATTTTATGTACATTGTGTTCATTATTGTTCTGCATTATTTATAACTAAGATGGAGGAATAGTAAGCGGGGTACAAATACCACCACGTATAATTCCTCTGAAAAGTGATGGAAATAGTCTTTTTTACTATCTTTCCTATTGCATTTTATTACCGAAAATAGAGCTCGCACTATAATTGTTCATTTTAAAATTACCAAATTTTCTGTATATTTTACCTGAATACGTTAAAAACCCCTAAACATAATGTACCATTCCAAACTACTCTCAAAAATCATACACTTGCCATTCCAAACTACCCCACATCAACCTAAAATGTAAAAAAATTACGAATTACAAGCAAACTACGCTAAACTCGCATAAATTACTTCGACTTCCGCTATATCACCCCAACCACTTCTTACCAAGCCAAACTAAACCCAATCGCATTAAAATTACCAAAAGTTTCGTTTAATCCGCCAAAGCTAAACCCCGCCAACCATCAATAACCATTCAAAACAATCCCCCAAAAAAACCTAATCATCCGAAACTACACCAAATACATCGTTTTTATGGTGTGAAATTATTTATTTATATATTTCAACATTCTTCGACGACATTCTTTAATGTTGTTAGAGAACTAAATGGGAATAATTTGGAATAGTTCAGCTTCTCTGTCAACTCTCCTTCTCTTGAAGAGTGAAAAAGAGTGAAAAAAAAGGAGCTTGCACCCAGAAACGAAATTATCGTCATTTTCCAAATCATATTGAAGTACCCGGTCCTGGCAATGCAGGTTAATTTCAGCAAATTTGTTTATTTTGTGATTGGAAAAGTAGAGCATTCCTGTTTAATTGTATTATAATGTCGATTAGTCTACATCACAAATACACCACTTTTGTCAACACTGCGTTTATTTAATCTACGTCCGGGCAACGCCGGGTACATTCAGCTAGTCTTAATATAAAATTGTTTACAAAAGATTTAGCTACAGTTTCAGCTTCCTTGTTTGGAAGTGGATAGGCTTCAATATATTTTGATAAATCACACTGTATAGTAAGAATGTATTTATTTCCTTCTATGTCTGTTTCTAATGGTCCTACTAGATCTAAAAATATATTTTCAAATGCTGTAGACGCTGTTGATGTTATACTGAGCGGTTCAATATGTGGTTTTGAATGTTTGTATCGTTGGCAATTGTTGCATCGACGTACAAACTTTTCTACATCATAATATAGTCCCGACCATGAATAATATTTTTTGATATTATTAAACATTCTTGAAATGCCTGCATGTCCTCCTGTAGGTAGTATATGAAAATCATTTAAAATAAGTTGCCTTGTAGAATGGTCATTTATTGTACGTACATTCTTTAAAATTGATACTTTTATGTTTGATTGTTTAAGTTGTTTTGTGAGCTCACTTATTTGTTTAATCAAGTTATTTTTTAACGCGCAATTATTTTCTTTTATAATAATTATTTCGGTAATAATATATTGTGCACAAATGTCGAAAAGCTCTTTCAACGACGCTCGAAGATTTGACGTTGAGCAAGAACTCCCGTTTAAATAAATTATGCGCGATGATGCATCATAGATAATTTTTTCTGTAGAGTACTCATTTTTTTTCTTACATATTTTTTCAAAATCGATTTGTTTTATCGGCCGTAATTCGATAGAATTTTTTGGTTTTTTGAGAAGTTCTACGATTCTAGGGTGATCAGTCCCGGTCCCGAAGTCTTCTGATGTGTCTTGATCTAAGTTAGTTTTGCGAAGTTTATTTGCTCTTGAACGCGTTAGAACTGCAACCGTCTCTGAAATATTTTTGGACATCTCTCGTAGGTCGTTAAGTTCAATTCGCGATAAAGCATCCGCGACCACGTTGTCTCTACCTTTTATGTATTGTATTTGAAAATCGTATTCTTCTATTACTAACCTAAATTTGGTTAAACGACTTGAAAGATTCGTCATTCCAAATAAATATTCTAACGGTTTATGGTCAGTTTGGATAATAAATTTTTTACCGTACAAATATGGTCTAAAGTGTCTTACTCCCCACACAATAGTTAATAGTTCTTTTTCTATTGTGCATTAATTTATTTCCGCTTTATTTAAAGTTCGACTCGCGAAAGCAATTGGTTTGTCATTATTATTTGATAAAACTGCTCCCACGGCTTTTCCTGAAGCATCCGTTTTAAGAATAAAGGTATTTTTTTCTGAAAAGTCTGGATACTCAAGTACTGGTGGTTCTATAAGTCTGGATTTTAGTTCGTTAAAAGCAGCTTCACATTCAGAAGTCCAAATAAATTTTACATTTTTTCGAGTTAAGCAATTTAATGGATTTGCTATCTCGGCAAAATTTTTGATGAAAAATCTATAATAGTTTGCAAAAGCTACAAATCGCTTGGTTGAGAGGGCATCGTGTGGTTTAGGAAAATTTTGAATAGCCCTTATTTTTTCTGGATCGGGTGAAACGCCCTTGTCTGAAATGACATGACCTAAATATAAAATTTCTTTGCGTAAAAAGTCACATTTGCTTGGATTATGTTTTAAATTGACATTTCGTAACCTTTGTAAAATCTTTACTAAATTCCTGTTATGACTAGCTAAATTTTCTCCAAACACTATTAAATCGTCTAAATATACAAAACATGAATCATAGTTTAATCCTGACATGGCAATTGTCATGGTTCTTGAAAAAACGTTAGGACTTATCTTAAGTCCCATTGGTAACCTAGTCATTTGATACTGACCCTTATTTGTAGTAAATGCTGTATACGGACGACTCTCCGGTTCTAATTCTACTTGATAGTAACCTTGAGATAAATCCAAATGTGTAAAATACTTAGCTCCCGCAAGAGAATCTAAAATTTCTGTAATACTTGGAAGGGGAAATTTATCATTCTTAATTTTCGAGTTTAAATTTTTGTAGTCTATAACAACACGCCATTTACGAATTCCGTCACTATTTGCTTTTTTCGGTACAACTAAAAGTGGTGCAGACCATGCTGTCTTAGCTGGTTCAATTATACCGTCTTGTAACATTTTATCTATTTGATTTTCTATTTCCGTTTTTTGAGATTGTGGTAACCTATACGGTTTAACATATGCTGGAGTTACATTTCTTTCTAACTCAAGTTTGTGTTTATAAATATTTGTCACTGTCAAAATGTCATCCGTTAAGTGAAATACATCAGCAAATTTTGCACACGTATGTTCTATAGTATCTCTCTCCTCTTTGTTCAAATGTTTTAAATTTATTAAATCAAGTACTTTATCGACGCGTCTTACTGACGAATTTTCGATTTTTTCAAATGTACATATTTCGTAATCATTTAAACTAGCTATTTTGGGTTCAAAATTTTTTATATTGTCTTCTTCTTCTCGTACATTAAGAATTTTGACTGGAATGAGATTTGATTACGGACGTGCTATACTTCCTGCAAAGCTGATTCCTTCACTTATCTGTTGTGGTAATACTATGCACTCGTGTTGGGATTCAACTCTAAAATATTTAATTATCTCACAACGCGATGGAATTAGCAAGTTATGATTAAATTGTGATTCAATAGGAAGTTTTATTTGTACTCCGTCATAAATGAATGAAAACTCCTGCGTTTCAAAATTAATTGACGCTTTATAAGTTTCAAAAAAATCTGAACCTAATATGCCTCCAACGTTGTCCTGAAATGACTCTAGAATAATAAACTCATGACTAATGTTTACATTGTTAATTTCTAAGGAAATGTAAGCTGATCCTTGTGATACCGCTGACCCAGTTACACCATTAATTTTTATTCGCTTTTTTAAATTGATATTCTGATATTTTGCTAAGTTTTTCGAAAAAATTGCACTGATTGAAGCACCTGTATCTAGTAAAAGTAAAATTTCATTTTGACCATAGTTAACACGAATATAATTTAAACTATTAATATTAAAAATTACATTAGTTGTAGAATCGAAAAAACTGCTGATTTCGTTCAGTATTTGATGTTGTCGGTTCTTGTCGTGTAAGCGTATTTATCTGATGGTCATTACCTTGTCTTCGAGGTGGTTGACTTCGTTGACCCCGATAATTTTGTTGACCAAGAAAATTTCTAAAATTTTGACTACCGCGACCGTATTGTTGAAAATTATATCGATTGTTTCCTCTTTGGCTTTGGAAATTATTCCTATTATTGTTATTCATATTATTATGTGACGTATTTCTAAAGTTTCTTGCTGTATTAGAGGGAAAATTTTTATTAAAATTGGAAAAATGATTTGGTGTACTTTACCGTTGAAAGTGGAACATCGAAGCCTCGGTCTGAAATTGTATCGTCTCATCTTTTGCCGCATTAATCGCGTCATTCAATAATTCGTACTTCCTGCTTTTAATAATTGTACGGAGCTCCCCATTTTGGATACCCCGTCCAAATACATCTACCGCGACTTTTTCATTTTCGCGCCTAAAAATATCTACATTCTCTATATTATCCCCTGTCTGTGCTAGGGTTAACTTTGCTAGCAGTTCAGCAACGCTTTGTCCATACTCGTGGATATTTTTATGTCCTTGGCGACAATTTTGAAGTTGCATTAATAATGCTGGTGCTGATTCTCTCGGAAGGAAGTGCTTTTTTAAATCTACTATTAATTTGCGCGCGGCTTGGTATGTGTTGTTGAATCTAATCTTTTGATTATACGGAATACATGCCTTTAGCACATAATTTATTAATTGAGCTTTTCCTGCGACATCAAGAGTAGGTTCATATAATTCAATTCCTTCAATTAATCCGTGAGCAAATTCCGTATTACCACTCAACTTCGGCAAAAGGCTCGCGGCCGTTTTAAAATTAAATTTTTCCTCCATACTTAACTTACTTGACTAACTTAACTTACCGCACACTCTTTACTTAATTTATTTCGAAATTCTTGCAATCGCACTAATTCACTGCTCTTTCGTTTTTTGTGGTCCTTGTTTTGTCGACGTCCTGTGTCCTCCCTGAACGCGCGCAGCTCCTCGTTGAGGTTCCTCAATTTGGACAGCATCCCACATTCTTAGTCTCTGCTGGACGATGCTCGGCTTCCTGTCGGATCCTTCTCTCCACTCGCCGTATTGCTGTTGCCCGCTGTTGGTCACTTTTGAGTTACACATGTTTTGCCCCTTTTATCTGTTTGCAACACTTTGCACTAATTAAATCATCACTATCTTCAGACCTTTAACTTTTCCAGCTTTGCAGGCGCTGGCAGGGTCGCCATGTAATGTTGGTACCGGGGAAAATCACAAGTCGAGGGTTGTTTCACTAGCATTTATTTATTCACCACATTTAAGCTACATAGTTCGTTCGCGACGCTAGTCTGATCGTAACTTCCTTTTGACCTGAGTTTACCTCAATTTAATAAGTCGGCATCCGGTCAATAAACACCGCATCAGCTTATTGGTGAACAATTGCAAAAGTGCATCAGCAAATGCCGATTAATACAAAAAAAACATATGAACTTCCTGTTATGGAAATATACTACAACTAGCTGAATGTACACGGCGTTGCCCGGACGTAGATTAAATAAACGCAGTGTTGACAAAAGTGGTGTATTTGTGATGTAGACTAATCGACATTATAATACAATTAAACAGGAATGCTCTACTTTTCCAATCACAAAATAAACAAATTTGCTGAAATTAACCTGCATTGCCAGGACCGGGTACTTCAATATGATTTGGAAAATGACGATAATTTCGTTTCTGGGTGCAAGCTCCTTTTTTTTCACTCTTTTTCACTCTTCAAGAGAAGGAGAGTTGACAGAGAAGCTGAACTATTCCAAATTATTCCCATTTAATTCTCTAACAACGTTAAAGAATGTCGTCGAAGAATGTTGAAATATATAAATAAATAATTTCACACCATAAAAACGATGTATTTGGTGTAGTTTCGGATGATAAGGTTTTTTTTGGGGATTGTTTTGAATGGTTATTGATGGTTGGCGGGGTTTAGCTTTGGCGGATTAAACGAAACTTTTGGTAATTTTAATGCGATTGGGTTTAGTTTGGCTTGGTAAGAAGTGGTTGGGGTGATATAGCGGAAGTCGAAGTAATTTATGCGAGTTTAGCGTAGTTTGCTTGTAATTCGTAATTTTTTTACATTTTAGGTTGATGTGGGGTAGTTTGGAATGGCAAGTGTATGATTTTTGAGAGTAGTTTGGAATGGTACATTATGTTTAGGGGTGTTTAACGTATTCAGGTAAAATATACAGAAAATTTGGTAATTTTAAAATGAACAATTATAATGCGAACCTCTTGAGCTCTATTTTCGGTAATAAAATGCAATAGGAAAGATAGTAAAAAAGACTATTTCCATCACTTTTCAGAGGAATTATACGTGGTGGTATTTGTACCCCGCTTACTATTCCTCCATCTTAGTTATAAATAATGCAGAACAATAATGAACACAATGTACATAAAATAAATAGTGTAAATCGTGTATAAGCACACATTACTTATGATGTCAGTGAAATCCGGTAAAACAGTAAATTTCGGATTTTGGCCGGAGCAGGTTTGGTGAAGATCAAATACACCACTATCATTAAATGAACGTAAAAATTAGCGTACGGTATATAAGTGGAGTCCGGTACGACGATGGTAATTTTTCGAAAATCGATTGGGGAGATATTTACTTAACGTCAAGAACAAATCGGGAATATTATATTAAAAAAATTTATTTAATAGCGATAGAACTTCGAATACTGATGCGTCGCCTCGACCTTGGCGACGTTGAGTACCAGTGTTCCAGACGCTGAAGCAGCAATTTTAACTATTATATTAGGTGCACGTGTCTAGTGCGTATTAAAAGAATTTTGATTACCAAATAATACTCGCGCAGGTGTACTCGTATGGCCCGTCATAATTTGCACAAAATGAATTAACATACTAAAGTAAATAAATATTTTGACGGGAATGTGGTGGGTGTAAAAATCTCATTCGGCCTCTCCGACAAACTAACACTTGTTTACATTAACATGCATGCCTTCATGGACCTGTGACGAATTACAAACAAATATCTAAATTTCAAGTGTTCCATTTGATTTCGTTTTTGGATGCAAGCGGTTTTTTTCACTCTTGTCAGTCTGAACTTATTACATAGTGATATTTTCACATCCAGGTGCCCTAAATTTATTTTGCCGCTGATTTCAAAAATTTTTCTGGAAGGAAAGTAGTCAGCAGTGGGGCTCGTCAGGGGTGGCAGGGTTGGCAGTGCCACTCCAAGTATAAATTTACTATCGAACACAAAATTAGTTCTGTAATTCAGTTGCAGAATTATGAATTTTTCAGATATTTTCACGAAAATTTAGAGCTTACTGCAGAGCACTGGTATGAATGTCAGTGATATCTGGTACATACAACGGTGAAAATTTCGGGGCAAATTTGGTGAAAAACAAATACACCACTATCATTAACTAAACGAAAAAATTAGCGTACAAATATAAGTGGAGTCCGGTCCGATGCTGATAATTTTTCGAAAATTGATTGGGGGCAGATTTGGTTAACGCGAGGATCAAATGTTAAATTAAAATACTTTATTTGATAGCGGTAGACCTTCGAACACTGATGCGTCGCCTCATCGAATTTGGCGATTTTGCGAACAGTTTCCGACGCTGGAGCAGCAATTTTCACAATTGTAGTTGTGTTAAAATTAAACACCGCGATAGAGTACTGCTCCACACGCTGAACCAGCAATTCTCGAATTCTAAGAAACGATAAGAAAGGCTTATCCAACGCTTGGTATGTGCGAATTTCTGCATATATATTTATGCATACATTCTGCATCAAACTAAATCGAGCATCGCCTTTTCACGTTTCTGACCTTGCCCTTGACGTGGCAGGCTCCAGCTGCTTCAATAATGTAAAAATCTTATTCGGCCTCTCCAATAAACTCACATTTGTTTACATTAACACGCATTCCCTCATGGACTTGTGACGAATTACAAACAAATATTTCAACTTCAAGTGTTTCATTTAATTTCGTTTCTGGATGCAAGCTCCTTTCTTTTCACTCTAGTCAGTCTAAACTTATTACACAGAGTTATATTTTCAAATCCAGGCGCCCTAAAGAATTTTGTCGTTGTTTTCAAAAGTTTCAAGAGAAGGAGAGTTGACATAGAAGCTAAATTATTCCAAATTATTCCCATTTAGTTCTCTGACAACGTTAAAGAAAATGTTGAAATATATAAATACAAAATTTTACACCATAAAAACGAAGTATTTAGGAATTATGTAAAAAAAAAGTCGAAGTTATTCTTCGCTCTTGAGCTCTATTTCCGGTATTAAAAATGCAATAGGAAAGATAGTAAGAAAGACTATTTCCATCACTTTTCACGTGAATTATACGTGGTGGTATTTGTTCTCCGCTTACAATTAGATTTTCAAACTGCTCCATCTTAGTTATAAATAATGCAGAACAATAATGTACGCAATGTACGTAAAATAAATAGTGTAAATAAATCGTGTATAAGCATACAATACTTAAGCGTATGATGTCAGTTAAAATTTCGGATTTCGGCCGGAGCAGGTTTGATGAAGAACAAATACACCACTATCATTAACTGAACGTAAAAATTAGCATACGAAAATAAGTGAAGTCCGGTCCGACGCTGGAAATTTTTCGAAAATCGATTGGGGAGAGTTTTGGTTAACGGCAAGAACAAATCGGGAATATTATATTAAAATAATTTATTTAATAGCGATAGAACTTTGAATACCGATGCGTCGCCTCGACCTTGGCGACGTTGAGTACCAGCGATCCAGACGCTGAAGCAGCAATTTTCACAATTATATGAGGTGTACGTGCCTAGTGCGTATAAAAACAATTTGGATAACAAAATATATTAATTTGTATGTACCAAATAATACTCGCACAGGTGTACTCGTATGGCCCGTCATAATTTTCACAAAATCAATTTAAGAAATTAACATTCTAAAGTAAATAAATATTTTGACAGGAATGTTAAAAATCTTATTCGGTCTCTCCAACAAACTAACACTTGTTTACATTAACATGCATTCCTTCATGGACCTGTGACGAATTATAAACAAATATCGAAATTTCAAGTGTTCCATGTCAGTCTGAACTTATGACACAGTGATATTTTCACATTCAGACGCCCTAAATTATTTTGACGTTGATTTATAAAGTTTCCCTGGAAGGAGAGTAGTCAGCAGGTGCCTCGGCAGGGGTGGCAGGGTTGGCAGTGCCATTCCAAGTATAAATTTACTATCGAACACAAAGATAGTTCTGATTCAATTGCAGAATTTCGAATTTTTCAGATATTTTTACGAAACTCTAGCGCTTACACCGCCTTTATACTTCTTTAAAGTTAAAAAACCATAGAGCTGTTTATACAAATGCACGCATGTTGAAAAGGTAGGGCTTGCCCCGTCAGCGTGTTGCAATTCAGAAATACGTTTATGTTTGCATCTCAACTGGAACAAATATTTATTGGAAGGTGGAAGAGAATCAAAATAGGTATCAGCATATTTAATATTCAGAATAACGACTATTAGTCGGAACAATATATTTTATGTGCAGATATTTATTAATATTTTATGATTTAATACGATAAGGCATTTATAAATAACACAACCAAATAGAAGATTTTGATTGAAAATGATTATTAATTTATGGTAGCCGAAGTAATTTAAGTGAGTTTGGCATAGCTTGCTATGTTTTGTAGCATTTTTGTAATTTTAAGTGATTAGGCTAATTTTGGGGCGGTAAGGGGTAGTTGGGGGTGATTTATGGTAGCCGAAGTAATTTAGGTGAGTTTGGAATAGTTTGCTATGGTTTGTAGCATTTTTTGTAATTTTAAAGTGATTGGGCTTAGTTTGGGGTGGTAAGGGGTAGTTGGGGGTGATTTATGGTAGCCGAAGTAATTCAGGTGAGTTTGAGATAGTTTGCTATGGCTTGTAGCATTTTTCGTAATTTTAAAGTGATTTGGCTTAGTTTGGTGTGGTAAGGGGTAGTTGGGGGTGATTTATGGTAGCCGAAGTAATTTAGGTGAGTTAGGCATAGTTTGCTATGGTTTGTAGCATTTTTTGTAATTTTAAAGTGATTGGGCTTATTTTGGGGTGGTAAGGGGTAGTTGGGGGTGATTTATGGTAGCCGAAGTAATTTAGGTGAGTTAGGCATAGTTTGCTAAGATTTGTTGAATATTTTGTAATTTTAAAGTGATTGGGCTTATTTTGGGGTTGTAAGGGGTAGTTCGAAATGTGATTTATGGTAGCCGAAGTAATTTAGGGGAGTTTGGCATAGTTTGCTACGGTTTGTAGAATTTTTTTGTAATTTTAAAGTGATTGAGTTCTAACATAAACACGGTCTCCGCGATCGGATCATTTTTTGTTTATTTTAGCCGGTTTTTATTGAATTACAAAGGAACCGGGCCGAATTTCGCTAAATCCCATCTTAGTGTTCAGTTTCGGCACATGATACACCCGTGTCTAAAATTTCAACTCGCCAGCCCTCACGGTTTGGGCTGTGGTTTGTCGGTGAATCAGTGAATGTGTAGATGTGTAGATGAGTGTGTCAGTGAGGACACTTCGCTTTATATATATAGATTTGGGGAGTTTTCCATTACACTAGTAACCATAGCAAACTATGCCAAACTCACCTAAATTACTTCGGCTACCATAAATCATCACTAACTAACCCGTACCACAACAAACTAAACCCAATCACTTTTAAATTATAAAAAAATGCTACTAACCATAGCAAACTATGCCAAACGCACCTAAATTACTTCGGCTATCAAAAATCACCTCCAACTACACTTTACAGCAACAAACTAAGCCCAATCACTTTAAAATTACAAAAAAATGCTAAAAATTATAACAAACAATACCAGAATCACCTAAATTACTTCGGCTACCGTAAATAACCCCCTACTATCCCTTACCACAACAAACCAAACCATATCATCTTAAAATTACAAAAAAAGGTGTACAAATCATAACAAACTATGCCAGACTCACCTAAATTACTTCGGCTACTCTAAATCATCACCAACTAACCCTTACCACAACAAACTAAACCCAATCACTTTTAAATTATAAAAAAATGCTAGTAACCATAGCAAACTATGCCAAACTCACCTAAATTACTTAGGCTACCATAAATCATCACCAACTAACCCTTAACACAACAAACTAAACCCAATCAATTTTAAATTACAAAAAAATGCTACTAACCATAGCAAACTATGCCAAACTCACCTAAATTACTTCGGCTATCAAAAATTACCCCCAACTACACTTTACAGCAACAAATTAAGCCCAATCACTTTAAAATTACAAAAAAATGCTAAAAATCATAACAAACTATACTAGAATCACCTAAATTACTTCGGCTACTGTAAATCACCCCCAACTATCCCTTACCACAACAAACCAAACCATATCATCTTAAAATTACAAAAAAAGGTGTACAAGTCATAACAAACTATGCCAGACTCACCTAAATTACTTCGGCTACTCTAAATCATAACCAACTAAACCTTACCACAACAAACTAAACCCAATCGCTTTTAAATTACAACAAAATGCTAGTAACCATAGCAAGTTATGCCAAACTCACCTAAATTACTTCGGCTACCATAGATCATCACCAACTAACCCTTACCACAACAAACTAAGCCCAATCACTTTTAAATTACAAAAAAATTCTATTAACCATAGCAAACTATGCCAAACTCACCTAAATTACTTCGGCTATCAAAAATCACCCACAACTACACTTTACAGCAACAAACTAAGCCCAATCACTTTAAAATTACAAAAAAATGCTAAAAATCATAACAAACTATACCAGAATCACCTAAATTACTTCGGATACCGTAAATCACCCCCAACTATTCCTTACCACAACAAACCAAACCATATCATTTTTAAATTACAAGCTAAGGTGTACAAATTATAACAAACTATGCCAGACTTACCTAAATTACTATGGCTAATCTAAATCATCACCAACTAACCCTTGCCACAACAAACTAAACCCAATCACTTTTAAATTACAAATAAATGCTAGTAACCATAGCAAGCTATGCCAAACTCACCTAAATTACTTCGGCTACCATAAATTATCACCAACTAAACCTTACCACAACAAACGAAACCCAATCACTTTTAAATTACAAAAAAATGCTACTAACCATAGCAAACTATGCCAAACTCACCTAAATTACTTCGGCTATCAAAAATCACCCCCAGCTACACTTTACAGAAACAAACTAAGCCCAATCACTTTAAAATTACAAAAAAATGCTAAAAATCGTAACAAACTATACCAGAATCACCTAAATTACTTCGGCTACCGTAAATCTCCCCCAACTATCCCTTACCACAACAAACCAAATTATATCATCTTAAAATTACAAAAAAAGGTGTACAAATCATAACAGGCTATGCCAGACTCACCTAAATTACTTCGGCTACCCTAAATCATCACCAACTAACCCTTACCACAACAAACTAAACCCAATCACTTTTAAATTACAAAAAAATGCTACTAACCATAGCAAACTATGCCAAACTCACCTAAATTACTTCGGCTATCAAAAATCACCCCCAACTTCACTTTACAGCAACAAACTAAGCCCAATCACTTTAAAATTACAAAAAAATGCTAAAAATTATAACAAACTATACCAGAATCACCTAAATTACTTCGGGCACCGTAAATCACCCCCAACTATCCCTTACCACAACAAACCAAACCATATCATCTTAAAATTACAAAAAAAGGTGTACAAATCATAACAAATTATGCCAGACTCACCTAAATTACTTCGGCTACTCTAAATCATCACCAACTAACCCTTACCACAACAAACTAAACCCAATCACTTTTAAATTACAAAAAAATGCTAGTAACCATAGCAAACTATGCCTAACTCACCTAAATTTTTCGGCTACCATAAATCATCACCAACTAACCCTTACCACAACAAACTAAACCCAATCACTTTTAAATTACAAAAAAATGCTACTAACCATAGCAAACTATGCCAAACTAACCTAAATTACTTCGGCTATCAAAAATCACCCCCAACTACACTTTACAGCAACAAACTAAGCCCAATCACTTTAAAATTACAAAAAAATGCTAAAAATTATAACAAACTATACCAGAATCACCTAAATTACTTCGGCTACTCTAAATCACCAGCAACTAACCCTTACAACAACAAACTAAACCCAATCACTTTTAAATTATACAAAAATGCTAGTAACCATAGCAAACTATGCCAAACTCACCTAAATTACTTCGGCTACCATAAATCATCACCAACTAACCCTTACCACAACAAACTAAACCCAATCACTTTTAAATTATACAAAAATGCTAGTAACCATAGCAAACTATGCCAAACTCACCTAAATTACTTCGGCTACCATAAATCATCACCAACTAACCATTACCACAACAAACTAAACCCAATCACTTTTAAATTACAAAAAAATGCTACTAACCATAGCAAACTATGCCAAACTCACCTAAATTACTTCGGCTATCAAAAATCACCCCCAACTACACTTTACAGCAACAAATTAAGCAAAATCACTTTAAAATTACAAAAAAATGCTAAAAATCATAACAAACTATACCAGAATCACCTAAATTACTTCGGCTACCGTAAATAACCCCCTACTATCCCTTACCACAACAAACCAAACCATATCATCTTAAAATTACAAAAAAAGGTGTACAAATTATAACAAACTATGCCAAATTCACCTAAATTACTTCGGCTACCATAAATCATCACCAACTAACCCTTACCACAACAAACTAAACCCAATCACTTTTAAATTACAAAAAAATGCTAGTAACCATAGCAAATTATGCCAAACTCACCTAAATTACTTCGACTACCATAAATCATCACCAACTAACCCTTACCACAACAAACTAAACCCAATCACTTTTAAATTATAAAAAAATGCTACTAACCATAGCAAACTATGCCAAACGCACCTAAATTACTTCGGCTACCATAAATCATCACCAACTAACCCTTACCACAACAAACTAAACCCAATAACTTTTAAATTATAAAAAAAATGCTATTAACCATAGCAAACTATGCCAAACTCACCTAAATTACTTCAGCTATCAAAAATCACCCCCAACTACACTTTACAGCAACAAACTAAGCCCAATCACTTTAAAATTACAAAAAAATGCTAAAAGTCATAACAAACTATACCAGAATCACCTAAATTACTTCGGCTACCGTAAATCACCCCCAACTATCTCTTACCACAACAAACAAAACCATATCATCTTAAAATTACAAAAAAAGGTGTACAAATCATAACAAACTATGCCAGACTCACCTAAATTACTTCGGCTACTCAAAATCATCACCAACTATCCCTTACCACAACAAACTAAACCCAATCACTTTTAAATTACAAAAAAATGCTAGTAACCATAGCAAACTATGCCAATCTCACCTAAATTACTTCGGCTACCATAAATCATCACCAACTAACCCTTACCACAACAAACTAAACCCAATAACTTTTAAATTATAAAAAAAATGCTATTAACCATAGCAAACTATGCCAAACTCACCTAAATTACTTCAGCTATCAAAAATCACCCCCAACTACACTTTACAGCAACAAACTAAGCCCAATCACTTTAAAATTACAAAAAAATGCTAAAAGTCATAACAAACTATACCAGAATCACCTAAATTACTTCGGCTACCGTAAATCACCCCCAACTATCTCTTACCACAACAAACAAAACCATATCATCTTAAAATTACAAAAAAAGGTGTACAAATCATAACAAACTATGCCAGACTCACCTAAATTACTTCGGCTACTCAAAATCATCACCAACTATCCCTTACCACAACAAACTAAACCCAATCACTTTTAAATTACAAAAAAATGCTAGTAACCATAGCAAACTATGCCAAACTCACCTAAATTACTTCGGCTACCATAAATCATCACCAACTAACCCTTACCACAACAAACTAAACGCAATCACTTTTAAATTACAAAAAAATGCAACTAACCATAGCAAACTATGCCAAACTCACCTAAATTACTTCGGCCGTCAAAAATCACCCCCAACTACACTTTACAGCAACAAACTAAGCCCAATCACTTTAAAATTACAAAAAAATGCTAAAAATCATAACAAACTATACCAGAATCACCTAAATTACTTCGGCTACCGTAAATCACCCCCAACTAACCCTTACCACAACAAACCAAACCATATCATCTTAAATTACAAAAAAAGGTGTACAAATCATAACAAACTATGCCAGACTCACCTAAATTATTTCGACTACTCTAAATCATCACCAACTAACCCTTACCACAACAAACTAAACCCAATCACTTTTAAATTACAAAAAAATGCTAGTAACCATAGCAAACTATGCCAAACTCACCTAAATTACTTCGGCTACCATAAATCATTACCAACTAACCCTTACCACAACAAACTAAACCCAATCACTTTTAAATTATAAAACAAAAAAAGGTGTACAAATTATTGCAAACTATGCCAGACTCACCTAAATTACTTCGGCTACTCTAAATCATCAGCAACTAACCCTTACCACAACAAACTAATCCCAATCACTTTTAAATTATACAAAAATGCTAGTAACCATAGCAAACTATGCCAAACTCACCTAAATTACTTCGGCTACCATAAATCATCACCAACTAACCCTTACCACAACAAACTAAACCCAATCACTTTTAAATTACAAAAAAATGCTACTAACCATAGCAAACTATGCCAAACTCACCTAAATTACTTCGGCTATCAAAAATCACCCCCAACTACACTTTACAACAACAAATTAAGCCCAATCACTTTAAAATTACAAAAAAATGCTAAAAATTATAACAAACTATACCAGAATCACCTAAATTACTTCGGCTACCGTAAATAACCCCCTACTATCCCTTACCACAACAAACTAAACCATATCATCTTAAAATTACAAAAAAAGGTGTACAAATTATAACAAACTATGCCAAACTCACCTAAATTACTTCGGCTACCATAAATCATCACCAACTAACCCTTACCACAACAAACTAAACCCAATCACTTTTAAATTACAAAAAAATGCTAGTAACCATAGCAAATTATGCCAAACTCACCTAAATTACTTCGGCTACCATAAATCATGACCAACCAACCCTTACCACAACAAACTAAACCCAATCACTTTTAAATTATAAAAAAATGCTACTAACCATAGCAAACTATGCCAAACGCACCTATATTACTTCGGCTATCAAAAATCACCTCCAACTACACTTTACAGCAACAAACTAAGCCCAATCACTTTAAAATTACAAAAAAATGCTATAAATCATAACAAACTATACCAGAATCACCTAAATTACTTCGGCTACCGTAAATAACCCCCTACTATCCCTTACCAGAACAAACCAAACCATATCATCTTAAAATTACAAAAAAAGGTGTACAAATCATTACAAACTATGCCAGACTCACCTAAATTACTTCGGCTACTCTAAATCATCAGCAACTAACCCTTACCACAACAAACTAAACCCAATCACTTTTAAATTATACAAAAATGCTAGTAACCATAGCAAACTATGCCAAACTCACCTAAATTACTTCGGCTACCATAAATCATCACCAACTAACCCTTACCACAACAAACTAAACCCAATCACTTTTAAATTAAACAAAAATGCTAGTAACCATAGCAAACTATGCCAAACTCACCTAAATTACTTCGGCTATCAAAAATCACCCCCAACTACACTTTACAGCAACAAACTAAGCCCAATCACTTTAAAATTACAAAAAAATGCTAAAAATCATAACAAACTATACCAAAATCACCTAAATTACTTCGGCTACCGTAAATCACCCCCAACTATCCCTTACCACAACAAACCAAACCATATCATCTTAAAATTACAAAAAAAGGTGTACAAATCATAACAAACTATGCCAGACTCACCTAAATTACTTCGGCTACTCTAAATCATCACCAACTAACCCTTACCACAACAAACTAAACCCAATCACTTTTAAATTACAAAAAGATGCTAGTAACCATAGCAAACTATGCCAAACTCACCTAAATTACTTCGGCTACTCTAAATCATCACCAACTAATCCTTACCACAACAAACTAAACCCAATCACTTTTAAATTACAAAAAAATGCTAGTAACCATAGCAAACTATGCCAAACTCACCTAAATTACTTCGGCTACCATAAATCATCACCAACTAACCCTTACCACAACAAACTAAACCCAATCACTTTTAAATTACAAAAAAATACTACTAACCGTAGCAAACTATGCCAAACTCACCTAAATTACTTCGGCTATCAAAAATCACCCCCAACTACACTTTACAGCAACAAACTAAGCCCAATCACTTTAAAATTACAAATAAATGCTAAAAATCATAACAAACTACACCAGAATTACCTAAATTACTTCGACTACCGTAAATCACCCCCAACTATCCCTTACCACAACAAACCAAACCATATCATCTTAAAATTACAAAAAAAGGTGTACAAATCATAACAAACTATGCCAGACTCACCTAAATTACTTCGGCTACTCTAAATCATCACCAACTAACCCTTACCACAACAAACTAAACCCAATCACTTTTAAATTACAAAAAAATGCTAGTAACCATAGCAAACTATGCCAAACTCACCTAAATTACTTCGGCTACCATAAATCATCACCAACTAACCCTTACCACAACAAACTAAACCCAATCACTTTTAAATTACAAAAAAATGCTACTAACCATAGCAAACTATGCCAAACTAACCTTAATTACTTCGGCTATCAAAAATCACCCCCAACTACACTTTACAGCAACAAACTAAACCCAATCACTTTAAAATTACAAAAAAATGCTAAAAATCATAACAAACTATACCAAAATCACCTAAATTACTTCGGCTACCGTAAATCACCCCCAACTATCCCTTACCACAACAAACCAAACCATATCATCTTAAAATTACAAAAAAAGGTGTACAAATCATAACAAACTATGCCAGACTCACCTAAATTACTTCGGCTACTCTAAATCATCACCAACTAACCCTTACCACAACAAACTAAACCCAATCACTTTTAAATTACAAAAAAATGCTAGTAACCATAGCAAACTATGCCAAACTCACCTAAATTACTTCGGCTACTCTAAATCATCACCAACTAACCCTTACCACAACAAACTAAACCCAATCACTTTTAAATTACAAAAAAATGCTAGTAACCATAGCAAACTATGCCAAACTCACCTAAATTACTTCGGCTATCAAAAATCACCCCCAACTACACTTTACAGCAACAAACTAAGCCCAATCACTTTAAAATTACAAATAAATGCTAAAAATCATAACAAACTACACCAGAATCACCTAAATTACTTCGACTACCGTAAATCACCCCCAACTGTCCCTTACCACAACAAACCAAACCATATCATCTTAAAATTACAAAAAAAGGTGTACAAATCATAACAAACTATGCCAGACTCACCTAAATTACTTCGGCTACTCTAAATCATCACCAACTAACCCTTACCACAACAAACTAAACCCAATCACTTTTAAATTACAAAAAAATGCTAGTAACCATAGCAAACTATGCCAAACTCACCTAAATTACTTCGGCTACCATAAATCATCACCAACTAACCCTTACCACAACAAAATAAACCCAATCACTTTTAAATTACAAAAAAATGCTACTAACCATAGCAAACTATGCCAAACTAACCTAAATTACTTCGGCTATCAAATATCACCCCCAACTACACTTTACAGCAACAAACTAAACCCAATCACTTAAAAATTACAAAAAAATGCTAAAAATCATAACAAACTATACCAAAATCACCTAAATTACTTCGGCTACCGTAAATCACCCCCAACTGTCCCTTACCACAACAAACCAAACCATATCATCTTAAAATTACAAAAAAAGGTGTACAAATCATAACAAACTATGCCAGACTCACCTAAATTACTTCGGCTACTCTAAATCATCACCAACTAACCCTTACCACAACAAACTAAACCCAATCACTTTTAAATTACAAAAAAATGCTAGTAACCATAGCAAACTATGCCAAACTCACCTAAATTACTTCGGCTATCATAAATCATCACCAACTAACCCTTACCACAACAAACTAAACCCAATCACTTTTAAATTACAAAAAAATACTACTAACCGTAGAAAACTATGCCAAACTCACCTAAATTACTTCGGCTATCAAAAATCACCCCCAACTACACTATACAGCAACAAACTAAGCCCAATCACTTTAAAATTACAAATAAATGCTAAAAATCATAACAAACTACACCAGAATCACCTAAATTACTTCGACTACCGTAAATCACCCCCAACTATCCCTTACCACAACAAACCAAACCATATCATCTTAAAATTACAAAAAAAGGTGTACAAATCATAACAAACTATGCCAGACTCACCTAAATTACTTCGGCTACTCTAAATCATCACCAACTAACCCTTACCACAACAAACTAAACCCAATCACTTTTAAATTACAAAAAAATGCTAGTAACCATAGCAAACTATGCCAAACTCACCTAAATTACTTCGGCTACCATAAATCATCACCAACTAACCCATACCACAACAAACTAAACCCAATCACTTTTAAATTATAAAAAAATGCTACTAACCATAGCAAACTATGCCAAACGCACCTAAATTACTTCGGCTTTTAAAAATCACCTCCAACTACACTTTACAGCAACAAACTAAGCCCAATCACTTTAAAATTACAAAAAAATGCTAAAAATCATAACAAACTATACCAGAATCACCTAAATTACTTCGGCTACCGTAAATCACCCCCAACTATCCCTTACCACAACAAACCAAATTATATCATCTTAAAATTACAAAAAAAGGTGTACAAATCATAACAAACTATGCCAGACTCACCTAAATTACTTCGGCTACTCTAAATCATCACCAACTAACCCTTACCACAACAAACTAAACCCAATCACTTTTAAATTACAAAAAAATGCTAGTAACCATAGCAAACTATGCCAAACTCACCTAAATTACTTCGGCTACCATAAATCATCACCAACTAACCCATACCACAACAAACTAAACCCAATCACTTTTAAATTATAAAAAAATGCTACTAACCATAGCAAACTATGCCAAATGCACCTAAATTACTTCGGCTTTTAAAAATCACCTCCAACTACACTTTACAGCAACAAACTAAGCCCAATCACTTTAAAATTACAAAAAAATGCTAAAAATCATAACAAACTATACCAGAATCACCTAAATTACTTCGGCTACCGTAAATAACCCCCTACTATCCCTTACCACAACAAACCAAACCATATCATCTTAAAATTACAAAAAAAGGTGTACAAATCATAACAAACTATGCCAGACTCACCTAAATTACTTCGGCTACTCTAAATCATCACCAACTAACCCTTACCACAACAAACTAAACCCAATCACTTTTAAATTACAAAAAAATGCTAGTAACCATAGCAAACTATGCCAAACTCACCTAAATTACTTCGGCTACTCTAAATCATCACCAACTAACCCTTACCACAACAAACTAAACCCAATCACTTTTAAATTACAAAAAAATGCTAGTAACCATAGCAAACTATGCCAAACTCACCTAAATTACTTCGGCTACCATAAATCATCACCAACTAACCCTTACCACAACAAACTAAACCCAATCACTTTTAAATTACAAAAAAATACTACTAACCGTAGCAAACTATGCCAAACTCACCTAAATTACTTCGGCTATCAAAAATCACCCCCAACTACACTTTACAGCAACAAACTAAGCCCAATCACTTTAAAATTACAAATAAATGCTAAAAATCATAACAAACTACACCAGAATCACCTAAATTACTTCGACTACCGTAAATCACCCCCAACTATCCCTTACCACAACAAACCAAACCATATCATCTTAAAATTACAGAAAAAGGTGTACAAATCATAACAAACTATGCCAGACTCACCTAAATTACTTCGGCTACTCTAAATCATCACTAACTAACCCTTACCACAACAAACTAAACCCAATCACTTTTAAATTACAAAAAAATGCTAGTAACCATAGCAAACTATGCCAAACTCACCTAAATTACTTCGGCTACCATAAATCATCACCAACTAACCCTTACCACAACAAACTAAACCCAATCACTTTTAAATTACAAAAAAATGCTACTAACCATAGCAAACTATGCCAAACTAACCTAAATTACTTCGGCTATCAAAAATCACCCCCAACTACACTTTACAGCAACAAACTAAGCCCAATCACTTTAAAATTACAAAAAAATGCTAAAAATTATAACAAACTATACCAGAATCACCTAAATTACTTCGGCTACCGTAAATCACCCCCAACTATCCCTTACCACAACAAACCCAACCACATCATCTTAAAATTACAAAAAAAGTTGTACAAATCATTACAAACTATGCCAGACTCACCTAAATTACTTCGGCTACTCTAAATCATCAGCAACTAACCCTTACCACAACAAACTAAACCCAATCACTTTTAAATTATACAAAAATGCTAGTAACCATAGCAAACTATGCCAAACTCACCTAAATTACTTCGGCTACCATAAATCATCACCAACTAACCCTTACCACAACAAACTAAACCCAATCACTTTTAAATTATACAAAAATGCTAGTAACCATAGCAAACTATGCCAAACTCACCTAAATTACTTCGGCTACCATAAATCATCACCAACTAACCCTTACCACAACAAACTAAACCAAATCACTTTTAAATTACAAAAAAATGCTACTAACCATAGCAAACTATGCCAAACTCACCTAAATTACTTCGGCTATCAAAAATCACCCCCAACTAAACTTTACAGCAACAAACTAAACCCAATCACTTTAAAATTACAAAAAAATGCTAAAAATCATAACAAACTATACCAGAATCACCTAAATTACTTCGGCTACCGTAAATAACCCCCTACTATCCCTTATCACAACAAACCAAGCCATATCATCTTAAAATTACAAAAAAAGGTGTACAAATCATAACAAACTATGCCAGACTCACCTAAATTACTTCGGCTACTCTAAATCATCACCAACTAACCCTTACCACAACAAACTAAACCCAATCACTTTTAAATTACAAAAAAATGCTAGTAACCATAGCAAACTATGCCAAACTCACCTAAATTACTTCGGCTACTCTAAATCATCACCAACTAACCCTTACCACAACAAACTAAACCCAATCACTTTTAAATTACAAAAAAATGCTAGTAACCATAGCAAACTATGCCAAACTCACCTAAATTACTTCGGCTACCATAAATCATCACCAACTAACCCTTACCACAACAAACTAAACCCAATCACTTTTAAATTACAAAAAAATACTACTAACCGTAGCAAACTATGCCAAACTCACCTAAATTACTTCGGCTATCAAAAATCACCCCCAACTACACTTTACAGCAACAAACTAAGCCCAATCACTTTAAAATTACAAAAAAATGCTAAAAATCATAACAAACTACACCAGAATCACCTAAATTACTTCGACTACCGTAAATCACCCCCAACTATCCCTTACCACAACAAACCAAACCATATCATCTTAAAATTACAAAAAAAGGTGTACAAATCATAACAAACTATGCCAGACTCACCTAAATTACTTCGGCTACTCTAAATCATCACCAACTAACCCTTACCACAACAAACTAAACCCAATCACTTTTAAATTATAAAAAAATGCTACTAACCATAGCAAACTATGCCAAACGCACCTAAATTACTTCGGCTTTTAAAAATCACCTCCAACTACACTTTACAGCAACAAACTAAGCCCAATCACTTTAAAATTACAAAAAAATGCTAAAAATCATAACAAACTATACCAGAATCACCTAAATTACTTCGGCTACCGTAAATAACCCCCTACTATCCCTTACCACAACAAACCAAACCATATCATTTTAAAATTACAAAAAAAGGTGTACAAAGTATAACAAACTATGCCAAACTCACCTAAATTGCTTCGGCTACCATAAATCATCACCAACTAACCCTTACCACAACAAACTAAACCCAATGACTTTTAAATTATAAAAAAATGCTATTAACCATAGCAAACTATGCCAAACTCACCTAAATTACTTCGGCTATCAAAAATCACCCCCAACTACACTTTACACCAACAAACTAAGCCCAATCACTTTAAAATTACAAAAAAATGCTAAAAATTATAACAAACTATACCAGAATCACCTAAATTACTTCGGCTACCGTAAATCACCCCCAACTATCCCTTACCACAACAAACCAAATCATATCATCTTAAAATTACAAAAAAAGGTGTACAAATCATAACAAACTATGCCAGACTCACCTAAATTACTTCGGCTACTCTAAATCATTACCAAATAACCCTTACCACAACAGACTAAACTCAATCACTTTTAAATTACAAAAAAAAATGCTAGTAACCACAGCAAACTATGCCAAACTCACCTAAATTACTTCGGCTACCATAAATCATCACCAACTAACCCTTACCACAACAAACTAAACTCAATCACTTTTAAATTACAAAAAAATGCTACTAACCATAGCAAACTATGCCAAACTCACCTAAATTACTTCGGCTATCAAAAATCACCCCCAACTTCACTTTACAGCAACAAACTAAGCCCAATCACTTTAAAATTACAAAAAAATGCTAAAAATCATAACAAACTATACCAGAATCACCTAAATTACTTCGGGCACCGTAATTCACCCCCAACTATTCCTTACCACAACAAACCAAACCATATCATCTTAAAATTACAAAAAAAGGTGTACAAATCATAACAAACTATGCCAGACTCACCTAAATTACTTCGGCTACTCTAAATCATCACCAACTAACCCTTACCACAACAAACTAAACCCAATCACTTTTAAATTACAAAAAAATGCTAGTGTAATGTTGGTACCTGTGAAAATCACAAGTCGAGGGTTGTTTCACTAGAATTTATTTATTCACCACATTTAAGCTACATAGTTCGTTCGCGACGCTAGTCTGATCGTAACTTCCTTTTGACCTGAGTTTACCTCAATTTAATAAGTCGGCATCCGGTCAATAAACACCGCATCAGCTTATTGGTGAACAATTGCAAAAGTGCATCAGCAAATGCCGATTAATACAAAAATAACATATAAACTTCCTGTTATGGAAATATACTACAATTTGGGGATTTTTCCATTACACCTCCCCAGGAAAACAAAAAAAATATAAAAATATAATGATTTTTTTTTTTTTTTTTACATTTTGTTATTTTTTGACTATGTTAACCCTTATTCTGCTATCTGATACTTATGCTAACAGTTTTATGCTTAAAACTATTCCTATTTTCTATTCTATGCTATATTCTACAAACACATCACTGTCACTGGTAGTACGGTTTTACATTGTTTTTATGCATTGTCACTATTTTTCGTTCTAAATCTAACACCACGTTTGGACTATCGTCCCGTACAACGACATATGGTCCTTTGAACAAAGGCTCGAGTTTACTTTGAGCACTATTATTTTTTACTAAAACTAAATCTCCTACATTATACTTAATCATATACGAACTATTCTGACCATATCTTTGTTTTCTTTTTTGCTTTGACTCTTGTAAATTTTTCCTAGCATCATAATTTGCTTCTTGCAATCGGAATTTTAGCTCCAAAGGATAATTACCAAAATTATACAGAGGTTCCGGCTTTTGGCAAATGTTTGATGGTAAGCGCGCAATCTGTCCAAAAACTAATTCAAAAGGCGTATACTTCGTTTCCGTATGCACTGTCGTGTTATATGCGAAACACCAAAATGGTAGCCAAGTACTCCACGCGTTTGAATGTTGAACTGTTTGCATTCTAAGATAAGCACCTAAATGTTTGTGGTTATTTTCTAACGCACCTATAGTTTCATGATGGTAGGCTGCAGATGTTAAAGTTTTATTTTTTAAAATTTTACACGTTTCCGAAAAAATAGAAGATACAAATTCAGTTCCTTGGTCCGTTACTATCTTAAGTGGTATCCCATATCTTAATATAAAATTGTTTACAAAAGATTTAGCGACAGTTTCAGCTTCCTTGTTTGGAAGTGGATAGGCTTCAATATATTTTGATAAATCACACTGTATAGTAAGAATGTATTTATTTCCTTCTATGTCTGTTTCTAATGGTCCTACTAGATCTAAAAATATATTTTCAAATGCTGTAGACGCTGTTGATGTTATACTGAGCGGTTCAATATGTGGTTTTGAATGTTTGTATCGTTGGCAATTGTTGCATCGACGTACAAACTTTTCTACATCATAATATAGTCCCGACCATGAATAATATTTTTTGATATTATTAAACATTCTTGAAATGCCTGCATGTCCTCCTGTAGGTAGTATATGAAAATCATTTAAAATAAGTTGCCTTGTAGAATGGTCATTTATTGTACGTACATTCTTTAAAATTGATACTTTTATGTTTGATTGTTTAAGTTGTTTTGTGAGCTCACTTATTTGTTTAATCAAGTTATTTTTTAACGCGCAATTATTTTCTTTTATAATAATTATTTCGGTAATAATATATTGTGCACAAATGTCGAAAAGCTCTTTCAACGACGCTCGAAGATTTGACGTTGAGCAAGAACTTCCGTTTAAATAAATTATGCGCGATGATGCATCATAGATAATTTTTTCTGTAGAGTACTCATTTTTTTTCTTACATATTTTTTCAAAATCGATTTGTTTTATCGGCCGTAATTCGATAGAATTTTTTGGTTTTTTGAGAAGTTCTACGATTCTAGGGTGATCAGTCCCGGTCCCGAAGTCTTCTGATGTGTCTTGATCTAAGTTAGTTTTGCGAAGTTTATTTGCTCTTGAACGCGTTAGAACTGCAACCGTCTCTGAAATATTTTTGGACATCTCTCGTAGGTCGTTAAGTTCAATTCGCGATAAAGCATCCGCGACCACGTTGTCTCTACCTTTTATGTATTCTATTTGAAAATCGTATTCTTCTATTACTAACCTAAATTTGGTTAAACGACTTGAAGGATTCGTCATTCCAAATAAATATACTAACGGTTTATGGTCAGTTTGGATAATAAATTTTTTACCGTACAAATATGGTCTAAAGTGTCTTACTCCCCACACAATAGCTAATAGTTCTTTTTCTATTGTGCAGTAATTTATTTCCGCTTTATTTAAAGTTCGACTCGCGAAAGCAATTGGTTTGTCATTATTATTTGATAAAACTGCTCCCACGGCTTTTCCTGAAGCATGCGTTTTAAGAATAAAGGTATTTTTTTCTGAAAAGTCTGGATACTCAAGTACTGGTGGTTCTATAAGTCTGGATTTTAGTTCGTTAAAAGCAGCTTCACATTCAGAAGTCCAAATAAATTTTACATTTTTTCGAGTTAAGCAATTTAATGGATTTGCTATCTCGGCAAAATTTTTGATGAAAGATCTATAATAGTTTGCAAAAGCTACAAATCGCTTGGTTGAGAGGGCATCGTGTGGTTTAGGAAAATTTTGAATAGCCCTTATTTTTTCTGGATCGGGTGAAACGCCCTTGTCTGAAATGACATGACCTAAATATAAAATTTCTTTGCGTAAAAAGTCACATTTGCTTGGATTATGTTTTAAATTGACATTTCGTAACCTTTGTAAAATCTTTACTAAATTCCTGTTATGACTAGCTAAATTTTCTCCAAACACTATTAAATCGTCTAAATATACAAAACATGAATCATAGTTTAATCCTGACATGGCAATTGTCATGGCTTTTGAAAAAACGTTAGGACTTATCTTAAGTCCCATTGGTAACCTAGTCATTTGATACTGACCCTTATTTGTAAATTTCTGTAGTCTATAACAACACGCCATTTACGAATTCCGTCACTATTTGCTTTTTTCGGTACAACTAAAAGTGGTGCAGACCATGCTGTCTTAGCTGGTTCAATTATACCGTCTTGTAACATTTTATCTATTTGATTTTCTATTTCCGCTTTTTGAGATTGTGGTAACCTATACGGTTTAACATATGCTGGAGTTACATTTCTTTCTAACTCAAGTTTGTGTTTATAAATATTTGTCACTGTCAAAATGTCATCCGTTAAGTGAAATACATCAGCAAATTTTGCACACGTATGTTCTATAGTATCTCTCTCCTCTTTGTTCAAATGTTTTAAATTTATTAAATCAAGTACTTTATCGACGCGTCTTACTGACGAATTTTCGATTTTTTCAAATGTACATATTTCGTAATCATTTAAACTAGCTATTTTGGGTTCAAAATTTTTTATATTGTCTTCTTCTTCTCGTACATTAAGAATTTTGACTGGAATGAGATTTGATTGCGGACGTGCTATACTTCCTGCAAAGCAGATTCCTTCACTTATCTGTTGTGGTAATACTATGCACTCGTGTTGGGATTCAACTCTAAAATATTTAATTATCTCACAACGCGATGGAATTAGCAAGTTATGATTAAATTGTGATTCAATAGGAAGTTTTATTTGTACTCCGTCATAAATGAATGAAAACTCCTGCGTTTCAAAATTAATTGACGCTTTATAAGTTTCAAAAAAATCTGAACCTAATATGCCTCCAACGTTGTCCTGAAATGACTCTAGAATAATCAACTCATGACTAATGTTTACATTGTTAATTTCTAAGGAAATGTAAGCTGATCCTTGTGATACCGCTGACCCAGTTACACCATTAATTTTTATTCGCTTTTTTAAATTGATATTCTGATATTTTGCTAAGTTTTTCGAAAAAATTGCACTGATTGAAGCACCTGTATCTAGTAAAAGTAAAATTTCATTTTGACCATAGTTAACACGAATATAATTTAAACTATTAATATTAAAAATTACATTAGTTGTAGAATCGAAAAAACTGCTGATTGCGTTCAGTATTTGATGTTGTCGGTTCTTGTCGTGTAAGCGTATTTATCTGATGGTCATTACCTTGTCTTCGAGGTGGTTGACTTCGTTGACCCCGATAATTTTGTTGACCAAGAAAATTTCTAAAATTTTGACTACCGCGACCGTATTGTTGAAAATTATATCGATTGTTTTCTCTTTGGCTTTGGAAATTATTCCTATTATTGTTATTCATATTATTATGTGACGTATTTCTAAAGTTTCTTGCTGTATTAGAGGGAAAATTTTTATTAAAATTGGAAAAATGATTTGGTGTACTTTTCCGTTGAAAGTGGAACATCGAAGCCTCGGTCTGAAATTGTATCGTCTCATCTTTTGCCGCATTAATCGCGTCATTCAATAATTCGTACTTCCTGCTTTTAATAATTGTACGGAGCTCCCCATTTAGGATACCCCGTCCAAATACATCTACCGCGACTTTTTCATTTTCGCGCCTAAAAATATCTACATTCTCTATATTATCCCCTGTCTGTGCTAGGGTTAACTTTGCTAGCAGTTCAGCAACGCTTTGTCCATACTCGTGGATATTTTTATGTCCTTGGCGACAATTTTGAAGTTGCATTAATAATGCTGGTGCTGATTCTCTCGGAAGGAAGTGCTTTTTTAAATCTACTATTAATTTGCGCGCGGCTTGGTATGTGTTGTTGAATCTAATCTTTTGATTATACGGAATACATGCCTTTAGCACATAATTTATTAATTGAGCTTTTCCTGCGACATCAAGAGTAGGTTCATATAATTCAATTCCTTCAATTAATCCGTGAGCAAATTCCGTATTACCACTCAACTTCGGCAAAAGGCTCGCGGCCGTTTTAAAATTAAATTTTTCCTCCATACTTAACTTACTTAACTAACTTAACTTACCGCACACTCTTTACTTAATTTATTTCGAAATTCTTGCAATCGCACTAATTCACTGCTCTTTCGTTTTTTGTGGTCCCTGTTTTGTCGACGTCCTGTGTCCTCCCTGAACGCGCGCAGCTCCTCGTTGAGGTTCCTCAATTTGGACAGCATCCCACATTCTTAGTCTCTGCTGGACGATGCTCGGCTTCCTGTCGGATCCTTCTCTCCACTCGCCGAATTGCTGTTGCCCGCTGTTGGTCACTTTTGAGTTACACATGTTTTGCCCCTTTTATCTGTTTGCAACACTTTGCACTAATTAAATCATCACTATCTTCAGACCTTTAACTTTTCCAGCTTTGCTGGCGCTGGCAGGGTCGCCATGTAATGTTGGTACCGGGGAAAATCACAAGTCGAGGGTTGTTTCACTAGCATTTATTTATTCACCACATTTAAGCTACATAGTTCGTTCGCGACGCTAGTCTGATCGTAACTTCCTTTTGACCTGAGTTTACCTCAATTTAATAAGTCGGCATCCGGTCAATAAACACCGCATCAGCATATTGGTGAACAATTGCAAAAGTGCATCAGCAAATGCCGATTAATACAAAAAAAACATATGAACTTCCTGTTATGGAAATATACTACAATTTGGGGATTTTTCCATTACACTAGTAACCATAGCAAACTATGCCAAACTCACCTAAATTACTTCGGCTACCATAAATCATCACTAACTAACCCGTACCACAACAAACTAAACCCAATCACTTTTAAATTATAAAAAAATGCTACTAACCATAACAAACTATGCCAAACGCACCTAAATTACTTCGGCTATCAAAAATCACCTCCAACTACACTTTACAGCAACAAACTAAGCCCAATCACTTTAAAATTACAAAAAAATGCTAAAAATTATAACAAAAAATACCAGAATCACCTAAATTACTTCGGCTACCGTAAATAACCCCCTACTATCCCTTACCACAACAAACCAAACCATATCAGTTTAAAATTACAAAAAAAGGTGTACAAATCATAACAAACTATGCCAGACTCACCTAAATTACATAGGCTACTCTAAATCATCACCAACTAACCCTTACCACAACAAACTAAACCCAATCACTTTTAAATTACAAAAAAATGCTAGTAACCATAGCAAACTATGCCAAACTCACTTAAATTACTTCGGCTACCATAAATCATCACTAACTAACCCTTACCACAACAAACTAAACCCAATCACTTTTAAATTACTAAAAAATGCTACTAACCATACCAAACTATGCCAAACTCACCTAAATTACTTCGGCTACCATAAATCATCACCAACTAACCCTTACCACAACAAACTGAGCCCAATCACTTTAATACTACAAAAAAATGCTAAAAATCATAACAAACTATACCAGAATCACCTAAATTACTTCGGCTATCGTAAATCACCCCCAACTGTCCCTTACCACAACAAACCAAACCATATCAGCTTAAAATTACAAAAAAAGGTGTACAAATCATAACAAATTATGCCAGACTCACCTAAATTACATAGGCTACTCTAAATCATCACCAACTAACCCTTACCACAACAAACTAAACCCAATCACTTTTAAATTACAAAAAAATGCTAGTAACCATAGCAAACTATGCCAAACTCACTTAAATTACTTCGGCTACCATAAATCATCACTAACTAACCCTTACCACAACAAACTAAACCCAATCAAATTTAAATTACAAAAAAATGCTAATAACCATAGCAAACTATGCCAAACTCACCTAAATTACTTCGGCTACCATAAATCATCACCAACTAACCCTTACCACAACAAACTGAGCCCAATCACTTTAAAACTACAAAAAAATGCTAAAAATCATAACAAACTATACCAGAATCACCTAAATTACTTCGGCTACCGTAAATCACCCCCAACTATCCCTTACCACAACAAACCAAACCATATCATCTTAAAATTACAAAAAAAGGTGTACAAATCATAACAAACTATGCCAGACTCACCTAAATTACATAGGCTACTCTAAATCATCACCAACTAACCCTTACCACAACAAACTAAACCCAATCACTTTTAAATTACAAAAAAATGCTAGTAACCATAGCAAACTATGCCAAACTCACTTAAATTACTTCGGCTACCATAAATCATCACTAACTAACCCTTACCACAACAAACTAAACCCAATCGCTTTTAAATTACAAAAAAATGCTACTAACCATAGAAAACTATGCCAAACTCACCTAAATTACTTCGGCTACCATAAATCATCACCAACTAACCCTTACCACAACAAACTAAACCCAATCACTTTTAAATTACAAAAAAATGCTACTAACCATAGCAAACTATGCCAAACTCACCTAAATTACTTCGGCTACCATAAATCATCACCAACTAACCCTTACCACAACAAACTAAACCCAATCACTTTTAAATTACAAAAAAATGCTACTAACCATAGCAAACTATGCCAAACTCACCTAAATTACTTCGGCTACCATAAATCATCACCAACTAATCCTTACCACAACAAACAAAACCCAATCACTTTTAAATTACAAAAAAATGCTAGTAATTATAACAAATTATGCCAAACTCACCTCAATTACTTCGGCTACCATAAATCATCACCAACTAATTCTTACCTCAACAAACTAAACCCAATCACTTTTAAATTACAAAAAAATGCTACTAACCATAGCAAACTATGCCAAACTCACCTAAATTACTTCGGCTATTAAAAATCACCCCCAACTACATTTTACAGCAACAAACTAAACCCAATCATTTTAAAATTACAAAAAAATGCTAAAAATCATAACAAACTATACCAGAATCACCTAAATTACTTCGGCTACCGTAAATCACCCCCAACTATCCCTTACCACAACAAACCAAACCATATTATCTTAAAATTACAAAAAAAGGTGTACAAATCATAACAAACTATGCCACTCACCTAAATTACTTCGGCTACTCTAAATCATCACCAACTAACCCTTACCACAACAAACTAAACCCAATCACTTTTAAATTACAAAAAAATGCTAGTAACCATAGCAAACTATGCCAAACTCACCTAAATTACTTCGGCTATCAAAAATCACCCCAACTACACTTTACAGAAACAAACTAAGCCCAATCATTTTAAAATTACAAAAAAATTCTAAAAATCATAACAAACTATACCAGAATCACCTAAATTACTTCGGCTACCGTAAATCACCCCCAATTATCCCTTATTACAACAAACCAAACCATATCATCTTAAAATTACAAAAAAAGGTGTACAAATCATAACAAACTATGCCAGACTCACCTAAATTACTTCGGCTATTCTAAATCATCACCAACTAACCCTTACCACAACAAACTAAACCCAATCATTTTTAAATTACAAAAAAATGCTAATAACCATAGCAAACTATGCCAAACTCACCTAAATTACTTCCGCTACCATAAATCATCACCAACTAACCCTTACCACAACAAACTAAACCCAATCACTTTTAAATTACAAAAAAATGCTACTAACCATAGCAAATTATGCCAAACTCACCTAAATTACTTCGGCTATCAAAAATCACCCCCAACTACACTTTACAGAAACAAACTAAGCCCAATCACTTTAAAATTACAAAAAAATGCTAAAAATCATAACAAACTATACCAGAATCACCTAAATTACTTCGGCTAATGTAAATCACCCCCAACTATTCCTTACTACAACCAACCAAACCATATCATCTTAAAATTACAAAAAAAGGTGTACAAATCATAGCAAACAATGCCAGACTCACCTAAATTACATAGGCTACTCTAAATCATCACCAACTAACCCTTACCACAACAAACTAAACCCAATCACTTTTAAATTACAAAAAAATGCTAGTAACCATAGCAAACTATGCCAAACTCACTTAAATTACTTCGGCTACCATAAATCATCACTAACTAACCCTTACCACAACAAACTAAACCCAATTACTTTTAAATTACAAAAAAATGCTACTAACCATAGCAAACTATGCCAAACTCACCTAAATTACTTCGGCTACCATAAATCATCACCAACTAACCCTTACCACAACAAACTGAGCCCAATCACTTTAAAACTACAAAAAAATGCTAAAAATCATAACAAACTATACCAGAATCACCTAAATTACTTCGGCTACCGTAAATCACCCCAACGATCCCTTACCACAACAAACCAAACCATATCATCTTAAAATTACAAAAAAAGGTGTACAAATCATAACAAACTCTGCCAGACTCACCTAAATTACTTCGGCTACTCTAAATCATCACCAACTAACCCTTACCACAACAAACTAAACCCAATCACTTTTAAATTACAAAAAAATGCTAGTAACCATAGCAAACTATGCCAAACTCACCTAAATTACTTCGGCTACCATAAATCATCACCAACTAACCCTTACCACAACAAACTAAACCCAATCACTTTTAAATTACAAAAAAATGCTACTAACCATAGCAAACTATACCAAACTCACCTAAATTACTTCGGCTATCAAAAATCACCCCCAACTACACTTTACAGACACAAACTAAGCCCTATCACTTTAAAATTACAAAAAAATGCTAAAAATCATAACAAACTATACCAGAATCACCTAAATTACTTCGGCTACCGTAAATCACCCCCAACTATCCCTTACCACAACAAACCAAACCATATCATCTTTAAATTACAAAAAAAGGTGTACAAATCATAACAAACTATGCCAGACTCACCTAAATTATTTCGGCTACTCTAAATCATTACCAACTAACCCTTACCACAACAAACTAAACCCAATCACTTTTAAATTACAAAAAAATGCTAGTAACCATAGCAAACTATGCCAAACTCACTTAAATTACTTCGGCTACAAGAAATCATCACTAACTAACCCTTTCCACAACAAACTAAACCCAATCACTTTTAAATTACAAAAAAATGCTACTAACCATAGCAAACTATGCCAAACTCACCTAAATTACTTCGGCTACCATAAATCATCACCAACTAACCCTTACCACAACAAACTAAACCCAATCACTTTTAAATTACAAAAAAATGCTACAAACCATAGCAAACTATGCCAAACTCACCTAAATTACTTCGGCTACCATAAATCATCACCAACTAACCCTTACCACAACAAACTAAACCCAATCACTTTTAAATTACAAAAAAATGCTACTAACCATAGCAAATTATGCCAAACTCACCTCAATTACTTCTGCTACCATAAATCATCACCAACTAATTCTTACCTCAACAAACTAAACCCAATCACTTTTAAATTACAAAAAAATGCTTCTAACCATAGCAAACTATGCCAAACTCACCTAAATTAATTCGGCTATTAAAAATCACGCCCAACTACACTTTACAGCAACAAACTAAACCCAATCATTTTAAAATTACAAAAAAATGCTAAAAATCATAACAAACTATACCAGAATCACCTAAATTACTTCGGCTACCGTAAATCACCCCCAACTATCCCTTACCACAACAAACCAAACCATATTATCTTAAAATTACAAAAAAAGGTGTACAAATCATAACAAACTATGCCACTCACCTAAATTACTTCGGCTACTCTAAATCATCACCAACTAACCCTTACCACAACAAACTAAACCCAATCACTTTTAAATTACAAAAAAATGCTAGTAAACATAGCAAACTATGCCAAACTCACCTAAATTACTTCGGCTATCAAAAATCACCCCCAACTACACTTTACAGCAACAAACTAAGCCCAATCATTTTAAAATTACAAAAAAATGATAAAAATCATAACAAACTATACCAGAATCACCTAAATTACTTCGGCTACCGTAAATCACCCCCAACTATCCCTTATTACAACAAACCAAACCATATCATCTTAAAATTACAAAAAAAGGTGTACAAATCATAACAAACTATGCCAGACTCACCTAAATTACTTCGGCTACTCTAAATCATCACCAACTAACCCTTACCACAACAAACTAAACCCAATCATTTTTAAATTACAAAAAAATGCTAATAACCATAGCAAACTATGCCAAACTCACCTAAATTACTTCGGCTACCATAAATCATCACCAACTAACATTTACCACAACAAACTAAAACCAATCACTTTTAAATTACAAAAAAATGCTACTAACCATTGCAAATTATGCCAAACTCACCTAAATTACTTAGGCTATCAAAAATCACCCCCAACTACACTTTACAGCAACAAACTAAGCCCAATCACTTTAAAATTACAAAAAAATGCTAAAAATCATAACAAACTATACCAGAATCACCTAAATTACTTCGGCTACCGTAAATCACCCCCAACTATCCCTTATTACAACAAACCAAACCATATCATCTTAAAATTACAAAAAAAGGTGTACAAATCATAACAAACTATGCCAGACCCACCTAAATTACTTCGGCTACTCTAAATCATCACCAACTAACCCTTACCACAAACTAAACCCAATCATTTTTAAATTACAAAAAAATGCTAATAACCATTGCAAACTAGGCCAAACTCACCTAAATTACTTCGGCTACCATAAATCATCACCAACTAATCCTTACCACAACAAACTAAACCCAATCACTTTTAAATTACAAAAAAATGCTACTAACCATTGCAAATTATGCCAAACTCACCTAAATTACTTCGGCTATCAAAAATCACCCCCAACTACACTTTACAGCAACAAACTAAGCCCAATCATTTTAAAATTACAAAAAAATGCTAAAAATCATAACAAACTATACCAGAATCACCTAAATTACTTCGGCTACCGTAAATCACCCCCAACTATCACTTATTACAACAAACCAAACCATATCATCTTAAAATTACAAAAAAACGTGTACAAATCATAACAAACCATGCCAGACCCACCTAAATTACTTCGGCTATTCTAAATCATCACCAACTAACCCTTACCACAACAAACTAAACCCAATCACTTTTAAATTACAAAAAAATGCTAGTAACCATAGCAAACTATGCCAAACTCACCTAAATAACTTCGGATACCGTAAATCATCACCAACTAACCCTTACCACAACAAACTAAACGAAATTACTTTTAAATTACATAAAAATGCTACTAACCATAGCAAACTATGCTAAACTCACCTAAATTACTTCGGCTATCAAAAATCACCCCCAACTACACTTTACAGCAACAAACTAAGCCCAAACACTTTAAAATTACAAAAAAATGCTAAAAATCATAACAAACTATACCAGAATCACCTAAATTACTTCGGCTACCGTAAATCACCCCCAACTATCCCTTACCACAACAAACCAAACCATATCATCTTGAAATTATAAAAAAAGGTGTACAAATCATAACAAACTATGCCAGACTCACCTAAATTACTTCGGTTACCATAAATCATCACCAACTAATCCTTACCACAACAAACTAAACCCAATCATTTTTAAATTACAAAAAAATGCTACTAACCATAGCAAACTATGCCAAACTCACCTAAATTACTTCGGTTACCATAAATCATCACCAACTAATCCTTACCACAACAAACTAAACCCAATCATTTTTAAATTACAAAAAAATGCTACTAACCATAGCAAACTATGCCAAACTCACCTAAATTACTTCGGCTATCTAAAATCACCTGCAACTACACTTTACAGCAACAAACTAAGCCCAATCACTTTAAAATTACAAAAAAATGCTAAAAATCATAACAAACTAAACCAGAATCACCTAAATTACTTCAGCTACCGTAAATCACCCCCAACTATCCCTTACCACAACAAACCAAACCATATCATCTTAAAATTACAAAAAAAGGTGTACAAATCATAACGAACTATGCCAGACTCACCTAAATTACTTCAGCTACTCTAAATCATCACCAACTAACCCTTACGACAACAAACTAAACCCAATCACTTTTAAATTACAAAAAAATGCTAGTAACCATAGCAAACTATGCCAAACTCACCTAAATTACTTCGGCTACCATAAATCATCACCAACTAACCTTTACCACAACAAACTAAACCCAATCACTATTAAATTACAAAAAAATGCTACTAACCATGGCAAACTATGCCAAACTCACCTAAATTACTTTGGCTACCATAAATCATCACCAACTAACCCTTACCACAACAAACTAAACAAAATCACTTTTAAATTACAAAAAAATGCTAGTAACCATAGCAAACTATGCCAAACTCACCTAAATTACTTCGGCTACCATAAATCATCACTAACTATCCCTTACCACAACAAACTAAACCCAATCACTTTTAAATTACAAAAAAATGCTACTAACCATAGCAAACTATGCCAAACTCACCTAAATTACTTCGGCTATTAAAAATCACCCCCAACTACACTTTACAGTAACAAACTAAACCCAATCATTTTAAAATTACAAAAAAATGCTAAAAATCATAACAAACTATACCAGAATCACCTAAATTACTTCGGCTACAGTAAATCACCCCCAACTATCCCTTACCACAACAAACCAAACCATATTATCTTAAAATTACAAAAAAAGGTGTACAAATCATAACAAACTATGCCACTCACCTAAATTACTTCGGCTACTCTAAATCATCACCAACTAACCCTTACCACAACAAACTAAACCCAATCACTTTTAAATTACAAAAAAATGCTAGTAACCATAGCAAACTATGCCAAACTCACCTAAATTACTTCGGCTATTAAAAATCACCCCCAACTACACTTTACAGCAACAAACTAAGCCCAATCATTTTAAAATTACAAAAAAATGCTAAAAATCATAACAAACTATACCAGAATCACCCAAATTACTTCGGCTACCGTAAATCACCCCCAACTATCCCTTATTACAACAAACCAAACCATATCATCTTAAAATTACAAAAAAAGGTGTACAAATCATAACAAACTATGCCAGACTCACCTAAAGTACATAGGCTACTCTAAATCATCACCAACTAACCCTTACCACAACAAACTAAACCCAATCACGTTTAAATTACAAACAAATGCTACTAAACATAGCAAACTATGCTAAACTCACCTAAATTACTTCGGCTATCAAAAATCACCCCCAACTACACTTTACAGCATCAAACTAATCCCAAACACTTTAATATTACAAAAAAATGCTAAAAATCATAACAAACTATACCAGAATCACTTAAATTACTTCGGCTACCGTAAATCACCCCCAACTATCCATTACCACAACAAACCAAACCATATCATCTTAAAATTACAAAAAAAGGTGTACAAATCATAACAAACAATGCCAGACTCACCTAAATTACATAGGCTACCATAAATCATCACCAACTAACCCTTACCACAACAAACTAAACCCAATCACTTTTAAATTACAAAAAAATGCTACTAACCATAGCAAATTATGCCAAACTCACCTAAATTACTTCGGCTATCAAAAATCACCCCCAACTACACTTTACAGAAACAAACTAAGCCCAATCACTTTAAAATTACAAAAAAATGCTAAAAATCATAACAAACTATACCAGAATCACCTAAATTACTTCGGCTAATGTAAATCACCCCCAACTATCCCTTACCACAACCAACCAAACCATATCATCTTAAAATTACAAAAAAAGGTGTACAAATCATAACAAACTATGCCAGACTCACCTAAATTAGTTCGGCTATTCTAAATCATCACCAACTAACCCTTACCACAACAAACTAAACCCAATCACTTTTAAATTACAAAAAAATGCTAGTAACCATAGCAAACTATGCCAAACTCACCTAAATTACTTCGGCTACCATAAATCATCACCAACTAACCCTTACCACAACAAACTAAACGAAATCACTTTTAAATTACAAAAAAATGCTACTAAACATAGCAAACAATGCTAAACTCACCTAAATTACTTCGGCTATCAAAAATCACCCCCAACTACACTTTACAGCATCAAACTAATCCCAAACACTTTAATATTACAAAAAAATGCTAAAAATCATAACAAACTATACCAGAATCACTTAAATTACTTCGGCTACCGTAAATCACCCCCAACTATCCATTACCACAACAAACCAAACCATATCATCTTAAAATTACAAAAAAAGGTGTACAAATCATAACAAATAATGCCAGACTCACCTAAATTACATAGGCTACTCTAAATCATCACCAACTAACCCTTACCACAACAAACTAAACCCAATCACTTTTAAATTACAAAAAAATGCTAGTAACCATAGCAAACTATGCCAAACTCACCTAAATTACTTCGGCTATCAAAAATCACCCCCAACTACACTTTACAGCAACAAACTAAGCCGAATCACTTTACAATTACAAAAAAATGTTAAAAATCATAACAAACTATACCAGAATCACCTAAATTACATCGGCTACCGTAAATCACCCCCAACTATCCCTTACCACAACAAACCAAACCATATTATCTTAAAATTAAAAAAAAAGTTGTACACATCATAACAAACTATGCCAGACTCACCTAAATTACTTCGGCTATTCTAAATTATCACCAACTAATCCTTACCACAACAAACTAAACCCAATCACTTTTAAATTACAAAAAAATGCTAGTAACCATAGCAAACTATGCCAAACTTACCTCAATTACTTCGGCTACCATAAATCATCACCAACTAACCCTTACCACAACAAACTAAACCCAATCACTTTTAAATTACAAAAAAATGCTACTAACCATAGCAAACTAAGCCAAACTCACCTAAATTACTTCGGCTAGCAAAAATCACCCCCAACTACACTTTACAGCAACAAACTAACCCCAATCACTTTAAAATTACAAAAAAATGATAAAAATCATAACAAACTATACCAGAATCACCTAAATTACTTCGGCTACCGTAAATCACCCCCAACTATCCCTTACCACAACAAACCGAACCATATAATCTTAAAATTAAAAAAAAGGTGTACAAATCATAACAAACTATGCCAGACTCACCTAAATTACTTCGGCTACTCTAAATCATCACCAACTAACCCTTACCACAACAAACTAAACCCAATCACTTTTAAATTACAAAAAAATGCTAGTAACCATAGCAAACTATGCCAAACTCAGCTAAATTACTTCGGCTACCTTAATCATCACCAACTAACACTTACCACAACAAACCAAACCCAATCACTTTTAAATTACAAAAAAATGCTACTAACCATAGCAAACTATGCCAAACTCACCTAAATTACTTCGGCTACCATAAATCATCACCAACTAACCCTTACCACAACAAACTAAACCGAATCACTTTTAAATTACAAAAAAATGCTACTAACCATAGCAAACTATGCGAAACTCACCTAAATTACTTCGGCTATCAAAAATCACCCCCAACTACACTTTACAGCAACAAACTAAGCCCAATCACTTTAAAATTACAAAAAAATGCTAAAAATCATAACAAACTATACCAGAATCACCTAAATTACTTCGGCTACCGTAAATCACCCCCAACTATCCCTTTCCACAACAAACCAAACCATATCATCTTAAAATTACAAAAAAAGGTGTACAAATCCAAACAAACTATGCCAGACTCACCAAAATTACTTCGGCTACGCTAAATCATCACCAACTAACACTTACCACAACAAACCAAACCCAATCACTTTTAAATTACAAAAAAATGCTACTAACCATAGCAAGCTATGCCAAACTCACCTAAATTACTTCGGCTACCATAAATCATCACCAACTAAACCTTACCACAACAAACTAAACCCAATCACTTTTAAATTACAAAAAAATGCTACTAACCATAGCAAACTATGCCAAACTCACCTAAATTACTTCGGCTATCAAAAATCACACCCAACTACACTTTACAGCAACAAACTAAGCCCAATCACATTAAAATTACAAAAAAATGCTAAAAATCATAACAAACTACACCAGAATCACCTAAATTACTTCGGCTATTGTAAATCACCCCCAACTATCCCTTACCACAACAAACCAAACCATGTCATCTTAAAATTACAAAAAAAGGTGTACAAAGCATAACAAACTATGCCAGACTCACCTAAATTACTTCGGCTACTCTAAATCATCACCAAATAACCCTTACCACAACAAACTAAACCCAATCACTTTTAAATTACAAAAAAAAGCTACTAACCATAGCAAACCATGCCAAACTCACCTAAATTATTTTGGCTACCATAAATCATCACCAACTAACCCTTACCACAACAAACTAAACCCAATCACTTTTAAATTACAAAAAAATGCTACTAACCATAGCAAACTATGCCAAACTCACCTAAATTACTTCGGCTATCAAAAATCACCCCCAACTACACTTTACAACAACAAACTAAGCCCAACCAATTTTAAATTACAAAAAAATGCTAAAAATCATAACAAACTATACCAGAATCACCAAATTACTTCGGCTACCGTAAATCACCCCCAACTATCCCTTACCACAACAAACCAAACCATATCATCTTAAAATTACAAAAAAAATGTACAAATCATAACAAACTATGCCAAACTCACCTAAATTACTTCGGCTACTTTAAATCTTCACCAACTAACCCTTACCACAACAAACTAAACCCAATCACTTTTAAATTACAAAAAATTGCTACTAACCACAGCAAACTACGCCAAACTCACCTAAATTACTTCGGCTACTTTAAATCTTCACCAACTAACCCTTACCACAACAAACTAAACCCAATCACTTTTAAATTACAAATAAATGCTACTAACCATAGCAAACTATGCCAAACTCACCTACATTACTTCAGCTACCATAAATCATCACCAACTAACCCTTACCACAACAAACTAAACCCAATCACTTTTAAATTACAAAAAAATGCTACTAACCATAGCAAACTATGCCAAACTCACCTAAATTACTTCGGCTATCAAAAATCGCCCCCAACTACACTTTACAGCAACAAACTAAGCCCAACCAATTTTAAATTACAAAAAAATGCTAAAAATCATAACAAACTATACCAGATTTACCTAAATTACTTCGGCTACCGTAAATCACCCCCAACTATCCCTTACCACAACAAACCAAACCATATCATCTTAAAATTACAAAAAAGGTGTACAAAACATAAAAAACTATGCCAGACTGACCTAAATTACTTCGGCTACTCTAAATCATCACCAACTAACCCTTACCACAACAAACTAAACCCAATCACTTTAAATTACAAAAAAATGCTACTAACCATAGCAAACTATGCCAAACTCACCTACATTACTTCTGCTACCGTAAATCATCACCAACTAACCCTTACCACAACAAACTAAACCCAATCACTTTTAAATTACAAAAAAATGCTACTAACCATAGCAAACTATGCCAAACTCACCTAAATTACTTCGGCTATTAAATATCACCCCCAACTACACTTTACAGCAACAAACTAAGCCCAATCACTTTAAAATTACAAAAAAATGCTAAAAATCATATCAAACTATACCAGAATCACCTAAATTACTTCGGCTACCGTAAATCACCCCCAACTATCGCTTACCGCAACAAACCAAACAATATCATCTTAAAATTACAAAAAAGGTGTACAAATCATAACAAACTATGCCAGACTCACCTAAATTACTTCGGCTTATCTAAATCATCACCAACTAACCCTTACCACAACAAACTAAACCCAATCACTTTTAAATTACAAAAAAATGCTACTAACCATAGCAAACTATGCCAAACTCACCTCAATTACTTCGGCTACCATAAATCATCACCAACTAACCCTTACCAAAACAAACTAAACCCAATCACTTTAAAATTACAAAAAAATGCTACTAACCATAGCAAACAATGCCAAACTCACCTAAATTACTTCGGCTATCAAAAATCACACCCAACTACACTTTACAGCAACAAGCTAAACCCAATCACTTTAAAATTACAATAAAATGCTAAAAATCATAACAAACTATACCAGAATCACCTAAATTACTTCGGCTACCGTAAATCACCCCCAACTATCCCTTACCACAACAAAGCAAACCATGTCATCTTAAAATTACAAAAAAAGGTGTGCAAAGCATAACAAACTATGCCAGACTCACCTAAATTACTTCGGCTACTCTAAATCATCACCAACTAACCCTTACCACAACAAACTAAACCCAATCACTTTTAAATTACAAAAAAAACTACTATCCATAGCAAACCATGCCAAACTCACCTAAATTATTTCGGCTACCATAAATCATCACCAACTAACCCTTACCACAACAAACTAAACCCAATCACTTTTAAATTACAAAAAAATGCTACTAACCATAGCAAACTATGCCAAACTCACCTAAATTACTTCGGCTATCAAAAATGACCGCCAACTACACTTTACAGCAACAAACTAAGCCCAATCACTTTAAAATTACAAAAAATGCTAAAAATCATAACAAACTATACCAGAAACACCTAAATTATTTCGGCTACCGTAAATCACCCCAAACTAACCCTTACCACAACAAACCAAACCATATCATCTTAAAATTACAAAAAAAGGTGTACAAATCATAACAAACTAAGCCAGACTCACCTAAATAACTTCGGCTACTCTAAATCATCACCAACTAACCCTTACCACAACAAACTAAACCGAATCACTTTTAAATTACAAAAAAATGCTACTAACCATAGCAAACTATGCCAAACTCACCTAAATTACTTCGGCTATCAAAAATCACCCCCAACTACACTTTACAGCAACAAACTAAGCCCAATCACTTTAAAATTTCAAAAAAATGCTAAAAATCATAACAAACTATACCAGAATCACCTAAATTACTTCGGCTACCGTAAATCACCCCCAACTATCCCTTTCCACAACAAACCAAACCATATCATCTTAAAATTACAAAAAAAGGTGTACAAATCATAACAAACTATGCCAGACTCACCTACATTACTTCGGCTACTCTAAATCATTACCAACTAACCCTTACCACAACAAACTAAACCCAATCACTTTTAAATTACAAAAAAATGCTACTAACCATAGCAAACTATGCCAAACTCACCTAAATTACTTCGGCTACCATAAATCATCACCAACTAACCCTTACCACAACAAACTAAACCCAATCACTTTTAAATTACAAAAAAATGCTACTAGCCATAGCAAACTATGCCAAACTCACCTCAATTACTTGGGCTACCATAAATCATCACCAACTAACCCTTACCAAAACAAACTAAACCCAATCACTTTAAAATTACAAAAAAATGCTACTAACCATAGCAAACAATGCCAAACTCACCTAAATTACTTCGGCTATCAAAAATCACACCCAACTACACTTTACAGCAACAAACTAAGCCCAATCACTTTAAAATTACAATAAAATGCTAAAAATCATAACAAACTATACCAGAATCACCTAAATTACTTCGGCTACCGTAAATCACCCCCAACTATCCCTTACCACAACAAACCAAACCATATCATCTTAAAATTACAAAGAAGGTGTACAAATTATAACAAACGATGCCAAACTCACCTAAGTTACTTCGGCTACTCTAAATCATCACCAACTAACGATTACCACAACAAACTAAACCCAATCACTTTTAAATTACAAAAAAATGCTACTAACCATAGAAAACTATGCCAAACTCACCTAAATTACTTCGGCTACCATAAATCATCACCAACTAACCCTTACCACAACAAACTAAACCCAATCACTTTTAAATTACAAAAAAATGCTACTAACCATAGCAAACTATGCCAAACTCACCTAAATTACTTCGGCTACCATAAATCATCACCAACTAACCCTTACCACAACAAACTAAACCCAATCACTTTTAAATTACAAAAAAATATTACTAACCATAGCAAACTATGCCAAACTCACCTAAATTACTTCGGCTATCAAAAATCACCCCCAACTACACTTTACAGCAACAAACTAAGCCCAATCACTTTAAAATTACAAAAAAATGCTAAAAATCATAACAAACTATACCAGAATCACCTAAATTACTTCGGCTACCGTAAATCACCCCCAACTAGCCCTTACCACAACAAACCAAACCATATCATCTTAAAATTACAAAAAAAGGTGTACAAATCATAACCAACTATGCCAGACTCACCTAAATTACTTCGGCTACTCTAAATCATCACCAACTAACCCTTACCACAACAAACTAAACCCAATCACTTTTAAATTACAAAGAAATGCTACTAACCATAGCAAACTATGCCAAACTCACCAAAATTACTTCGGCTACCATAAATCATCACCAACTAACCCTTACCACAACAAACTAAACCCAATCACTTTTAAATTACAAAAAAATGCTACTAACCATAGCAAACTATGCCAAACTCACCTAAATTACTTCGGCTATCAAAAATCACCCCCAACTACACTTTACAACAACAAACTAAGCCCAACCAATTTTAAATTACAAAAAAATGCTAAAAATCATAACAAACTATACCAGAATCACCAAATTACTTCGGCTACCGTAAATCACCCCCAACTATCCCTTACCACAACAAACCAAACCATATCATCTTAAAATTACAAAAAAAAGTGTACAAATCATAACAAACTATGCCAAACTCACCTAAATTACTTCGGCTACTTTAAATCTTCACCAACTAACCCTTACCACAACAAACTAAACCCAATCACTTTTAAATTACAAAAAATTGCTACTAACCACAGCAAACTACGCCAAACTCACCTAAATTACTTCGGCTACTTTAAATCTTCACCAACTAAACCTTACCACAACAAACTAAACCCAATCATTTTTAAATTACAAAAAAATGCTACTAACCATAGCAAACTATGCCAAACTCACCTAAATTACTTCGGCTACCATAAATCATCACCAACTAACCCTTACCACAACAAACTAAACCCAATCACTTATAAATTACAAAAAATGCTACTAACCATAGCAAACTATGCCAAACTCACCTAAATTACTTCGGCTATCAAAATTCACCCCCAACAACACTTTACAGCAACAAACTAAGCCCAATCACTTTAACATTACAAAAAAATGCTAAAAATCATAACACACTATACCAGAATCACCTAAATTACTTCGGCTACCGTCAATCACCCCCAACTATCCCTTACCACAACAAACCAAACCATATCATCTTAAAATTACAAAAAAGGTGTACAAATCATAACAAACTATGCCAGACTCACCTAAATTACTTCGGCTACTCTAAATCATTACCAACTAACGCTTACCACAACAAACTAAACCCAATCACTTTTAAATTACAAAAAAATGCTACTAACCATAGCAAACTATGCCAAACTCACCTAAATTACTTCGGCTATCAAAAATCACCCCCAACTACATTTTACAGCAACAAACTAAGCCCAATCACTTTAAAATTACAAAAAAATGCTAAAAATCAAAACAAACTATAACAGAATCACCTAAAAAACTTCGGCTACCGTAAATCACCCCCAACTATCCTTTACCACAACAAACCAAACCATATCATCTTAAAATTACAAAAAAAGGTGTTCAAATCATAACAAACTATGCGAGACTCACCTAAATTACTTCGGCTACTCTAAATCATCACCAACTAACCCTTACCACAACAAACTAAACCCAATCACTTTTAAATTACAAAAAAATGCTACTAACCATAGCAAACTATGCCAAACTCACCTAAATTACTTCGGCTATCAAAAATCACCAACAACTACTCTTTACAGCAACGAACTAAGCCCAATCACTTTAAAATTACAAAAAAATGCTAAAAATCATATCAAACTATACCAGAATCACCTAAATTACTTCGGCTAGCGTAAATCACCCCCAACTATCCCTTACCACAACAAACCAAACCATATCATCTTAAAATTACAAAAAAGGTGTACAAATCATAACAAACTATGCCAGACTCACCTAAATTACTTCGGCTTATCTAAATCATCACCAACTAACCCTTACCACAACAAACTAAACCCAATCTCTTTTAAATTACAAAAAAATGCTACTAACCATAGCAAACTATGCCAAACTCACCTACATTATTTCTGCTACCATAAATCATCACCAACTAACCCTTACCACAACAAACTAAACCCAATCACTTTTAAATTACAAAAAAATGCTACTAACCATAGCAAACTATGCCAAACTCACCTAAATTACTTCGGCTATTAAATATCACCCCCAACTACACTTTACAGCAACAAACTAAGCCCAATCATTTTAAAATTACAAAAATATGCTAAAAATCATATCAAACTATACCAGAATCACCTAAATTACTTCGGCTATCGTAAATCACCCCTAACTATCGCTTACCACAACAAACCAAACCATATCATCTTAAAATTACAAAAAAATATTACTAACCATAGCAAACTATGCCAAACTCACTTAAATTACTTCGGCTATCAAAAATCACCCCCAACTACACTTTACAGCAACAAACTAAGCCGAATCACTTTAAAATTACAAAAAAATGCTAAAAATCATATCAAACTTTACCAGAATCACCTAAATTACTTCGGCTACCGTAAATCAGCCCCAACTATCCCTTAACACAACAAACCAAACCATATAATCTTAAAATTACAAAAAAAGGTGTACAAATCATAACAAACTATGCCAGACTTACCTAAATTACTTCGGCTACTCTAAATCATCACCAACTAACCCTTACCACAACAAACTAAACCCAATCACTTTTAAATTACAAAAAAATGCCACTAAACATAGCAAACTATGCCAAACTCACCTAAATTACTTCGGCTACCGTAGATCATTACCAACTAACCCTTACCACAACAAACTAAACCCAATAACTTTTAAATTACAAAAAATGCTACTAACCATAGCAAACTATGCCAAACTCACCTAAATTACTTCGGCTATCAAAAATCACCCCCAACTACACTTTACAGAAACAAACTAAGCCCAATCACTTTAAAATTACAAAAAAATGCTAAAAATCATAACAAACTACACCAGAATCTCCTAAATTACTTCGGCAACCGTAAATCACCCCCAACTATTACTTACCACAACAAACCTAACCATATCATCTTAAAATTACAAAAAAAGGTGTACAAATCATAACAAACTATGCCAGACTCACCTAAATTACTTCGGCTACTCTAAATCATCACCAACTAACCCTTACCACAACAAATTAACCCAATCACTTTTAAATTACAAAAAAATGCTACTAACCATAGCAAACTATGCCAAACTCACCTAAATTACTTCGGCTACCATAACTCATCACCAACTAACCCTTACCACAACAAACTAAACCCAATCAATTTTAAGTTACAAAAAAATACTACTAACCATAGCAAACTATGCCAAACTCACCTAAATTACTTCGGCTATCAAAAATTACCCCCAACTACACTTTACAGCAACAAACTAAGCCCAATCATTTTAACATTACAAAAAAATGCTAAAAATCATAACAAACTATACCAGAATCACCTAAATTACTTCGGCTACCGTAAATCACCCCCAACTATCCCTTACCACAACAAACCAAACCATATCATCTTAAAATTACAAAAAAAAGTGTACAAATCATAACAAATTATGCCAGACTCACCTAAATTACTTCGGCTACTCTAAATCATCACCAACTAACCCTTACCACAACAAACTAAACCCAATCACTTTTAAATTACAAAGAAATGCTACTAACCATAGCAAACTATGCCAAACTCACCAAAATTACTTCGGCTACCATAAATCATCACCAACTAACCCTTACCACAACAAACTAAACCCAATCACTTTTAAATTACAAAAAAATGCTACTAACCATAGCAAACTATGCCAAACTCACCTAAATTACTTCGGCTATCAAAAATCACCCCCAACTACACTTTACAACAACAAACTAAGCCCAACCAATTTTAAATTACAAAAAAATGCTAAAAATCATAACAAACTATACCAGAATCACCTAAATTACTTCGGCTACCGTCAATCACCCCCAACTATCCCTTACCACAACAAACCAAACCATATCATCTTAAAATTACAAAGAAGGTGTACAAATTATAACAAACGATGCCAAACTCACCTAAGTTACTTCGGCTACTCTAAATCATCACCAACTAACGATTACCACAACAAACTAAACCCAATCACTTTTAAATTACAAAAAAATGCTACTAACCATAGAAAACTATGCCAAACTCACCTAAATTACTTCGGCTACCATAAATCATCACCAACTAACCCTTACCACAACAAACTAAACCCAATCACTTTTAAATTACAAAAAAATGCTACTAACCATAGCAAACTATGCCAAACTCACCTAAATTACTTCGGCTACCATAAATCATCACCAACTAACCCTTACCACAACAAACTAAACCCAATCACTTTTAAATTACAAAAAAATTCTACTAACCATAGCAAACTATGCCAAACTCACCTAAATTACTTCGGCTATCAAAAATCACCCCCAACTACACTTTACAGCAACAAACTAAGCCCAATCACTTTAAAATTACAAAAAAATGCTAAAAATCATAACAAACTATACCAGAATCACCTAAATTACTTCGGCTACCGTAAATCACCCCCAACTAGCCCTTACCACAACAAACCAAACCATATCATCTTAAAATTACAAAAAAAGGTGTACAAATCATAACAAACTATGCCAGACTCACCTAAATTACTTCGGCTACTCTAAATCATCACCAACTAACCCTTACCACAACAAACTAAACCCAATCACTTTTAAATTACAAAGAAATGCTACTAACCATAGCAAACTATGCCAAACTCACCAAAATTACTTCGGCTACCATAAATCATCACCAACTAACCCTTACCACAACAAACTAAACCCAATCACTTTTAAATTACAAAAAAATGCTACTAACCATAGCAAACTATGCCAAACTCACCTAAATTACTTCGGCTATCAAAAATCACCCCCAACTACACTTTACAACAACAAACTAAGCCCAACCAATTTTAAATTACAAAAAAATGCTAAAAATCATAACAAACTATACCAGAATCACCAAATTACTTCGGCTACCGTAAATCACCCCCAACTATCCCTTACCACAACAAACCAAACCATATCATCTTAAAATTACAAAAAAAAGTGTACAAATCATAACAAACTATGCCAAACTCACCTAAATTACTTCGGCTACTTTAAATCTTCACCAACTAACCCTTACCACAACAAACTAAACCCAATCACTTTTAAATTACAAAAAATTGCTACTAACCACAGCAAACTACGCCAAACTCACCTAAATTACTTCGGCTACTTTAAATCTTCACCAACTAAACCTTACCACAACAAACTAAACCCAATCATTTTTAAATTACAAATAAATGCTACTAACCATAGCAAACTATGCCAAACTCACCTAAATTACTTCGGCTATCAAAAATCACCCCCAACTACACTTTACAGCAACAAACTAAGCCCAACCAATTTTAAATTACAAAAAAATGCTAAAAATCATAACAAACTATACCAGAATCACCAAATTACTTCGGCTACCATAAATCACCCCCAACTATCCCTTACCACAACAAACCAAACCATATTATCTTAAAATTACAAAAAAGGTGTACAAATCATAACAAACTATGCCAGACTCACCTAAATTACTTCGGCTTATCTAAATCATCACCAACTAACCCTTATCACAACAAACTAAACGCAATCACTTTTAAATTACTAAAAAATGCTACTAACCATAGCAAGCTATGCCAAACTCACCTAAATTACTTCGGCTACCATAAATCATCACCAACTAACCCTTACCGCAACAAAATAAACCCAATCACTTTTAAATTACAAAAAAATGTTACTAACCATAGCAAACTATGCCAAACTCACCTAAATTACTCCGTCTATCAAAAATCACCCCCAACTACACTTTACAGCAACAAACTAAGCCCAATCACTTTAAAATTACAAAAAAGTGCTAAAAATCATAACAAACTATACCAGAATTACCTAAATTACTTCGGCTACCGTAAATCACCCCCAACTATCCCTTACCACAACAAACCAAACCATATCATATTAAAATTACAAAAAAGGTGTACAAATCATAACAAACTATGCCAGACTGACCTAAATTACTTCGGCTACTCTAAATCATCACCAACTAACCCTTACCACAACAAACTAAACCCAATCACTTTTAAATTACAAAAAAATGCTACTAACCATAGCAAACTATGCCAAACTCACCTAAATTACTTCGGCTACCATAAATCATCACCAACTAACCCTTACCACAACAAACTAAACCCAATCACTTATAAATTACAAAAAATGCTACTAACCATAGCAAACTATGCCAAACTCACCTAAATTACTTCGGCTATCAAAATTCACCCCCAACAACACTTTACAGCAACAAACTAAGCCCAATCACTTTAACATTACAAAAAAATGCTAAAAATCATAACACACTATACCAGAATCACCTAAATTACTTCGGCTACCGTCAATCACCCCCAACTATCCCTTACCACAACAAACCAAACCATATCATCTTAAAATTACAAAAAAGGTGTACAAATCATAACAAACTATGCCAGACTCACCTAAATTACTTCGGCTACTCTAAATCATTACCAACTAACGCTTACCACAACAAACTAAACCCAATCACTTTTAAATTACAAAAAAATGCTACTAACCATAGCAAACTATGCCAAACTCACCTAAATTACTTCGGCTATCAAAAATCACCCCCAACTACATTTTACAGCAACAAACTAAGCCCAATCACTTTAAAATTACAAAAAAATGCTAAAAATCAAAACAAACTATAACAGAATCACCTAAAAAACTTCGGCTACCGTAAATCACCCCCAACTATCCTTTACCACAACAAACCAAACCATATCATCTTAAAATTACAAAAAAAGGTGTTCAAATCATAACAAACTATGCGAGACTCACCTAAATTACTTCGGCTACTCTAAATCATCACCAACTAACCCTTACCACAACAAACTAAACCCAATCACTTTTAAATTACAAAAAAATGCTACTAACCATAGCAAACTATGCCAAACTCACCTAAATTACTTCGGCTATCAAAAATCACCAACAACTACTCTTTACAGCAACGAACTAAGCCCAATCACTTTAAAATTACAAAAAAATGCTAAAAATCATATCAAACTATACCAGAATCACCTAAATTACTTCGGCTAGCGTAAATCACCCCCAACTATCCCTTACCACAACAAACCAAACCATATCATCTTAAAATTACAAAAAAGGTGTACAAATCATAACAAACTATGCCAGACTCACCTAAATTACTTCGGCTTATCTAAATCATCACCAACTAACCCTTACCACAACAAACTAAACCCAATCTCTTTTAAATTACAAAAAAATGCTACTAACCATAGCAAACTATGCCAAACTCACCTACATTATTTCTGCTACCATAAATCATCACCAACTAACCCTTACCACAACAAACTAAACCCAATCACTTTTAAATTACAAAAAAATGCTACTAACCATAGCAAACTATGCCAAACTCACCTAAATTACTTCGGCTATTAAATATCACCCCCAACTACACTTTACAGCAACAAACTAAGCCCAATCACTTTAAAATTACAAAAAAATGCTAAAAATCATATCAAACTTTACCAGAATCACCTAAATTACTTCGGCTACCGTAAATCAGCCCCAACTATCCCTTAACACAACAAACCAAACCATATAATCTTAAAATTACAAAAAAAGGTGTACAAATCATAACAAACTATGCCAGACTTACCTAAATTACTTCGGCTACTCTAAATCATCACCAACTAACCCTTACCACAACAAACTAAACCCAATCACTTTTAAATTACAACAAAATGCCACTAAACATAGCAAACTATGCCAAACTCACCTAAATTACTTCGGCTACCGTAGATCATTACCAACTAACCCTTACCACAACAAACTAAACCCAATAACTTTTAAATTACAAAAAATGCTACTAACCATAGCAAACTATGCCAAACTCACCTAAATTACTTCGGCTATCAAAAATCACCCCCAACTACACTTTACAGAAACAAACTAAGCCCAATCACTTTAAAATTACAAAAAAATGCTAAAAATCATAACAAACTACACCAGAATCTCCTAAATTACTTCGGCAACCGTAAATCACCCCCAACTATTACTTACCACAACAAACCTAACCATATCATCTTAAAATTACAAAAAAAGGTGTACAAATCATAACAAACTATGCCAGACTCACCTAAATTACTTCGGCTACTCTAAATCATCACCAACTAACCCTTACCACAACAAATTAACCCAATCACTTTTAAATTACAAAAAAATGCTACTAACCATAGCAAACTATGCCAAACTCACCTAAATTACTTCGGCTACCATAACTCATCACCAACTAACCCTTACCACAACAAACTAAACCCAATCAATTTTAAGTTACAAAAAAATACTACTAACCATAGCAAACTATGCCAAACTCACCTAAATTACTTCGGCTATCAAAAATTACCCCCAACTACACTTTACAGCAACAAACTAAGCCCAATCATTTTAACATTACAAAAAAATGCTAAAAATCATAACAAACTATATCAGAATCACCTAAATTACTTCGGCTACCGTAAATCACCCCCAACTATCCCTTACCACAACAAACCAAACCATATCATCTTAAAATTACAAAAAAAAGTGTACAAATCATAACAAATTATGCCAGACTCACCTAAATTACTTCGGCTACACTAAATCATCACCAACTAACCCTTACCACAACAAACTAAACCCAATCACTTTTAAATTACAAAAAAATGCTACTAACCATAGCAAACTATGCCAAACTCACCTAAATTACTTTGGCTATCAAAAATCACCCCCAACTACACTTTACAGCAACAAACTAAGCCCAATCACTTTAAAATTACAAAAAAATGCTAAAAATCAAAACAAACTATACCAGAATCACCTAAATTACTTCGGCTACCGTAAATCACCCCCAACTATCCCTTACCACAACAAACAAAACCATATAATCTTAAAATTACAAAAAAAGGTGTACAAATCATAACAAACTATGCCAGACTTACCTAAATTACTTCGGCTACTCTAAATCATCACCAACTAACCCTTACCACAACAAACTAAATCCAATCACTTTTAAATTACAAAAAAATGCCACTAAACATAGCAAACTATGCCAAACTCACCTAAATTACTTCGGCTACCGTAGATCATTACCAACTAACCCTTACCACAACAAACTAAATTCAATAACTTTTAAATTACAAAAAATGCTACTAACCATAGCAAACTATGCCAAACTCACCTAAATTACTTCGGCTATCAAAAATCACCCCCAACTACACTTTACAGCAACAAACTAAGCCCAATCACTTTAAAATTACAAAAAAATGCTAAAAATCATAACTAACTATACCAGAATCTCCTAAATTACTTCGGCAACCGTAAATCACCCCCAACTATTACTTACCACAACAAACCTAACCATATCATCTTAAAATTACAAAAAAAGGTGTACAAATCATAACAAACTATGCCAGACTCACCTAAATTACTTCGGCTACTCTAAATCATCACCAACTAACCCTTACCACAACAAACTAAACCCAATCACTTTTAAATTACAAAAAAATGCTACTAACCATAGCAAACTATGCCAAACTCACCTAAATTACTTCGGCTACCATAACTCATCACCAACTAACCCTTACCACAACAAACTAAACCCAATCAATTTTAAATTACAAAAAAATACTACTAACCATAGCAAACTATGCCAAACTCACCTAAATTACTTCGGCTATCAAAAATTACCCCCAACTAAACTTTACAGCAACAAACTAAGCCCAATCACTTTAACATTACAAAAAAATGCTAAAAATCATAACAAACTATACCAGAATCACCTAAATTACTTCGGCTACCGTAAATCACCCCCAACTATCCCTTACCACAACAAACCAAACCATATCATCTTAAAATTACAAAAAAAGGTGTACAAATCATAACAAACTATGCCAAACTCACCTAAATTACTTCGGCTACTTTAAATCTTCACCAACTAACCCTTACCATAACAAACTAAACCCAATCACTTTTATATTACAAGAAAATGCTACTAACCATAGCAAACTATGCCAAACTCACCTAAATTACTTCGGCTACCATAAATCATCACCAACTAACCCTTACCACAACAAACTAAACCCAATCACTTTTAAATTACAAAAAAATGCTACTAACCATAGCAAACTATGCCAAACTCACCTAAATTACTTCGGCTATCAAAAATCACCCCCAACTACACTTTACAGCAACAAACTAAGCCCAATCACTTTAGAATTACAAAAAAATGCTAAAAATCGTAACAAACTATACCAGAATCACCTAAATTACTTCGGCTACCGTAAATCACCCCCAACTATCCCTTACCACAACAAATCAAACCATATCATCTTAAAATTACAAAAAAAGGTGTACAAATCATAACAAACTATGCCAGACTCACCTAAATTACTCCGGCTACTCTAAATCATCACCAACTAACCCTTACCACAACAAACTAAACCCAATCACTTTTAAATTACAAAAAAATGCTCCTAACCATAGCAAACTATGCCAAACTCACCTAAATTACTTCGGCTACCATAAATCATCACCAACTAACCCTTACCACAAGAAACTAAACCCAATCATTTTTAAATTACAAAAAAATGCTACTAACCATAGCAAACTATGCCAAACTCACCTAAATTACTTCGGCTATCAAAAATCACCCTCAACTACACTTTACAGCAACAAACTAAACCCAATCACTTTAAAATTACAAAAAAATGCTAAAAATCATAACAAGCTATACCAGAATCACCTAAATTACTTCGGCTACCGTAAATCACCCCCCAACTATCCCTTACCACAACAAATCAAACCATATCATCTTAAAATTCCAAAAAAAGGTGTACAAATCATAACAAACTATGCCAGACTCACCTAAATTACTTCGGCTACTCTAAATCATCACCAACTAATCCTTACCACAACAAACTAATCCCAATCACTTTTAAATTACAAAAAAATGCTACTAGCCATAGCAAACTATGCCAAACTCACCTAAATTACTTCGGCTATCAAAAATCACTCCCAACTACACTTTACAGCAACAAACTAAGCCCAATCACTTTAAAATTACAAAAAAATGTTAAAAATCATAACAAACTATACCAGAATCACCTAAATTACTTCGGCTACCGTAAATCACCCCCAACTCTCCCTTACCACAACAAACCAAACCATATCATCCTAAAATTACAAAAAAAATTGTACAAATCATAACAAACTATGCCAGACTTACCTAAATTACTTCGGCTACTCTAAATCATCACCAACTATCCCTTACTACAACAAACTAAACCCAATCACTTTTAAATTACAAAAAAATGCTACTAACCATAGCAAACTATGCCAAACTCACCTAAATTACTTAGGCTACCATAAATCATCACCAACTAACCCTTACCACAACAAACTAAACCCAATCACTTTTAAATTACAAAAAAATGCTACTAACCATAGCAAACTATGCCAAACTCACCTAAATTACTTCGGCTATCAAAAATCACCCTCAACTACACTTTACAGCAACAAACTAAACCCAATCACTGTAAAATTACAAAAAAATGCTAAAAATCATAACAAACTATACCAGAATCACCTAAATTACTTCGGCTACCGTAAATCACCCCCAACTATCCCTTACCACAACTAACCAAACCATATCATCTTGAAATTACAAAAAAAGGTGTACAAATCATAACAAACTATGTTAGACTCACCTAAATTACTTCGGCTACTCTAAATAATCACCAACTAATCCTTACCACAACAAACTAATCCCAATCACTTTTAAATTACAAAAAAATGCTACTAGCCATAGCAAACTATGCCAAACTCACCTAAATTACTTCGGCTATCAAAAATCACTCCCAACTACACTTTACAGCAACAAACTAAGCCCAATCACTTTAAAATTACAAAAAAATGCTAAAAATCATAACAAACTATACCAGAATCACCTAAATTACTTCGGCTACCGTAAATCACCCCCAACTCTCCCTTACCACAACAAACCAAACCATATCATCCTAAAATTACAAAAAAAATTGTACAAATCATAACAAATTATGCCAGACTTACCTAAATTACTTCGGCTACTCTAAATCATCACCAACTATCCCTTACTACAACAAACTAAACCCAATCACTTTTAAATTACAAAAAAATGCTACTAACCATAGCAAACTATGCCAAACTCACCTAAATTACTTCGGCTACCATAAATCATCACCAACTAACCCTTACCACAACAAACTAAACCCAATCACTTTTAAATTACAAAAAAATGCTACTAACCATAGCAAACTATGCCAAACTCACCTAAATTACTTCGGCTATCAAAAATCACCCCCAACTACACTTTACAGCAACAAACTAAGCCCAATCACTTTAAAATTACAAAAAAATGCTAAAAATCGTAACAAACTATACCAGAATCACCTAAATTACTTCGGCTACCGTAAATCACCCCCAACTATCCCTTACCACAACAAATCAAACCATATCATCTTAAAATTACAAAAAAAGGTGTACAAATCATAACAAACTATGTCAGACTCACCTAAATTACTCCGGCTACTCTAAATCATCACCAACTAACCCTTACCACAACAAACTAAACCCAATCACTTTTAAATTACAAAAAAATGCTCCTAACCATAGCAAACTATGCCAAACTCACCTAAATTACTTCGGCTACCATAAATCATCACCAACTAACCCTTACCACAAGAAACTAAACCCAATCATTTTTAAATTACAAAAAAATGCTACTAACCATAGCAAACTATGCCAAACTCACCTAAATTACTTCGGCTATCAAAAATCACCCTCAACTACACTTTACAGCAACAAACTAAACCCAATCACTTTAAAATTACAAAAAAATGCTAAAAATCATAACAAGCTATACCAGAATCACCTAAATTACTTCGGCTACCGTAAATCACCCCCCAACTATCCCTTACCACAACAAATCAAACCATATCATCTTAAAATTCCAAAAAAAGGTGTACAAATCATAACAAACTATGCCAGACTCACCTAAATTACTTCGGCTACTCTAAATCATCACCAACTAATCCTTACCACAACAAACTAAACCCAATCACTTTTAAATTACAAAAAAATGCTACTAACCATAGCAAACTATGCCAAACTCACCTAAATTACTTCGGCTACCATAAATCATCACCAACTAACCCTTACCACAACAAACTAAACCCAATCATTTTTAAATTACAAAAAAATGCTACTAACAATAGCAAACTATGCCAAACTCACCTAAATTACTTGGGCTCTCAAAAATCACCCCCAACTACACTTTACAGCAAAAAACTAAGCCCAATCACTTTAAAATTACAAAAAAATGCTAAAAATCATAACAAGCTATACCAGAATCACCTAAATTACTTCGGCTACCGTAAATCACCCCCCAACTATCCCTTACCACAACAAACCAAACCATATCATCTTAAAATTCCAAAAAAAGGTGTACAAATCATAACAAACTATGCCAGACTCACCTAAATTACTTCGGCTAATCTAATTCATCACCAACTAACCCTTACCACAACAAACTAAACCCAATCACTTTTAAATTAAAAAAATTGCTAGTAACCATAGCAAACTACGCCAAACACACCTAAATTTCTTCGGCTACCATAAATCATCACCAATTAACCCTTACCACAACAAACTAAACCCAATCACTTTTAAATTACAAAAAAATGCTACTAACCATAGCAAACTATGCCAAACTCACCTAAATTACTTCGGCTACCAAAAATCACCCCCAACTACACTTTACAGCAACAAACTAAGCCCAATCAATTTAAAATTACAAAAAAATGCTAAAAATCATAACAAACTATACCAGAATTACCTAAATTACTTCGGCTACCGTAAATCACCCCCAACTATCCCTTACCACAACAAACCAAACCATATTATCTTAAAATTACAAAAAAAAGGTGTACAAATCATAAAAAACTATGCCAGAATCACCTAAATTACTTCGGCTACTCTAAATCATCACCAACTAACCCTTACCACAACAAACTAAACCCAATCACTTTTAAATTACAAAAAAATGCTACTAACCATAGCAAACTATGCCAAACTCACCTAAATTACTTCGGCTATCAAAAATCACCCCCAACTACACTTTACAGCAACAAACTAAGCCGAATCATTTTACAATTACAAAAAAAATGCTAAAAATCATAACAAACTATACCAGAATCACCTAAATTACATCGGCTACCGTAAATCACCCCCAACTATCCCTTACCACAACAAACCAAACCATATTATCTTAAAATTAAAAAAAAAGTTGTACACATCATAACAAACTATGCCAGACTCACCTAAATTACTTCGGCTATTCTAAATTATCACCAACTAATCCTTACCACAACAAACTAAACCCAATCACTTTTAAATTACAAAAAAATGCTAGTAACCATAGCAAACTATGCCAAACTTACCTCAATTACTTCGGCTACCATAAATCATCACCAACTAACCCTTACCACAACAAACTAAACCCAATCACTTTTAAATTACAAAAAAATGCTACTAACCATAGCAAACTAAGCCAAACTCACCTAAATTACTTCGGCTAGCAAAAATCACCCCCAACTACACTTTACAGCAACAAACTAACCCCAATCACTTTAAAATTACAAAAAAATGCTAAAAATCATAACAAACTATACCAGAATCACCTAAATTACTTCGGCTACCGTAAATCACCCCCAACTATCCCTTACCACAACAAACCGAACCATATAATCTTAAAATTAAAAAAAAGGTGTACAAATCATAACAAACTATGCCAGACTCACCTAAATTACTTCGGCTACTCTAAATCATCACCAACTAACCCTTACCACAACAAACTAAACCCAATCACTTTTAAATTACAAAAAAATGCTAGTAACCATAGCAAATTATGCCAAACTCACCTAAATTACTTCGGCTACCATAAATCATCACCAACTAACCCTTACCACAACAAACTAAACCCAATCACTTTTAAATTACAAAAAAATGCTACTAACCATAGCAAACTATGCCAAACTCACCTAAATTACTTCGGCTATCAAAAATCACCACCAACTACACTTTACAGCAACAAACTAAGCCCAATGACTTTAAAATTACAAAAAAATGCTAAAAATCATAACAAACTATACCAGAATCACCTAAATTACTTCGGCTACGGTAAATCACCCCCAACTTTCCCTTACCACAACAAACCAAACCATATCATCTTAAAATTACAAAAAAAGGTGTACAAATCATAACAAACTACGCCAGACTCACCTAAATTACTTCGGCTACTCTAAATCATCACCAACTAACCCTTACCACAACAAACTAAACCCAATCACTTTTAAATTACAAAAAAATGCTAGTAACCATAGCAAACTATGCCAAACTCACCTAAATTACTTCGGCTACCATAAATCATCACCAACTAACCCTTACCACAACAAACTAAACCCAATCACTTTTAAATTACAAAAAAATGCTACTAACCATAGCAAACTATGCCAAACTTACCTAAATTACTTCGGCTATCAAAAATCACCCCCAACTACATTTTACAGCCACAATCTAAACCCAACCACTTTAAAATTACAAAAAAATGCTAAAAATCATAACAATCTATACCAGAATCATCTAAATTACTTCGGCTACCGTAAATCACCCTCAACTATCCCTTACCACAACAAACCAAATAATATCATCTTAAAATTACAAAAAAAGGTGTACAAATCATATCAAACTATGCCAGACTTACCTAAATTACTTCGGCTACTCTAAATCATCACCAACTAACCCTTACAACAACAAACAAAACCCAATCACTTTTAAATTACAAAAAAATGCTACTAACCATAGCAAACTATGCCAAACTCACCTAAATTACTTCGGCTGCCATAAATCATCACCAACAAACCCTTACCACAACAAACTAAACCCAATCACTTTTAAATTACAAAAAAATGCTACTAACCATAGCAAACTATGTCAAACTGACCTAAATTACTTCGGCTATCAAAAATCACCCCCAACTACACTTTACAGCAACAAACTAAGCCCAATCACTTTAAAATTACAAAAAAATGCTAAAAATCCTAACAAACTATACCAGAATAACCTAAATTACTTCGGCTACCGTAAATCACCCCCAACTATCCCTTACCACAACAAACCAAACCATATCATCTTAAAATTACAAAAAAAAGTGTACAAATCATAACAAACTATGCTAGACTCACCTAAATTACTTCGGCTACTCTAAATCATCACCAACTAACCCTTACCACAACAAACTAAACCCAATCACTTTAAAATTACAAAAAAATGCTAAAAATCATAACAAACTATACCAGAATCACCTAAATTACTTCGGCTACCGTAAATCACCCCCAACTATCCCTTACCACAACAAACCAAATAATATCATCTTAAAATTACAAAAAAAGATGTACAAATCATATCAAACTATGCCAGACTCACCTAAATTACTTCGGCTACTCTAAATCATCACCAACTAACCCTTACAACAACAAACTAAACCCAATCACATTTAAATTACAAAAAAATGCTAGTAACCATAGCAAACTATGCCAAACTCACCTAAATTACTTCGGCTACCACAAATCATCACCAACTAACCCTTACCACAACAAACTAAACCCAATCATTTTTAAATTACAAAAAAATGCTACTAACCATAGCAAACTATGCCAAACTCACCTATATTACTTCGGCTATCAAAAATCACCCCCAACTACACTTTACAGCAACAAACTAAGCCCAATCACTTTAAAATTACAAAAAAATGTTAAAAATCCTAACAAACTATACCAGAATAACCTAAATTACTTCGGCTTCCGTAAATCACCCCCAACTATCCCTTACCACAACAAACCAAATCATATCATCTTAAAATTACAAAAAAAGGTGTACAAATTATAACATACTATGCTAGACTCACCTAAATTACTTCGGCTACTCTAAATCATCACCAACTAACCCTTACCACAACAAACTAAACCCAATCACTTTTAAATTACAAAAAAATGCTAGTAACCATAGCAAACTATGCCAAACTCAGCTAAATTACTTCGGCTACCTTAATCATCACCAACTAACACTTACCACAACAAACCAAACCCAATCACTTTTAAATTACAAAAAAATGCTACTAACCATAGCAAACTATGCCAAACTCACCTAAATTACTTCGGCTACCATAAATCATCACCAACTAACCCTTACCACAACAAACTAAACCCAATCACTTTTAAATTACAAAAAAATGCTACTAACCATAGAAAACTATGCCAAACTCATCTAAATTACTTCGGCTACCATAAATCATCACCAACTAACCCTTACCACAACAAACTAAACCCAATCACTTTTAAATTACAAAAAAATGCTACTAACCCTATCAAACTATGCCAAACTCACCTAAATTACTTCGGCTATCAAAAATCACCCCCAACTACACTTTACAGCAACAAACTAAGCCCAATTATTTAAAATTACAAAAAAATGCTAAAAATCATAACAAACTATACCAGAATCACCTAAATTACTTCGGCTACCGTAAATCACCCCCAACTATCCCTTTCCACAACAAACCAAACCATATCATCTTAAAATTACAAAAAAAGGTGTACAAATCCAAACAAACTATGCCAGACTCACCAAAATTACTTCGGCTACGCTAAATCATCACCAACTAACACTTACCACAACAAACCAAACCCAATCACTTTTAAATTACAAAAAAATGCTACTAACCACAGCAAGCTATGCCAAACTCACCTAAATTACTTTGGCTACCATAAATCATCACCAACTAAACCTTACCACAACAAACTAAACCCAATCACTTTTGAATTACAAAAAAATGCTACTAACCATAGCAAACTATGCCAAACTCACCTAAATTACTTCGGCTATCAAAAATCACACCCAACTACACTTTACAGCAACAAACTAAGCCCAATCACATTAAAATTACAAAAAAATGCTAAAAATCATAACAAACTACACCAGAATCACCTAAATTACTTCGGCTATCGTAAATCACCCCCAACTATCCCTTACCACAACAAACCAAACCATGTCATCTTAAAATTACAAAAAAAGGTGTACAAAGCATAACAAACTATGCCAGACTCACCTAAATTACTTCGGCTACTCTAAATCATCACCAAATAACCCTTACCACAACAAACTAAACCCAATCACTTTTAAATTACAAAAAAAAGCTACTAACCATAGCAAACCATGCCAAAATCACCTAAATTATTTTGGCTACCATAAATCATCACCAACTAACCCTTACCACAACAAACTAAACCCAATCACTTTTAAATTACAAAAAAATGCTACTAACCATAGCAAACTATGCCAAACTCACCTAAATTACTTCGGCTATCAAAAATCACCGCCAACTACACTTTACAGCAACAAACTAAGCCCAATCACTTTAAAATTAAAAAAAAATGCTAAAAATCATAACAAACTATACCAGAATCACCTAAATTATTTCGGCTACCGTAAATCACCCCCAACTAACCCTTACCACAACAAACCAAACCATATCATCTTAAAATTACAAAAAAAGGTGTACAAATCATAACAAACTAAGCCAGACTCACCTAAATTACTTCGGCTACTCTAAATCATCACCAACTAACCCTTACCACAACAAACTAAACCGAATCACTTTTAAATTACAAAAAAATGCTACTAACCATAGCAAACTATGCCAAACTCACCTAAATTACTTCGGCTATCAAAAATCACCCCCCACTACACTTTACAGCAACAAACTAAGCCCAATCACTTTAAAATTTCAAAAAAATGCTAAAAATCATAACAAACTATACCAGAATCACTTAAATTACTTCGGCTACCGTAAATCACCCCCAACTATCCCTTTCCACAACAAACCAAACCATATCATCTTAAAATTACAAAAAAAGGTGTACAAATCATAACAAACTAAGCCAGACTCACCTAAATTACTTCGGCTTATCTAAATCATCACCAACTAACCCTTACCACAACAAACTAAACCCAATCACTTTTAAATTACAAAAAAATGCTACTAACCATAGCAAACTATGCCAAACTCACCTCAATTACTTCGGCTACCATAAATCATCACCAACTAACCCTTACCAAAACAAACTAAACCCAATCACTTTAAAATTACAAAAAAATGCTACTAACCATAGCAAACAATGCCAAACTCACCTAAATTACTTCGGCTATCAAAAATCACACCCAACTACACTTTACAGCAACAAACTAAGCCCAATCACTTTAAAATTACAATAAAATGCTAAAAATCATAACAAACTATACCAGAATCACCTAAATTACTTCGGCTACCGTAAATCACCCCCAACTATCCCTTACCACAACAAACCAAACCATATCATCTTAAAATTACAAAGAAGGTGTACAAATTATAACAAACGATGCCAAACTCACCTAAGTTACTTCGGCTACTCTAAATCATCACCAACTAACGATTACCACAACAAACTAAACCCAATCACTTTTAAATTACAAAAAAATGCTACTAACCATAGAAAACTATGCCAAACTCACCTAAATTACTTCGGCTACCATAAATCATCACCAACTAAAACTTACCACAACAAACTAAACCCAATCACTTTTAAATTACAAAAAAATATTACTAACCATAGCAAACTATGCCAAACTCACTTAAATTACTTCGGCTATCAAAAATCACCCCCAACTACACTTTACAGCAACAAACTAAGCCGAATCACTTTAAAATTACAAAAAAATGCTAAAAATCATATCAAACTTTACCAGAATCACTTAAATTACTTCGGCTACCGTAAATCAGCCCCAACTATCCCTTAACACAACAAACCAAACCATATAATCTTAAAATTACAAAAACAGGTGTACAAATCATAACAAACTATGCCAGACTTACCTAAATTACTTCGGCTACTCTAAATCATCACCAACTAACCCTTACCACAACAAACTAAACCCAATCATTTTTAAATTACAAAAAAATGCCACTAAACATAGCAAACTATGCCAAACTCACCTAAATTACTTCGGCTACCGTAGATCATTACCAACTAACCCTTACCACAACAAACTAAACCCAATAACTTTTAAATTACAAAAAATGCTACTAACCATAGCAAACTATGCCAAACTCACCTAAATTACTTCGGCTATCAAAAATCACCCCCAACTACACTTTACAGCAACAAACTAAGCCCAATCACTTTAAAATTACAAAAAATGCTAAAAATCATAACAAACTATACCAGAATCTCCTAAATTACTTCGGCAACCGTAAATCACCCCCAACTATTACTTACCACAACAAACTTAACCATATCATCTTAAAATTACAAAAAAAGGTGTACAAATCATAACAAACTATGCCAGACTCACCTAAATTACTTCGGCTACTCTAAATCATCACCAACTAACCCTTACCACAACAAACTAAACCGAATCACTTTTAAATTACAAAAAAATGCTACTAACCATAGCAAACTATGCCAATCTCACCTAAATTACTTCGGCTATCAAAAATCACCCCCAACTACACTTTACAGCAACAAACTAAGCCCAATCACTTTAAAATTACAAAAAAATGCTAAAAATCATAACAAACTACACCAGAATCACCTAAATTACTTCGGCTACCGTAAATCACCCCCAACTATTCCTTACCACAACAAACCAAACCATGTCATCTTAAAATTAAAAATAAGGTGTACAAAGCATAACAAACTATGCCAGACTCACCTAAATTACTTCGGCTACTCTAAATCATCACCAACTAACCCTTACCACAACAAACTAAACCCAATCACTTTTAAATTACAAAAAAAAGCTACTAACCATAGCAAACCATGCCAAACTCACCTAAATTATTTCGGCTACCATAAATAATCACCAACTAACCCTTACCACAACAAACTAAACCCAATCAATTTTAAATTACAAAAAAATGCTACTAACCATAGCAAACTATGCCAAACTCACCTAAATTACTTCGGCTATCAAAAATCACCGCCAACTACACTTTACAGCAACAAACTAAGCCCAATCACTTTAAAATTACAAAAAAATGCTAAAAATTATAACAAACTATACCAGAAACACCTAAATTATTTCGGCTACCGTAAATAACCCCCAACTAACCCTTACCACAACAAACCAAACCATATCATCTTGAAATTACAAAAAAAGGTGTACAAATCATAACAAACTAAGCCAGACTCACCTAAATTACTTCGGCTACTCTAAATCATCACCAACTAACCCTTACCACAACAAACTAAACCGAATCACTTTTAGATTACAAAAAAATGCTACTAACCATAGCAAACTATGCCAAACTCACCTAAATTACTTCGGCTATCAAAAATCACCCCCAACTACACTTTACAGCAACAAACTAAGCCCAATCACTTTAAAATTTCAAAAAAATGCTAAAAATCATAACAAACTATACCAGAATCACCTAAATTACTTCGGCTACCGTAAATCACCCCCAACTATCCCTTTCCACAACAAACCAAACCATATCATCTTAAAATTACAAAAAAAGGTGTACAAATCATAACAAACTATGCCAGACTCACCTAAATTACTTCAGCTACTCTAAATCATCACCAACTAACCCTTACCACAACAAACTAAACCCAATCACTTTTAAATTACAAAAAAATGCTACTAACCATAGCAAACTATGCCAAACTCACCTAAATTACTTCGGCTACCATAAATCATCACCAACTAACCCTTACCACAACAAACTAAACCCAATCACTTTTAAATTACAAAAAAATGCTACTAACCATAGCAAACTATGCCAAACTCACCTAAATTACTTCGGCTATCAAAAATCACCCCCAACTACACTTTACAGCAACAAACTAAGCCCAATCACTTTAAAATTACAAAAAAATGCTAAAAATCATAACAAACTATACCAGAATCACCTAAATTACTTCGGCTACCGTAAATCACCCCCAACTAGCCCTTACCACAACAAACCAAACCATATCATCTTAAAATTACAAAAAAAGGTGTATAAATCATAACAAACTATGCCAGACTCACCTAAATTACTTCGGCTACTCTAAATCATCACCAACTAACCCTTACCACAACAAACTAAACCCAATCACTTTTAAATTACAAAGAAATGCTACTAACCATAGCAAACTATGCCAAACTCACCAAAATTACTTCGGCTACCATAAATCATCACCAACTAACCCTTACCACAACAAACTAAACCCAATCACTTTTAAATTACAAAAAAATGCTACTAACCATAGCAAACTATGCCAAACTCACCTAAATTACTTCGGCTATCAAAAATCACCCCCAACTACACTTTACAACAACAAACTAAGCCCAACCAATTTTAAATTACAAAAAAATGTTAAAAATCATAACAAACTATACCAGAATCACCAAATTACTTCGGCTACCGTAAATCACCCCCAACTATCCCTTACCACAACAAACCAAACCATATTATCTTAAAATTACAAAAAAGGTGTACAAATCATAACAAACTATGCCAGACTGACCTAAATTACTTCGGCTACTCTAAATCATCACCAACTAACCCTTACCACAACAAACTAAACCCAATCACTTTTAAATTACAAAAAAATGCTACTAACCATAGCAAACTATGCCAAACTCACCTACATTATTTCTGCTACCATAAATCATCACCAACTAACCCTTACCACAACAAACTAAACCCAATCACTTTTAAATTACAAAAAAATGCTACTAACCATAGCAAACTATGCCAAACTCACCTAAATTACTCCGTCTATCAAAAATCACCCCCAACTACACTTTACAGCAACAAACTAAGCCCAATCACTTTAAAATTACAAAAAAATGCTAAAAATCATATCAAACTATACCAGAATCACCTAAATTACTTCGGCTATCGTAAATCACTTTCAACTATCGCTTACCACAACAAACCAAACCATATCATCTTAAAATTACAAAAAAGGTGTACAAATCATAACAAACTATGCCAGACTGACCTAAATTACTTCGGCTACTCTAAATCATCACCAACTAACCCTTACCACAACAAACTAAACCCAATCACTTTTAAATTACAAAAAAATGCTACTAATCATAGCAAACTATGCCAAACTCACCTCAATTACTTCGGCTACCATAAATCATCACCAACTAACCCTTACCAAAACAAACTAAACCCAATCACTTTTAAATTACAAAAAAATGCTGCTAACCATAGCAAACAATGCCAAACTCACCTAAATTACTTCGGCTATCAAAAATCACACCCAACTACACTTTGCAGCAACAAACTAAGCCCAATCACTTTAAAATTACAATCAAATGCTAAAAATCATAACAAACTATACCAGAATCACCTAAATTACTTCGGCTACCGTAAATCACCCCCAACTATCCCTTACCACAACAAACCAAACCATATCATCTTAAAATTACAAAGAATGTGTACAAATCATAACAAACGATGCCAAACTCACCTAAGTTACTTCGGCTACTCTAAATCATCACCAACTAACGATTACCACAACAAACTAAACCCAATCACTTTTAAATTACAAAAAAATGCTACTAACCTTAGAAAACTATGCCAAACTCACCTAAATTACTTCGGCTACCATAAATCATCACCAACTAACCCTTACCACAACAAACTAAACCCAATCACTTTTAAATTACAAAAAAATATTACTAACCATAGCAAACTATGCCAAACTCACTTAAATTACTTCGGCTATCAAAAATCACCCAGAACTACACTTTACAGCAACAAACTAAGCCGAATCACTTTAAAATTACAAAAAAATGCTAAAAATCATATCAAACTTTACCAGAATCACCTAAATTACTTCGGCTACCGTAAATCAGCCCCAACTATCCCTTAACACAACAAACCAAACCATATAATCTTAAAATTACAAAAAAAGGTGTACAAATCATAACAAACTATGCCAGACTCACCTAAATTACTTCGGCTTATCTAAATCATCACCAACTAACCCTTACCACAACAAACTAAACCCAATCACTTTTAAATTACAAAAAAATGCCACTAAACATAGCAAACTATGCCAAACTCACCTAAATTACTTCGGCTACCGTAGATCATTACCAACTAACCCTTACCACAACAAACTAAACCCAATAACTTTTAAATTACAAAAAATGCTACTAACCATAGCAAACTATGCCAAACTCACCTAAATTACTTCGGCTATCAAAAATCACCCCCAACTACACTTTACAGAAACAAACTAAGCCCAATCACTTTAAAATTACAAAAAAATGCTAAAAATCATAACAAACTATACCAGAATCTCCTAAATTACTTCGGCAACCGTAAATCACCCCCAACTATTACTTACCACAACAAACCTAACCATATCATCTTAAAATTACAAAAAAAGGTGTACAAATCATAACAAACTATGCCAGACTCACCTAAATTACTTCGGCTACTCTAAATCATCACCAACTAACCCTTACCACAACAAACTAAACCCAATCACTTTTAAATTACAAAAAAATGCTACTAACCATAGCAAACTATGCCAAACTCACCTAAATTACTTCGGCTACCATAACTCATCACCAACTAACCCTTACTACAACAAACTAAACCCAATCAATTTTAAGTTACAAAAAAATACTACTAACCATAGCAAACTATGCCAAACTCACCTAAATTACTTCGGCTATCAAAAATTACCCCCAACTACACTTTACAGCAACAAACTAAGCCCAATCATTTTAACATTACAAAAAAATGCTAAAAATCATAACAAACTATACCAGAATCACCTAAATTACTTCGGCTACCGTAAATCACCCCCAACTATCCCTTACCACAACAAACCAAACCATATCATCTTAAAATTACAAAAAAAGGTGTACAAATCATAACAAATTATGCCTGACTCACCTAAATTACTTCGGCTACTCTAAATCATCACCAACTAACCCTTACCACAACAAACTAAACCCAATCACTTTTAAATTACAAAAAAATGCTACTAACCATAGCAAACTATGCCAAACTCACCTTAATTCGTTCGGCTACCATAAATCATCACCAACTAACCCTTACCACAACAAAATAAACCCAATCACTTTTAAATTACAAAAAAATGCTACTAACCATAGCAAACTATGCCAAACTCACCTAAATTACTTAAGCTACCATAAATCATCACCAACTAACCCTTACCACAACAAACTAAACTTAATCACTTTTAAATTACAAATAAATGCTACTAACCATAGCAAACTATGCCAAACTCACCTAAATTACTTCGGCTATCAAAAATCACCCCCAACTACACTTTACAGCAACAAACTAAGCCCAACCAATTTTAAATTACAAAAAAATGCTAAAAATCATAACAAACTATACCAGAATCACCAAATTACTTCGGCTACCGTAAATCACCCCCAACTATCCCTTACCACAACAAACCAAACCATATCATCTTAAAATTACAAAAAAGGAGTACAAATTATAACAAACTATGCCAGACTGACCTAAATTACTTCGGCTACTCTAAATCATCACCAACTAACCCTTACCACATCAAACTAAACCCAATCACTTTTAAATTACAAAAAAATGCTACTAACCATAGCAAACTATGCCAAACTCACCTAAATTACTTCGGCTACCATAAATCATCACCAACTAACCCTTACCACAACAAACTAAACCCAATCACTTTTAAATTACAAAAAATGCTACTAACCATAGCAAACTATGCGAAACTCACCTAAATTACTTCGGCTATCAAAATTCACCCCCAACAACACTTTACAGCAACAAACTAAGCCCAATCACTTTAAAATTACAAAAAAATGCTAAAAATCATAACAAACTATACCAGAATCACCTAAATTACTTCGGCTACCGTAAATCACCCCCAACTATCCCTTACCACAACAAACCAAACCATATCATCTTAAAATTACAAAAAAAGGTGTACAAATCATAACAAACTATGCCAGACTCACATAAATTACTTCGGCTACTCTAAATCATCACTCACTTTTAAATAACAAAAAAATGCTACTAACCATAGCAAACTATGCCAAACTCACCTAAATTACTTCGGCTACCATAAATCATCACTAACTAACCCTTACCACAACAAACTAAACCCAATCATTTTTAAATTACAAAAAAATGCTACTAACCATAGCAAACTATGCCAAACTCACCTAAATTACTTCGGCTATCAAAAATCACCCCCAACTACACTTTACAGCAACAACCTAAGCGCAATCACTTTAAAATTACAAAAAAATGCTAAAAATCATAACAAACTATACCAGAATCACCTAAATTACTTCGGCTACCGTAAATCACCTCCAACTATCCCTTACCACAACAAACCAAACCATATCATCTTAAAATTACAAAAAAAGGTGTACAAATCATAACAAACTATGCCAGACTCACCTAAATTACTTCGGCTACTCTAAATCATCACCAACTAACCCTTACCACAACAAACTAAACCCAATCACTTTTAAATTACAAAAAAATGCTACTAACCATAGCAAACTATGCCAAACTCACCTAAATTACTTCGGCTACCATAAATCATCACTAACTAACCCTTACCACAACAAACTAAACCCAATCATTTTTAAATTACAAAAAAATGCTACTAACCATAGCAAACTATGCCAAACTCACCTAAATAACTTCGGCTATCAAAAATCACCCCCAACTACACTTTACAGCAACAACCTAAGCCCAATCACTTTAAAATTACAAAAAAATGCTACTAACCATAGCAAACTATACCAGAATCACCTAAATTACTTCGGCTACCGTAAATCACCCCCAACTATCCCTTACCACAACAAACCAAACCATATCATCTTAAAATTACAAAAAAAGGTGTACAAATCATAACAAACTATGCCAGACTCACCTAAATTACTTCGGCTACTCTAAATCATCACCAACTAGATCCAATCACTTTTAAATTACAAAAAACAGCTACTAATCATAGCAAACTATGCCAAACTCACCTAAATTACTTCAGCTATCAAAAATCACCCCCAACTACACTTTACAGCAACAAACTAAACCCAATCACTTTAAAATTACAAAAAAATGCTAAAAATCATAACAAACTATACCAGAATCACCTAAATTACTTCGGCTACCGTAAATCACCCCCAACTATCCCTTACCACAACAAACCAAACCATATCATCTTAAAATTACAAAAAAAGGTGTACAAATCATAACAAACTATGCCAGACTCACCTAAATTACTTCGGCTACTCTAAATCATCACCAACTAACCCTTACCACAACAAACTAAACCCAATCACTTTTAAATTACAAAAAAATGCTACTAACCATAGCAAACTATGCCAAACTCACCTAAATTACTTCGGCTACCATAAATCATCACCAACTAACCCTTACCACAACAAACTAAACCCAATCACTTTTAAATTACAAAAAAATGCTACTAACTATAGCAAACTATGCCAAACTCACCTAAATTACTTCGGCTATCAAAAATCACCCCCAACTACACTTTACAGCAACAAACTAAGCCCAATCACTTTAAAATTACAAAAAAATGCTAAAAATCATAACAAACTATACCAGAATCACCTAAATTACTTCGGCTACCGTAAATCACCTCCAACTATCCCTTACCACAACAAACCAAACCATATCATCTTAAAATTACAAAAAAAGGTGTACAAATCATAACAAACTATGCCAAACTCACCTAAATTACTTCGGCTACTTTAAATCTTCACCAACTAATCCTTACCACAACAAACTAAACCCAATCACTTTTAAATTACAAAAAAATGCAACTAACCATAGCAAACTACGCCAAACTCACCTAAATTACTTCGGCTACCATAAATCATCACCAACTAACCCTTACCACAACAAACTAAACCCAATTACTTTTAATTACAAAAAAATGCTACTAACCATAGCAAACTATGCCAAACTCACCTAAATTACTTCGGCTATCAAAAATCACCACCAACTACACTTTACAGCAACAAACTAAGCCCAATCACTTTAAAATTACAAAAAAATGCTAAAAATCATAACAAACTATACCAGAATCACCTAAATTACTTCGGCTACCGTAAATCACCCCCAACTATCCCTTACCACAACAAACCAAACCATATCATCTTAAAATTACAAAAAAAGGTGTACAAATCATAACAAACTATGCCAGACTCACCTAAATTACTTCGGCTACTCTAAATCATCACCAACTAGACCCAATCACTTTTAAATTACAAAAAACAGCTACTAATCATAGCAAACTATGCCAAACTCACCTAAATTACTTCAGCTATCAAAAATCACCCCCAACTACACTTTACAGCAACAAACTAAACCCAATCACTTTAAAATTACAAAAAAATGCTAAAAATCATAACAAACTATACCAGAATCACCTAAATTACTTCGGCTACCGTAAATCACCCCCAACTATCCCTTACCACAACAAACCAAACCATATCATCTTAAAATTACAAAAAAAGGTGTACAAATCATAACAAACTATGCCAGACTCACCTAAATTACTTCGGCTACTCTAAATCATCACCAACTAACCCTTACCACAACAAACTAAACCCAATCACTTTTAAATTACAAAAAAATGCTACTAACCATAGCAAACTATGCCAAACTCACCTAAATTACTTCAGCTACCATAAATCATCACTAAGTAACCCTTACCACAACAAACTAAACCCAATCACTTTTAAATTACAAAAAAATGCTACTAACTATAGCAAACTATGCCAAACTCACCTAAATTACTTCGGCTATCAAAAATCACCCCCAACTACACTTTACAGCAACAAACTAAGCCCAATCACTTTAAAATTACAAAAAAATGCTAAAAATCATAACAAACTATACCAGAATCACCTAAATTACTTCGGCTACCGTAAATCACCTCCAACTATCCCTTACCACAACAAACCAAACCATATCATCTTAAAATTACAAAAAAAGGTGTACAAATCATAACAAACTATGCCAAACTCACCTAAATTACTTCGGCTACTTTAAATCTTCACCAACTAATCCTTACCACAACAAACTAAACCCAATCACTTTTAAATTACAAAAAAATGCAACTAACCATAGCAAACTACGCCAAACTCACCTAAATTACTTCGGCTACCATAAATCATCACCAACTAACCCTTACCACAACAAACTAAACCCAATTACTTTTAATTACAAAAAAATGCTACTAACCATAGCAAACTATGCCAAACTCACCTAAATTACTTCGGCTATCAAAAATCACCCCCAACTACACTTTACAGCAACAAACTAAGTCCAATCACTTTAAAATTACAAAAAAATGCTAAAAATCATAACAAACTATACCAGAATCACCTAAATTACTTCGGCTACCGTAAATCACCCCCAACTACCCCTTACCACAACAAACCAAACCATATCATCTTAAAATTACAAAAAAAGGTGTACAAATCATAACAAACTATGCCAGACTCACCTAAATTACTTCGGCTACTCTAAATCATCACCAACTAACCCTTACCACAACAAACTAGACCCAATCACTTTTAAATTACAAAAAACAGCTACTAATCATAGCAAACTATGCCAAACTCACCTAAATTACTTCGGCTATCAAAAATCACCCCCAACTACACTTTACAGCAACAAACTAAGCCCAATCACTTTAAAATTACAAAAAAATGCTAAAAATCATAACACACTATACCAGAATCACCTAAATTACTTCGGCTACCGTAAATCACCTCCAACTATCCCTTACCACAACAAACCAAACCATATCATCTTAAAATTACAAAAAAAGGTGTTCAAATCATAACAAACTATGCGAGACTCACCTAAATTACTTCGGCTACTCTAAATCATCACCAACTAACCCTTACCACAACAAACTAAACCCAATCACTTTTAAATTACAAAAAAAAATGCTACTAACCATAGCAAACTATGCCAAACTTACCTAAATTACTTCGGCTACCATAAATCATCACCAACTAAAGCTTAGCACAACAAACTAAACCCAATCACTTTTAAATTACAAAAAAATGCTACTAATCATAGCAAACTATGCCAAACTCACCTAAATTACTTCGGCTATCAAAAATCAGCCCCAACTATACTTTACAGCAACAAACTAAGCCCAATCACTTTAAAATTACAAAAAAATGCTAAAAATCATATCAAACTATACCAGAATCACCTAAATTACTTCGGCTACCGTAAATCACCCCCAACTATCCCTTACGACAACAAACCAAACCATATCATCTTAAAATTACAAAAAAGGTGTACAAATCATAACAAACTATGCCAGACTCACCTAAATTACTTCGGCTACTCTAAATCATCACCAACTAATCCTTACCACAACCAACTAAACCCAATCACTTTTAAATTACAAAAAAATGCTACTAACCATAGCAAATTATGCCAAACTCACCTAAATTACTTCGGCCACCATAAATCATCACCAACTAACCCTTACCACAACAAACTAAACCCAATCACTTTTAAATTACAAAAAAATGCTACTAACCATAGCAAACTATGCCAAACTCACCTAAATTACTTCGGCTACCATAAATCATCACCAACTAACCCTTACCACAACAAACTAAACCCAATCACTTTTAAATTACAAAAAAATGCTACTAACCATAGAAAACTATGCCAAACTCACCTCAATTACTTCGGCTACCACAAATCATCACCAACTAACCCTTACCACAACAAACTAAACCCAGTAACTTTTAAATTACAAAAAAATGCTACTAACCATAGCAAACTATGCCAAACTCACCTAAATTACTTCGGCTATCAAAAATCACCCCCAACAACACTTTACAGCAACAAAGTAAGCCCAATCACTTTAAAATTACAAAAAAGTGCTAAAAATCATAACAAACTATACCAGAATCACCTAAATTACTTCGGCTACCGTAAATCACCCCCAACTATCCCTTACCACAACAAACCAAACCATATCATCTTAAAATTACAAAAAAAGGTGTACAAATCATAACAAATTACGCCAGACTCACCTAAATTACTTCGGCTACTCTAAATCATCACCAACTAACCCTTACCACAACAAACTAAACCCAATCACTTTTAAATTACAAAAAAATGCTACTAACCATAGCAAACTATGCCAAACTCACCTAAATTACTTCGGCCACCATAAATCATCACCAACTAACCCTTACCACAACAAACTAAACCCAATCACTTTTAAATTACAAAAAAATGCTACTAACCATAGCAAACTATGCCAAACTCACCTAAATTACTTCGGCTACCATAAATCATCACCAACTAACCCTTACCACAACAAACTAAACCCAATCACTTTTAAATTACAAAAAAATGCTACTAACCATAGCAAACTATGTCAGACTCACCTAAACTACTTCGGCTACCATAAATCATCACCAACTAACCCTTACCACAACAAACTAAACCCAATCACTTTTAAATTACAAAAAAATGCTACTAACCATAGCAAACTATGCCAAACTCACCTAAATTACTTCGGCTATCAAAAATCACCCCCAACTACACTTTACAGCAACAAACTAAGCCCAATCACTTTAAAATTACAAAAAAATGCTAAAAATCATAACAAACTATACCAGAATCACCTAAATTACTTCGGCTACCGTAAATCACATCCAACTATCCCTTACCACAACAAACCAAACCATATCATCTTAAAATTACAAAAAAAGGTGTACAAATCATAACAAACTATGCCAAACTCACCTAAATTACTTCGGCTACTTTAAATCTTCACCAACTAATCCTTACCACAACAAACTAAACCCAATCACTTTTAAATTACAAAAAAATGCAACTAACCATAGCAAACTACGCCAAACTCACCTAAATTACTTCGGCTACCATAAATCATCACCAACTAACCCTTACCACAACAAACTAAACCCAATTACTTTTAATTACAAAAAAATGCTACTAACCATAGCAAACTATGCCAAACTCACCTAAATTACTTCGGCTATCAAAAATCACCCCCAACTACACTTTACAGCAACAAACTAAGCCCAATCACTTTAAAATTACAAAAAAATGCTAAAAATCATAACAAACTATACCAGAATCACCTAAATTACTTCGGCTACCGTAAATCACCCCCAACTATCCCTTACCACAACAAACCAAACCATATCATCTTAAAATTACAAAAAAAGGTGTACAAATCATAACAAACTCTGCCAGACTCACCTAAATTACTTCGGCTACTCTAAATCATCACCAACTAACCCTTACCACAACAAACTAGACCCAATCACTTTTAAATTACAAAAAACAGCTACTAATCATAGCAAACTATGCCAAACTCACCTAAATTACTTCAGCTATCAAAAATCACCCCCAACTACACTTTATAGCAACAAACTAAACCCAATCACTTTAAAATTACAAAAAAATGCTAAAAATCATAACAAACTATACCAGAATCACCTAAATTACTTCGGCTACCGTAAATCACCCCCAACTATCCCTTACCACAACAAACCAAACCATATCATCTTAAAATTACAAAAAAAGGTGTACAAATCATAACAAACTATGCCAGACTCACCTAAATTACTTCGGCTACTCTAAATCATCACCAACTAACCCTTACCACAACAAACTAAACGCAATCACTTTTAAATTACAAAAAAATGCTACTAACCATAGCAAACTATGCCAAACTCACCTAAATTACTTCGGCTACCATAAATCATCACTAACTAACCCTTACCACAACAAACTAAACCCAATCACTTTTAAAATACAAAAAAATGCTACTAACTATAGCAAACTATGCCAAACTCACCTAAATTACTTCGGCTATCAAAAATCACCCCCAACTACACTTTACAACAACAAACTAAGCCCAATCACTTTAAAATTACAAAAAAATGCTAAAAATTATAACAAGCTATACCAGAATCACCTAAATTACTTCGGCTACCGTAAATCACCCCCAACTATCCCTTACCACAACAAACCAAACCATATCATCTTAAAATTACAAAAAAAGGTGTACAAATCATAACAAACTATGCCAAACTCACCTAAATTACTTCGGCTACTTTAAATCTTCACCAACTAACCCTTACCACAACAAACTAAACCCAATCACTTTTAAATTACAAAAAAATGCAACTAACCATAGCAAACTACGCCAAACTCACCTAAATTACTTCGGCTACCATAAATCATCACCAACTAACCCTTACCACAACAAACTAAACCCAATCACTTTTAATTACAAAAAAAATGCTACTAACCATAGCAAACTATGCCAAACTCACCTAAATTACTTCGGCTATCAAAAATCACCCCCAACTACACTTTACAGCAACAAACTAAGCCCAATCACTTTAAAATTACAAAAAAATGCTAAAAATCATAACAAACTATACCAGAATCACCTAAATTACTTCGGCTACCGTAAATCACCCCCAACTATTCCTTACCACAACAAACTAAACCATATCATCTTAAAATTACAAAAAAGGTGTACAAATCATAACAAACTATGCCAGACTCACCTAAATTACTTCGGCTACTCTAAATCATCACCAACTAACCCTTACCACAACAAACTAAACCCAATCACTTTTAAATTACAAAAAAATGCTACTAACCATAGCAAACTATGCCAAACTCACCTTAATTCCTTCGGCTACCATAAATCATCACCAACTAACCCTTACCACAACAAAATAAACCCAATCACTTTTAAATTACAAAAAAATGCTACTAACCATAGCAAACTATGCCAAACTTACCTAAATTACTTCAGCTACCAGAAATCATCACCAACTAACCCTTACCACAACAAACTAAACTTAATCACTTTTAAATTACAAATAAATGCTACTAACCATAGCAAACTATGCCAAACTCACCTAAATTACTTCGGCTATCAAAAATCACCCCCAACTACACTTTACAGCAACAAACTAAGCCCAACCAATTTTAAATTACAAAAAAATGCTAAAAATCATAACAAACTATACCAGAATCACCAAATTACTTCGGCTACCGTAAATCACCCCCAACTATCCCTTACCACAACAAACCAAACCATATCATCTTAAAATTACAAAAAAGGAGTACAAATTATAACAAACTATGCCAGACTGACCTAAATTACTTCGGCTACTCTAAATTATCACCAACTAACCCTTACCACATCAAACTAAACCCAATCACTTTTAAATTACAAAAAAATGCTACTAACCATAGCAAACTATGCCAAACTCACCTAAATTACTTCGGCTACCATAAATCATCACCAACTAACCCTTACCACAACAAACTAAACCCAATCACTTTTAATTACAAAAAAATGCTACTAACCATAGCAAACTATGCGAAACTCACCTAAATTACTTCGGCTATCAAAATTCACCCCCAACAACACTTTAAAGCAACAAACTAAGCCCAATCACTTTAAAATTACAAAAAAATGCTAAAAAACATAACAAACTATACCAGAATCACCTAAATTACTTCGGCTACCGTAAATCACCCCCAACTATCCCTTACCACAACAAACCAAACCATATCATCTTAAAATTACAAAAAAAGGTGTACAAATCATAACAAACTATGCCAGACTCACCTAAATTACTTCGGTTACTCTAAATCATCACCAACTAACGCTTACCACAACAAACTAAACCCAATCACTTTTAAATTACAAAAAAAATGCTACTAACCATAGCAAACTATGCCAAACTCACCTAAATTACTTCGGCTATCAAAAATCACCCCCAACTACACTTTACAGCAACAAACTAAGCCCAATCACTTTAAAATTACAAAAAAATGCTAAAAATTATAACAAACTATAACAGAATCACCTAAATGACTTCGGCAACCGTAAATCACCCCCAACTATCCCTTACCACAACAAACTAAACCATATCATCTTAAAATTACAAAAAAAGGTGTTCAAATCATAACAAACTATGCGAGACTCACCTAAATTACTTCGGCTACTCTAAATCATCACCAACTAACCCTTACCACAACAAACTAAACCCAATCACTTTTAAATTACAAAAAAAAATGCTACTAACCATAGCAAACTATGCCAAACTTACCTAAATTACTTCGGCTACCATAAATCATCACCAACTAAAGCTTAGCACAACAAACTAAACCCAATCACTTTTAAATTACAAAAAAATGCTACTAACCATAGCAAACTATGCCAAACTCACCTAAATTACTTCGGCTATCAAAAATCAGCCCCAACTATACTTTACAGCAACAAACTAAGCCCAATCACTTTAAAATTACAAAAAAATGCTAAAAATCATATCAAACTATACCAGAATCACCTAAATTACTTCGGCTACCGTAAATCACCCCCAACTATCCCTTACGACAACAAACCAAACCATATCATCTTAAAATTACAAAAAAGGTGTACAAATCATAACAAACTATGCCAGACTCACCTAAATTACTTCGGCTACTCTAAATCATCACCAACTAACCCTTACCACAACAAACTAAACCCAATCACTTTTAAATTACAAAAAAATGCTACTAACCATAGCAAACTATGCCAAACTCACCTAAATTACTTCAGCTACCATAAATCATCACTAAGTAACCCTTACCACAACAAACTAAACCCAATCACTTTTAAATTACAAAAAAATGCTACTAACTATAGCAAACTATGCCAAACTCACCTAAATTACTTCGGCTATCAAAAATCACCCCCAACTACACTTTACAGCAACAAACTAAGCCCAATCACTTTAAAATTACAAAAAAATGCTAAAAATCATAACAAACTATACCAGAATCACCTAAATTACTTCGGCTACCGTAAATCACCTCCAACTATCCCTTACCACAACAAACCAAACCATATCATCTTAAAATTACAAAAAAAGGTGTACAAATCATAACAAACTATGCCAAACTCACCTAAATTACTTCGGCTACTTTAAATCTTCACCAACTAATCCTTACCACAACAAACTAAACCCAATCACTTTTAAATTACAAAAAAATGCAACTAACCATAGCAAACTACGCCAAACTCACCTAAATTACTTCGGCTACCATAAATCATCACCAACTAACCCTTACCACAACAAACTAAACCCAATTACTTTTAATTACAAAAAAATGCTACTAACCATAGCAAACTATGCCAAACTCACCTAAATTACTTCGGCTATCAAAAATCACCCCCAACTACACTTTACAGCAACAAACTAAGTCCAATCACTTTAAAATTACAAAAAAATGCTAAAAATCATAACAAACTATACCAGAATCACCTAAATTACTTCGGCTACCGTAAATCACCCCCAACTACCCCTTACCACAACAAACCAAACCATATCATCTTAAAATTACAAAAAAAGGTGTACAAATCATAACAAACTATGCCAGACTCACCTAAATTACTTCGGCTACTCTAAATCATCACCAACTAACCCTTACCACAACAAACTAGACCCAATCACTTTTAAATTACAAAAAACAGCTACTAATCATAGCAAACTATGCCAAACTCACCTAAATTACTTCGGCTATCAAAAATCACCCCCAACTACACTTTACAGCAACAAACTAAGCCCAATCACTTTAAAATTACAAAAAAATGCTAAAAATCATAACACACTATACCAGAATCACCTAAATTACTTCGGCTACCGTAAATCACCTCCAACTATCCCTTACCACAACAAACCAAACCATATCATCTTAAAATTACAAAAAAAGGTGTTCAAATCATAACAAACTATGCGAGACTCACCTAAATTACTTCGGCTACTCTAAATCATCACCAACTAACCCTTACCACAACAAACTAAACCCAATCACTTTTAAATTACAAAAAAAAATGCTACTAACCATAGCAAACTATGCCAAACTTACCTAAATTACTTCGGCTACCATAAATCATCACCAACTAAAGCTTAGCACAACAAACTAAACCCAATCACTTTTAAATTACAAAAAAATGCTACTAATCATAGCAAACTATGCCAAACTCACCTAAATTACTTCGGCTATCAAAAATCAGCCCCAACTATACTTTACAGCAACAAACTAAGCCCAATCACTTTAAAATTACAAAAAAATGCTAAAAATCATATCAAACTATACCAGAATCACCTAAATTACTTCGGCTACCGTAAATCACCCCCAACTATCCCTTACGACAACAAACCAAACCATATCATCTTAAAATTACAAAAAAGGTGTACAAATCATAACAAACTATGCCAGACTCACCTAAATTACTTCGGCTACTCTAAATCATCACCAACTAATCCTTACCACAACCAACTAAACCCAATCACTTTTAAATTACAAAAAAATGCTACTAACCATAGCAAACTATGCCAAACTCACCTAAATTACTTCGGCCACCATAAATCATCACCAACTAACCCTTACCACAACAAACTAAACCCAATCACTTTTAAATTACAAAAAAATGCTACTAACCATAGCAAACTATGCCAAACTCACCTAAATTACTTCGGCTACCATAAATCATCACCAACTAACCCTTACCACAACAAACTAAACCCAATCACTTTTAAATTACAAAAAAATGCTACTAACCATAGAAAACTATGCCAAACTCACCTCAATTACTTCGGCTACCACAAATCATCACCAACTAACCCTTACCACAACAAACTAAACCCAGTAACTTTTAAATTACAAAAAAATGCTACTAACCATAGCAAACTATGCCAAACTCACCTAAATTACTTCGGCTATCAAAAATCACCCCCAACAACACTTTACAGCAACAAAGTAAGCCCAATCACTTTAAAATTACAAAAAAGTGCTAAAAATCATAACAAACTATACCAGAATCACCTAAATTACTTCGGCTACCGTAAATCACCCCCAACTATCCCTTACCACAACAAACCAAACCATATCATCTTAAAATTACAAAAAAAGGTGTACAAATCATAACAAATTACGCCAGACTCACCTAAATTACTTCGGCTACTCTAAATCATCACCAACTAACCCTTACCACAACAAACTAAACCCAATCACTTTTAAATTACAAAAAAATGCTACTAACCATAGCAAACTATGCCAAACTCACCTAAATTACTTCGGCCACCATAAATCATCACCAACTAACCCTTACCACAACAAACTAAACCCAATCACTTTTAAATTACAAAAAAATGCTACTAACCATAGCAAACTATGCCAAACTCACCTAAATTACTTCGGCTACCATAAATCATCACCAACTAACCCTTACCACAACAAACTAAACCCAATCACTTTTAAATTACAAAAAAATGCTACTAACCATAGCAAACTATGTCAGACTCACCTAAACTACTTCGGCTACCATAAATCATCACCAACTAACCCTTACCACAACAAACTAAACCCAATCACTTTTAAATTACAAAAAAATGCTACTAACCATAGCAAACTATGCCAAACTCACCTAAATTACTTCGGCTATCAAAAATCACCCCCAACTACACTTTACAGCAACAAACTAAGCCCAATCACTTTAAAATTACAAAAAAATGCTAAAAATCATAACAAACTATACCAGAATCACCTAAATTACTTCGGCTACCGTAAATCACATCCAACTATCCCTTACCACAACAAACCAAACCATATCATCTTAAAATTACAAAAAAAGGTGTACAAATCATAACAAACTATGCCAAACTCACCTAAATTACTTCGGCTACTTTAAATCTTCACCAACTAATCCTTACCACAACAAACTAAACCCAATCACTTTTAAATTACAAAAAAATGCAACTAACCATAGCAAACTACGCCAAACTCACCTAAATTACTTCGGCTACCATAAATCATCACCAACTAACCCTTACCACAACAAACTAAACCCAATTACTTTTAATTACAAAAAAATGCTACTAACCATAGCAAACTATGCCAAACTCACCTAAATTACTTCGGCTATCAAAAATCACCCCCAACTACACTTTACAGCAACAAACTAAGCCCAATCACTTTAAAATTACAAAAAAATGCTAAAAATCATAACAAACTATACCAGAATCACCTAAATTACTTCGGCTACCGTAAATCACCCCCAACTATCCCTTACCACAACAAACCAAACCATATCATCTTAAAATTACAAAAAAAGGTGTACAAATCATAACAAACTCTGCCAGACTCACCTAAATTACTTCGGCTACTCTAAATCATCACCAACTAACCCTTACCACAACAAACTAGACCCAATCACTTTTAAATTACAAAAAACAGCTACTAATCATAGCAAACTATGCCAAACTCACCTAAATTACTTCAGCTATCAAAAATCACCCCCAACTACACTTTATAGCAACAAACTAAACCCAATCACTTTAAAATTACAAAAAAATGCTAAAAATCATAACAAACTATACCAGAATCACCTAAATTACTTCGGCTACCGTAAATCACCCCCAACTATCCCTTACCACAACAAACCAAACCATATCATCTTAAAATCACAAAAAAAGGTGTACAAATCATAACAAACTATGCCAGACTCACCTAAATTACTTCGGCTACTCTAAATCATCACCAACTAACCCTTACCACAACAAACTAAACGCAATCACTTTTAAATTACAAAAAAATGCTACTAACCATAGCAAACTATGCCAAACTCACCTAAATTACTTCGGCTACCATAAATCATCACTAACTAACCCTTAACACAACAAACTAAACCCAATCACTTTTAAAATACAAAAAAATGCTACTAACTATAGCAAACTATGCCAAACTCACCTAAATTACTTCGGCTATCAAAAATCACCCCCAACTACACTTTACAACAACAAACTAAGCCCAATCACTTTAAAATTACAAAAAAATGCTAAAAATTATAACAAGCTATACCAGAATCACCTAAATTACTTCGGCTACCGTAAATCACCCCCAACTATCCCTTACCACAACAAACCAAACCATATCATCTTAAAATTACAAAAAAAGGTGTACAAATCATAACAAACTATGCCAAACTCACCTAAATTACTTCGGCTACTTTAAATCTTCACCAACTAACCCTTACCACAACAAACTAAACCCAATCACTTTTAAATTACAAAAAAATGCAACTAACCATAGCAAACTACGCCAAACTCACCTAAATTACTTCGGCTACCATAAATCATCACCAACTAACCCTTACCACAACAAACTAAACCCAATCACTTTTAATTACAAAAAAAATGCTACTAACCATAGCAAACTATGCCAAACTCACCTAAATTACTTCGGCTATCAAAAATCACCCCCAACTACACTTTACAGCAACAAACTAAGCCCAATCACTTTAAAATTACAAAAAAATGCTAAAAATCATAACAAACTATACCAGAATCACCTAAATTACTTCGGCTACCGTAAATCACCCCCAACTATTCCTTACCACAACAAACTAAACCATATCATCTTAAAATTACAAAAAAGGTGTACAAATCATAACAAACTATGCCAGACTCACCTAAATTACTTCGGCTACTCTAAATCATCACCAACTAACCCTTACCACAACAAACTAAACCCAATCACTTTTAAATTACAAAAAAATGCTACTAACCATAGCAAACTATGCCAAACTCACCTTAATTCCTTCGGCTACCATAAATCATCACCAACTAACCCTTACCACAACAAAATAAACCCAATCACTTTTAAATTACAAAAAAATGCTACTAACCATAGCAAACTATGCCAAACTTACCTAAATTACTTCAGCTACCAGAAATCATCACCAACTAACCCTTACCACAACAAACTAAACTTAATCACTTTTAAATTACAAATAAATGCTACTAACCATAGCAAACTATGCCAAACTCACCTAAATTACTTCGGCTATCAAAAATCACCCCCAACTACACTTTACAGCAACAAACTAAGCCCAACCAATTTTAAATTACAAAAAAATGCTAAAAATCATAACAAACTATACCAGAATCACCAAATTACTTCGGCTACCGTAAATCACCCCCAACTATCCCTTACCACAACAAACCAAACCATATCATCTTAAAATTACAAAAAAGGAGTACAAATTATAACAAACTATGCCAGACTGACCTAAATTACTTCGGCTACTCTAAATTATCACCAACTAACCCTTACCACATCAAACTAAACCCAATCACTTTTAAATTACAAAAAAATGCTACTAACCATAGCAAACTATGCCAAACTCACCTAAATTACTTCGGCTACCATAAATCATCACCAACTAACCCTTACCACAACAAACTAAACCCAATCACTTTTAATTACAAAAAAATGCTACTAACCATAGCAAACTATGCGAAACTCACCTAAATTACTTCGGCTATCAAAATTCACCCCCAACAACACTTTAAAGCAACAAACTAAGCCCAATCACTTTAAAATTACAAAAAAATGCTAAAAAACATAACAAACTATACCAGAATCACCTAAATTACTTCGGCTACCGTAAATCACCCCCAACTATCCCTTACCACAACAAACCAAACCATATCATCTTAAAATTACAAAAAAAGGTGTACAAATCATAACAAACTATGCCAGACTCACCTAAATTACTTCGGTTACTCTAAATCATCACCAACTAACGCTTACCACAACAAACTAAACCCAATCACTTTTAAATTACAAAAAAAATGCTACTAACCATAGCAAACTATGCCAAACTCACCTAAATTACTTCGGCTATCAAAAATCACCCCCAACTACACTTTACAGCAACACACTAAGCCCAATCACTTTAAAATTACAAAAAAATGCTAAAAATTATAACAAACTATAACAGAATCACCTAAATGACTTCGGCAACCGTAAATCACCCCCAACTATCCCTTACCACAACAAACTAAACCATATCATCTTAAAATTACAAAAAAAAGGTGTTCAAATCATAACAAACTATGCGAGACTCACCTAAATTACTTCGGCTACTCTAAATCATCACCAACTAACCCTTACCACAACAAACTAAACCCAATCACTTTTAAATTACAAAAAAAAATGCTACTAACCATAGCAAACTATGCCAAACTTACCTAAATTACTTCGGCTACCATAAATCATCACCAACTAAAGCTTAGCACAACAAACTAAACCCAATCACTTTTAAATTACAAAAAAATGCTACTAACCATAGCAAACTATGCCAAACTCACCTAAATTACTTCGGCTATCAAAAATCAGCCCCAACTATACTTTACAGCAACAAACTAAGCCCAATCACTTTAAAATTACAAAAAAATGCTAAAAATCATATCAAACTATACCAGAATCACCTAAATTATTTCGGCTACCGTAAATCACCCCCAACTATCCCTTACGACAACAAACCAAACCATATCATCTTAAAATTACAAAAAAGGTGTACAAATCATAACAAACTATGCCAGACTCACCTAAATTACTTCGGCTACTCTAAATCATCACCAACTAATCCTTACCACAACCAACTAAACCCAATCACTTTTAAATTACAAAAAAATGCTACTAACCATAGCAAACTATGCCAAACTCACCTAAATTACTTCGGCCACCATAAATCATCACCAACTAACCCTTACCACAACAAACTAAACCCAATCACTTTTAAATTACAAAAAAATGCTACTAACCATAGCAAACTATGCCAAACTCACCTAAATTACTTCGGCTACCATAAATCATCACCAACTAACCCTTACCACAACAAACTAAACCCAATCACTTTTAAATTACAAAAAAATGCTACTAACCATAGAAAACTATGCCAAACTCACCTCAATTACTTCGGCTACCACAAATCATCACCAACTAACCCTTACCACAACAAACTAAACCCAGTAACTTTTAAATTACAAAAAAATGCTACTAACCATAGCAAACTATGCCAAACTCACCTAAATTACTTCGGCTATCAAAAATCACCCCCAACAACACTTTACAGCAACAAAGTAAGCCCAATCACTTTAAAATTACAAAAAAGTGCTAAAAATCATAACAAACTATACCAGAATCACCTAAATTACTTCGGCTACCGTAAATCACCCCCAACTATCCCTTACCACAACAAACCAAACCATATCATCTTAAAATTACAAAAAAAGGTGTACAAATCATAACAAATTACGCCAGACTCACCTAAATTACTTCGGCTACTCTAAATCATCACCAACTAACCCTTACCACAACAAACTAAACCCAATCACTTTTAAATTACAAAAAAATGCTACTAACCATAGCAAACTATGCCAAACTCACCTAAATTACTTCGGCCACCATAAATCATCACCAACTAACCCTTACCACAACAAACTAAACCCAATCACTTTTAAATTACAAAAAAATGCTACTAACCATAGCAAACTATGCCAAACTCACCTAAATTACTTCGGCTACCATAAATCATCACCAACTAACCCTTACCACAACAAACTAAACCCAATCACTTTTAAATTACAAAAAAATGCTACTAACCATAGCAAACTATGTCAGACTCACCTAAACTACTTCGGCTACCATAAATCATCACCAACTAACCCTTACCACAACAAACTAAACCCAATCACTTTTAAATTACAAAAAAATGCTACTAACCATAGCAAACTATGCCAAACTCACCTAAATTACTTCGGCTATCAAAAATCACCCCCAACTACACTTTACAGCAACAAACTAAGCCCAATCACTTTAAAATTACAAAAAAATGCTATAAATCATAACAAACTATACAGAATCACCTAAATTACTTCGGCTACCGTAAATCACCCCCAACTATCCCTTACCACAACAAACCAAACCATATCATCTTAAAATTACATAAAAATTGTACAAATCATAACAAACTATGCCAGACTTATTTAAATTACTTAGGCTACTCTAAATCATCACTAACTAACCCTTACCACAACAAACTAAACCCAATCACTTTTAAATTACAAAAAAATGCTACTAAACATAGCAAACTATGCCAAACTCACCTAAATTTCTTCGGCTATCAAAAATCACCCCCAACTACACTTTACAGCAACAAACTAAGCCCAATCACTTTAAAATTACAAAAAAATGCTAAAAATCATATCAAACTATACCAGAATCACCTAAATTACTTCAGCTAGCGTAAATCACCCCCAACTATCCCTTACCACAACAAACCAAACCATATCATCTTAAAATTACAAAAAAGGTGTACAAATCATAACAAACTATGCCAGACTCACCTAAATTACTTCGGCTTATCTAAATCATCACCAACTAACCCTTACCACAACAAACTAAACCCAATAACTTTTAAATTACAAAAAAATGCTACTAACCATAGCAAACTATGCCAAATTCACCTACATTACTTCGGCTACCATAAATCATCACCAACTAACCCTTACCACAACAAACTAAACCCAATAACTTTTAAATTACAAAAAATGCTACTAACCATAGCAAACTATGCCAAACTCACCTAAATTACTTCGGCTATCAAAAATCACCCCCAACTACACTTTACAGCAACAAACTAAGCCCAATCACTTTAAAATTACAAAAAAATGCTAAAAATCATAACAAACTATACCAGAATCTCCTAAATTACTTCGGCAACCGTAAATCACCCCCAACTATTACTTACCACAACAAACCTAACCATATCATCTTAAAATTACAAAAAAAGGTGTACAAATCATAACAAACTATGCCAGACTCACCTAAATTACTTCGGCTACTCTAAATCATCTCCAACTAACCCTTACCACAACAAACTAAACCCAATCACTTTTAAATTACAAAAAAATGCTACTAACCATAGCAAACTATGCCAAACTCACCTAAATTACTTCGGCTACCATAACTCATCACCAACTAACCCTTACCACAACAAACTAAACCCAATCAATTTTAAATTACAAAAAAATACTACTAACCATAGCAAACTATGCCAAACTCACCTAAATTACTTCGGCTATCAAAAATTACCCCCAACTACACTTTACAGCAACAAACTAAGCCCAATCACTTTAACATTACAAAAAAATGCTAAAAATCATAACAAACTATACCAGAATCACCTAAATTACTTCGGCGACCGTAAATCACCCCCAACTATCCCTTACCACAACAAACCAAACCATATCATCTTAAAATTACAAAAAAAGGTGTACAAATCATAACAAATTATGCCAGACTCACCTAAATTACTTCGGCTACTCTAAATCATCACCAACTAACCCTTACCACAACAAACTAAACCCAATCACTTTTAAATTACAAAAAAATGCTACTAACCATAGCAAACTATGCCAAACTCACCTAAATTACTTTGGCTATCAAAAATCATCCCCAACTACACTTTACAGCAACAAACTAAGCCCAATCACTTTAAAATTACAAAAAAATGCTAAAAATCAAAACAAACTATACCAGAATCACCTAAATTACTTCGGCTACCGTAAATCACCCCCAACTATCCCTTACCACAACAAACCAAACCCTATAATCTTAAAATTACAAAAAAAGGTGTACAAATCATAACAAACTATGCCAGACTTACCTAAATTACTTCGGCTACTCTAAATCATCACCAACTAACCCTTACCACAACAAACTAAACCCAATCACTTTTAAATTACAAAAAAATGCCACTAAACATAGCAAACTATGCCAAACTCACCTAAATTACTTCGGCTACCGTAGATCATTACCAACTAACCCTTACCACAACAAACTAAATTCAATAACTTTTAAATTACAAAAAATTCTACTAACCATAGCAAACTATGCCAAACTCACCTAAATTACTTCGGCTATCAAAAATCACCCCCAACTACACTTTACAGCAACAAACTAAGCCCAATCACTTTAAAATTACAAAAAAATGCTAAAAATCATAACTAACTATACCAAAATCTCCTAAATTACTTCGGCAACAGTAAATCACACCCAACTATTACTTACCACAACAAACCTAACCATATCATCTTAAAATTACAAAAAAAGGTGTACAAATCATAACAAACTATGCCAGACTCACCTAAATTACTTCGGCTACTCTAAATCATCACCAACTAACCCTTACCACAACAAACTAAACCCAATCACTTTTAAATTACAAAAAAATGCTACTAACCATAGCAAACTATGCCAAACTCACCTAAATTACTTCGGCTACCATAACTCATCACCAACTAACCCTTACCACAACAAACTAAACCCAATCAATTTTAAATTACAAAAAAATTCTACTAACAATAGCAAACTATGCCAAACTCACCTAAATTACTTCGGCTATCAAAAATTACCCCCAACTACACTTTACAGCAACAAACTAAGCCCAATCACTTTAACATTACAAAAAAATGCTAAAAATCATAACAAACTATACCAGAATCACCTAAATTACTTCGGCTACCGTAAATCACCCCCAACTATCCCTTACCACAACAAACCAAACCATATCATCTTAAAATTACAAAAAAAGGTGTACAAATAATAACAAATTATGCTAGACTCACCTAAATTACTTCGGTTACTCTAAATCATCACCAACTAACCCTTGCCACAACAAACTAAACCCAATCACTTTTAAATTACAAAAAAATGCTACTAACCATAGCAAACTATGCCAAACTCACCTAAATTACTTCGGCTACCATAAATCATCACTAACTAACCCTTACCACAACAAACTAAACCCAATCACTTTTAAATTACAAAAAAATGCTACTAACCATAGCAAACTATGCCAAACTCACCTAAATTACTTCGGCTATCAAAAATCACCCCCAACTACACTTTACAGCAACAAACTAAGCCCAATCACTTTAAAATTACAAAAAAATGCTAAAAATCAAAACAAACTATACCAGAATCACCTAAATTACTTCGGCTACCGTAAATCACCCCCAACTATCCCTTACCACAACAAACCAAACCATATAATCTTAAAATTACAAAAAAAGGTGTACAAATCATAACAAACTATGCCAGACTTACCTAAATTACTTCGGCTACTCTAAATCATCACCAACTAACCCTTACCACAACAAACTAAACCCAATCACTTTTAAATTACAAAAAAATGCCACTAAACATAGCAAACTATGCCAAACTCACCTAAATTACTTCGGCTACCGTAGATCATTACCAACTAACCCTTACCACAACAAACTAAATTCAATAACTTTTAAATTACAAAAAATGCTACTAACCATAGCAAACTATGCCAAACTCACCTAAATTACTTCGGCTATCAAAAATCACCCCCAACTACACTTTACAGCAACAAACTAAGCCCAATCACTTTAAAATTACAAAAAAATGCTAAAAATCAAAACAAACTATACCAGAATCACCTAAATTACTTCGGCTACCGTAAATCACCCCCAACTATCCCTTACCACAACAAACCTAACCATATCATCTTAAAATTACAAAAAAAGGTGTACAAATCATAACAAACTATGCCAGACTCACCTAAATTACTTCGGCTACTCTAAATCATCTCCAACTAACCCTTACCACAACAAACTAAACCCAATCACTTTTAAATTACAAAAAAATGCTACTAACCATAGCAAACTATGCCAAACTCACCTAAATTACTTCGGCTACCATAACTCATCACCAACTAACCCTTACCACAACAAACTAAACCCAATCAATTTTAAATTACAAAAAAATACTACTAACCATAGCAAACTATGCCAAACTCACCTAAATTACTTCGGCTATCAAAAATTACCCCCAACTACACTTTACAGCAACAAACTAAGCCCAATCACTTTAACATTACAAAAAAATGCTAAAAATCATAACAAACTATACCAGAATCACCTAAATTACTTCGGCAACCGTAAATCACCCCCAACTATCCCTTACCACAACAAACCAAACCATATCATCGTAAAATTACAAAAAAAGGTGTACAAATCATAACAAATTATGCCAGACTCACCTAAATTACTTCGGCTACTCTAAATCATCACCAACTAACCCTTACCACAACAAACTAAACCCAATCACTTTTAAATTACAAAAAAATGCTACTAACCATAGCAAACTATGCCAAACTCACCTAAATTACTTTGGCTATCAAAAATCATCCCCAACTACACTTTACAGCAACAAACTAAGCCCAATCACTTTAAAATTACAAAAAAATGCTAAAAATCAAAACAAACTATACCAGAATCACCTAAATTACTTCGGCTACCGTAAATCACCCCCAACTATCCCTTACCACAACAAACCAAACCCTATAATCTTAAAATTACAAAAAAAGGTGTACAAATCATAACAAACTATGCCAGACTTACCTAAATTACTTCGGCTACTCTAAATCATCACCAACTAACCCTTACCACAACAAACTAATCCCAATCACTTTTAAATTACAAAAAAATGCCACTAAACATAGCAAACTATGCCAAACTCACCTAAATTACTTCGGCTACCGTAGATCATTACCAACTAACCCTTACCACAACAAACTAAATTCAATAACTTTTAAATTACAAAAAATTCTACTAACCATAGCAAACTATGCCAAACTCACCTAAATTACTTCGGCTATCAAAAATCACCCCCAACTACACTTTACAGCAACAAACTAAGCCCAATCACTTTAAAATTACAAAAAAATGCTAAAAATCATAACTAACTATACCAAAATCTCCTAAATTACTTCGGCAACAGTAAATCACACCCAACTATTACTTACCACAACAAACCTAACCATATCATCTTAAAATTACAAAAAAAGGTGTACAAATCATAACAAACTATGCCAGACTCACCTAAATTACTTCGGCTACTCTAAATCATCACCAACTAACCCTTACCACAACAAACTAAACCCAATCACTTTTAAATTACAAAAAAATGCTACTAACCATAGCAAACTATGCCAAACTCACCTAAATTACTTCGGCTACCATAACTCATCACCAACTAACCCTTACCACAACAAACTAAACCCAATCAATTTTAAATTACAAAAAAATTCTACTAACAATAGCAAACTATGCCAAACTCACCTAAATTACTTCGGCTATCAAAAATTACCCCCAACTACACTTTACAGCAACAAACTAAGCCCAATCACTTTAACATTACAAAAAAATGCTAAAAATCATAACAAACTATACCAGAATCACCTAAATTACTTCGGCTACCGTAAATCACCCCCAACTATCCCTTACCACAACAAACCAAACCATATCATCTTAAAATTACAAAAAAAGGTGTACAAATCATAACAAATTATGCCAGACTCACCTAAATTACTTCGGTTACTCTAAATCATCACCAACTAACCCTTGCCACAACAAACTAAACCCAATCACTTTTAAATTACAAAAAAATGCTACTAACCATAGCAAACTATGCCAAACTCACCTAAATTACTTCGGCTACCATAAATCATCACTAACTAACCCTTACCACAACAAACTAAACCCAATCACTTTTAAATTACAAAAAAATGCTATTAACCATAGCAAACTATGCCAAACTCACCTAAATTACTTCGGCTATCAAAAATCACCCCCAACTACACTTTACAGCAACAAACTAAGCCCAATCACTTTAAAATTACAAAAAAATGCTAAAAATCATAACAAACTATACCAGAATCACCTAAATTACTTCGGCTACCGTAAATCACCTCCAACTATCCCTTACCACAACAAACCAAACCATATCATCTTAAAATTACAAAAAAAGGTGTACAAATCATAACAAACTATGCCAGACTCACCTAAATTACTTCGGCTACTCTAAATCATCACCAACTAACCCTTACCACAACAAACTAAACCCAATCACTTTTAAATTACAAAAAAATGCTACTAACCATAGCAAACTATGCCAAACTCACCTAAATTACTTCGGCTACCGTAGATCATTACCAACTAACCCTTACCACAACAAACTAAATTCAATAACTTTTAAATTACAAAAAATGCTACTAACCATAGCAAACTATGCCAAACTCACCTAAATTACTTCGGCTATCAAAAATCACCCCCAACTACACTTTACAGCAACAAACTAAGCCCAATAACTTTAAAATTACAAAAAAATGCTAAAAATCATAACTAACTATACCAGAATCTCCTAAATTACTTCGGCAACCGTAAATCACCCCCAACTATTACTTACCACAACAAACCTAACCATATCATCTTAAAATTACAAAAAAAGGTGTACAAATCATAACAAACTATGCCAGACTCACCTAAATTACTTCGGCTACTCTAAATCATCACCAACTAACCCTTACCACAACAAACTAAACCCAATCACTTTTAAATTACAAAAAAATGCTACTAACCATAGCAAACTATGCCAAACTCACCTAAATTACTTCGGCTACCATAACTCATCACCAACTAACCCTTACCACAACAAACTAAACCCAATCAATTTTAAATTACAAAAAAAATACTACTAACCATAGCAAACTATGCCAAACTCACCTAAATTACTTCGGCTATCAAAAATTACCCCCAACTACACTTTACAGCAACAAACTAAGCCCAATCACTTTAACATTACAAAAAAATGCTAAAAATCATAACAAACTATACCAGAATCACCTAAATTACTTCGGCTACCGTAAATCACCCCCAACTATCCCTTACCACAACAAACCAAACCATATCATCTTAAAATTACAAAAAAAGGTGTACAAATCATAACAAACTATGCCAGACTCACCTAAATTACTTCGGCTACTCTAAATCATCACCAACTAACCCTTACCACAACAAACTAAACCCAATCACTTTTAAATTACAAAAAAATGCTACTAACCATAGCAAACTATGGCAAACTCACCTAAATTACTTCGGCTACCATAAATCATCACTAACTAACCCTTACCACAACAAACTAAACCCAATCATTTTTAAATTACAAAAAAATGCTACTAACCATAGCAAACTATGCCAAACTCACCTAAATTACTTCGGCTATCAAAAATCACCCCCAACTACACTTTACAGCAACAACCTAAGCCCAATCACTTTAAAATTACAAAAAAATGCTAAAAATCATAACAAACTATACCAGAATCACCTAAATTACTTCGGCTACCGTAAATCACCTCCAACTATCCCTTACCACAACAAACCAAACCATATCATCTTAAAATTACAAAAAAAGGTGTACAAATCATAACAAACTATGCCAGACTCACCTAAATTACTTCGGCTACTCTAAATCATCACCAACTAACCCTTACCACAACAAACTAAACCCAATCACTTTTAAATTACAAAAAAATGCTACTAACCATAGCAAACTATGCCAAACTCACCTAAATTACTTCGGCTACCATAAATCATCACTAACTAACCCTTACCACAACAAACTAAACCCAATCACTTTTAATTTACAAAAAAATGCTACTAACTATAGCAAACTATGCCAAACTCACCTAAATTACTTCGGCTATCAAAAATCACCCTCAACTACACTTTACAGCAACAAACTAAGCCCAATCACTTTAAAATTACAAAAAAATGCTAAAAATCATAACAAACTATACCTGAATTACCTAAATTACTTCGGCTACCGTAAATCACCTCCAACTATCCCTTACCACAACAAACCAAACCATATCATCTTAAAATTACAAAAAAAGGTGTACAAATCATAACAAACTATGCCAAACTCAACTAAATTACTTCGGCTACTTTAAATCTTCACCAACTAATCCTTACCACAACAAACTAAACCCAATCACTTTTAAATTACAAAAAAATGCAACTAACCATAGCAAACTACGCCAAACTCACCTAAATTACTTCGGCTACCATAAATCATCACCAACTAACCCTTACCACAACAAACTAAACCCAATCACTTTTAATTACAAAAAAATGCTACTAACCATAGCAAACTATGCCAAACTCACCTAAATTACTTCGGCTATCAAAAATCACCCCCAACTACACTTTACAGCAACAAACTAAGCCCAATCACTTTAAAATTACAAAAAAATGCTAAAAATCATAACAAACTATACCAGAATCACCTAAATTACTTCGGCTACCGTAAATCACCCCCAACTATCCCTTACCACAACAAACCAAACCATATCATCTTAAAATTACAAAAAAAGGTGTACAAATCATAACAAACTATGCCAGACTCACCTAAATTACTTCGGCTACTCTAAATCATCACCAACTAACCCTTACCACAACAAGCTAGACCCAATCACTTTTAAATTACAAAAAACAGCTACTAATCATAGCAAACTATGCCAAACTCACCTAAATTACTTCAGCTATCAAAAATCACCCCCAACTACACTTTATAGCAACAAACTAAGCCCAATCACTTTAAAATTACAAAAAAATGCTAAAAATCATAACAAACTATACCAGAATTACCTAAATTACTTCGGCTACCGTAAATCACCTCCAACTATCCCTTACCACAACAAACCAAACCATATCATCTTAAAATTACAAAAAAAGGTGTACAAATCATAACAAACTATGCCAAACTCACCTAAATTACTTCGGCTACTTTAAATCCTCACCAACTAATCCTTACCACAACAAACTAAACCCAATCACTTTTAAATTACAAAAAAATGCAACTAACCATAGCAAACTACGCCAAACTCACCTAAATTACTTCGGCTACCATAAATCATCACCAACTAACCCTTACCACAACAAACTAAACCCAATCACTTTTAATTACAAAAAAATGCTACTAACCATAGCAAACTATGCCAAACTCACCTAAATTACTTCGGCTATCAAAAATCACCCCCAACTACACTTTACAGCAACAAACTAAGCCCAATCACTTTAAAATTACAAAAAAATGCTAAAAATCATAACAAACTATACCAGAATCACCTAAATTACTTCGGCTACCGTAAATCACCCCCAACTATCCCTTACCACAACAAACCAAACCATATCATCTTAAAATTACAAAAAAAGGTGTACAAATCATAACAAACTATGCCAGACTCACCTAAATTACTTCGGCTATCAAAAATCACCCCCAACTACACTTTACAGCAACAAACTAAGCCCAATCACTTTAAAATTACAAAAAAATGCTAAAAACCATAACAAACTATACCAGAATTACCTAAATTACTTCAGCTACCGTAAATCACCTCCAACTATCCCTTACCACAACAAACCAAACCATATCATCTTAAAATTACAAAAAAAGGTGTACAAATCATAACAAACTATGCCAAACTCACCTAAATTACTTCGGCTACTTTAAATCTTCACCAACTAATCCTTACCACAACAAACTAAACCCAATCACTTTTAAATTACAAAAAAATGCAACTAACCATAGCAAACTACGCCAAACTCACCTAAATTACTTCGGCTACCATAAATCATCACCAACTAACCCTTACCACAACAAACTAAACCCAATCACTTTTAATTACAAAAAAATGCTACTAACCATAGCAAACTATGCCAAACTCACCTAAATTACTTCGGCTATCAAAAATCACCCCCAACTACACTTTACAGCAACAAACTAAGCCCAATCACTTTAAAATTACAAAAAAATGCTAAAAATCATAACAAACTATACCAGAATCACCTAAATTACTTCGGCTACCGTAAATCACCCCCAAATATCCCTTACCACAACAAACCAAACCATATCATCTTAAAATTACAAAAAAAGGTGTACAAATCATAACAAACTATGCCAGACTCACCTAAATTACTTCGGCTACTCTAAATCATCACCAACTAACCCTTACCACAACAAACTAAACCCAATCACTTTTAAATTACAAAAAAATGCTACTAACCATAGCAAACTATGGCAAACTCACCTAAATTACTTCGGCTACCATAAATCATCACTAACTAACCCTTACCACAACAAACTAAACCCAATCATTTTTAAATTACAAAAAAATGCTACTAACCATAGCAAACTATGCCAAACTCACCTAAATTACTTCGGCTACCATAAATCATCACCAACTAACCCTTACCACAACAAACTAAACCCAATCACTTTTAATTACAAAAAAATGCTACTAACCATAGCAAACTATGCCAAACTCACCTAAATTACTTCGGCTATCAAAAATCACCCCCAACTACACTTTACAGCAACAAACTAAGCCCAATCACTTTAAAATTACAAAAAAATGCTAAAAATCATAACAAACTATACCAGAATCACCTAAATTACTTCGGCTACCGTAAATCACCCCCAACTATCCCTTACCACAACAAACCAAACCATATCATCTTAAAATTACAAAAAAAGGTGTACAAATCATAACAAACTATGCCAGACTCACCTAAATTACGTCGGCTACTCTAAATCATCACCAACTAACCCTTACCACAACAAACTAGACCCAATCACTTTTAAATTACAAAAAACAGCTACTAATCATAGCAAACTATGCCAAACTCACCTAAATTACTTCAGCTATCAAAAATCACCCCCAACTACACTTTATAGCAACAAACTAAGCCCAATCACTTTAAAATTACAAAAAAATGCTAAAAATCATAACAAACTATACCAGAATTACCTAAATTACTTCGGCTACCGTAAATCACCTCCAACTATCCCTTACCACAACTAACCAAACCATATCATCTTAAAATTACAAAAAAAGGTGTACAACTCATAACAAACTATGTTAGACTCACCTAAATTACTTCGGCTACTCTAAATCATCACCAACTAATCCTTACCACAACAAACTAAACCCAATCACTTTTAAATTACAAAAAAATGCTACTAACCATAGCAAACTATGGCAAACTCACCTAAATTACTTCGGCTATCAAAAATCACCCCCAACTACACTTTACAGCAACAAACTAAGCCCAATCACTTTAAAATTACAAAAAAATGCTAAAAATCATAACAAACTATACCAGAATCACCTAAATTACTTCGGATACCGTAAATCACCCCCAACTCTCCCTTACCACAACAAACCAAACCATATCATCCTAAAATTACAAAAAAAATTGTACAAATCATAACAAACTATGCCAGACTTACCTAAATTACTTCGGCTACTCTAAATCATCACCAACTATCCCTTACCACAACAAACTAAACCCAATCACTTTTAAATTACAAAAAAATGCTACTAACCATGGCAAACTATGCCAAACTCACCTAAATTACTTAGGCTACCATAAATCATCACCAACTAACCCTTACCACAACAAACTAAACCCAATCACTTTTAAATTACAAAAAAATGCTACTAACCATAGCAAACTATGCCAAACTCACCTAAATTACTTCGGCTATCAAAAATCACCCTCAACTACACTTTACAGCAACAAACTAAACCCAATCACTGTAAAATTACAAAAAAATGCTAAAAATCATAACAAACTATACCAGAATCACCTAAATTACTTCGGCTACCGTAAATCACCCCCAACTATCCCTTACCACAACTAACCAAACCATATCATCTTAAAATTACAAAAAAAGGTGTACAAATCATAACAAACTATGTTAGACTCACCTAAATTACTTCGGCTACTCTAAATCATCACCAACTAATCCTTACCACAACAAACTAATCCCAATCACTTTTAAATTACAAAAAAATGCTACTAGCCATAGCAAACTATGCCAAACTCACCTAAATTACTTCGGCTATCAAAAATCACTCCCAACTACACTTTACAGCAACAAACTAAGCCCAATCACTTTAAAATTACAAAAAAATGCTAAAAATCATAACAAACTATACCAGAATCACCTAAATTACTTCGGCTACCGCAAATCACCCCCAACTCTCCCTTACCACAACAAACCAAACCATATCATCCTAAAATTACAAAAAAAATTGTACAAATCATAACAAACTATGCCAGACTTACCTAAATTACTTCGGCTACTCTAAATCATCACCAACTATCCCTTACTACAACAAACTAAACCCAATCACTTTTAAATTACAAAAAAATGCTACTAACCATAGCAAACTATGCCAAACTCACCTAAATTACTTAGGCTACCATAAATCATCACCAACTAACCCTTACCACAACAAACTAAACCCAATCACTTTTAAATTACAAAAAAATGCTACTCACCATAGCAAACTATGCCAAACTCACCTAAATTACTTCGGCTATCAAAAATCACCCTCAACTACACTTTACAGCAACAAACTAAACCCATTCACTGTAAAATTACAAAAAAATGCTAAAAATCATAACAAACTATACCAGAATCACCTAAATTACTTCGGCTACCGTAAATCACCCCCAACTATCCCTTACCACAACTAACCAAACCATATCATCTTGAAATTACAAAAAAAGGTGTACAAATCATAACAAACTATGTTAGACTCACCTAAATTACTTCGGCTACTCTAAATCATCACCAACTAACCCTTACCACAACAAACTAAACCCAATCACTTTTAAATTACAAAAAAATGCCACTAAACATAGCAAACTATGCCAAACTCACCTAAATTACTTCGGCTACCGTAAATCACCCCCAACTATCCCTTACCACAACTAACCAAACCATATCATCTTAAAATTACAAAAAAAGGTGTACAAATCATAACAAACTATGTTAGACTCACCTAAATTACTTCGGCTACTCTAAATCATCACCAACTAATCCTTACCACAACAAACTAATCCCAATCACTTTTAAATTACAAAAAAAATTGTACAAATCATAACAAACTATGCCAGACTTACCTAAATTACTTCGGCTACTCTAAATCATCACCAACTATCCCTTACTACAACAAACTAAACCCAATCACTTTTAAATTACAAAAAAATGCTACTAACCATAGCAAACTATGCCAAACTCACCTAAATTACTTCGGCTACCATAAATCATCACCAACTAACCCTTACCACAACAAACTAAACCCAATCACTTTTAAATTACAAAAAAATGCTACTAACCATAGCAAACTATGCCAAACTCACCTAAATTACTTCGGCTATCCAAAATCACCCCCAACTACACTTTACAGCAACAAACTAAGCCCAATCACTTTAAAATTACAAAAAAATGCTAAAAATCGTAACAAACTATACCAGAATCACCTAAATTACTTCGGCTACCGTAAATCACCCCCAACTATCCCTTACCACAACAAATCAAACCATATCATCTTAAAATTACAAAAAAAGGTGTACAAATCATAACAAACTATGCCAGACTCACCTAAATTACTCCGGCTACTCTAAATCATCACCAACTAACCCTTACCACAACAAACTAAACCCAATCACTTTTAAATTACAAAAAAATGCTCCTAACCATAGCAAACTATGCCAAACTCACCTAAATTACTTCGGCTACCATAAATCATCACCAACTAACCCTTACCACAACAAACTAAACCCAATCACTTTTAAATTACAAAAAAATGCTACTAACCATAGCAAACTATGCCAAACTCACCTAAATTACTTCAGCTATCAAAAATCACCCTCAACTACACTTTACAGCAACAAACTAAACCCAATCACTGTAAAATTACAAAAAAATGCTAAAAATCATAACAAACTATACCAGAATCACCTAAATTACTTCGGCTACCGTAAATAACCCCCAACTATCCCTTACCACAACTAACCAAACCATATCATCATAAAATTACAAAAAAGGTGTACAAATCATAACAAACTATGTTAGACTCACCTAACTTACTTCGGCTACTCTAAATCATCACCAACTAATCCTTACCACAACAAACTAAACCCAATCACTTTTAAATTACAAAAAAATGCTACTAACCATAGCAAACTATGGCAAACTCACCTAAATTACTTCGGCTATCAAAAATCACCCCCAACTACACTTTACAGCAACAAACTAAGCCCAATCACTTTAAAATTACAAAAAAATGCTAACAATCATAACAAACTATACCAGAATCACCTAAATTACTTCGGCTACCGTAAATCACTCCCAACTATCCTTTACCACAACAAACCAAACCATATTATCTTAAAATTACAAAAAAGGTGTACAAATCATAACAAACTATGCCAGACTCACCTAAATTATTTCGGCTACTCTAAATCATCACCAACTAACCCTTACCACAACAAACTAAACCCAATCACTTTTAAATTACAAAAAAATGATACTACCATAGCAAACTATGCCAAACTCACCTAAATTACTTCGGCTACCATAAATCATCACCAACTAACCCTTACCACAACAAACTAAACCCAATCAATTTTAAATTACAAAAAAATGCTACTAACCATAGCAAACTATGCCAAACTCACCTAAATTACTTCGGCTATCAAAAATCACCCTCAACTACACTTTACAGGAACAAACTAAACCCAATCACTTTAAAATTACAAAAAAATGTTAAAAATCATAACAAGCTATACCAGAATCACCTAAATTACTTCGGCTACCGTAAATCACCCCCCAACTATCCCTTACCACAACAAACCAAACCATATCATCTTAAAATTCCAAAAAAAGGTGTACAAATCATAACAAACTATGCCATACTCACCTAAATTACTTCGGCTACTCTAAATCATCACCAACTAATCCTTACCACAACAAACTAAACCCAATCACTTTTAAATTACAAAAAAATGCTACTAACCATAGCAAACTATGCCAAACTCACCTAAATTACTTCGGCTACCATAAATCATCACCAACTAACCCTTACCACAACACTCTAAACCCAATCATTTTTAAATTACAAAAAAATGCTACTAACAATAGCAAACTATGCCAAACTCATCTAAATTACTTGGGCTCTCAAAAATCACTACCAACTACACTTTACAGCAAAAAACTAAGCCCAATCACTTTAAAATTACAAAAAAATGCTAAAAATCATAACAAACTATACCAGAATCACCTAAATTACTTCGGCTACCGTAAATCACCCCCAACTATCCCTTACCACAACAAACCAAACCATATCATCTTAAAATTACAAAAAAAAGTGTACAAATCATAACAAACTATGCCAGACTCACCTAAATTGCTCCGGCTACTCTAAATCATCACCAACTAACCCTTACCACAACAAACTAAACCCAATCACTTTTAAATTAAAAAAAATGCTCCTAACCATAGCAAACTATGCCAAACTCACCTAAATTACTTCGGCTACCATAGATCATCACCAACTAACCCTTACCACAACAAACTAAAGCCAATCACTTTTAAATTACAAAAAAATGCTACTAACCATAGCAAACTATGCCAAACTCACCTAAATTACTTCGGCTATCAAAAATCACCCCCAACTACACTTTACAGCAACAAACTAAGCCCAATCACTTTAAAATTACAAAAAAATGCTAAAAATCATAACAAACTCTACCAGAATCACCTAAATTACTTCGGCTACCGTAAATCACCCCTAACTATCCCTTACCACAACAAATCAAACCATATCATCTTAAAATTATAAAAAAAGGTGTACAAATCATAACAAACTATGCCAGACTCACCTAAATTACTTCGGCTACTCTAAATCATCACCAACTAACCCTTACCACAACAAACTAAACCCAATCACTTTTAAATTAAAAAAAATGCTCCTAACCATAGCAAACTATGCCAAACTCACCTAAATTACTTCAGCTACCATAAATCATCACCAACTAACCCTTACCACAACAAACTAAACCCAATCAATTTTAAATTACAAAAAAATGCAACTAACCATAGCAAACTATGCCAAACTCACCTAAATTACTTCGGCTATCAAAAATCACCCCCAACTACACTTTACAGCAACAAACTAAGCCCAATCACTTTAAAATTACAAAAAAATGCTAAAAATCATAACAAACTATACCAGAATCACCTAAATTACTTCGGCTACCGTAAATCACCACCAACTATCCCTTACCACAACAAACCAAACCATATCATCTTAAAATTACAAAAAAAAGTGTACAAATTATAACAAACTATGCCAGACTCACCTAAATTACTTCGGCTACTCTAAATCATCACCAACTAACCCTTACCACAAGAAACTAAACCCAATCACATTTAAATTACAAAAAAATGCTACTAACCATAGCAAACTATGCCAAACTCACCTAAATTACTTCGGCTACCATAAATCATCACCAACTAACCCTTACCACAATAAACTAAACCCAATCACTTTTAAATTACAAAAAAATGCTACTAACCATAGCAAACTATGCTAAACTCACCTAAATTACTTCGGCTATCAAAAATTACCCCCAACTACACTTTACAGCAACAAACTAAGCCCAATCACTTTAAAATTACAAAAAAATGCTAAAAATAATAACAAATTATACCAGAATCACCTAAATTACTTCGGCTACCGTAAATCACCCCCAACTATCCCTTACCACAACAAACCAAACCATGTCATCTTAAAATTCAAAAAAAGGTGTACAAATCATAACAAACTATGCCAGACTCACCTAAATTACTTCGGCTACTCTAAATCATCACCAACTAACTCTTACCACAACAAACTAAACCTAATCAGTTTTAAATTACAAAAAAATGCTACTAACCATAGCAAACTATGCCAAACTCTCCTAAATTACTTCGGCTACCATAAATCATCACCAACTAACCCTTACCACAACAAACTAAACCCAATCACTTTTAAATTACAAAAAAATGCTACTAACCATAGCAAACTATGCTAAACTCACCTAAATTACTTCGGCTATCAAAAATTACCTCCAACTAAACTTTACAGCAACAAACTAAGCCCAATCACTTTTAAATTACAAAAAAATGCTACTAACCATAGCAAACTATGCTAAACTCACCTAAATTACTTCGGCTATCAAAAATTACCCCTAACTACACTTTACAGCAACAAACTAAGCCCAATCACTTTAAAATTACAAAAAAATGCTAAAAATAATAACAAATTATACCAGAATCACCTAAATTACTTCGGCTACCGTAAATCACCCCCAACTATCCCTTACCACAACAAACCAAACCATGTCATCTTAAAATTCAAAAAAAGGTGTACAAATCATAACAAACTATGCCAGACTCACCTAAATTACTTCGGCTACTCTAAATCATCACCAACTAACCCTTACCACAACAAACTAAACCTAATCAGTTTTAAATTACAAAAAAATGCTACTAACCATAGCAAACTATGCCAAACTCTCCTAAATTACTTCGGCTACCATAAATCATCACCAACTAACCCTTACCACAACAAACTAAACCCAATCACTTTTAAATTACAAAAAAATGCTACTAACCATAGCAAACTATGCTAAACTCACCTAAATTACTTCGGCTATCAAAAATTACCTCCAACTAAACTTTACAGCAACAAACTAAGCCCAATCACTTTAAAATTACAAAAAAATGCTAAAAATCATAACAAACTATACCAGAATCACCTAAATTACTTCGGCTACCGAAAATCACCCCCAACTATCCCTTACCACAACAAACCAAACCATATCATCTTAAAATTACAAAAAAGGTGTACAAATCATAACAAACTATGCCAGACTCACCTAAATTACTTCGGCTACTCTAAATCATCACCAACTAACCCTTACCACAACAAACTAAACCCAATCACTTTTAAATTACAAAAAAATGCTACTAACCATAGCAAACTATGCCAAACTCACCTAAATTACTTCGGCTACCATAAATCATCACCAACTAACCCTTACTACAACAAACTAAACCCAATCACTTTTAAATCACAAAAAAATTCTACTAACCATAGCAAACTATGCAAACTCACCTAAATTACTTCGGCTATCAAAAATCACCCCCAAGTACACTTTACAGCAACAAACTAAGCCCAATCTCTTTAAAATTACAAAAAAATGCTAAAAATCATAACAAACTATACCAGAATCACTTAAATTACTTCGGCTACCGTAAATCACCCCCAACTATCCCTTACCACAACAAACCAAACCATATCATATTAAAATTACAAAAAAGGTGTACAAATCATAACAAACTATGCCAGACTCACCTAAATTACTTCGGCTACTCTAAATCATCACCAACTAACCCTTACCACAACAAACTAAACCCAATCACTTTTAAATTACAAAAAAATGCTACTAAACATAGCAAACTATGCCAAACTCTCCTAAATTACTTCGGCTACCATAAATCATCACCAACTAACCCTTACCACAACAAACTAAAGCCAATCACTTTTAAATTACAAAAAAATGCTACTAACCATAGCAAACTATGCTAAACTCACCTAAATTACTTTGGCTATCAAAAATTACCCCCAACTAAACTTTACAGCAACAAACTAAGCCCAATCACTTTAAAATTACAAAAAAATGCTAAAAATAATAACAAACTATACCAGAATCACCTAAATTACTTCGGCTACCGTAAATCACCCCCAACTATCCCTTACCACAACAAACCAAACCATGTCATCTTAAAATTCAAAAGAAGGTGTACAAATCATAACAAACTATGCCAGACTCACCTAAATTACTTCGGCTACTCTAAATCATCACCAACTAACCCTTACCACAACAAACTAAACCCAATCAGTTTTAAATTACAAAAAAATGCTACTAACCATAGCAAACTATGCCAAACTCACCTAAATTACTTCGGCTACCATAAATCATCACCAACTAACCCTTACCACAACAAACTAAACCCAATCACTTTTAAATCACAAAAAAAATGCTACTAACCATAGCAAACTATGCAAACTCACCTAAATTACTTCGGCTATCAAAAATCACCCCCAAGTACACTGTACAGCAACAAACTAAGCCCAATCTCTTTAAAATTACAAAAAAATGCTAAAAATCATAACAAACTATACCAAAATCACCTAAATTACTTCGGCTACCGAAAATCACCCCCAACTATCCCTTACCACAACAAACCAAACCATATCATCTTAAAATTACAAAAAAAGGTGTACAAATCATAACAAACTATGCCAGACTCACCTAAATTACTTCGGCTACTTTAAATCATCACCAACTAACCCTTACCACAAGAAACTAAACCCAATCACATTTAAATTACAAAAAAATGCTACTAACCATAGCAAACTATGCCAAACTCACCTAAATTACTTTGGCTACCATAAATCATCACCAACTAACCCTTACCACAATAAACTAAACCCAATCACTTTTAAATTACAAAAAAATGCTACTAACCATAGCAAACTATGCTATACTCACCTAAATTACTTCGGCTATCAAAAATTACCCCCAACTACACTTTACAGCAACAAACTAAGCCCAATCACTTTAAAATTACAAAAAAATGCTAAAAATAATAACAAACTATACCAGAATCACCTAAATTACTTCGGCTACCGTAAATCACTCCCAACTATCCCTTACCACAACAAACCAAACCATGTCATCTTAAAATTCAAAAAAAGGTGTACAAATCATAACAAACTATGCCAGACTCACCTAAATTACTTCGGCTACTCTAAATCATCACCAACTAACCCTTACCACAACAAACTAAACCCAATCAGTTTTAAATTACAAAAAATGCTACTAACCATAGCAAACTATGCCAAACTCACCTAAATTACTTCGGCTACCATAAATCATCACCAACTAACCCTTACCACAACAAACTAAACCCAATCACTTTTAAATTACAAAAAAATGCTACTAACCATAGCAAACTATGCCAAACTCACCTAAATTACTTCGGCTATCAAAAATCACACCCAACTACACTTTACAGCAACAAACTAAGCCGAATCACTTTAAAATTACAAAAAAATGCTAAAAATCATAACAAACTATACCAGAATCACCTAAATTACTTCGGCTACCGTAAATCACCCCCAACTATCCCTTACCACAACAAACCAAACCATATCATCTTAAAATTACAAAAAAAGGTGTACAAATCATAACAAACTATGCCAGACTCACCTAAATTACTTCGGCTACTCTAAATCATCACCAACTAACCCTTACCACAAGAAACTAAACCCAATCACATTTAAATCACAAAAAAATGCTACTAACCATAGCAAACTATGCCAAACTCTCCTAAATTACTTCGGCTACCATAAATCATCACCAACTAACCCTTACCACAACAAACTAAACCCAATCACTTTTAAATTTCAAAAAAATGCTACTAACCATAGCAAACTATGCTAAACTCACCTAAATTACTTCGGCTATCAAAAATTACCCCCAACTAAACTTTACAGCAACAAACTAAGCCCAATCACTTTAAAATTACAAAAAAATGCTAAAAATAATAACAAACTATACCAGAATCACCTAAATTACTTCGGCTACCGTAAATCACCCCCAACTATCCCTTACCACAACAAACCAAACCATGTTATCTTAAAATTCAAAAAAAGGTGTACAAATCATAACAAACTATGCCAGAATCACCTAAATTACTTCGGCTACTCTAAATCATCACCAACTAACCCTTACCACAACAAACTAAACAAAATCAGTTTTAAATTACAAAAAAATGCTACTAACCATAGCAAACTATGCCAAACTCACCTAAATTACTTCGGATACCATAAATCATCACCAACTAAACCTTACTACAACAAACTAAACCCAATCACTTTTAAATCACAAAAAAATGCTACTAACCATAGCAAACTATGCAAACTCACCTAAATTACTTCGGCTATCAAAAATCACCCCCAAGTACACTTTACAGCAACAAACTAAGCCCAATCTCTTTAAAATTACAAAAAAATGCTAAAAATCATAACAAACTATACCAGAATCACCTAAATTACTTCGGCTACTCTAAATCATCACCAACTAACCCTTACCACAACAAACTAAACCAAAATCACTTTTAAATTACAAAAAAATGCTACTAACCATAGCAAACTATGCCAAACTCACCTAAATTACTTCGGCTACCATAAATCATCACCAACTAACCCTTACCACAACAAACTAAGCCCAATCACTTTAAAATTACAAAAAAATGCTAAAAATTATAACAAACTATACCAGAATCACCTAAATTACTTCGGCTACCGTAAATCACCCCCAACTATCCCTTACCACAACAAACCAAACCATATCATCTTAAAATTACAGAAAAAGGTGTACAAATGATAACAAACTATGCCAGACTCACCTAAATTACTTCGGCTACTCTAAATCAACACCAACTAACCCTTACAACATCAAACTAAACCCAATCACTTTTAAATTACAATAAAATGCTACTAACCATAGCAAACTATGCCAAAATCACCTAAATTACTTCGGCTACCATAAATCATCACCAACTAACCCTTACCACAACAAACTAAACCCAATCACTTTTAAATTACAAAAAAATGCTACTAACCATAGCAAACTATGCCAAACTCACCTAAATTACTTCGGCTATCAAAAATCACCCCCAACTACACTTTGCAGCAACAAACTAAGCCCAATCACTTTAAAATTACAAAAAAATGCTAAAAATCATAACAAACTATACCAGAATCACCTAAATTACTTCGGCTACCGTAAATCACCCCCAACTATCCCTTACCACAACAAACCAAACCATGTCATCTTAAAATTCAAAAAAAGGTGTACAAATCATAACAAACTATGCCAGACTCACCTAAATTACTTCGGCTACTCTAAATCATCACCAACTAACCCTTACCACAATAAACTAAACCCAATCAGTTTTAAATTACAAAAAAATGCTACTAACCATAGCAAACTATGCCAAACTCACCTAAATTACTTCGGCTACCATAAATCATCACCAACTAACCCTTACTACAACAAACTAAACCCAATCACTTTTAAATCACAAAAAAATGCTACTAACCATAGCAAACTATGCAAACTCACCTAAATTACTTCGGCTATCAAAAATCACCCCCAAGTACACTTTACAGCAACAAACTAAGCCCAATCTCTTTAAAATTACAAAAAAATGCTAAAAATCATAACAAACTATACCAGAATCACTTAAATTACTTCGGCTACCGTAAATCACCCCCAACTATCCCTTACCACAACTAACCAAACCATATCATATTAAAATTACAAAAAAGGTGTACAAATCATAACAAACTATGCCAGACTCACCTAAATTACTTCGGCTACTCTAAATCATCACCAACTAACCCTTACCACAACAAACTAAACCCAATCACTTTTAAATTACAAAAAAATGCTACTAACCATAGCAAACTATGCCAAACTCACCTAAATTACTTCGGCTACCATAAATCATCACCAACTAACCCTTACCACAACAAACTAAACCCAATCACTTGTAAATTACAAAAAAATGCTACTAACCATAGCAAACTATTCCAAACTCACCTAAATTACTTCGGCTATCATAAATCATCACCAACTAACCATTACCACAACAAACTAAACCCAATCGCTTTTAAATTACAAAAAAATGCTACTAACCATAGCAAACTATGCCAAACTCAACTAAATTACTTCGGCTATCAAAAACCACCCAAACTACACTCTACAGCAACAAACTAAGCCCAATCACTTTAAAATTACAAAAAATTGCTAAAAATCATAACAAACTATACCAGAATCACCTAAATTACTTCGGCTACCATAAATCATCACCAACTAACCCTTACCACAACAAACTAAGCCCAATCACTTTAAAATTACAAAAAAATGCTAAAAATTATAACAAACTATACCAGAATCACCTAAATTACTTCGGCTACCGTAAATCACCCCCAACTATCCCTTACCACAACAAACCAAACCATATCATCTTAAAATTACAGAAAAAGGTGTACAAATGATAACAAACTATGCCAGACTCACCTAAATTACTTCGGCTACTCTAAATCAACACCAACTAACCCTTACAACATCAAACTAAACCCAATCACTTTTAAATTACAATAAAATGCTACTAACCATAGCAAACTATGCCAAAATCACCTAAATTACTTCGGCTACCATAAATCATCACCAACTAACCCTTACCACAACAAACTAAACCCAATCACTTTTAAATTACAAAAAAATGCTACTAACCATAGCAAACTATGCCAAACTCACCTAAATTACTTCGGCTATCAAAAATCACCCCCAACTACACTTTGCAGCCACAAACTAAGCCCAATCACTTTAAAATTACAAAAAAATGCTAAAAATCATAACAAACTATACCAGAGTCACCTAAATTACTTCGGCTTCCGTAAATCACCCCCAACTATCCCTTACCACAACAAACCAAACCATATCATCTTAAAATTACAAAAAAAGGTGTACAAATTATAACAAACTATGCCAGACTCACCTAAATTACTTCGGCTACTCTAAATCATCACCAACTAACCCTTACTACAACAAACTAAACCCAATCACTTTTAAATTACAAAAAACTGCTACAACCATAGCAAACTATGCCAAACTCACCTAAATTACTTCGGCTACCATAAATCATCACCAACTAACCCTTACCACAACAAACTAAACCCAATCACTTTTAAATTACAAAAAAATGCTACTAATCATAGCAAACTATGCCAAACACACCTAAATTACTTCGGCTATCAAAAATCACTCCCAACAACACTTTACAGCAACAAACTAAGCCCAATCACTTTAAAATTACAAAAAAATGCTAAAAATAATAACAAACTATACCAGAATCACCTAAATTACTTCGGCTACCGTAAATCACCCCCAACTATCCCTTACCACAACAAACCAAACTATATTATCTTAAAATTAAAAAAAAAAGATGTACAAATCATAACAAACTATGCCAGACTCACCTAAATTACTTCGGCTACTCTAAATCATCACCAACTAACCCTTACCACAACAAACTAAACCCAATCACTTTTAAATTACAAAAAAATGCTAGTAACCATAGCAAACTATGCCAAACTCACCTAAATTACTTCGGCTACCATAAATCATCACCAACTAGCCCTTACCACAACAAACTAAACCCAATCACTTTTAAATTACAAAAAAATGCTACTAACCATAGCAAACTATATAAAACTCACCTAAATTACTTCGGCTATCAAAAATCACCCCCAACTACACTCTACAGCAACAAACTAAGCCCAATCACTTTAAAATTACAAAAAAATGCTAAAAATCATAACAAACTATACCAGAATCACCTAAATTACTTCGGCTACCGTAAATCACCCCCAACTATCCCTTACCACAACAAACCAAACAATATCATCTTAAAATTACAAAAAAAGGTGTACAAATCATAACAAACTATGCCAGACTCACCTAAATTACTTCGGCTACTCTAAATCATCACCAACTAACCCTTACCACAACAAACTAAACCCAATCACTTTTAAATTACAAAAAAATGCTACTAACCATAGCAAACTATGCCAAACTCACCTAAATTACTTCGGCTACCATAAATCATCACCAACTATCCCTTACCACCACAAACGAAACCATATCATCTTAAAATTACAAAAAAAGGTGTACAAATCATAACAAACTATGCCAGACTCACCTAAATTACTTCGGCTACTCTAAATCATTACCAACTAATCCTTACCACAAGAAACTAAACCCAATCACATTTAAATTACAAAAAAATGCTACTTGCCATAGCAAACTATGCCAAACTCACCTAAATTACTTCGGCTACCATAAATCATCACCAACTAACCCTTACCACAACAAACTAAACCCAATCACTTTTAAATTAAAAAAAAATGCTACTAACCATAGCAAACTATGCTAAACTCACCAAAATTACTTCGGCTATCAAAAATTACCCCCAACTACACTTTACAGCAACAAACTAAGCCCAATCACTTTAAAATTACCAAAAAATGCTAAAAATAATAACAAACTATACCAGAATCACCTAAATTACTTCGGCTACCGTAAATCACCCCCAACTATCCCTTACCACAACAAACCAAACCATATCATCTTAAAATTACAAAAAAAGGTGTACAAATCATAACAAACTATGCCAGATTCACCTAAATTACTTCGGCTACTCTAAATCATCACCAACTAACCCTTACCATAACAAACTAAACCCAATCAGTTTTAAATTACAAAAAAATGCTACTAACCATAGCAAACTATGCCAAACTCACCTAAATTACTTCGGCTACCTTAAATCATCACCAACTAACTCTTACCACAACAAACTAAACCCAATCACTTTTAAATTACAAAAAAATGCTACTAACCATAGCAAACTATGCCAAACTCACCTAAATTACTTCGGCTATCAAAAATCACCCCCAACTACAATTTACAGCAACAAACTAAGCCCAATCTCTTTAAAATTACAAAAAAATGCTAAAAATCATAACAAACTATACCAGAATCACCTAAATTACTTCGGCTACCGTAAATCACCCCCAACTATCCCTTACCACAACAAATCAAACCATATCATCTTAAAATTACAAAAAAAGGTGTACAAATCATAACAAACTATGCCAGACTCACCTAAATTACTTCGGCTACTCTAAATCATCACCAACTAACCCTTACCACAACAAAGTAAACCCAATCACTTTTAAATTACAAAAAAATGCTACTAACAATAGCAAACTATGCCAAACTCAACTAAATTACTTCGGCTACCATAAATCATCACCAACTAACCCTGACCACAACAAACTAAGCCCAATCACTTTAAAATTACAAAAAAATGCTAAAAATTATAACAAACTATACCAGAATCACCTAAATTACTTCGGCTACCGTAAATCACCCCCAACTATCCCTTACCACAACAAACCAAACATATCATCTTAAAATTACAGAAAAAGGTGTACAAATGACAACAAACTATGCCAGACTCACCTAAATTACTTCGGCTACTCTAAATCATCACCAACTAACCCTTACCACAACAAACTAAACCCAATAACTTTTAAATTACAAAAAAATGCTAGTAACCATAGCAAACTATGCCAAACTCACCTAAATTACTTCGGCTACCATAAATCATCACCAACTAACCCTTACCACAACAAACTAAACCCAATCACTTTTAAATTACAAAAAAATGCTACTAACCATAGCAAACTATAACAAACTCACCTAAATTACTTCGGCTATCAAAAATCACCCCCAACTACACTTTACAGCAACAAACTAAGCCCAATCACTTTAAAATTACAAAAAAATGTTAAAAATCATAACGAACTATACCAAAATCACCTAAATTACTTCGGCTACCGTAAATCACCCCCAACTAGGTCTTACCACAACAAACCAAACCATATCATCTTAAAATTACAAAAAAAGGTGTACAAATCATAACAAACTATGCCAGACTCACCTAAATTACTTCGGCTACTCTAAATCATCACCAACTAACCCTTACCACAACAAACTAAACCCAATCACTTTTAAATTAAAAAAAAATGCTACTAACCATAGAAAACTATGCCAAATTCACCTAAATTACTTCGGCTATCAAAAATCAATCCCAACTACACTTTACAGCAACAAACTAAGCCCAATCACTTTAAAATTACAAAAAAATGCTAAAAATCATAACAAACTATACCAGAATCACCTAAATTACTTCGTCTACCGTAAATCACCCACAGCTATCCCTTACCACAACAAACCAAACCATATCATTTTAAAATTACAAAAAAAGGAGTACAAATCATAACAAACTATGCCAGACTCACCTAAATTACTTCGTCTACTCTAAATCATCACCAACTAACCCTCACCACAACAAACAAAACCCAATCAGTATTAAATTACAAAAAAATGCTACTAACCATAGCAAACTATGCCAAACTCACCTAAATTACTTCGGCTATCAAAAATCACCCCCAACTACACATTACAGCAACAAACTAAGCCCAATCACTTTAAAATTACAAAAAAATGCTAAAAATCATAACAAACTATACCAGAATCACCTAAATTACTTCGGCTACCATAAATCATCACCAACTAACCCTTACCACAACAAACTAAGCCCAATCACTTTAAAATTACAAAAAAATGCTAAAAATTATAACAAACTATACCAGAATCACCTAAATTACTTCGGCTACCGTAAATCACCCCCAACTATCCCTTACCACAACAAACCAAACCATATCATCTTAAAATTACAGAAAAAGGTGTACAAATGATAACAAACTATGCCAGACTCACCTAAATTACTTCGGCTACTCTAAATCAACACCAACTAACCCTTACAACATCAAACTAAACCCAATCACTTTTAAATTACAATAAAATGCTACTAACCATAGCAAACTATGCCAAAATCACCTAAATTACTTCGGCTACCATAAATCATCACCAACTAACCCTTACCACAACAAACTAAACCCAATCACTTTTAAATTACAAAAAAATGCTACTAACCATAGCAAACTATGCCAAACTCACCTAAATTACTTCGGCTATCAAAAATCACCCCCAACTACACTTTGCAGCCACAAACTAAGCCCAATCACTTTAAAATTACAAAAAAATGCTAAAAATCATAACAAACTATACCAGAGTCACCTAAATTACTTCGGCTTCCGTAAATCACCCCCAACTATCCCTTACCACAACAAACCAAACCATATCATCTTAAAATTACAAAAAAAGGTGTACAAATTATAACAAACTATGCCAGACTCACCTAAATTACTTCGGCTACTCTAAATCATCACCAACTAACCCTTACTACAACAAACTAAACCCAATCACTTTTAAATTACAAAAAAATGCTACAACCATAGCAAACTATGCCAAACTCACCTAAATTACTTCGGCTACCATAAATCATCACCAACTAACCCTTACCACAACAAACTAAACCCAATCACTTTTAAATTACAAAAAAATGCTACTAATCATAGCAAACTATGCCAAACACACCTAAATTACTTCGGCTATCAAAAATCACTCCCAACAACACTTTACAGCAACAAACTAAGCCCAATCACTTTAAAATTACAAAAAAATGCTAAAAATAATAACAAACTATACCAGAATCACCTAAATTACTTCGGCTACCGTAAATCACCCCCAACTATCCCTTACCACAACAAACCAAACTATATTATCTTAAAATTAAAAAAAAAAGATGTACAAATCATAACAAACTATGCCAGACTCACCTAAATTACTTCGGCTACTCTAAATCATCACCAACTAACCCTTACCACAACAAACTAAACCCAATCACTTTTAAATTACAAAAAAATGCTAGTAACCATAGCAAACTATGCCAAACTCACCTAAATTACTTCGGCTACCATAAATCATCACCAACTAGCCCTTACCACAACAAACTAAACCCAATCACTTTTAAATTACAAAAAAATGCTACTAACCATAGCAAACTATATAAAACTCACCTAAATTACTTCGGCTATCAAAAATCACCCCCAACTACACTCTACAGCAACAAACTAAGCCCAATCACTTTAAAATTACAAAAAAATGCTAAAAATCATAACAAACTATACCAGAATCACCTAAATTACTTCGGCTACCGTAAATCACCCCCAACTATCCCTTACCACAACAAACCAAACAATATCATCTTAAAATTACAAAAAAAGGTGTACAAATCATAACAAACTATGCCAGACTCACCTAAATTACTTCGGCTACTCTAAATCATCACCAACTAACCCTTACCACAACAAACTAAACCCAATCACTTTTAAATTACAAAAAAATGCTACTAACCATAGCAAACTATGCCAAACTCACCTAAATTACTTCGGCTACCATAAATCATCACCAACTATCCCTTACCACCACAAACGAAACCATATCATCTTAAAATTACAAAAAAAGGTGTACAAATCATAACAAACTATGCCAGACTCACCTAAATTACTTCGGCTACTCTAAATCATTACCAACTAATCCTTACCACAAGAAACTAAACCCAATCACATTTAAATTACAAAAAAATGCTACTTGCCATAGCAAACTATGCCAAACTCACCTAAATTACTTCGGCTACCATAAATCATCACCAACTAACCCTTACCACAACAAACTAAACCCAATCACTTTTAAATTAAAAAAAAATGCTACTAACCATAGCAAACTATGCTAAACTCACCAAAATTACTTCGGCTATCAAAAATTACCCCCAACTACACTTTACAGCAACAAACTAAGCCCAATCACTTTAAAATTACCAAAAAATGCTAAAAATAATAACAAACTATACCAGAATCACCTAAATTACTTCGGCTACCGTAAATCACCCCCAACTATCCCTTACCACAACAAACCAAACCATATCATCTTAAAATTACAAAAAAAGGTGTACAAATCATAACAAACTATGCCAGATTCACCTAAATTACTTCGGCTACTCTAAATCATCACCAACTAACCCTTACCATAACAAACTAAACCCAATCAGTTTTAAATTACAAAAAAATGCTACTAACCATAGCAAACTATGCCAAACTCACCTAAATTACTTCGGCTACCTTAAATCATCACCAACTAACTCTTACCACAACAAACTAAACCCAATCACTTTTAAATTACAAAAAAATGCTACTAACCATAGCAAACTATGCCAAACTCACCTAAATTACTTCGGCTATCAAAAATCACCCCCAACTACAATTTACAGCAACAAACTAAGCCCAATCTCTTTAAAATTACAAAAAAATGCTAAAAATCATAACAAACTATACCAGAATCACCTAAATTACTTCGGCTACCGTAAATCACCCCCAACTATCCCTTACCACAACAAATCAAACCATATCATCTTAAAATTACAAAAAAAGGTGTACAAATCATAACAAACTATGCCAGACTCACCTAAATTACTTCGGCTACTCTAAATCATCACCAACTAACCCTTACCACAACAAAGTAAACCCAATCACTTTTAAATTACAAAAAAATGCTACTAACAATAGCAAACTATGCCAAACTCAACTAAATTACTTCGGCTACCATAAATCATCACCAACTAACCCTGACCACAACAAACTAAGCCCAATCACTTTAAAATTACAAAAAAATGCTAAAAATTATAACAAACTATACCAGAATCACCTAAATTACTTCGGCTACCGTAAATCACCCCCAACTATCCCTTACCACAACAAACCAAACATATCATCTTAAAATTACAGAAAAAGGTGTACAAATGACAACAAACTATGCCAGACTCACCTAAATTACTTCGGCTACTCTAAATCATCACCAACTAACCCTTACCACAACAAACTAAACCCAATCACTTTTAAATTACAAAAAAATGCTAGTAACCATAGCAAACTATGCCAAACTCACCTAAATTACTTCGGCTACCATAAATCATCACCAACTAACCCTTACCACAACAAACTAAACCCAATCACTTTTAAATTACAAAAAAATGCTACTAACCATAGCAAACTATAACAAACTCACCTAAATTACTTCGGCTATCAAAAATCACCCCCAACTACACTTTACAGCAACAAACTAAGCCCAATCACTTTAAAATTACAAAAAAATGTTAAAAATCATAACGAACTATACCAAAATCACCTAAATTACTTCGGCTACCGTAAATCACCCCCAACTAGGTCTTACCACAACAAACCAAACCATATCATCTTAAAATTACAAAAAAAGGTGTACAAATCATAACAAACTATGCCAGACTCACCTAAATTACTTCGGCTACTCTAAATCATCACCAACTAACCCTTACCACAACAAACTAAACCCAATCACTTTTAAATTAAAAAAAAATGCTACTAACCATAGAAAACTATGCCAAATTCACCTAAATTACTTCGGCTATCAAAAATCAATCCCAACTACACTTTACAGCAACAAACTAAGCCCAATCACTTTAAAATTACAAAAAAATGCTAAAAATCATAACAAACTATACCAGAATCACCTAAATTACTTCGTCTACCGTAAATCACCCACAGCTATCCCTTACCACAACAAACCAAACCATATCATTTTAAAATTACAAAAAAAGGAGTACAAATCATAACAAACTATGCCAGACTCACCTAAATTACTTCGTCTACTCTAAATCATCACCAACTAACCCTCACCACAACAAACAAAACCCAATCAGTATTAAATTACAAAAAAATGCTACTAACCATAGCAAACTATGCCAAACTCACCTAAATTACTTCGGCTATCAAAAATCACCCCCAACTACACATTACAGCAACAAACTAAGCCCAATCACTTTAAAATTACAAAAAAATGCTAAAAATCATAACAAACTATACCAGAATCACCTAAATTACTTCGGCTACCGTAAATCACCCCCAACTATCCCTTACCACAACAAACCAAAGCATATCATCTTAAAATTACAAAAAAAATTGTACAAATCATAACAAACTATGCCAGACTCACCTAAATTACTTCGGCTACTCTAAATCATCACCAACTAACCCTTACCACAACAAACTAAACCCAATCACTTTTAAATTACAAAAAAATGCTACTAACCATAGCAAACTATGCCAAACTTACCTAAATTACTTCGCCTACCATAAATCATCACCAACTAACCCTTACCACAACAAACTAAACCCAATCACTTTTAAATTACAAAAAAATGCTACTAACCATATCAAACTATGCCAAACTCACCTAAATTACTTTGGCTATCAAAAATCACCCCCAACTACACTTTACAGCAACAAACTAAGCCCAATCACTTTAAAATTACAAAAAAATGCTAAAAATCATAACAAACTATACCAGAATCACCTAAATTACTTCGGCTACCTTAAATCACCCCCAACTATCCCTTACTACAACAAACCAAACCTTATCATCTTAAAATTACAAAAAAAGATGTACAAATCACAACAAACTACTCCAGACTCACCTAAATCACTTCGGCTACTCTAAATCATCACCAACTAACCCTTACCACAACACACTAAACCCAATCACTTTTAAATTACAAAAAAATGCTACTAACCATAGCAAACTATGCCAAACTCACCTAAATTACTTCGGCTACCATAAATCATCACCAACTAACCCTTCCCACAACAAACTAAACCCAATCACTTTTAAATTACAAAAAAATGCTACTAACCATAGCAAACTATGCCAAACTCACCTAAATTACTTCGGCTATCAAAAATGACCCCGAACTACACTTTACAGCAACAAACTAAGCCCAATCACTTTAAAATTACAAAAAAATGCTAAAAATCATAACAAACTATACCAGAATCACCTAAATTACTTCGGCTACCGTAAATCACTCCCAACTATCCCTTACCACAACAAACCAAACCATATCATCTTAAAATTACAAAAAAAGGTGTACAAATCATAACAAACTATGCCAGACTCACCTAAATTACTTTGGCTACTCTAAATCATCACCAACTAACCCTTACCACAACAAACTAAACCCAATCACTTTTAAATTACAAAAAAATGCTACTAACCATAGCAAACTATGCCAAACTCACCTAAATTACTTCGGCTACCATAAATCATCACCAACTAACCCATACCACAACAAACTAAACCCAATAACTTTTAAATTACAAAAAAATGCTACTAATCATAGCAAACTATGCCAAACTCACCTAAATTACTTCGGCTATCAAAAGTCACACCCAACTACACTTTACAGCAACAAACTAAGCCCAATCATTTTAAAATTACAAAAAAATGCTAAAAATCATAACAAATTATACCAGAATCACCTAAATTACTTCGGATACAGTAAATCACCCCCAACCATCCCTTACCAGAACAAACTAAACCATATCATCTTAAAATTACAAAAAAAGGTGTACAAATCATAACATACTATGCCAGACTCACCTAAATTACTTCGGCTACTCTAAATCATCACCAACTAACCCTTACCACAACAAACTTAACCCAATCACTTTTAAATTACAAAAGAAATGCTTCTAACCATATCAAACTATGCCAAACTCACCTAAATTACTTCGGCTACCATAAATCATCACCAACTAACCCTTACCACAACAAACTAAACCCAATCACTTTTAAATTACAAAAAAATGCTACTAACCATAGCAAACTATGCCAAACTCACCTAAATTACTTTGGCTATCAAAAATCACCCCCAACTACACTTTACAGCAACAAACTAAGCCCAATCACTTTAAAATTACAAAAAAATGCTAAAAATCATAACAAACTATACCAGAATCACCTAAATTACTTCGGCTACCGTAAATCACCCCCAACTATCCCTTACCACAACAAACCAAACCATATCATCTTAAAATTACAAAAAAAGGTGTTCAAATCATAACAAACTATTCCAGACTCACCTAAATTACTTCGGCTACTCTAAATCATCACCAACAAACCCTTACCACAACAAACTAAACCCAATCACTTTTAAATTACAAAAAAATGCTACTAACCATAGCAAACTATGCCAAACTCACTAAATTACTTCGGCTACCATAAATCATCACCAACTAACCCTTACCACAACAAACTAAACCCAATCACTTTTAAATTACAAAAAAATGCTACTAACCATAGCAAACTATGCCAAACTCACCTAAATTACTTCGGCTATCATAAATCATCACCAACTAACCCTTACCACAACAAACTAAACTCAATCTTTTTTAAATTACAAAAAAATGCTACTAACCATAGCAAACTATGCCAAACTCACCTAAATTACTTCGGCTATCAAAAACTACCCCCAACTACACTTTACAGCAACAAACTATGCCCAATCACTTTAAAATTACAAAAAAATGCTAAAAATCATAACAAACTATACCAGAATCACCTAAATTACTTCGGTTACCGTAAATCACCCCCAACTATCCGTTACCACAACAAACCAAACCATATCATCTTAAAATTACAAAAAAAGGTGTAGAAATCATAACAAACTATGCCAGACTCACCTAAATTACTTCGGCTACTCTAAATCATCACCAACTAACCCTTACCACAACAAACTAAACCCAATCACTTTTAAATTACAAAAAAATGCTATTAACCATAGCAAACTATGCCAAACTTACCTAAATTACTTCGGCTACCATAAATCATCACCAACTAACCCTTACCACACGAACAAAACCCAATCACTTTTAAATTACAAAAAAATGCTACTAACAATAGCAAACTATGCCAAACTCACCTAAATTACTTCGGCTATCATAAATCATCACCAACTAACCCTTACCACAACAAACTAAACTCAATCACTTTTAAATTACAAAAAAATGCTACTAACCATAGAAAACTATGCCAAACTCACCTAAATTACTTCGGCTATCAAAAATTACCCCCAACTACACTTTACAGCAACAAACTATGCCCAATCACTTTAAAATTACAAAAAAATGCTAAAAATCATAACAAACTATACCACAATCACCTAAATTACTTCGGCTACCGTAAATCACCCCCAACTATCCGTTACCACAACAAACCAAACCATATCATCTTAAAATTACAAAAAAGGTGTACAAATCATAACAAACTATGCCAGACTCACCTAAATTACTTCGGCTGCTCTAAATCATCACCAACTAACCCTTACCACAACAAACTAAACCCAATCACTTTTATATTACAAAAAAATGCTATTAACCATAGCAAACTATGCCAAACTCACCTAAATTACTTCGGCTATCATAAATCATCACCAACTAACCCTTACCACAACAAACTAAACCCAATCAATTTTAAATTACAAAAAAATGCTACTAACCATAGCAAACTATGCCAAACTCACCTAAATTACTTCGGCTATCAAAAATCACCCCCAACTACACTTTACAGCAACAAACTAAGCCCAATCACTTTAAAATTACAAAAAAATGCTAAAAATCATAACAAACTATACCAGAATCACCTAAATTACTTCGGCTACCGTAAATCACCCCCAACTATCCCTTACCACAACAAACCAAACCATATCATCCTAAAATTACAAGAAAAGGTGTACAAATCATAACAAACTATGCCAGACTCACCTAAATTACTTCGGCTACTCAAAATCATCACCAACTAACCCTTACCACAACAAACTAAACCTAATCACTTTTAAATTACAAAAAAATGCTACTAACCATAGCAAACTATGCCAAACTCACCTAAATTACTTCGGCTACCATAAATCATCACCAACTAACCCTTACCACAACAAACTAAACCCAATCACTTTTAAATTACAAAAAAATGCTACTAACCATAGCAAACTATGCCAAACTCACCTAAATTACTTCGGCAACCATAAATCATTACCAACTAACCCTTACCACAACAAACTAAACCCAATCACTTTTAAATTACAAAAAAATGCTACTAACCGTAGCAAACTATGCCAAACTCACCTAAATTACTTCGGCTACCATAAATCATTACCAACTAACCCTTACCACAACAAACTAAACCCAATCACTTTTAAATTACAAAAAAATGCTACTAACCATAGCAAACTATGCCAAACTCACCTAAATTACTTCGGCAACCATAAATCATTACCAACTAACCCTTACCACAACAAACTAAACCCAATCACTTTTAAATTACAAAAAAATGCTACTAACCGTAGCAAACTATGCCAAACTCACCTAAATTACTTCGGCTACCATAAATCATTACCAACTAACCCTTACCACAACAAACTAAACCCAATAACTTTTAAATTACAAAAAAATGCTACTAATCATAGCAAACTATGCCAAACTCACCTAAATTACTTCGGCTATCAAAAGTCACACCCAACTACACTTTACAGCAACAAACTAAGCCCAATCATTTTAAAATTACAAAAAAATGCTAAAAATCATAACAAATTATACCAGAATCACCTAAATTACTTCGGATACAGTAAATCACCCCCAACCATCCCTTACCAGAACAAACTAAACCATATCATCTTAAAATTACAAAAAAAGGTGTACAAATCATAACATACTATGCCAGACTCACCTAAATTACTTCGGCTACTCTAAATCATCACCAACTAACCCTTACCACAACAAACTTAACCCAATCACTTTTAAATTACAAAAGAAATGCTTCTAACCATATCAAACTATGCCAAACTCACCTAAATTACTTCGGCTACCATAAATCATCACCAACTAACCCTTACCACAACAAACTAAACCCAATCACTTTTAAATTACAAAAAAATGCTACTAACCATAGCAAACTATGCCAAACTCACCTAAATTACTTTGGCTATCAAAAATCACCCCCAACTACACTTTACAGCAACAAACTAAGCCCAATCACTTTAAAATTACAAAAAAATGCTAAAAATCATAACAAGCTATACCAGAATCACCTAAATTACTTCGGCTACCGTAAATCACCCCCAACTATCCGTTACCACAACAAACCAAACCATATCATCTTAAAATTACAAAAAAAGGTGTACAAATCATAACAAACTATGCCAGACTCACCTAAATTACTTCGGCTACTATAAATCATCACCAACTAACCCTTACCACAACGAACTAAACCCAATCACTTTTAAATTACAAAAAAATGCTACTAACCATAGCAAACTATGCCAAACTCACCTAAATTACTTCGGCTATCATAAATCATCACCAACTAACCCTTACCACAACAAACTAAACTCAATCTTTTTTAAATTACAAAAAAATGCTACTAACCATAGCAAACTATGCCAAACTCACCTAAATTACTTCGGCTATCAAAAACTACCGCCAACTACACTTTACAGCAACAAACTATGCCCAATCACTTTAAAATTACAAAAAAATGCTAAAAATCATAACAAACTATACCAGAATCACCTAAATTACTTCGGTTACCGTAAATCACCCCCAACTATCCGTTACCACAACAAACCAAACCATATCATCTTAAAATTACAAAAAAAGGTGTAGAAATCATAACAAACTATGCCAGACTCACCTAAATTACTTCGGCTACTCTAAATCATCACCAACTAACCCTTACCACAACAAACTAAACCCAATCACTTTTAAATTACAAAAAAATGCTATTAACCATAGCAAACTATGCCAAACTTACCTAAATTACTTCGGCTACCATAAATCATCACCAACTAACCCTTACCACACGAACAAAACCCAATCACTTTTAAATTACAAAAAAATGCTACTAACATTAGCAAACTATGCCAAACTCACCTAAATTACTTCGGCTATCATAAATCATCACCAACTAACCCTTACCACAACAAACTAAACTCAATCACTTTTAAATTACAAAAAAATGCTACTAACCATAGCAAACTATGCCAAACTCACCTAAATTACTTCGGCTATCAAAAATTACCCCCAACTACACTTTACAGCAACAAACTATGCCCAATCACTTTAAAATTACAAAAAAATGCTAAAAATCATAACAAACTATACCACAATCACCTAAATTACTTCGGCTACCGTAAATCACCCCCAACTATCCGTTACCACAACAAACCAAACCATATCATCTTAAAATTACAAAAAAGGTGTACAAATCATAACAAACTATGCCAGACTTACCTAAATTACTTCGGCTGCTCTAAATCATCACCAACTAACCCTTACCACAACAAACTAAACCCAATCACTTTTATATTACAAAAAAATGCTATTAACCATAGCAAACTATGCCAAACTCACCTAAATTACTTCGGCTATCATAAATCATCACCAACTAACCCTTACCACAACAAACTAAACCCAATCAATTTTAAATTACAAAAAAATGCTACTAACCATAGCAAACTATGCCAAACTCACCTAAATTACTTCGGCTATCAAAAATCACCCCCAACTACACTTTACAGCAACAAACTAAACCCAATCACTTTAAAATTACAAAAAAATGCTAAAAATCATAACAAACTATACCAGAATCACCTAAATTACTTCGGCTACCGTAAATCACCCCCAACTATTCCTTACCACAACAAACCAAACCATTTCATCTTAAAATTACAAAAAAAGGTGTACAAATCATAACAAACTATGCCAGACTCACCTAAATTACTCCGGCTACTCTAAATCATCACCAACTAACCTTTACCACAACAAACTAAACCTAATCACTTGTAAATTACAAAAAAATGCTACTAACCATAGCAAACTATGCCAAACTCACCTAAATTACTTCGGCAACAATAAATCATCACCAACTAACCCTTACCACAACAAACTAAACCCAATCACTTTTAAATTACAAAAAAATGCTACTAACCATAGCAAACTATGCCAAACTCACCTAAATTACTTCGGCTATCAAAAATCACCCTCAACTACACTTTACAGCAACAAACTAAACCCAATCACTTTAAAATTACAAAAAAATGCTAAAAATCATAACAAGCTATACCAGAATCACCTAAATTACTTCGGCTACCGTAAATCACCCCCAACTATTCCTTACCACAACAAACCAAACCATATCATCTTAAAATTACAAAAAAAGGTGTACAAATCATAACAAACTATGCCAGACTCACCTAAATTACTTCGGCTACTCTAAATCATCACCAACTAACCCTTACCACAACAAACTAAACCCAATCACTTTTAAATTACAAAAAAATGCTACTAACCATAGCAAACTATGCCAAACTCACCTAAATTACTTCGGCTACCATAAATCATCACCAACTAACCCTTTCCACAACAAACTAAACCCAATCACTTTTAAATTACAAAAAAATGCTACTAACCATAGCAAACTATGCCAAACTCACCTAAATTACTTCGGCTATCAAAATTCACCCTCAACTACACTTTACAGCAACAAACTAAACCCAATCACTTTAAAATTACAAAAAAATGCTAAAAATCATAACAAGCTATACCAGAATCACCTAAATTACTTCGGCTACCGTAAATCACCCCCAACTATTCCTTACCACAACAAACCAAACCATATCATCTTAAAATTACAAAAAAAGGTGTACAAATCATAACAAACTATGCCAGACTCACCTAAATTACTTCGGCTACTCTAAATCATCACCAACTAACCCTTACCACAACAAACTAAACCCAATCACTTTTAAATTACAAAAAAATGCTACTAACCATAGCAAACTATGCCAAACTCACCTAAATTACTTCGGCTACCATAAATCATCACCAACTAACCCTTTCCACAACAAACTAAACCCAATCACTTTTAAATTACAAAAAAATGCTACTAACCATAGCAAACTATGCCAAACTCACCTAAATTATTTCGGCTATCAAAAATCACCCCCAACTACACTTTACAGCAACAAAATAAGCCCAATCATTTTAAAATTACAAAAAAATGCTAAAAATCATTACAAACTATACCAGAATCACCTAAATTACTCCGGCTACCGTAAATCACCCCTAACTATCCTTTACCACAACAAACCAAACCATATATTAAAATAACAAAAAATGGTGTACAAATCATAACAAACTATGCCAGACTAACCTAAATTACTTCGGCTACTCTAAATCATCACCAACTAACCCTTACCACAACAAAATAAACCCAATCACTTTTAAATTACAAAAAAATGCTACTAACAATAGCAAACTATGCCAAACTCACCTAAATTACTTCGGCTATCATAAATCATCACCAACTAACCCTTACCACAACAAACTAAACTCAATCACTTTTAAATTACAAAAAAATGCTACTAACCATAGCAAACTATGCCAAACTCACCTAAATTACTTCGGCTATCAAAAATTACCCCCAGCTACACTTTACAGCAACAAACTATGCCCAATCACTTTAAAATTACAAAATTATGCTAAAAATCATAACAAACTATACCAGAATCACCTAAATTACTTCGGCTACCGTAAATCACCCTCAACTATCCGTTACCACAACAAACCAAACCATATCATCTTAAAATTACAAAAAAAGGTGTACAAATCATAACAAACTATGCCAGACTCACCTAAATTACTTCGGCTACTCTAAATCATCACCAACTAACCCTTACCACAACAAACTAAACCCAATCACTTTTAAATTACAAAAAAATGCTACTAACCATAGCAAACTATGCCAAACTCACCTAAATTACTTCGGCTACCATAAATCATCACCAACTAACCCTTACCACAACGAACAAAACCCAATCACTTTTAAATTACAAAAAAATGCTATTAACCATAGCAAACTATGCCAAACTTACCTAAATTACTTCGGCTATCATAAATCATCACCAACTAACCTGTTCCTCAACAAACTAAACCCAATCACTTTTAAATTACAAAAAAATGCTACTAACTATAGCAAACTATGCCAAACTCACCTAAATTATTTCGGCTATCAAAAATCACCCCCAACAACACTTTACAGCAACAAACTAAACCCAATCACTTTTAAATTACAAAAAAATGCTAAAAATCATTACAAACTATACCAGAATCACCTAAATTACTCCGGCTACCGTAAATCACCCCCAACTATCCCTTACCACAACAAACCAAACTATATCATCTTAAAATAACAAAAAATGGTGTACAAATCATAACAAATTATGCCAGACTCACCTAAATTACTTCGGCTACTCTAAATCATCACCAACTAACCCTTACCACAACAAACTAAACCCAATCACTTTTAAATTACAAAAAAATGCTACTAACCATAGCAAACTATGCCAAACTCACCTAAATTACTTCGGCTACCATAAATCATCACCAACTAACCCTTACCACAACAAACTAAACCCAATCACTTTTAAATTACAAAAAAATGCTACTAACCATAGCAAACTATGCCAAACTCACCTAAATTACTTCGGCTACCATAAATCATCACCAACTAACCCTTACCACAACGAACAAAACCCAATCACTTTTAAATTACAAAAAAATGCTATTAACCATAGCAAACTATGCCAAACTTACCTAAATTACTTCGGCTATCATAAATCATCACCAACTAACCCTTTCCTCAACAAACTAAACCCAATCACTTTTAAATTACAAAAAAATGCTACTAACCATAGCAAACTATGCCAAACTCACCTAAATTACTTTGGCTATCAAAAATCACCCTCAACTACACTTTACAGCAACAAACTAAGCCCAATCACTTTAGAATTACAAAAAAATGCTAAAAATCATAACAAGCTATACCAGAATCACCTAAATTACTTCGGCTACCGTAAATCACCCCCAACTATCCGTTACCACAACAAACCAAACCATATCATCTTAAAATTACAAAAAAAGGTGTACAAATCATAACAAACTATGCCAGACTCACCTAAATTACTTCGGCTACTATAAATCATCACCAACTAACCCTTACCACAACAAACTAAACCCAATCACTTTTAAATTACAAAAAAATGCTACTAACCATAGCAAACTATGCCGAACTCACCTAAATTACTTCGGCTACCATAAATCATCACCAACTAACCCTTACCACAACGAACTAAACCCAATCACTTTTAAATTACAAAAAAATGCTACTAACCATAGCAAGCTATGCCAAACTCACCTAAATTACTTCGGCTATCAAAAATCACCCCCAACTACACTTTACAGCAACAAACTAAGCCCAATGACTTTAAAATTACAAAAAAATGCTAAAAATCATAACAAACTATACCAGAATCACCTAAATTACTTCCGCTACCGTAAATCACCCCCAACTATCCCTTACCACAACAAACCAAACCATATCATCCTAAAATTACAAGAAAAGGTGTACAAATCATAACAAACTATGCCAGACTCACCTAAATTACTTCGGCTACTCTAAATCATCACCAACTAACCTTTACCACAACAAACTAAACCTAATCACTTTTAAATTACAAAAAAATGCTACTAACCATAGCAAACTATGCCAAACTCACCTAAATTACTTCGGCTACCATAAATCATTACCAACTAACCCTTACCACAACAAACTAAACCCAATCACTTTTAAATTACAAAAAAATGCTACTAACCATAGCAAACTATGCCAAACTCACCTAAATTACTTCGGCAACCATAAATCATTACCAACTAACCCTTACCACAACAAACTAAACCCAATCACTTTTAAATTACAAAAAAATGCTACTAACCATAGCAAACTATGCCAAACTCACCTAAATTACTTCGGCTATCAAAAATCACCCTCAACTACACTTTACAGCAACAAGCTAAGCCCAATCACTTTAAAATTACAAAAAAATGCTAAAAATCATAACAAGCTATACCAGAATCACCTAAATTACTTCGGCTAACGTAAATCACCCCCAACTATCCCTTACCACAACAAACCAAACCATATCATCTTAAAATGACAAAAAAAGGTGTACAAATCATAACAAACTATGCCAGCCTCACCTAAATTACTTCGGCTACTCTAAATCATCACCAACTAACCCTTTTTACAACAAACTAAACCCAATCACTTTTAGATTACAAAAAAATGCTACTAACCATAGCAAACTATGCCAAACTCACCTAAATTACTTCCGCTACCATAAATCTTCACCAACTAACCCTTACCACAACAAACTAAACCCAATCACTTTTAAATTAAAATAAAATGCTACTAACCATAGCAAACTATGCCAAACGCACCTAAATTACTTCGGCTATCAAAAATCACCCCCAACTACACTTTACAGCAACAAACTAAACCCAATCACTTTAAAATTACAAAAAAATGCTAAAAATCATAACAAACTATACCAGAATCACCTAAATTACTTCGGCTACCGTAAATCACCCCCAACTATTCCTTACCACAACAAACCAAACCATATCATCTTAAAATTAGAAAAAAAGGTGCACAAATCATAACAAACTATGCCAGACTCACCTAAATTACTTCGGCTACTCTAAATCATCACCAACTAATCCTTACCACAACCAACTAAACCCAATCCCTTTTAAATTACAAAAAAATGCTACTAACCATAGCAAACTATGCCAAACTCTAAACTAAATTACTTCGGCTACTCTAAATCATCACCAACTAACCTTTACCACAACAAACTAAACCTAATCACTTGTAAATTACAAAAAAATGCTACTAACCATAGCAAACTATGCCAAACTCACCTAAATTACTTCGGCAACAATAAATCATCACCAACTAACCCTTACCACAACAAACTAAACCCAATCACTTTTAAATTACAAAAAAATGCTACTAACCATAGCAAACTATGCCAAACTCACCTAAATTACTTCGGCTATCAAAAATCATTACCAACTAACCCTTACCACAACAAACTAAACCCAATCACTTTTAAATTACAAAAAAATGCTACTAACCATAGCAAACTATGCCAAACTCACCTAAATTACTTCGGCTATCAAAAATCACCCTCAACTACACTTTACAGCATCTTAAAATTACAAAAAAAGGTGTACAAATCATAACAAACTATGCCAGACTCACCTAAATTACTTCGGCTACTCTAAATCATCACCAACTAACCCTTACCACAACAAACTAAACCCAATCACTTTTAAATTCCAAAAAAATGCTACTAACCATAGCAAACTATGCCAAACTCACCTAAATTACTTTGGCTACCATAAATCATCACCAACTAACCCTTTCCACAACAAACTAAACCCAATCACTTTTAAATTACAAAAAAATGCTACTAACCATAGCAAACTATGCCAAACTCACCTAAATTAGTTCGGCTATCAAAAATCACCCCCAACTACACTTTACAGCAACAAACTAAGCCCAATCATTTTAAAATTACAAAAAAATGCTAAAAATCATAACAAACTATACCAGAATCACTTAAATTACTTCGGCTACCGTAAATCACCCCCAACTATCCCTTACCACAACAAACCAAACCATATCATCTTAAAATTACCAAAAAAGGTGTACAAATCATAACAAACTATGCCAGACTCACCTAAATTACTTCAGCTACTCTAAATCATCACCAACTAACCCTTACCACAACAAACTAAACCCAATCACTTTTAAATTACAAAAAAATGCTACTAACCATAGCAAACTATGCCAAACTCACCTAAATTACTTCGGCTATCAAAAATCACCCCCAACTACACTTTACAGCAACAAACTAAGCCCAATCATTTTAAAATTACAATAAAATGCTAAAAAATCATAACAAACTATACTAGAATCACCTAAATTACTTCGGCTACCGTAAATCACCCCCAACTATCCCTTACCACAACAAACCAAACCATATCATCTTAAAATTAGAAAAAAAGGTGCACAAATCATAACAAACTATGCCAGACTCACCTAAATTACTTCGGCTACTCTAAATCATCACCAACTAATCCTTACCACAACCAACTAAACCCAATCCCTTTTAAATTACAAAAAAATGCTACTAACCATAGCAAACTATGCCAAACTCACCTAAATTACTTCGGCTATGAAAAATTATCCCCAACTACACTTTACAGGAACAAACTAAGCCTAATCACTTTAAAATTACAAAAAAATGCTTAAAATTATAACAAACTATACCAGAATCACCTAAATTACTTCGGTTACCGTAAATCACCCCCAACTATCCCTTAACACAACAAACCAAACCATATCATCTTAAAATTACAAAAAAAGGTGTACAAATCATAACAAACTATGCCAGACTCCCCTAAATTACTTCGGCTACTCTAAATCATCACCAACTAACCCTTACCACAACAAACAAAACCCAATCACTTTTAAATAAAAAAAAATTCTACTAACCATAGCAAACTATGCCAAACTCACCTCAATTACTTGGGCTATCAAAAATCACCCCCAACTACTCTTTACAGCAACAAACTAAGCCCAATCACTGTAAAATTACAAAAAATGCTAAAAATCATAACAAACTATACCAGAATCACCTAAATTACTTCGGCTACCGTAAATCACCCCCAACTATCCCTTAACACAACAAACCAAACCATATCATCTTAAAATTACAAAAAAAGGTGTACAAATCATAACAAACTATGCCAGACTCACCTAAATTACTTCGGCTACTCTAAATCATCACCAACTAACCCTTACCACAACAAACTAAACCCAATCACTTTTAAATTACAAAAAAATGCTACTAACTATAGCAAACTATGCCAAACTCACCTAAATTACTTCGGCTATCAAAAATTACCCCCAACAACACTTTACAGCAACAAACTAAGCCTAATCACTTTCAAATTACAAAAAAATGCTTAAAATCATAACAAACTATGCCAGACTCACCTAAATTACTTCTGCTACTCTAAATCATCACCAACTAATCCTTACCACAACCAACTAAACCCAATCCCTTTTAAATTACTAAAAAATGCTACTAACCATAGCAAACTATGCCAAACTCACCTAAATTACTTCGGCTATCAAAAATTACCCCCAACTACACTTTACAGCAACAAACTAAGCCTAATCACTTTCAAATTACAAAAAAATGCTTAAAATCATAACAAACTATACCAGAATCACCTAAATTACTTCGGCTACCGTAAATCACCCCCAAATATCCCTTAACACAACAAACCAAACCATATCATCTTAAAATTACAAAAAAAGGTGTACAAATCATATCAAACTATGCCAGACTCACCTAAATTACTTCGGCTACTCTAAATCATCACCAACTAACCCTTACCACAACAAACTAAACCCAATCACTTTTAAGTTACAAAAAAATGTTACTAACCATAGCAAACTATGCCTAACTCACCTAAATTACTTCGGCTATCAAAAATCACCCCCAACTACACTTTACAGCAACAAACTAAGCCTAATCACTTTAAAATTACAAAAAAATGCTAAAAATCATAACAAACTATACCAGAATCACCTAAATTACTTCGGCTACCGTAAATCACCTCCAACTATCCCTTACCACAACAAACCAAACCATATCATCTTAAAATTACAAAAAATGGTGTACAAATCATAACAAACTATGCCAGACTCACCTAAATTACTTCGGCTACTCTAAATCATCACCAACTAACCCTTACCACAACAAACTAAACTCAATCACTTTTAAATTACAAAAAAAAGCTACTAACCATAGCAAACTATGCCAAACTCACCTAAATTACTTTGGTTATCAAAAATCACCCCCAACTACACTTTACAGCAACAAACTAAGCCTAATCACTTTAAAATTACAAAAAAATGCTAAAAATCATAACAAACTATACCAGAATCACCTAAATTACTTCGGCTACCGTAAATCACTCCCAACTATCCCTTAACACAACAAATCAAACCATATCATCTTAAAATTACAAAAAAAGGTGTACAAATCATAACAAACTATGCCAGACTCACCTAAATTACTTCAGCTACTCTAAATCATCGCCAACTAACCCTTACCACAACAAACTAAACCCAATCACTTTTAAATTACAAAAAAATGCTACTAACCATAGCAAACTATGCCAAACTCACCTAAATTACTTCGGCTATCAAAAATTACCCCCAACTACACTTTACAGCAACAAACTAAGCCTAATCACTTTAAAATTACAAAAAATGCTTAAAATCATAATTAACTATACCAGAATCACCTAAATTACTTCGGCTACCGTAAATCACCCCCAACTATCCCTTAACACAACAAACCAAATCATATCATCTTAAAATTACAAAAAAAGGTGTACAAATCATATCAAACTATGCCAGACTCACCTAAATTACTTCGGCTACTCTAAATCATCACCAACTAACCCTTACCACAACAAACTAAACCCAATCATTTTTAAATTACAAAAAAATGCTACTAACCATAGCAAACTATGCCAAACCCACCTAAATTACTTCGGCTATCAAAAATCACCCCCAACTACACTTTACAGCAACAAACTAAGCCTAATCACTTTAAAATTACAAAAAAATGCTAAAAATAATAACAAACTATACCAGAATCACCTAAATTACTTCGGCTACCGTAAATCACCCCCAACTATCCCTTACCACAACAAACCAAACCATATCATCTTAAAATTACAAAAAACGGTGTACAAATCATAACAAACTATGCCAGACTCACCTAAATTACTTCGGCTACTCTAAATCATCACCAACTAACCCTTACCACAACGAATTAAACCCAATCACTTTTAAATTACAAAAAAATGCTACTAACCATAGCAAACTATGCCAAACCCACCTAAATTACTTCGGCTATCAAAAATCACCCCCAACTACACTTTACAGCAACAAACTAAGCCTAATCACTTTAAAATTACAAAAAAATGCTAAAAATAATAACAAACTATACCAGAATCACCTAAATTACTTCGGCTACCGTAAATCACCCCCAACTATCCCTTACCACAACAAACCAAACCATATCATCTTAAAATTACAAAAAAAGGTGTACAAATCATAACAAACTATGCCAGACTCACCTAAATTACTTCAGCTACTCTAAATCATCACCAACTAACCCTTACCACAACAAACTAAACCCAATCACTTTTAAATTACAAAAAAATGCTACTAACCATAGCAAACTATGCCAAACTCACCTAAATTACTTCGGCTATCAAAAATCACCCCCAACTACACTTTACAGCAACAAACTAAGCCCAATAACTTTAAAATTACAATAAAATGCTAAAAAATCATAACAATCTATACTAGGGTCACCTAAATTACTTCGGCTACCGTAAATCACCCCCAACTATCCCTTACCACAACAAACCAAACCATATCATCTTAAAATTACAAAAAAAGGTGTACAAATCATAACAAACTATGCCAGACTCACCTAAATTACTTCGGCTACTCTAAATCATCACCAACTAATCCTTACCACAACCAACTAAACCCAATCCCTTTTAAATTACAAAAAAATGCTACTAACCATAGCAAACTATGCCAAACTCACCTAAATTACTTCGGCTATCAAAAATTACCCCCAACTACACTTTACAGCAACAAACTAAGCCTAATCACTTTAAAATTACAAAAAAATGCTTAAAATCATAACAAACTATACCAGAATCACCTAAATTACTTCGGTTACCGTAAATCACCCCCAACTATCCCTTAACACAACAAACCAAACCATATCATCTTAAAATTACAAAAAAAGGTGTACAAATCATAACAAACTATGCCAGACTCCCCTAAATTACTTCGGCTACTCTAAATCATCACCAACTAACCCTTACCACAACAAACTAAACCCAATCACTTTTAAATTAAAAAAAATTCTACTAACCATAGCAAACTATGCCAAACTCACCTCAATTACTTGGGCTATCAAAAATCACCCCCAACTACTCTTTACAGCAACAAACTAAGCCCAATCACTTTAAAATTACAAAAAAATGCTAAAAAATCATAACAAACTATACTAGAATCACCTAAATTACTTCGGCTACCGTAAATCACCCCCAACTATCCCTTACCACAACAAACCAAACCATATCATCTTAAAATTACAAAAAAAGGTGCACAAATCATAACAAACTATGCCAGACTCACCTAAATTACTTCGGCTACTCTAAATCATCACCAACTATTCCTTACCACAACCAACTAAACCCAATCCCTTTTAAATTACAAAAAAATGCTACTAACCATAGCAAACTATGCCAAACTCACCTAAATTACTTCGGCTATCAAAAATTACCCCCAACTACACTTTACAGCAACAAACTAAGCCTAATCACTTTAAAATTACAAAAAAATGCTTAAAATCATAACAAACTATACCAGAATCACCTAAATTACTTCGGTTACCGTAAATCACCCCCAACTATCCCTTAACACAACAAACCAAATCATATCATCTTAAAATTACAAAAAAAGGTGTACAAATCATAACAAACTATGCCAGACTCACCTAAATTACTTCGGCTACTCTAAATCATCACCAACTAACCTTTTCCACAACAACCTAAACCCAATCACTTTTAAATTACAAAAAAATGCTACTAACCATAGCAAACTATGCCAAACTCACCTAAATTACTTCGGCTATCAAAAATCACCCCCAACTACACTTTACAGCAACAAACTAAGCCCAATCACTTTAAAATTACAAAAAAATGCTAAAAAATTATAACAAACTATACTAGAATCACCTAAATTACTTCGGCTACCGTAAATCACCCCCAACTATCCCTTACCACAACAAACCAAACCATATCATCTTAAAATTACAAAAAAAAGTGTACAAATCATAACAAACTATGCCAGACTCACCTAAATTACTTCGGCTACTCTAAATCATCACCAACTAACCCTTACCACAACAAACTAAACCCAATCAGTTTAAATTACAAAAAAATGCTACTAATTATAGCAAATTATGCCAAACTCACCTAAATTACTTCGGCTATCAAAAATCACCCCCAACTACACTTTACAGCAACAAACTAAGCCTAATCACTTTAAAATTACAAAAAAATGGTAAAAATCATAACAAACTATACCAGAATTACCTAAATTACTTCGGCTACCGTAAAACACCCCCAACTATCCCTTACCACAACAAACCAAACCATATCATCTTAAAATTACAAAAAAAGGTGTACAAATCATAACAAACTATGCCAGACTCACCTAAATTACTTCGGCTACTCTAAATCATCACCAACTAACCCTTACCACAACAAACTAAACCCAATCACTTTTAAATTACAAAAAAATGCTACTAACCATAGCAAACTATGCCAAACTCACCTAAATTAGTTTGGCTATCAAAAATCACCCCCAACTACACTTTACAGCAACAAACTAAGCCCAATCACTTTAAAATTACAAAAAAATGCTAAAAATCATAACAAACTATACCAGAATCACCTAAATTTTTTCGGCTACCGTAAATCACCCCAACTATCCCTTACCACAACAAACCAAACCATATCATCTTAAAATTACAAAAAAAAGTGTACAAATCATAACAAACTATGCCAGACTCACCTAAAATACTTCGGCTACTCTAAATCATCACCAACTAACCCTTACCACAACAAACTAAACCCAATCACTTTTAAATTACAAAAAAATGCTACTAACCATAGCAAACTATGCCAAACTCACCTAAATTACTTCGGCTATCAAAAATCACCCCAACTACATTTTACAGCAACAAACTAAGCCCAATCATTTTAAAATTACAAAAAAATGCTAAAAATCATAACAAACTATACCAGAATCACCTAAATTACTTCGGTTTCCGTAAAACACCCCCAACTATCCCTTACCACAACAAACCAAACCATATCATCTTAAAATTACAAAAAAAGGTGCACAAATCATAACAAACTATGCCAGACTCACCTAAATTACTTCGGCTACTCTAAATCATCACCAACTAACCCTTACCACAACAAACTAAACCCAATCACTTTTAAATTACAAAAAAATGCTACTAACCATAGCAAACTATGCCAAACTCACATAAATTACTTCGGCTATCAAAAATCACCCCCAACTACACTTTACAGCAACAAACTAAGCCCAATCACTTTAAAATTACAAAAAAAGGCTAAAAAATCATAACAAACTATACTAGAATCACCTAAATTACTTCGGCTACCGTAAATCACCCCCAACTATCCCTTACCACAACAAGCCAAACCATATCATCTTAAAATTACAAAAAAAGGTGCACAAATCATAACAAACTATGCCAGACTCACCTAAATTACTTCGGCTACTCTAAATCATCACCAACTAATCCTTACCACAACCAACTAAACCCAATCCCTTTTAAATTACAAAAAAATGCTACTAACCATAGCAAACTATGCCAAACTCACCTAAATTACTTCGGCTATCAAAAATTACCCCCAACTACACTTTACAGCAACAAACTAAGCCTAATCACTTTAAAATTACAAAAAAATGCTTAAAATCATAACAAACTATACCAGAATTACCTAAATTACTTCGGCTACCGTAAATCACCCCCAACTATCCCTTACCACAACAAACCAAACCATATCATCTTAAAATTACAAAAAAAAGTGTACAAATCATAACAAACTATGCCAGACTCACCTAAATTACTTCGGCTACTCTAAATCATCACCAACTAACCCTTACCACAACAAACTAAACCCAATCACTTTTAATTACAAAAAAATGCTACTAACCATAGCAAACTATGCCAAACTCACTTAAATTAGTTCGGCTATCAAAAATCACCCCGAACTCCACTTTACAGCAACAAACTAAGCCCAATCACTTTTAAATTACAAAAAAATGCTAAAAATCATAACAAACTATACCAGAATCACATAAATTACTTCGGCTACTCTAAATCATCACCAACTAACCCTTACCACAACAAACTAAACCCAATCACTTTTAATTACAAAAAAATGCTACTAACCATAGCAAACTATGCCAAACTCACTTAAATTAGTTCGGCTATCAAAAATCACCCCGAACTACACTTTACAGCAACAAACTAAGCCCAATCACTTTAAAATTACAAAAAAATGTTAAAAAATCATAACAAACTATACTAGAATCACCTAAATTACTTCGGCTACCGTAAATCACCCCTAACTATCCCTTAACACAACAAACCAAACCATATCATCTTAAAATTACAAAAAAAGGTGTACAAATCATAACAAACTATGCCAGACTCACCTAAATTACTTCGGCTACTCTAAATCATCACCAACTAACCCTTACCACAACAAACTAAACCCAATCATTTTTAAATTACAAAAAAATGCTACTAACCATAGCAAACTATGCCAAACACACCTAAATTACTTCGGCTATCAAAAATCACCCCCAACTGCACTTTACAGCAACAAACTAAGCCCAATCACTTTAAAATTACAAAAAAGTGCTAAAAATCATAACAAACCATACCAGAATCACCTAAATTACTTCGGCTACCGTAAACCACCCCCAACTATCCCTTACCACAACAAACCAAACCATATCATCTTAAAATTACAAAAAAAGGTGTACAAATCATAACAAACTATGCTAGACTCACCTAAATTACTTCGGCTACTCTAAATCATCACCAACTAAACCTTACCACAACAAACTAAACCCAATCACTTTTAAATTACAAAAAAATGCTACCAACCATAGCAAACTATGCCAAACTTACCTAAATTAGTTCGGCTATCAAAAATCACCCCCAACTACACTTTACAGCAACAAACTAAGCCCAATCATTTTTAAATTACAAAAAAATGCTAAAAATCATAACAGACTATACCAGAATCACCTAAATTACTTCGGCTAACGTAAATCACCCCCAACTATCCCTTACCACAACAAACCAAACCATATCATCTTAAAATTACAAAAAAAAGTGTACAAATCATTACAAACTATGCCAGACTCACCTAAATTACTTCGGCTACTCTAAATCATCACCAACTACCCCTTACCACAACAAACTAAACCCAATCACTTTTAAATTACAAAAAAATGCTACTAACCATAGCAAACTATGCCAAACTCACCTAAATTACTTCGGCTATCCAAAAATCACCCCAACTACATTTTACAGCAACAAACTAAGCCCAATCACTTTAAAATTACAAATAAATGCTAAAAATCATAACAAACTATACCAGAATCACCTAAGTTACTTCGGCTACCGTAAATCACCCCCAACTATCCCTTACCACAACAAACCAAACCATATCATCTTAAAATTACAAAAAAAGGTGTACAAAACATAACAAACTATGCCAGACTCACCTAAATTACTTCGGCGACTCTAAATCATCACCAACTAACCCTTACCACAACAAACTAAACCCAATCACTTTTAAATTACAAAAAAATGCTAAAAATCATAACAAACTATACCAGAATCACCTAAATTACTTCGGCTACCGTAAATCACCTCCAATTATCCCTTACCACAACAAACCAAACCATATCATCTTAAAATTAAAAAAAAAGGTGTACAAATCATAACAAACTATGCCAGACTCACCTAAATTACTTCGGCTACTCTAAATCATCACCAACTAACCCATACCACAACAAACTAAACCCAATCACTTTTAAATTACAAAAAAATGCTACTAACCATAGCAAACTATGCCAAACTCACCTAAATTACTTCGGCTATCAAAAATCACCCCCAACTACACTTTACAGCAACAAACTTAGCCCAATCACTTTTAAATTACAAAAAAATGCTGCTAACCATAGCAAACTATGCCAAACTCACCTAAATTACTTCGGCTATCACAAATCACCCCCAACTACACTTCACAGCAACAAACTAAGCCCAATCACTTTAAAATTACAAAAAAATGCTAAAAATCATAACAAACTATACCAGAATCACCTAAATTACTTCGGCTACCGTAAATTACCCCCAACTACACTTTACAGCAACAAACTAAGCCCAATCGTTTTAAAATTACAAAAAAATGCTAAAAATCATAACAAACTATACCAGAATCACCTAAATCACTTCGGCTACCGTAAATCACCCCCAACTATCTGTTACCACAACAAACCAAACTATATCATCTTAAAATTACAAAAAAAGTGTACAAATCATAACAAACTATGCCAGACTCACCTAAATTACTTCGGCTACTCTAAATCATCACCAACTAACCCTTACCACAACAAACTAAACCCAATCACTTTTAAATTACAAAAAAATTCTACTAACCATAGCAAACTATGCCAAACTCACCTAAATTACTTCTTCTATCAAAAATCACCCCCAACTACACTTTACAGCAACAAACTAAGCCCAATCACTTTAAAATTACAAAAAAATTCTAAAAATCATAACAAACTATACCAGAATCACCTAAATTACTTCGGCTACCGTAAATCACACCCAACTATCCCTTACCACAACAAACCAAACCATATCATCTTAAAATTACAAAAAAAGGTGTAGAAAATCATAACAAACTATGCCACACTCATCTAAATTACTTCGGCTACTCTAAATCATCACCAACTATCCCTTACCACAACAATCTAAACCCAATCACTTTTAAATTACAAAAAAATGCTACTAACCATAGCAAACTATGCCAAACTCACCTAAATTACTTCGGCTATCAAGAATCACCCCCAACTACACTTTACAGCAACAAACTAAGCCCATTCACTTTAAAATTACAAAAAAATGCTAAAAATCATAACAAACTATACCAGAATCACCTAAATTACTTCGGCTACCGTAAATCACCCCCAACTATCCCTTACCACAACAAACCAAACCATATTATCTTAAAATTACAAAAAAAGGTGTACAAATCATAACAAACTATGCCAGACTCACCTAAATTACTTCGGCTACTCTAAATCATCACCAACTAACCCTTACAACAACAAACTAAATCCAATCACTTTTAAATTACAAAAAAATGCTGCTAACCATAGCAAACTATGCCAAACTCACTTAAATTACTTCGTCTATCAAAAATCACCCCCAACTACACTTTACAGCAACAAACTAAGCCCAATCACTTTAAAATTACAAAAAAATGCTAAAAATCATAACAAATTATACTAGAATCACCTAAATTACTTCGGCTACCGTAAATCACCCCCAACTATCCCTTACCACAACAAACCAAATCATATCATCTTAAAATTACAAAAAAAGTGTACAAATCATAACAAACTATGCCAGACTCACCTAAATTACTTCGGCTACTCTAAATCATCACCAACTAACCCATACCACAACAAACTAAACCCAATCACTTTTAAATTACAAAAAAATGCTACTAACCATAGCAAACTATGCCAAACTCACCTAAATTACTTCGGCTATCAAAAATCACCCCAACTACATTTTACAGCAACAAACTAAGCCCAATCACTTTAAAATTACAAATAAATGCTAAAAATCATAACAAACTATACCAGAATCACCTAAGTTACTTCGGCTACCGTAAATCACCCCCAACTATCCCTTACCACAACAAACCAAACCATATCATCTTAAAATTACAAAAAAAGGTGTACAAAACATAACAAACTATGCCAGACTCACCTAAATTACTTCGGCGACTCTAAATCATCACCAACTAACCCTTACCACAACAAACTAAACCCAATCACTTTTAAATTACAAAAAAATGCTACTAACCATAGCAAACTATGCCAAACTCACTTAAATTACTTCGGCTATCAAAAATCACCCCAACTACTCTTTTCAGCAACAAAGTAATCCCAATCACTTTAAAATTACAAAAAAATGCTAAAAATCATAACAAACTATACCAGAATCACCTAAATTACTTCGGCTACCGTAAATCACCTCCAATTATCCCTTACCACAACAAACCAAACCATATCATCTTAAAATTAAAAAAAAAGGTGTACAAATCATAACAAACTATGCCAGACTCACCTAAATTACTTCGGCTACTCTAAATCATCACCAACTAACCCATACCACAACAAACTAAACCCAATCACTTTTAAATTACAAAAAAATGCTACTAACCATAGCAAACTATGCCAAACTCACCTAAATTACTTCGGCTATCAAAAATCACCCCCAACTACACTTTACAGCAACAAACTTAGCCCAATCACTTTTAAATTACAAAAAAATGCTGCTAACCATAGCAAACTATGCCAAACTCACCTAAATTACTTCGGCTATCACAAATCACCCCCAACTACACTTCACAGCAACAAACTAAGCCCAATCACTTTAAAATTACAAAAAAATGCTAAAAATCATAACAAACTATACCAGAATCACCTAAATTACTTCGGCTACCGTAAATCACCCCCAACTATCCCTTACCACAACAAACCAAACCATATCATCTTAAAATTACAAAAAAAGGTGTACAAATCATAACAAATTATGCCAAACTCACCTAAATTACTTCGGCTACTCTAAATCATCACCAACTAACCCTTACCACAACAAACTAAACCCAATCACTTTTAAATTACAAAAAAATGCTACCAACCATAGCAAACTACGCCAAACTCACCTAAATTACTTCGGCTATCAAAAATAACCCCCAACTACACTTTACAGCAACAAACTAAGCCCAATCACTTTAAAATTACAAAAAAATGCTACAAATCATAACAAACTATACCAGAATCACCTAAATTACTTCGGCTACCGTAAATCACCCCCAACTATCCCTTACCACAACAAACCAAACCATATCATCTTAAAATTACAAAAAAAGGTGTACAAATCATAACAAACTATGCCAGACTCACCTAAATTACTTCGGCTACTCTAAATCATCACCAACTAACCCTTACCACAACAAACTAAACCCAATCACATTTAAATTACAACAAAATGCTACTAACCATAGCAAACTATGCCAAACTCACCTAAATTACTTCGGCTATCAAAAATTACCCCCAACTACACTTTACAGCAACAAACTAAGCCCAATCGTTTTAAAATTACAAAAAAATGCTAAAAATCATAACAAACTATACCAGAATCACCTAAATCACTTCGGCTACCGTAAATCACCCCCAACTATCTGTTACCACAACAAACCAAACTATATCATCTTAAAATTACAAAAAAAGTGTACAAATCATAACAAACTATGCCAGACTCACCTAAATTACTTCGGCTACTCTAAATCATCACCAACTAACCCTTACCACAACAAACTAAACCCAATCACTTTTAAATTACAAAAAAATTCTACTAACCATAGCAAACTATGCCAAACTCACCTAAATTACTTCTTCTATCAAAAATCACCCCCAACTACACTTTACAGCAACAAACTAAGCCCAATCACTTTAAAATTACAAAAAAATTCTAAAAATCATAACAAACTATACCAGAATCACCTAAATTACTTCGGCTACCGTAAATCACACCCAACTATCCCTTACCACAACAAACCAAACCATATCATCTTAAAATTACAAAAAAAGGTGTAGAAAATCATAACAAACTATGCCACACTCATCTAAATTACTTCGGCTACTCTAAATCATCACCAACTATCCCTTACCACAACAATCTAAACCCAATCACTTTTAAATTACAAAAAAATGCTACTAACCATAGCAAACTATGCCAAACTCACCTAAATTACTTCGGCTATCAAGAATCACCCCCAACTACACTTTACAGCAACAAACTAAGCCCAATCACTTTAAAATTACAAAAAAATGCTAAAAATCATAACAAACTATACCAGAATCAGCGTGGTTAAATACACCGCCAAACGCCTTAAAAGTTTTCGTCGCTAATCGCGTATCCGAAATTATATCCTTAACATCAACAAAAAATTGGCGACACATTGCGTCAGAACAAAACGCAGCGGACGTTCTCAGCAGAGGAACGTACCCAGCACAGTTGCTAGAAAATCAAAGCTGGTTTAACGGACCAGCCTTTTTAGCAAAAACAGAAGTCGAGTGGCCTCAATCAAAGGTTAATCTAGCACAAATCCCAATCTTAGAGACTCGACCAACCCCAAAAATCTGTAACGTAAATGTTGACACATCATTTTTAAACAAATACTCAAACTTCAGAAAATTGCAAAGAGTAACAGCATGGATAATCCGTTTCATAAAAAATTGTAAGGATCCAAAAAAACTTCGCGCACAAAATTTGTCAGCTGATGAACTAAAGGCAGCCACACTCAAAATAATTCACCTTATACAAAAAACAGAATTTCAGGTTGAAATCTCTTCATTACAAAAACAAAAGCCAATACCGGAAAACTCAAAGTTGTTATCGCTAAGTCCATTTCTAGATGCAGGTACAATCCTCCGCGTAGGCGGGAGATTAAAAAACGCAAACATCACAAACGACGTCAAACATCCAATACTGTTACCAAAAAATCACTTTGTGACAAAATTAATAATAAAGGATGAACACGAACAACAACTTCACGCGGGCCCCCAGGCCACATTAGCGGCACTGCGCCAACGGTATTGGATCGTTTCCGGTCGCAACGCAATCAGACATGTATTGCACCATTGTCATAATTGTTTCAAAACCAAACCAGTTGCGGCCAAAATCAAAATGGGCAACTTACCCACTCATAGAGTGCAAGCCACGCGTACATTTACAACAACAGGTCTAGATTACGCTGGGCCAGTATATGTACGGGAACATAAGGGACGCGGGAAAAAATTAAACAAGGCGTACATAGCATTATTCATATGTTTCGCTACTAAGGCGGTACACATAGAATTAGTCCACGACCTAACAACTCAGGAATTTCTTGGTGCTTTAAGACGATTCATCAGCAGACGCGGTCATCCATGTAACTTATATAGTGACAATGGCAGTAATTTCGTCGGGGCAAATAACGAGCTGAAGGAAATGTTCAAGTTTTTAAAGGATCGTCAAACACAAAACAAAATCGTTGACAATCTAGCAAATAGTGGTATAAATTGGCACTTTATTCCGGCAAATTCACCTCACATGGGAGGGCTGTGGGAAGCCAATATCAAATCAGTAAAAACCCACATAAGAAGAACGATCGGTAATACACATCTCACATATAGCGAGATGAATACGCTTTTGGTGCGTATCGAAGCATGTTTAAACTCAAGACCACTGACTCCCCTAACATCCGATCCCAACGATTTAGAAATCCTAACTCCATTCCACTTCCTGATAGGAGAGACACTAAGTACGTTCCAGGAACACGACTACAGCGCGGTCCCAATCAACCGCCTGTCAAGATGGCAACTAATAGAGAGGATACGGGGCCATTTTTGGAAACGGTGGAGTCGGGAGTACCTCACATCGCTGCAGAACCGCGGAAAATGGTGCAAGGATCCACCGTCATGCAACCCAATCAAGGAAGGAGCAATGGTCCTTGTCATAGAAGAAAATACTCCGCCTCTTTCTTGGAAAATGGGCAGAATCATCCAACTACACCCAGGAAACGACGGACACATCAGGGTGGTGTCAATAAAAACAAAATAAGGAGTCCTACAACGCGCCGTGAAAAAGATATGCCCGCTACCAGCAGAAGAAGCAACGGGTAGTGATGCGTGTGTGTGACATGGGTGTGTAGGTGGACTTTTAGTTGAAGCTAGGTAGCTTCAAGGGGGGGAGTATGGTCGAACCCACCACCTCGAAACAGTACAGAAGGGGGGAATCGCACCCCCTCCGTTTACTCCATCAAGAAGTCCGGGGGTGATTGTCAATATAACCCACAACAACATAGACATAAGATTATTCTCTATTCGTTAATCATTCTCTATTAATCATACGTATGTAATCATTAAGTATTCATTTCATTATTGAGACGTGTATATAAACTTGTAAATAAAACTAGTTTAAGAAAATCTACTTCTCATTTTATTCGAACATTCGACCCACGCGGTCAAACAACTACATTTTACAGCAACAAACTAAGCCCAATCATTTTAAAATTACAAAAAAATGCTAAAAATCATAACAAACTATACCAGAATCACCTAAATCACTTCGGCTACCGAAAATCACCCCCAACTATCCCTTACCACAACAAACCAAACAATATGATCTTAAAATTTCAAAAAAAGTGTACAAATCATAACAAATTATGCCAAACTCACCTAAATTACTTCGGCTACTCTAAATCATCACCAACTAACCCTTACCACAACAAACTAAACCCAATCACTTTTAAATTACAAAAAAATGCTACTAACCATAGCAAACTATGCCAAACTCATCTAAATTACTTCGGCTATCAAAAATCACCCCCAACTACACTTTACAGCAACAAACTAAGCCCAATCACTTTAAAATTTGAAAAAAATGCTAAAAATCATAACAAACTATGCCAGACTTACCTAAATTACTTCGGCTACTCTAAATCATCCCCAACTATCCTTTAACACAACAAACCAAACCATATCATCTTAAAATTACAAAAAAAAGTGCACAAATTATAACAAACTATGCCAGACTCACCTAAATTACTTCGGCTACTCTAAATCATCACCAACTAACCCTTACCACAACCAACTACACCCAATCACTTTTAAATTACAAAAAAATGCTACTAACCATAGCAAACTATGCCAAACTTACCAAAATTACTTCGGCTATCAAAAATCACCCCCAACTACACTTTACAGCAACAAACTAAGCCCAATCACATTAAAATTACAAAAAAATGCTAAAAAATCATAACAAATTATACTAGAATCACCTAAATTACTTCGGCTACCGTAAATCACCCCCAACTATCCCTTACCACAACAAACCAAACCAAATCATCTTAAAATTACAAAAAAGGTGCACAAATCATAACAAACTATGCCAGACTCACCTAAATTACTTCGGCTACTCTAAATCACCCCCAACTATCCCTTACCACAACAAACCAAACCATATCATTTTAAATTACAAAAAAAGGTGTACAAATCATAACAAACTATGCCAGACTCACCTAAATTACTTCGGCTACGCTAAATCATCACCAAATAACCCTTACCACAACAAACTAAACCCAATCACTTTTAAATTACAAAAAAATGCTACTAAGCATAGCAAACAATGCCAAACTCACCTAAATTACTTCGGCTATTAAAAATCACCCCCAACTACACTTTACAGCAACGAACTAAGCCCAATCACTTTAAAATTACAAAAAAATGCTAAAAATTATAACAAACTATACCAGAATCACCTAAATTACTTCGGCTACCGTAAATCACCCCCAACTATCCCTTACCACAACAAACCAAACCATATCACCTTAAAATTACAAAAAATGGTGTACAAATCATAACAAACTATGCCAGACTCACCTAAATTACTTCGGCTACTCTAAATCATCACCAACTAACCCTTACCACTACAAACTAAACCCAATCACTTTTAAATTACAAAAAAATGCTACTAACCATAGCAAACTATGCCAAACTCACCTAAATTACTTCTTCTATCAAAAATCACCCCCAACTACACTTTACAGCAACAAACTAAGCCCAATCAGTTTAAAATTACAAAAAAATTTTAAAAATCATAACAAACTATACCAGAATCACCTAAATTACTTCGGCTACCGTAAATCACACCCAACTATCCCTTACCACAACAAACCAAACCATATCATCTTAAAATTACAAAAAAAGGTGTAGAAAATCATAACAAACTATGCCACACTCACCTAAATTACTTCGGCTACTCTAAATCATCACCAACTAATCCTTACAGCAACAAACTAAATCCAATCACTTTTAAATTACAAAAAAATGCTGCTAACCATAGCAAACTATGCCAAACTCACCTAAATTACTTCGGCTATCAAGAATCACCCCCAACTACACTTTACAGCAACAAACTAAGCCCAATCACTTTAAAATTACAAAAAAATGCTAAAAATCATAACAAACTATACCAGAATCACCTAAATTACTTCGGCTACCGTAAATCACCCCCAACTATCCCTTACCACAACAAACCAAACCATATCACCTTAAAATTACAAAAAAAGGTGTACAAATCATAACAAACTATGCCAGACTCACCTAAATTACTTCAGCTACTCTAAATCATCACCAACTAACCCTTACAACAACAAACTAAATCCAATCACTTTTAAATTACAAAAAAATGCTGCTAACCATAGCAAACTATGCCAAACTCACTTAAATTACTTCGTCTATCAAAAATCACCCCCAACTACACTTTACAGCAACAAACTAAGCCCAATCACTTTAAAATTACAAAAAAATGCTAAAAATCATAACAAACTATACCAGAATCACCTAAATTAGTTCGGCTACCGTAAATCACCCCCAACTATCCCTTACCACAACAAACCAAATCATATCATCTTAATATTACAAAAAAAGGTGTACAAATCATAACAAACTATGCCAGACTCACCTAAATTACTTCGGCTACTCTAAATCTTCATCAACTAACCCTTACCACAACAAACTAAACCCAATCACTTTTAAATTACAAAAAAATGCTACTAACCATAGCAAACTATGCCAAACTCACCTAAATTACTTCGGCTATCAAAAATCACCCCCAACTACACTTTACAGCAACAAACTAAGCCCAGTCACTTTAAAATTACAAAAAAATGTTAAAAATCATAACAAACTATACCAGAATCACCTAAATTACTTTGGCTACCGTAAATCACCCCCAACTATTCCTTACCACAACAAACCAAACGATATCATCTTAAAATTACAAAAAATGAAGTACAAATCATAACAAAATATGCCAGACTCTCCTAAATTACTTCGGCTACTCTAAATCATCACCAACTAACCCTTACCACAACAAACTAAACCCAATCACTTTTAAATTACAAAAAAATGCTACTAACCATAGCAAACTATGCCAAACTCACCTAAATTACTTCGGCTATCAAAAATCACCCCCAACTACACTTTACAGCAACAAACTAAGCCCAGTCACTTTAAAATTACAAAAAAATGTTAAAAATCATAACAAACTATACCAGAATCACCTAAATTACTTTGGCTACCGTAAATCACCCCCAACTATCCCTTACCACAACAAACCAAACTATATCATCTTAAAGTTACAAAAAAAGGTGTACAAATCATAACAAACTATGCCAGACTCACCTAAATTACTTCGGCTACTCTAAATCATCACCAACTAACCCTTACCACAACAAACTAAACCCAATCACTTTTAAATTACAAAAAAATGCTACTAACCATAGCAAACTATGCCAAACTCACCTAAATTACTTCGGCTGTTAAAAATCACCCCCAACTACACTTTACAGCCACAAACTAAGCCCAATCACTTTAAAATTTGAAAAAAATGCTAAAAATCATAACAAACTATGCCAGACTTACCTAAATTACTTCGGCTACTCTAAATCATCCCCAACTATCCTTTACCACAACAAACCAAACCATATCATCTTAAAATTACAAAAAAAGGTGCACAAATCATAACAAACTATGCCAGACTCACCTAAATTACTTCGGCTACTCTAAATCATTACCAACTAACCCTTACCACAACAAACTAAACCCAATCACTTTTAAATTACAACAAAATGCTACTAACCATAGCAAACTATGCCAAACTCACCTAAATTACTTCGGCTATCAAAAATCACCCCCAACTACACTTTACAGCAACAAACTAAACCCAATCACTTTAAAATTACAAAAAAATGTTAAAAATCATAACAAATACCATACCAGAATCACCTAAATTACTTCGGCTACCGTAAATCACACCCAACTACCCCTTACCACAACAAACCAAACCATATCATCTTAAAATTACAAAAAAAAGGTGTAGAAAATCATAACAAACTATGCCACACTCACCTAAATTACTTCGGCTACTCTAAATCATCACCAACTAACCCTTACCACAACAATCTAAACCCAATCACTTTTAAATTACAAAAAAATGCTACTAACCATAGCAAACTATGCCAAACTTACCTAAATAACTTCGGCTATCAAAAATCACGCCCAACTACACTTTACAGCAACAAACTAAGCCCAATCTCTTTAAAATTACAAAAAAATGCTAAAAAATCATAACAAATTATACTAGAATCAACTAAATTATTTCGGCTACCGTAAATTACCCCCAACTATCCCTTACCACAACAAACCAAACCAAATCATCTTAAAATTACAAAAAAGGTGTACAAATCATAACAAACTATGCCAGACTCACCTAAATTACTTCGGCTACTCTAAATCATCACCAAATAAACCTTACCACAACAAACTAAACCCAATCACTTTTAAATTACAAAAAAATGCTACTAACCATAGCAAACAATGCCAAACTCACCTAAATTACTTCGGCTATTAAAAATCACCCCCAACTACACTTTACAGCAACGAACTAAGCCCAATCACTTTAAAATTACAAAAAAATGCTAAAAATCATAACAAACTATACCAGAATCACCTAAATTACTTCGGCTATCGTAAATCACCCCCAACTATCCTTTACCACAACAAACCAAACCATATCATCTTAAAATTACAAAAAATGGTGTACAAATCATAACAAACTATGCCAGACTCACCTAAATTACTTCGGCTACTCTAAATCATTACCAACTAACCCTTACCACAACAAACTAAACCCAATCACTTTTAAATTACAACAAAATGCTACTAACCATAGCAAACTATGCCAAACTCACCTAAATTACTTCGGCTATCAAAAATCACCCCCAACTACACTTTACAGCAACAAACTAAACCCAATCACTTTAAAATTACAAAAAAATGTTAAAAATCATAACAAATACCATACCAGAATCACCTAAATTACTTCGGCTAACGTAAATCACACCCAACTACCCCTTACCACAACAAACCAAACCATATCATCTTAAAATTACAAAAAAAAGGTGTAGAAAATCATAACAAACTATGCCACACTCACCTAAATTACTTCGGCTACTCTAAATCATCACCAACTAACCCTTACCACAACAATCTAAACCCAATCACTTTTAAATTACAAAAAAATGCTACTAACCATAGCAAACTATGCCAAACTCACCTAAATTACTTCGGCTATCAAAAATCACCCCCAACTACACTTTACAGCAACAAACTAAGCCCAATCACTTTCAAATTACAAAAAAATGCTAAAAATCATAACAAACTATACCAGAATCACCTAAATTACTTTGGCTACCGTAAATCACCCCCAACTATCCCTTACCACAACAAACCAAACCATATCATCTTATAATTACAATAAAAGGTGTACAAATCATAACAAACAATGCCAGACTTACCTAAATTACTTCGGCAACTCTAAATCATCACCAACTAACCCTTACCACAACAAACTAAACCCAATCACTTTTAAATTACAAAAAAATGCTACTAACCATTAAACCCAATTACTTTTAAATTACAAAAAAATGCTACTAACCATAGCAAACTATGCCAAACTCACCTAAATTACTTCGGCTATCAAAAATCACCCCCAACTACACTTTACGACAACAAACTAAGCCCAATCACTTTAAAATTACAAAAAAATGCTAAAAATCATAACAAACTATACCAGAATCACCTAAATCACTTCGGCTACCGTAAATCACCCCCAACTATCCCTTACCCCAACAAACCAAACTATATCATCTTAAAATTTCAAAAAAAGTGTACAAATCATAACAAACTATGCCAGACTCACCTAAATTACTTCGGCTACTCTAAATCATCACCAACTAACCCTTACCACAACAAACTAAACCCAATCACTTTTAAATTACAAAAAAATGCTACTAACCATAGCAAACTTTGCCAAACTCACCTAAATTACTTCGGCTGTTAAAAATCACCCCCAACTACAATTTACAGCCACAAACTAAGCCCAATCACTTTAAAATTTGAAAAAAATGCTAAAAATCATAACAAACTATGCCAGACTTACCTAAATTACTTCGGCTACTCTAAATCATCCCCAACTATCCTTTACCACAACAAACCAAACCATATCATCTTAAAATTACAAAAAAAGGTGCACAAATCATAACAAACTATGCCAGACTCACCTAAATTACTTCGGCTACTCTAAATCATCACCAACTAACCCTTACCACAACCAACTAAACCCAATCACTTTTAAATTACAAAAAAATGCTACTAACCATAGCAAACTATGCCAAACTTTCCTAAATAACTTCGGCTATCAAAAATCACCCCCAACTACACTTTACAGCAACAAACTAAGCCCAATCACTTTAAAATTACAAAAAAATGCTAAAAAATCATAACAAATTATACTAGAATCAACTAAATTATTTCGGCTACCGTAAATCACCCCCAACTATCCCTTACCACAACAAACCAAACCAAATCATCTTAAAATTACAAAAAAGGTGCACAAATCATAACAAACTATGCCAGACTCACCTAAATTACTTCGGCTACTCTAAATGACCCCCAACTATCCCTTACCACAAAAAACCAAACCATATCATCTTAAAATTACAAAAAAAGGTGTACAAATCATAACAAACTATGCCAGACTCACCTAAATTACTTCGGCTACTCTAAATCATAACCAAATAACCCTTACCACAACAAACTAAACCCAATCACTTTTAAATTACAAAAAAATGCTACTAACCATAGCAAACAATGCCAAACTCACCTAAATTACTTCGGATATTAAAAATCACCCCCAACTACACTTTACAGTAACGAACTAAGCCCAATCACTTTAAAATTACAAAAAAATGCTAAAAATCATAACAAACTATACCAGAATCACCTAAATTACTTCGGCTATCGTAAATCACCCCCAACTATCATTTACCACAACAAACCAAACCATATCATCTTAAAATTACAAAAAATGGTGTACAAATCATAACAAACTATGCCAGACTCACCTAAATTACTTCGGCTACTCTAAATCATCACCAACTAACCCTTACCACTACAAACTAAACCCAATCACTTTTAAATTACAAAAAAATGCTACTAACCATAGCAAACTATGCCAAACTCACCTAAATTACTTCTTCTATCAAAAATCACCCCCAACTACACTTTACAGCAACAAACTAAGCCCAATCAGTTTAAAATTACAAAAAAATTTTAAAAATCATAACAAACTATACCAGAATCACCTAAATTACTTCGGCTACCGTAAATCACACCCAACTATCCCTTACCACAACAAACCAAACCATATCATCTTAAAATTACAAAAAAAGGTGTAGAAAATCATAACAAACTATGCCACACTCACCTAAATTACTTCGGCTACTCTAAATCATCACCAACTAACCCTTACAACAACAAACTAAATCCAATCACTTTTAAATTACAAAAAAATGCTGCTAACCATAGCAAACTATGCCAAACTCACCTAAATTACTTCGGCTATCAAGAATCACCCCCAACTACACTTTACAGCAACAAACTAAGCCCAATCACTTTAAAATTACAAAAAAATGCTAAAAATCATAACAAACTATACCAGAATCACCTAAATTACTTCGGCTACCGTAAATCACCCCCAACTATCCCTTACCACAACAAACCAAACCATATCACCTTAAAATTACAAAAAAAGGTGTACAAATCATAACAAACTATGCCAGACTCACCTAAATTACTTCAGCTACTCTAAATCATCACCAACTAACCCTTACAACAACAAACTAAATCCAATCACTTTTAAATTACAAAAAAATGCTGCTAACCATAGCAAACTATGCCAAACTCACTTAAATTACTTCGTCTATCAAAAATCACCCCCAACTACACTTTACAGCAACAAACTAGGTCCAATCACTTTAAAATTACAAAAAAATGCTAAAAATCATAACAAACTATACCAGAATCACCTAAATTACTTCGGCTACCGTAAATCACCCCCAACTATTCCTTACCACAACAAACCAAATCATATCATCTTAATATTACAAAAAAAGGTGTACAAATCATAACAAACTATGCCAGACTCACCTAAATTACTTCGGCTACTCTAAATCTTCATCAACTAACCCTTACCACAACAAACTAAACCCAATCACTTTTAAATTACAAAAAAATGTTACTAACCATAGCAAACTATGCCAAACACACCTAAATTACTTCGGCTATCAAAAATCACCCCCAACTACACTTTACAGCAACAAACTAAGCCCAATCACTTTAAAATTACAAAAAAATGCTAAAAATCATAACAAACTATACCAGAATCACCTAAATTACTTCGGCTACCGTAAATCACCCCCAACTATCCCTTACCACAACAAACCAAACCATATCACCTTAAAATTACAAAAAAAGGTGTACAAATCATAACAAACTATGCCAGACTCACCTAAATTACTTCAGCTACTCTAAATCATCACCAACTAACCCTTACAACAACAAACTAAATCCAATCACTTTTAAATTACAAAAAAATGCTGCTAACCATAGCAAACTATGCCAAACTCACTTAAATTACTTCGTCTATCAAAAATCACCCCCAACTACACTTTACAGCAACAAACTAAGTCCAATCACTTTAAAATTACAAAAAAATGCTAAAAATCATAACAAACTATACCAGAATCACCTAAATTACTTCGGCTACCGTAAATCACCCCCAACTATTCCTTACCACAACAAACCAAATCATATCATCTTAATATTACAAAAAAAGGTGTACAAATCATAACAAACTATGCCAGACTCACCTAAATTACTTCGGCTACTCTAAATCATAACCAAATAACCCTTACCACAACAAACTAAACCCAATCACTTTTAAATTACAAAAAAATGCTACTAACCATAGCAAACAATGCCAAACTCACCTAAATTACTTCGGATATTAAAAATCACCCCCAACTACACTTTACAGTAACGAACTAAGCCCAATCACTTTAAAATTACAAAAAAATGCTAAAAAATCATAACAAATTATACTAGAATCAACTAAATTATTTCGGCTACCGTAAATCACCCCCAACTATCCCTTACCACAACAAACCAAACCAAATCATCTTAAAATTACAAAAAAGGTGCACAAATCATAACAAACTATGCCAGACTCACCTAAATTACTTCGGCTACTCTAAATGACCCCCAACTATCCCTTACCACAAAAAACCAAACCATATCATCTTAAAATTACAAAAAAAGGTGTACAAATCATAACAAACTATGCCAGACTCACCTAAATTACTTCGGCTACTCTAAATCATAACCAAATAACCCTTACCACAACAAACTAAACCCAATCACTTTTAAATTACAAAAAAATGCTACTAACCATAGCAAACAATGCCAAACTCACCTAAATTACTTCGGATATTAAAAATCACCCCCAACTACACTTTACAGTAACGAACTAAGCCCAATCACTTTAAAATTACAAAAAAATGCTAAAAATCATAACAAACTATACCAGAATCACCTAAATTACTTCGGCTATCGTAAATCACCCCCAACTATCATTTACCACAACAAACCAAACCATATCATCTTAAAATTACAAAAAATGGTGTACAAATCATAACAAACTATGCCAGACTCACCTAAATTACTTCGGCTACTCTAAATCATCACCAACTAACCCTTACCACTACAAACTAAACCCAATCAATTTTAAATTACAAAAAAATGCTACCAACCATAGCAAACTATGCCAAACTCACCTAAATTACTTCTTCTATCAAAAATCACCCCCAACTACACTTTACAGCAACAAACTAAGCCCAATCAGTTTAAAATTACAAAAAATTTTTAAAAATCATAACAAACTATACCAGAATCACCTAAATTACTTCGGCTACCGTAAATCACACCCAACTATCCCTTACCACAACAAACCAAACCATATCATCTTAAAATTACAAAAAAAGGTGTAGAAAATCATAACAAACTATGCCACACTCACCTAAATTACTTCGGCTACTCTAAATCATCACCAACTAACCCTTACAACAACAAACTAAATCCAATCACTTTTAAATTACAAAAAAATGCTGCTAACCATAGCAAACTATGCCAAACTCACCTAAATTACTTCGGCTATCAAGAATCACCCCCAACTACACTTTACAGCAACAAACTAAGCCCAATCACTTTAAAATTACAAAAAAATGCTAAAAATCATAACAAACTATACCAGAATCACCTAAATTACTTCGGCTACCGTAAATCACCCCCAACTATCCCTTACCACAACAAACCAAACCATATCACCTTAAAATTACAAAAAAAGGTGTACAAATCATAACAAACTATGCCAGACTCACCTAAATTACTTCAGCTACTCTAAATCATCACCAACTAACCCTTACAACAACAAACTAAATCCAATCACTTTTAAATTACAAAAAAATGCTGCTAACCATAGCAAACTATGCCAAACTCACTTAAATTACTTCGTCTATCAAAAATCACCCCCAACTACACTTTACAGCAACAAACTAAGTCCAATCACTTTAAAATTACAAAAAAATGCTAAAAATCATAACAAACTATACCAGAATCACCTAAATTACTTCGGCTACCGTAAATCACCCCCAACTATTCCTTACCACAACAAACCAAATCATATCATCTTAATATTACAAAAAAAGGTGTACAAATCATAACAAACTATGCCAGACTCACCTAAATTACTTCGGCTACTCTAAATCTTCATCAACTAACCCTTACCACAACAAACTAAACCCAATCACTTTTAAATTACAAAAAAATGTTACTAACCATAGCAAACTATGCCAAACACACCTAAATTACTTCGGCTATCAAAAATCACCCCCAACTACACTTTACAGCAACAAACTAAGCCCAATCACTTTAAAATTACAAAAAAATGCTAAAAATCATAACAAACTATACCAGAATCACCTAAATTACTTCGGCTAATGTAAATCACCCCCAACTATTCCTTACCACAACAAACCAAACGATATCATCTTAAAATTACAAAAAATGAAGTACAAATCATAACAAAATATGCCAGACTCTCCTAAATTACTTCGGCTACTCTAAATCATCACCAACTAACCCTTACCACAACAAACTAAACCCAATCACTTTTAAATTACAAAAAAATGCTACTAACCATAGCAAACTATGCCAAACTCACCTAAATTACTTCGGCTATCAAAAATCACCCCCAACTACACTTTACAGCAACAAACTAAGCCCAGTCACTTTAAAATTACAAAAAAATGTTAAAAATCATAACAAACTATACCAGAATCACCTAAATTACTTTGGCTACCGTAAATCACCCCCAACTATCCCTTACCACAACAAACCAAACTATATCATCTTAAAGTTACAAAAAAAGGTGTACAAATCATAACAAACTATGCCAGACTCACCTAAATTACTTCGGCTACTCTAAATCATCACCAACTAACCCTTACCACAACAAACTAAACCCAATCACTTTTAAATTACAAAAAAATGCTACTAACCATAGCAAACTATGCCAAACTCACCTAAATAACTTCGGCTATTAAAAATTACCCCCAACTACACTTTACAGCAACAAACTAAGCCCAATCATTTTAAAATTACAAAAAAATGCTAAAAATCATAACAAACTATACCAGAATCACCTAAATCACTTCGGCTACCGTAAATCACCCCCAACTATCCCTTACCACAACAAACCAAACTATATCATTTTAAAATTTCAAAAAAAGTGTACAAATCATAACAAACTATGCCAGACTCACCTAAATTACTTCGGCTACTCTAAATCATCACCAACTAACCCTTACCACAACAAACTAAACCCAATCACTTTTAAATTACAAAAAAATGCTACTAACCATAGCAAACTATGCCAAACTCACCTAAATTACTTCGGCTGTTAAAAATCACCCCCAACTACACTTTACAGCCACAAACTAAGCCCAATCACTTTAAAATTTGAAAAAAATGCTAAAAATCATAACAAACTATGCCAGACTTACCTAAATTACTTCGGCTACTCTAAATCATCCCCAACTATCCTTTACCACAACAAACCAAACCATATCATCTTAAAATTACAAAAAAAGGTGCACAAATCATAACAAACTATGCCAGACTCACCTAAATTACTTCGGCTACTCTAAATCATCACCAACTAACCCTTACCACAACCAACTAAGCCCAATCACTTTTAAATTACAAAAAAATGCTACTAACCATAGCAAACTATGCCAAACTTACCTAAATAACTTCGGCTATCAAAAATCACCCCCAACTACACTTTACAGCAACAAACTAAGCCCAATCACTTTAAAATTACAAAAAAATGCTAAAAAATCATAACAAATTATACTAGAATCAACTAAATTATTTCGGCTACCGTAAATTACCCCCAACTATCCCTTACCACAACAAACCAAACCAAATCATCTTAAAATTACAAAAAAGGTGTACAAATCATAACAAACTATGCCAGACTCACCTAAATTACTTCGGCTACTCTAAATCATCACCAAATAACCCTTACCACAACAAACTAAACCCAATCACTTTTAAATTACAAAAAAATGCTACTAACCATAGCAAACAATGCCAAACTCACCTAAATTACTTCGGCTATTAAAAATCACCCCCAACTACACTTTACAGCAACGAACTAAGCCCAATCACTTTAAAATTACAAAAAAATGCTAAAAATCATAACAAACTATACCAGAACCATGGGAAGTCCACTGAGCCCTGTGGTGGCTAATTTCTTCATGGAGGCGTTTGAGAAAGAAGCGCTTCAAACGGCACCGAAGAAACCCAAGTGCTGGTTCCGTTATGTGGACGACACATTTATCATCTGGGACCACGGTGAAGCAGCGCTACAGGAATTCATGGACCACATTAACCAACAAAATCCGCGAATCCAATTCACAATGGAGAAAGAGAGAGATCGTTGCCTACCGTTCCTTGACGTTCTGGTGAACAGGAAACATGATGGGTCCCTAGGCCACCAGGTATATCGAAAACCTACCCACACAGATAGGTACCTCAACAAGGAGTCCAACCATCATCCATCCCAAAAAAGAGCGGTGATCAAGACCTTGGTTAGTCGAGCCACTAAGATCTGCGAACCACAACATCTTAAGGGTGAACTTGACCACTTGGACAAGATGCTACAAGCCAATGGATACTCCTCAAAAGATATAAGAAGATCTATACACCCAAGGACGTCGGTGAGACCTACAACTGATAACACAACTGAGTTTGCAGGAACGGCCTTTTTACCATATGTGCGGAATGTGACAGACCGCATTGGCCGACTATTGAACCGGAATAATATTAAGACCATCTTTAAACCCACGACACAGATCCGAGGACTACTGGGTTCGGCGAAAGATCCCAGAGATCCGTTGTCGTCAGCTGGGGTATACAAAATTCCGTGTTCGTGTGGATCTGTTTATGTAGGTACAACAAAGAGAAGCATCAAGACGCGCTTGACGGAACACAAGAGGAACTGTCGTCTGGGTGAAGTGGAGAAATCGTCGGTAGCTGAACACGCTCTTTCTGAGGGAGACCATCAGATACGGTTTGAGGAGACTGAACGATTGGCGTCCACCTCACACTACTACGCTCGTCTACACCGAGAAGCGATTGAAATTTTCAAACACCAGAACAATTTCAATAAGAAGGGTGAAGGATTAAAAATGGACAGGAGTTGGCAGCCAACCATGACAACGAGAAGAGTGACGTCACCACCTTTGACGAATGCAGGGACACGCCCACCCGGAACGATGCATAACCGATCTGAGGCTATATATAGAGCTGCGCAAAGTGATGATGTGCCAGTCGCGACTGTGACAGCTGGGAGAGTACTTCGACCACGACCACACCGCCACTGAAGATGTCCACCGCAGCTGTGGACGAAACGTTTGGCAGAGATTCATGGGGATCACTTGCTGAGTTAGCCTCTCGGGGCGCTCACTACACCCCCCCTCATGGAACTTCGCATGGAACACGGTCAACAAACCCGATTAATACCACCGTTGTTTATACCAGAACCACCTAAATTACTTCGGCTATCGTAAATCACCCCCAACTATCCTTTACCACAACAAACCAAACCATATCATCTTAAAATTACAAAAAATGGTGTACAAATCATAACAAACTATGCCAGACTCACCTAAATTATTTCGGCTACTCTAAATCATTACCAACTAACCCTTACCACAACAAACTAAACCCAATCACTTTTAAATTACAACAAAATGCTACTAACCATAGCAAACTATGCCAAACTCACCTAAATTATTTCGGCTATCAAAAATCACCCCCAACTACACTTTACAGCAACAAACTAAACCCAATCACTTTAAAATTACAAAAAAATGTTAAAAATCATAACAAACTATACCAGAATCACCTAAATTACTTCGGCTACCGTAAATCACACCCAACTACCCCTTACCACAACAAACCAAACCATATCATCTTAAAATTACAAAAAAAGGTGTAGAAAATCATAACAAACTATGCAACACTCACCTAAATTACTTCGGCTACTCTAAATCATCACCAACTAACCCTTACCACAACAATCTAAACCCAATCACTTTTAAATTACAAAAAAATGCTACTAACCATTAAACCCAATTACTTTTAAATTACAAAAAAATGCTACTAACCATAGCAAACTATGCCAAACTCACCTAAATTACTTCGGCTATCAAAAATCACCCCCAACTACACTTTACGACAACAAACTAAGCCCAATCACTTTAAAATTACAAAAAAATGCTAAAAATCATAACAAACTACACCAGAATCACCTAAATCACTTCGGCTACCGTAAATCACCCCCAACTATCCCTTACCCCAATAAACCAAACTATATCATCTTAAAATTTCAAAAAAGTGTACAAATCATAACAAACTATGCCAGACTCACCTAAATTACTTCGGCTACTCTAAATCATCACCAACTAACCCTTACCACAACAAACTAAACCCAATCACTTTTAAATTACAAAAAAATGCTACTAACCATAGCAAACTATGCCAAACTCACCTAAATTACTTCGGCTGTTAAAAATCACCCCCAACTACACTTTACAGCCACAAACTAAGCCCAATCACTTTAAAATTTGAAAAAAATGCTAAAAATCATAACAAACTATGCCAGACTTACCTAAATTACTTCGGCTACTCTAAATCATCCCCAACTATCCTTTACCACAACAAACCAAACCATATCATCTTAAAATTACAAAAAAAGGTGCACAAATCTTAACAAACTATGCCAGACTCACCTAAATTACTTCGGCTACTCTAAATCATCACCAACTAACCCTTACCACAACCAACTAACCCAATCACTTTTAAATTACAAAAAAATGCTACTAACCATAGCAAACTATGCCAAACTTACCTAAATAACTTCGGCTATCAAAAATCACCCCCAACTACACTTTACAGCAACAAACTAAGCCCAATCACTTTAAAATTACAAAAAAATGCTAAAAAATTATAACAAATTATACTAGAATCAACTAAATTATTTCGGCTACCGTAAATCACCCCCAACTATCCCTTACCACAACAAACCAAACCAAATCATCTTAAAATTACAAAAAAGGTGCACAAATCATAACAAACTATGCCAGACTCACCTAAATTACTTCGGCTACCGTAAATCACCCCCAACTATCCCTTACCACAACAAACCAAATCATATCATCTTAATATTACAAAAAAAGGTGTACAAATCATAACAAACTATGCCAGACTCACCTAAATTACTTCGGCTACTCTAAATCTTCATCAACTAACCCTTACCACAACAAACTAAACCCAATCACTTTTAAATTACAAAAAAATGTTACTAACCATAGCAAACTATGCCAAACACACCTAAATTACTTCGGCTATCAAAAATCACCCCCAACTACACTTTACAGCAACAAACTAAGCCCAATCACTTTAAAATTACAAAAAAATGCTAAAAATCATAACAAACTATACCAGAATCACCTAAATTACTTCGGCTAATGTAAATCACCCCCAACTATTCCTTACCACAACAAACCAAACGATATCATCTTAAAATTACAAAAAATGAAGTACAAATCATAACAAAATATGCCAGACTCTCCTAAATTACTTCGGCTACTCTAAATCATCACCAACTAACCCTTACCACAACAAACTAAACCCAATCACTTTTAAATTACAAAAAAATGCTACTAACCATAGCAAACTATGCCAAACTCACCTAAATTACTTCGGCTATCAAAAATCACCCCCAACTACACTTTACAGCAACAAACTAAGCCCAGTCACTTTAAAATTACAAAAAAATGTTAAAAATCATAACAAACTATACCAGAATCACCTAAATTACTTTGGCTACCGTAAATCACCCCCAACTATCCCTTACCACAACAAACCAAACTATATCATCTTAAAGATACAAAAAAAGGTGTACAAATCATAACAAACTATGCCAGACTCACCTAAATTACTTCGGCTACTCTAAATCATCACCAACTAACCCTTACCACAACAAACTAAACCCAATCACTTTTAAATTACAAAAATATGCTACTAACCATAGCAAACTATGCCAAACTCACCTAAATAACTTCGGCTATTAAAAATTACCCCCAACTACACTTTACAGCAACAAACTAAGCCCAATCACTTTAAAATTTGAAAAAAATGCTAAAAATCATAACAAACTATGCCAGACTTACCTAAATTACTTCGGCTACTCTAAATCATCCCCAACTATCCTTTACCACAACAAACCAAACCATATCATCTTAAAATTACAAAAAAAGGTGCGCAAATCATAACAAACTATGCCAGACTCACCTAAATTACTTCGGCTACTCTAAATCATCACCAACTAACCCTTACCACAACAAACTAAACCCAATCACTTTTAAATTACAAAAAAATGCTACTAACCATAGCAAACTATGCCAAACTCACCTAAATTACTTCGGCTGTTAAAAATCACCCCCAACTACACTTTACAGCCACAAACTAAGCCCAATCACTTTAAAATTTGAAAAAAATGCTAAAAATCATAACAAACAATGCCAGACTTACCTAAATTACTTCGGCTACTCTAAATCATCCCCAACTATCCTTTACCACAACAAACCAAACCATATCATCTTAAAATTACAAAAAAAGGTGCACAAATCATAACAAACTATGCCAGACTCACCTAAATTACTTCGGCTACTCTAAATCATCACCAACTAACCCTTACCACAACCAACTAAGCCCAATCACTTTTAAATTACAAAAAAATGCTACTAACCATAGCAAACTATGCCAAACTTACCTAAATAACTTCGGCTATCAAAAATCACCCCCAACTACACTTTACAGCAACAAACTAAGCCCAATCACTTTAAAATTACAAAAAAATGCTAAAAAATCATAACAAATTATACTAGAATCAACTAAATTATTTCGGCTACCGTAAATTACCCCCAACTATCCCTTACCACAACAAACCAAACCAAATCATCTTAAAATTACAAAAAAGGTGTACAAATCATAACAAACTATGCCAGACTCACCTAAATTACTTCGGCTACTCTAAATCATCACCAAATAACCCTTACCACAACAAACTAAACCCAATCACTTTTAAATTACAAAAAAATGCTACTAACCATAGCAAACTATGCCAAACTCACCTAAATTATTTCGGCTATCAAAAATCACCCCCAACTACACTTTACAGCAACAAACTAAACCCAATCACTTTAAAATTACAAAAAAATGTTAAAAATCATAACAAACTATACCAGAATCCCCTAAATTACTTCGGCTACCGTAAATCACACCCAACTACCCCTTACCACAACAAACCAAACCATATCATCTTAAAATTACAAAAAAAGGTGCACAAATCATAACAAACTATGCCAGACTCACCTAAATTACTTCGGCTACTCTAAATCATCACCAACTAACCCTTACCACAACCAACTAAACCCAATCACTTTTAAATTACAAAAAAATGCTACTAACCATAGCAAACTATGCCAAACTTACCTAAATAACTTCGGCTATCAAAAATCACCCCCAACTACACTTTACAGCAACAAACTAAGCCCAATCACTTTAAAATTACAAAAAAATGCTAAAAAATTATAACAAATTATACTAGAATCAACTAAATTATTTCGGCTACCGTAAATCACCCCCAACTATCCCTTACCACAACAAACCAAACCAAATCATCTTAAAATTACAAAAAAGGTGCACAAATCATAACAAACTATGCCAGACTCACCTAAATTACTTCGGCTACTCTAAATCACCCCCAACTATCCCTTACCACAACAAACCAAACCATATCATCTTAAAATTACAAAAAAAGGTGTACAAATCATAACAAACTATGCCAGACTCACCTAAATTACTTCGGCTACTCTAAATCATAACCAAATAACCCTTACCACAACAAACTAAACCCAATCACATTTAAATTACAAAAAAATGCTACTAACCATAGCAAACAATGCCAAACTCACCTAAATTACTTCGGCTATTAAAAATTACCCCCAACTACACTTTACAGCATCGAACTAAGCCCAATCACTTTAAAATTACAAAAAAATGCTAAAAATCATAACAAACTATACCAGAATCACCTAAATTACTTCGGCTATCGTAAATCACCCCCAACTATCCTTTACCACAACAAACCAAACCATATCATCTTAAAATTACAAAAAATGGTGTACAAATCATAACAAACTATGCCAGACTCACCTAAATTACTTCGGCTACTCTAAATCATCACCAACTAACCCTTACCACAACAAACTAAACCCAATCACTTTTAAATTACAACAAAATGCTACTAACCATAGCAAACTATGCCAAACTCACCTAAATTATTTCGGCTATCAAAAATCACCCCCAACTACACTTTACAGCAACAAACTAAACCCAATCACTTTAAAATTACAAAAAAATGTTAAAAATCATAACAAACTATACCAGAATCACCTAAATTACTTCGGCTACCGTAAATCACACCCAACTACCCCTTACCACAACAAACCAAACCATATCATCTTAAAATTACAAAAAAAGGTGTAGAAAATCATAACAAACTATGCCACACTCACCTAAATTACTTCGGCTACTCTAAATCATCACCAACTAACCCTTACCACAACAATCTAAACCCAATCACTTTTAAATTACAAAAAAATGCTACTAACCATAGCAAACTATGCCAAACTCACCTAAATTACTTCGGCTATCAAAAATCACCCCCAACTACACTTTACAGCAACAAACTAAGCCCAATCACTTTAAAATTACAAAAAAATGCTAAAAATCATAACAAACTATACCAGAATCACCTAAATTACTTCGGCTACCGTAAATCACCCCCAACTATCCCTTACCACAACAAACCAAACCATATCATCTTATAATTACAATAAAAGGTGTACAAATCATAACAAACAATGCCAGACTTACCTAAATTACTTCGGCAACTCTAAATCATCACCAACTAACCCTTACCACAACAAACTAAACCCAATCACTTTTAAATTACAAAAAAATGCTACTAACCATTAAACCCAATTACTTTTAAATTACAAAAAAATGCTACTAACCATAGCAAACTATACCAAACTCACCTAAATTACTTCGGCTATCAAAAATAACCCCCACCTACACCTTACAGCAACAAACTAAGCCCAATCACTTTAAAATTACAAAAAAATGCTAAAAATCATAACAAACTATACCAGAATCACCTAAATTACTTCGGCTACCGTAAATCACCCCCAACTATCCCTTACCACAACAAACCAAACCATATCATCTTAAAATTACAAAAAAAGGTGTACAAATCATAACAAACTATGGCAGACTCACCTAAATTACTTCGGCTACTCTAAATCATCACCAACTAACCCTTACCACAACAAACTAAACCCAATCACTTTTAAATTACAAAAAAATGCTACTAACCATAGCAAACTATGCCAAACTCACCTAAATGACTTCGGCTATTAAAAATCAACCCCAACTACACTTTACAGCAACAAACTAAGCCCAATCACTTTAAAATTACAAAAAAATTCTAAAAATCATAACAAACTATACCAGAATCACCTAAATTACTTCGGCTCAGCAAAACGGGGTGAGTGTGCTCCAATTCCATTTTTTACACGTCCTTAAGTTCAAGTAACGTTGTAAAGTACATTGTTCGGTAATCACGGCAAATTCCTATTACACGAACAGGCAAAATAAAACAAATTCATCCACCACCATGGTGCTAACCAGGTCACAAACAGTCGAAAATCCTAACATGGACGACGCCGATGATCGGGAATCATTGATTGGGGAAGGTCCAATCAATGCAGATGTAATTCAAACGCGCGGTGAAACGTCACAAATAAGTAACGCGATGAGTTCCAACGAGATCTTAAACCCGCTACTTATTAAGAGGAAAAAGATGCTAGATAACATCTCGCGGTTCAGGGCTTGGTTCAATTCTCAAAAAGACAAGTCCTCCGTAGCGCTGTTAAGGTTGCGGCTCGCGGATTTTGTTAAACTCAAAGATCAATTTGACCCAGTTCAAACCGAAATAGAGTATTTAGATCAAAATACCTCTGACCTTGATCACGAAACGGTTAGGGTGGAGTTCGAAGACAACTTTTTTGAGTTAAGCGCGGAGGTCGAAGAAACTATCACCGCGAGATCAACAAGCACCTCTCAAACCCAAAACATTCAAACTCAACCTAGCTTGTCGCATTCAATACAAGTAACACCGATTGATATCAAACCTTTTAGCGGTTCATATACGGACTGGCTACCGTTTGTAAACACATTTACAGCTTTGATACACGATGAGCCAAGATATCAAAACAGAAATGTCGAAAAACTTTACTTGCTCAGAAATTCACTGCGAGGTGAGGCGCTAAATGCAATACAAAACATTCCTATCGCTGCTGAAAATTACGAAAAGGCGTTCAGTCTGCTACGGGAACGTTTTGAGAATAAAAGATTGATTATTCAACATCAAATTAATGATTTATTCAATTTGCCTCAAGTTTCGAAAGATTCTGGCCGATCTCTGCGTGATTTATTAAACCACGTACATACGAATTTGCAAGCGTTAAAATCACTACGCATCAACACTGACTCATGGGACCCTGTGATCATTCATCTGATTTATGAAAGTATGTAGGCTTTCACGGTCGGTGTTATTAATTATAACGTTCTTCTTTGGAATTTTGGACCGTGTTCCATTTGAAGTTCCATTAGGGGGGGTGTAGTGAACGCTCCGAGGAGCTAATTCAACAAGTGACCCCAATGAATCTCCAGACGTTTCATCCACAACTGCGGCGGATTTCATCAGTGGTTTAAGTTGCGATGTGGAAGAGCTCGAAGTGTTCTCTTCGCTGTCACATTCGCGACTGTCACATTTATTTTCTGCGGCGGCGTTGCATAATTTTTTTGTTATTATTTGCAGTGTTTGCTTGATTTTCTGGAATAAATGACATTACCCTTCTCGTTGACAGTACCGGTTGCCAAGTTTTGTCCATCTTTAACCCTTCACCCATTCTATTGAAATTATCTTGGTGTTTATAAATTTCAATAGCTTCACGGTGTAGGCGTGGGTAGTACTGTGACGTGGACGACAGAAGTTTTGTCTCATCAAATTTTATGTTATGATTCCCATTAGACAATCCATGTTCAGCTACGGCAGATTTATCAAACTCACCTAAACGACAGTTCCTCTTGTGTTCAGTTAAACGTGTTTTAATACTTCGTTTAGTTGTACCAATATACACTGAACCACAAGAACATGGTATTCTATAGACTCCTGCTGACGACAATGGCTCTCTCTTGTCTTTGGCTGAACCTAGCAATTCTCTAATTTTTGTTGTTGGTTTGTAAATTGTTTTTATATTATTCCGTGTTAGAATTTTTCCAAGGCGGTCTGTTACATTTTTTATATATGGTAAGAATACTGTTCCTTCTGGTAGATTTGTATTATTGTTTGTTTTTCTTACAGACCTATTTGGGCGAATTGCTCTTTTTATCTCTTTGGTAGAGTAACCATTGGCTTGTAGCATTAGGTCTAAATGGTTAAGTTCATCTTTCAAATGTTTAGGTTCACAAATCTTTGTAGCTCTACATACTAATGTTTTTATTACAGCTCTTTTTTGGCTGGGATGGTGGTTGGAATTCTTATTGAGATATCTATCGGTATGTGTCGGTTTCCTGTATACCTTGTGGCCTAGAGTACCATCTCTATTTCTTTTTACCAAAACATCCAGAAAAGGGATTTGTTGATGTTCTTCTTTCTCCATTGTAAACTGGATACGTGGATTTATTCCGTTGATATGTTCCATGAAACCTTTCAATGCTTCTTCACCATGGTTCCAGATAACAAACGTATCATCAACATAACGAAACCAACACTTTGGTTTTTTGAGTGCTGTTTGTAGAGCTTCTTTTTCAAATGACTCCATGAAAAAGTTTGCAACCACTGGACTTAGTGGGCTCCCCATAGCAACTCCATCCAATTGTTCATAAAAGGTGTTGTTATACTTGAAGTATGTTGTTGTAAGTACATGTTCGAACATATCAACAATATCCTTAAAGAAAAGTTGTTTTATTTTATCCAGTGCTTCTTTGACTGGGACCATTGTGTATAAAGAAACAACATCAAAACTGACTAAAAAATCCTCTGGATCTAAGTGAAATTGTTTAATTTTTTCAACAAAATGTGCCGAATCTTTGATATATGAATCCGATTGTCCGATATGAGGTTGTAATAATCTCGTTAAGTATTTGGCGATATCATATGTAGGTGAATCTATGGTACTCACAATTGGACGAAGAGGTACATTTACTTTATGTATTTTTGGAACACCATATAGACGTGGTGGTAACGCTTCTGATTTTCGAATTTTTAGTTTTACTTCATCCGGAATTGACGACATTTTAATTAATTTATTTGTGTGTTTTAAAATACGCGATGTGGGATCTCTTGAAAGTATTTTGTAAGTTGTTCGAACATGTACTTACAACAACATACTTCAAGTATAACAACACCTTTTATGAACAATTGGATGGAGTTGCTATGGGGAGCCCACTAAGTCCAGTGGTTGCAAACTTTTTCATGGAGTCATTTGAAAAAGAAGCTCTACAAACAGCACTCAAAAAACCAAAGTGTTGGTTTCGTTATGTTGATGATACGTTTGTTATCTGGAACCATGGTGAAGAAGCATTGAAAGGTTTCATGGAACATATCAACGGAATAAATCCACGTATCCAGTTTACAATGGAGAAAGAAGAACATCAACAAATCCCTTTTCTGGATGTTTTGGTAAAAAGAAATAGAGATGGTACTCTAGGCCACAAGGTATACAGGAAACCGACACATACCGATAGATATCTCAATAAGAATTCCAACCACCATCCCAGCCAAAAAAGAGCTGTAATAAAAACATTAGTATGTAGAGCTACAAAGATTTGTGAACCTAAACATTTGAAAGATGAACTTAACCATTTAGACCTAATGCTACAAGCCAATGGTTACTCTACCAAAGAGATAAAAAGAGCAATTCGCCCAAATAGGTCTGTAAGAAAAACAAACAATAATACAAATCTACCAGAAGGAACAGTATTCTTACCATATATAAAAAATGTAACAGACCGCCTTGGCAAAATTCTAACACGGAATAATATAAAAACAATTTACAAACCAACAACAAAAATTAGAGAATTGCTAGGTTCAGCCAAAGACAAGAGAGAGCCATTGTCGTCAGCAGGAGTCTATAGAATACCATGTTCTTGTGGTTCAGTGTATATTGGTACAACTAAACGAAGTATTAAAACACGTTTAACTGAACACAAGAGGAACTGTCGTTTAGGTGAGTTTGATAAATCTGCCGTAGCTGAACATGGATTGTCTAATGGGAATCATAACATAAAATTTGATGAGACAAAACTTCTGTCGTCCACGTCACAGTACTACCCACGCCTACACCGTGAAGCTATTGAAATTTATAAACACCAAGATAATTTCAATAGAATGGGTGAAGGGTTAAAGATGGACAAAACTTGGCAACCGGTACTGTCAACGAGAAGGGTAATGTCATTTATTCCAGAAAATCAAGCAAACACTGCAAATAATAACAAAAATTATGCAACGCCGCCGCAGAAAATAAATGTGACAGTCGCGAATGTGACAGCGAAGAGAACACTTCGAGCTCTTCCACATCGCAACTTAAACCACTGATGAAATCCGCCGCAGTTGTGGATGAAACGTCTGGAGATTCATTGGGGTCACTTGTTGAATTAGCTCCTCGGAGCGTTCACTACACCCCCCCTAATGGAACTTCAAATGGAACACGGTCCAAAATCCCAAAGAAGAACGTTATAATTCATCTGATTGTTGGAAAATTAGATTATTTATCGCGAAGGGGGTGGGAAGAATCATTAACCACAACTGAACCACCGTCTCAAACGCAGTTAACAAATTATTTAACGCAGCGTTGCAATTTAGTTGAAGCCATGGAAATAAACAGGGTTATGGTCAAGGGCGTAATAACACACCAAACAAAAAATGAGCAATGGCCGTCGCCGAACAATAAGCCTCAATATAAATCAACTAATCTAGCAACAGCTGAGAAACAAGGTTCCTGTGCTTTTTGTCATAAACCTCATTTTAGTTTCTATTGTAAGGAATTTTTAAAGTGGTCGGTATTAGAAAGAATAAAGGAAGTTTCACGTTTAAAGCTATGTGCAAATTGTTTGAAATCGTCACATACAACCGAAAATTGCAAATCATCCGGTTGCAAATTGTGCAAACAAAAATATAACACACTGCTTCATCAAGACGCAGCGGCTGAACCAACTCAGAATCAGGTTAATTGTCATCAGAATACAGTGGATCAGGTTTTGCTATCTACTGCCACAGTACTGATTGAAAACAGCAAAGGCCATTTACAGCCATGTCGCGCATTTTTAGATGCTGGTGCGCAGTCAAATTTCATTCTTAAATCAACTTGCGCAAAATTAGGTTTAAAGATGGAATCAGTCAACGTTCCAATCACGGGAATTCAAAAATCATCAACAATAGTTCACCATGAAACAACGGTCACCTTACATTCAAATTGTAACGCCTACACAGCCACAATAAAGTGCTTGGTTATTCCGACCATCACTGAAAATATGCCATGTACCACACTAGCTAAATCAGAGTTCCACATACCCTCAAATTTACCGCTGGCCGACTCGGACTTTAACGTATCACGACCGGTAGACATTTTAATAGGCGCGGAATTATTTTGGGAGTTAATGTGTGTAGGTCAAGTAAAAATGGCACAAAATGGTCCAGTGTTGCAAAAAACCATGCTCGGTTGGATAGTCGGTGGACCCATATCAAAAAAATGCGAAAATCAAACGCGAATCTGCAATACCGTTATGACTCAAAACAAATCGTTGGAACGACAGGTAGAAAAATTCTGGTTATTGGAAGGCTTTGACAATAAACAGATCAATCTTACAACAGACGAACAGAGTTGCGAAGATTACTTTCTAAACACCATTTTGCGAAACAATAACGGACGTTTCCAGGTACGATTACCCTTCAACAAATATCAAAACCAATTAGGAAACTCATTTGAATTGGCGGTGAAACGATTTTCGTCGTTAGAACGCAAATTTGCAAAAGATGAAGATTTTAAAATAATGTATTATCAATTCATGTACGAATACATCTCACTGAATCACATGGAATTAGCAGATCCAAACAAAACGTTGGGTGAAGGTAATTATTTTTTACCGCACCATGCAGTATGCAAATCCGACGGTCAACAAAGAAAAATGCGTGTAGTGTTTGACGAATCCGCGAAAACGTCATCGGGTACAAGCCTAAACGATACTCTAATGGTCGGTCCGAAAATCCAGAACGACATTTTCCAAATCATTATCAATTTTCGTACTTACAAATTCGCATTTACCGCAGACATTTGCAAAATGTATCGACAAATTTTAATTCACCCTGACGATAGGCGCTATCAACAAATTGTATGGCGGGAAGACAATTCAAAACCGATTCAAGTGTACAAATTAAATACCATAACGTATGGTACGGCGTCAGCTCCATATCTCGCAATCAGGTGTCTTCATCAATTAGCCGACGAAGAATACGACAACTTCCCAAAGGCATGCGACGCGATTAAAAATTCTTTTTACGTGGATGACGTGCTCACGGGAGCAAATTCGCTGGAAGATGCCATACTTTTGCGGATCGAATTAATCGACGTATTAAACAAGGGCTCTTTCGAGCTATCAAAATGGGCAGCAAACGACCCTCAGCTAATTCCACATAATGCATCAAACAAAACCGCCGTGTCGCTCAAATTAGACAAAGGAAATTTTGATGTAAAAACGTTAGGCCTCTTATGGAATTCCATAAGGATTGTTTTAAATACGATCTAAGTATTCCAGGAAAAGATGTCAAAACTACCAAGCGCACAATACTATCAGCAACCGCCCGTATATATGACCCTTTAGGTTTATTGGGACCCATAACGGTAACGGCAAAATCTATATATATAAAGCGAAGTGTCCTCACTGACACACTCATTCATCTACACACTGATTCATAATCAACCCACAGCCCAAACCGTGAGGGCTGGAGACTTGAAATTTTAGACGCGGGTGTATCATGTGCCGAAAGTGAACACTAAGAAGGGATTTTGCGAAATTCGGCCCGGTTCCTTTGTAATTCAATAAAAACCGGCTAAAATAAACAAAAAATGATCGGATCGCGGAGACCGTGTTTATGTTAGAAGCACGTATCTAGCCAAAACAACTTCGACGACGGGCGACCTGTTTACATTAAAAGCACTTATTTAACCTAAACAATTTCAACGTCGAGTTTCTGCTTTTGTGATCAAATTTTTACCGTACCTAGCGAGGCCGCGGATATTTTTATTATAATCTTGATTTCAATTATAATGTCGATCCGTGACTCAATTAAAAATTACAAAACCACTGCAAATTTAATCCGTCTACATTAAACATCCTCAAATATCTCTTACAATTGCAAACTTTACCAAATCAACCCCAAAAAATTCCCGAACTACGCCAAACTGACATAAATTAGATCCGCCGTTATCTTAAATCAGCCCTTACCACCCTTTAGCAACCCCAAGTAACTCCAATCACTTTAAAATAAAACAAAATGACACAAATCATAGCAAACTATGCCTAACTCACCTAAATTACTTCGGCTAGCATAAATCACCCCCAACTACCCCTTACCACCCCAAAATAAACCCAATTACTTTAAAATTACAAAAAATTATACACACCATAGCAAACTATGTCAAACTCACCTAAATTACTTCGGCTACCATAAATCACCCCCAACTACCCCTTACAACCCCAAAATAAGCCCAATCACTTTAAAATTACAAAAAATGTTACAAACCATATCAAACTATGCCAAACTCATCTAAATTACTTCGGCTTCCATAAATCACCCCCAACTACCCCTTACCCCCCAAAATAGGCTCAATCACTTTAAAATTACAAAAAAATCTACAAACCGTAGCAAACTATGCCAAACTCCCCTAAATTACTTCGGCTACCATAAATCACCCCGAACTACCCCTTACCATCCCAATATAAGCCCAATCACTTTAAAATTACAAAAAATGCTACAAACTATAGCAAACTATTCCAAAGTCACCTAAATTACTTCGGCTATCATAAATCATCCCCAACTACCCCTTACCACCCCAAAATAAGCCCAATCACTTTAAAATTACAAAAAATTTTACAAGCAATATCAAACTATGCCAAACTCATCTAAATTACTTCGGCTACCATAGATCACCCCAACTACCCCTTACCACCCCAAACTAAGCCCAATCACTTTAAAATTACAAAAAATGATACAAACTATAGCAAACTATGCCAAACTCACCCAAATTACTTCGGCTACCATAAATCACCCCCAACTACCCCTTACCCCCCAAAATAAGCCCAATCACATTAAAATTACAAAAAATGCTACAAACCATAGCAAACTATTCCAAAGTCACCTAAATTACTTCGGCTATCATAAATCATCCCCAACTACCCCTTACCACCCCAAACTCAGCCCAATCACTTTAAAATTACAAAAAATGTTACAAGCAATATCAAACTATGCCAAACTCATCTAAATTACTTCGGCTACCATAAATCACCCCCAACTACCCTTTACCACCCCAAACTAAGCCCAATCACTTTAAAATTACAAAAAATGATACAAACCATAGCAAACTATGCCAAACTCACCCAAATTACTTCGGCTACCATAAATCGCCCCCAACTACCCCCTACCACCCCAAAATAAGCCCAATCAATTTAAAATTACAAAAAATTCTACAAACCATAGCAAACTATGCCAAACTCCCATGAATTACTTCGGCTACCATAAATCACCCCCAACTACCCCTTACAACCCCAAAATAAGACCAATCACTTTAAAATTACAAAAAATGCTACAAACCATAGCAAACTGTGCCAAACTCACTTAAATTACTTCGGCTACCATAAATCACCCCCAACTACCCCTTACCAACCACAAACTAAACCCAATCATTTTAAAATTACAAAAAATGCTGCAAACCATAGCAAACTATGCCAAACTCACTTAAAATACTTCGGCTATCATAAATCACCCCCAACTCCCCTTACCACCCTAAAATAAGCTCAATTACTTTAAAATTACAAAAAATTATACAAACCATAGCAAATTATGTCAAACTCACCTAAATTACTTCGGCTACCATAAATCACCCCCAACTACCCCTTACGACCCCAAAATTAGCCCAATCACTTTAAAATTACGAAAAATGCTACAAACCATAGCAAACTATCTCAAACTCACCTGAATTACTTCGGCTACCATAAATCACCCCCAACTACCCCTTACCACCCCAAACTAAGCCCAATCACTTTAAAATTACAAAAAATGCTACAAACCATAGCAAACTATTCCAAACTCACATAAATTACTTCGGCTCCCATAAATCACCCCCAACTACCCCTTACCACCCCAAAAAAAGCCCAATCACTTTAAAATTACAAAAAATGCTACAAACCATAACAAACTATTCCAAAGTCACCTAAATTACTTCGGCTTTCATAAATCATCCCCAACTACCCCTTACCACCCCAAAATAAGCCCAATCACTTTAAAATTACTAAATATTCTACAAACCATAGCAAACTATGCCAAACTCACTTAAATTATTTCGGCTACCATAAATCACCCCTAACTACCCCTTACCAACCACAAACTAAACCCAATCACTTTAAAATTACAAAAAATGCTGCAAACCATAGCAAACTATGCCAAACTCACTTAAATTACTTCGGCTATCATAAATCACCCCCAACTACCCCTTACCATCCCCAAAATAAGCCCAATTATTTTAAAATTACAAAAAATTATACAAACCATAGCAAACTATGTCAAACTCACCTAAATTACTTCGGCTACCATAAATGACCCCCAACTACCCCTTACCACCCCAAAATATGCCCAATCACTTTAAAATTACAGAAAATGTTACAAACCATAGCAAACTATGTCAAACTCCCTTAAATTACTTCGGCTACCATAAATCACCCCCAACTACCCCTTACCACCCTAAAATAAGCCCAATCGCTTTAAAATTACAGAAAATGTTACAAACCATAGCAAACTATGTCAAACTCACCTAAATGACTTCGGCTGCCATAAATCACCCTCAACTACCCCTTACCACCCCAAAATAAGCCCAATTACTTTAAAATTACAAAAATTATAAAAACCATAGCAAACTATGTCAAACTTACCTAAATTACTTCGGCTACCATAAATCACCCCCAACTACCCCTTACCACCCCAAAATATGCCCAATCACTTTAAAATTACAGAAAATGTTACAAACCATAGCAAACTATGTCAAACTCACCTAAATTACTTCGGCTACCATAAATCACCCCCAACTACCCCTTACCACCCCAAAATAAGCCCAATTACTTTAAAATTACAAAAATTATACAAGCCATAGCAAACTATGTCAAACTTACCTAAATTACTTCGGCTACCATAAATCACCCCCAACTACTCCTTACCGCCCCAAAATTAGCCCAATCACTTTAAAATTACAAAAAATGCTACAAAACATAGCAAGCTATGCCAAACTCACTTAAATTACTTTGGCTGCCATAAATTAATAATCGTTTTCAATCAAAATCTTCTATTTGGTTGTGTTATTTATAAATGCCTTACTGTATTAAATCATAAAATATTAATAATTATCTGCACATAAAATATATTGTTCCGACTAATAGTCGTTATTCCGAATATTAAATATGCTGATACCTATTTTGATTCTCTTCCACCTTCCAATAAATATTTGTTCCAGTTGAGATGCAAACATAAACGTATTTCTGAATTGCAACACGCTGACGGGGCAAGCCCTACCTTTTCAACATGCGTGCATTTGTATAAACAGCTCTATGATTTTTAACTTTAAAGAGGTATAAAGGCGGTGTAAGCGCTAGAGTTTCGTAAAAATATCTGAAAAATTCGAAATTCTGCAATTGAATCAGAACTATCTTTGTGTTCGATAGTAAATTTATACTTGGAGTGGCACTGCCAACCCTGCCACCCCTGACGAGGCACCTGCTGACTACTCTCCCTCCAGGGAAACTTTATAAATCAACGTCAAAATAATTTAGGGCGCCTGAATGTGAAAATATCACTGTGTAATAAGTTCAGACTGACATGGAACACTTGAAATTTCGATATTTGTTGGTAATTCGTCACAGGTCCATGAAGGAATGCATGTTAATGTAAACAAGTGTTAGTTTGTTGGAGAGACCGAATAAGATTTTTAACATTCCTGTCAAAATATTTATTTACTTTAGAATGTTAATTTTTTAAATTCATTTCGTGAAAATTATGACGGGCCATACGAGTACACCTGTGCGAGTATTATTTGGTACATACAAATTAATCTCTTTTGTTATCCAAATTGTTTACATACGCACTAGGCACGTGCACCTCATATAATTGTGAAAATTGCTGCTTCAGCGTCTGAAACGCTGGTACTCAACGTCGCCAAGGTCGAGGCGACGCATCGGTATTCGAAGTTCTATCGCTATTAAATAAATTATTTTATTCCCGATATTCCCGATTTGTTCTTGCCGTTAACCAAAACTCTCCCCAATCGATTTTCGAAAAATTTCCAGCGTCGGACCGGACGTCACTTATTATCGTACGCTAATTTTTACGTTCAGTTAATCATAGTGGTGTATTTGTTCTTCACCAAACCTGCTCCGGCCAAAATCCGAAATTTTCACTGACATCATACGCTTAAGTATTGTGTGCTTATACACGATTTACACTATTTATTTTACGTACATTGCGTTCATTATGGTTCTGCATTATTTATAACTAAGATGGAGCAGTTTGAAAATCTAATAGTAAGCGGAGAACAAATACCACCATGTATAATTCCCGTGAAAAGTGATGGAAATAGTCTTTCTTACTATCTTTCCTATTGCATTTTTAATACCGGAAATAGAGCTCAAGAGCGAAGAATAACTTCGACTTTTTTTATACATAATTCCTAAATACTTCGTTTTTATGGTGTAAAATTTTGTATCTATATATTTCAACATTGTCTTTAACGTTGTCAGAGAACTAAATGGGAATAATTTAGCTTCTATGTCAACTCTCCTTCTCTTGAAACTTTGGAAAACAACGACAAAATTCTTTAGGGCGCCTGGATTTGAAAATATAACTCTGTATAATAAGTTTAGACTGACTAGAGTGAAAAGAAAGGAGCTTGCACCCAGAAACGAAATTAAATGGAACACTTGAAGTTGCAATATTTGTTTGTAATTCGTCAGAAGTCCATGAGGGAATGCGTGTTAATGTAAACAAATGTGAGTTTATTGGAGAGGCCGAATAAGACTTTTACATTATTGAAGCAGCTGGAGCCTGCCACGTCAAGGGCAAGGTCACAAACGTGAAAAGGCGATGCTCGATTTAGTTTGATTGAGTATCTATGCAGAAATTCGCACATACGAAGCGTTGGATAAGCCTTTCTTATCGTTTCTTAGAATTCGAGAATTGCTGGTTCAGCGTGTGGAGCAGTACTCGATCGCGGTGTTTAATTTTAACACAACTACAATTGTGAAAATTGCTGCTCCAGCGTCGGAAACTGTTCGCAAAGTCGCCAAATTCGATGAGGCGACGCATCAGTGTTCGAAGGTCTACCGCTATCAAATAAAGTATTTTAATTTAACATTTGATCCTCGCGTTAACCAAATCTGCCCCCAATCAATTTTCGAAAAATTACCAGCGTCGAACCGGATTCCACTTATATTTGTACGCTAATTTTTACTTTCAGTTAATGGTAGTGGTGTATTTGTTTTTCACCAAATTTGCCCCGGCTGAAATCCGAAATTTTCACCGTTGTATGTACCAGAGATCACTGACATTCATACCCTTAATAATTATGTGCTTATACACGTTTTACACTATTTATTTTACGTTCACTGTGTTTATTATTGCTTTACATCATTTATAACTAAGATGGAGAAGTTTGAAAATCTAGCGATGTACAAATACCACACCGTATTATGAAAGGTGATGGAAATTGTCTTTTTTTATATCTATGGTATTGGTATAGATATTTTAATACTGGAACGGAAGCTCAATAGGTTGGCACTTTAATTGTTCAACAAGTGTGTGTTAATGTAAACAGGTGTGAGTCCGTCGGAGAGACCGAATAAGATTTTTACATCCACCATATTCCCGTCAAAATATTTATTTATTTTAGAATGTTAATTTTGCCGTTAACAAAATTTGTTCCCAATCACCTTCGTCGTACCGGACGACCGTTCAGTTAATGATAATGGTGTATTTATTTTTCACCAAATCTGCCTCGGCTGAAATCCAAAATTTACCGCGTTGGACCAGACATTACTGACATTGATACGCGTTTTACACTGTTTATTTTACGTAAATACATTGTGTTCATTATTGCTTTACATCATTTATAACTAAGATGGACAAGTTTGAAAATCTAGCGATGCACAAATACCATAAAATACCACATTTTACCACATACCAAAATTTTAATACTAGAAAGGGAGCTCAAAAGGTTCGCACTTTAATTGTCCAACCAGTTAGGGCCAGGTTGTAATAATTTTTGTGCAGTTCAGAAAGAGATAAGTGTTTGTTTATTCCGGAGATAAGTCAAAATCATCTACATACTGTTCTGTTTGTGAGTTGACTGCAGCAAGAGGAATTGTTCCATTGTGTTTTCAATTTTATCATAACATGATCAGCTAATTTGTAAACTTCGATTTCCCCTAAAATTATATAAAGTTAATTTCGATTTCCTGGAATCGCTTATAGAACAACTGCCTAAAGAGACTATTCAAAATTTTTCATCTCAGATATCAACCAAGGTATCCTCTTTGTCCAAATCATATTGAAGTACCCGGTCCTGGCAACGCAGGTTAATTTCAGCATATTTGTTTATTTTGTGATTGGAAAAGTAGAGCATTCCTGTTTAATTGTATTATAATGTCGATTAGTCAACATCACCACTTTAGTCAACACTGAGTTTATTTAATCTACGTCCGGGCAACGCCGGGTACATTCAGCTAGTTGATAATACAGGAACTGTGGGCTGTAAAACTAAGCTGGGATGAAAGTGTACCGACTCACTTTCACACGGCCTGGCAACAATTACTTGGGGATTTAGGGGTAATAAACAACTTGGAAATACCCAGAAACATTTACAATTCTGTGGGGGTCACGGAGTTGCACTGTTTTTCCGATGCTTCCGAGAAGGCCTATGGGTGCGCAATCTACATACGCACACTTTTACCGAACGGAGCAATTGCATCACATTTACTCTGTGCAAAAAACAGAGTAGCACCTCTCAAGGTAACGTCATTACCACGATTGGAGCTTTGCGGGTGTCTTCTAGCGGCTCAATTAGCGCAAACAGTGAGCGAAAGTGTAAAGATAGAAATAAACAAGCAATATTTCTGGACAGATTCGCAGATTGCGCTAACCTGGATAGAGTCACCGTCTAATTCGTGGAAAACATTTGTAGCAAATCGTGTTTCTGAAATTCAAGCGCTCACAACTTCACATGCCTGGCGATATGTGCCCTCAGCACAAAACCCGGCCGACATAATTTCTCGCGGAATGCGTCCCAGCCAATTGGCACATTGCAACTTATGGTGGCACGGGCCCGATTTTTTAAAATTACAATTTGAAAATTGGCCTCAACAACCAGCAAAACCAAAGGGTCAGGTGAATACGGAAGCAAAAACGGTCACGTGTGTCACACAAGTGCGGGCAGGATGGGAAGTCCTAACAAAATTCTCAGATTTTACAAAATTAAAACGGATTGTAGCACAATGTCACAGATTCATAAACAATTGCAAAAATCCTACAAATAAGAGGTCGGGTCCTCTCACAAGCAACGAGTTGAGGACAGCTCTCGTGAGCATTGTGAGAAACGTCCAACATCAATCATTTGAAGCAGAAATCAAATCACTAACTACTAATAACTCGGTAAAAGGTAATAGCAGTTTATTGTGTTTAAACCCATTTATTGATTCAAATGGAGTCATCAAAGTTGGGGGGCGTTTACACAATAGCACAAAATTATGCGAAACAAAAAAACACCCATATCTACTTCCGAAAAATCACGCGGTAACCAACCTCGTAATCAGACATTTTCATGTAAACAATTTGCATGCCGGGGCGCAAGCGACGCTAGCAGCGCTACGTCAAAAATTTTGGGTAGTGGCAGGACGTAGCACGATTCGAAACGTTCTGCGAAAATGCATTACATGTTTTCGCGTAAACCCACAAAGTCAACAACAATTAATGGGGAACTTGCCATCTTATCGAATTGAACCAAGCAGAACCTTTGAACATACCGGGTTAGATTACGCAGGACCCATCGAAATAAACTTTAATCGTGGGAGAGGAAAACCTAAAAAATCAAAGGCATACATTGGACTTTTCGTGTGTATGAGCACAAAGGCTGTACATTTAGAAGTAATTTCAGATTGCTCAACAGAAAGTTTTTTAAACGCGTTAAAACGATTTACAGCGCGTCGTGGAAAACCTCAGGTAATTCATTCGGACAATGCAAAAACAACGGCGCGGACAACGAATTAAAAAAGCTGTTTGCTTCAAACAATTTTGAAAAAGATGTTCTAAACCATCTAACAAACCATGGGATTGATTGGAGTTTTATACCACCGAATGCTCCGCACATGGGTGGGATTTGGGAATCGTGCGTCAAACTAACAAAATACCACATAAAACGTGTAATGGGAAATTGCTTATTAACTTTTGAAGAAATGCAAACGTTATTAGCTCAGATAGAAGCGTGCTTGAACTCCCGCCCAATTACCCCATTATCTAACGATCCAAATGACCTATCCGTGTTGACACCCGGTCACTTCCTTGTCGGAGCACCCTTATCTGCCAGAAGTCAACTTATCATCAGTCCAGGAGAATCGACTCTCCCGATGGCAACGGGTGACCCAGGTGCGACAACATTTTTGGAAGCGTTGGTCAACTGAATATTTGGGTCAGCTCCAACAACGAGGAAAGTGGCGAATCACCCACGATCCAGTCAGAATCGGTGACATGGTCGTCATAAAAGATGACAACAATCCTCCCCTCGTGTGGCGCATGGGACGCGTCATCAAAACCCATCCCGGCACCGACGACCGTGTGCGTGTTGTGACATTGAAAACGGCTCACGGAACGCTAAAACGCCCCATTTCAAAAGTGTGTGTGCTACCGATTGAACAATAGTGCAGAACAATCACCAAAACTGGATTCGGGAGTGAATTTCTTTGTTCATTTGTAAATATGTAATTAGTAGTTTGTAAGAAGTGACAATTGAAAGACAGTCTTTCAAGGTGCGGGAGGATGTTGGGTTTCCCAACTACGTAACGGGGATGCGACGTGCGTGGGGGTGGTTTCCCCACTCTGGTACCACCACTTAAGGGTTGGGGTAGCATAGGTGGGGTACCATAAGAAACATTTTTCAACACAGAATTCTAATGCACTTTCAACAAGCAACAAAAACCATTAATTGTAAATAATTGTAAATAAAGTGTACAAAAGAAACAAGAGTGTTTTGAAACGCCAAGACACCAAACAATTACAAAAAAATGCTAAAAATCATAACAAACTATACCAGAATCACCTAAATTACTTCGGCTACCTTAAATCACCCCCAACTATCCCTTACCACAACAAACCAAACCATATCATCTTAAAATTACAAAAAAAGGTGTACAAATCATAACAAACTATGCCAGACTCACCTAAATTACTTCGGCTACTCTAAATCATCACCAACTAACCCATACCAAAACAAACTAAACCCAATCACTTTTAAATTACAAAAAAATGCTACTAACCATAGCAAACTATGCCAAACTCACCTAAATTACTTCGGCTATCAAAAATCACACCCAACTACTCTTTACAGCTACAAACTTAGCCCAATCACTTTAAAATTACAAAAAAATGCTAAAAATCATAACAAACTATGCCAGACTCACCTAAATTACTTCGGCTACTCTAAATCATCACCAACTAACCCTTACAACAACAAACTAAATCCAATCACTTTTAAATTACAAAAAAATGTTGCTAACCATAGCAAACTATGCCAAACTCACCTAAATTACTTCGGCTATCAAAAATCACCCCCAACTACACTTTACAGCAACAAACTAAGCCCAATCACTTTAAAATTACAAAAAAATGCTAAAAATCATCACAACCTATACCAGAATCACCTAAATTACTTCGGCTACTGTAAATCACCCCCAACTATCCCTTACCACAACAAACCAAACCATATCATCTTAAAATTACAAAAAAAGGTGTACAAATCCTAACAAACTATGCCAGACTCACCTAAATTACTTCGGCTACTCTAAATCATCACCAACTAAACCTTACCACAACAAACTAAACCCAATCACTTTTAAATTACAAAAAAATACTACTAACCATAGCAAACTATGCCAAACTCACCTAAATTACTTCGGCTATCAAAAATCTCCCCCAACTACACTTTACAGCAACAAACTAAGCCCAATCACTTTAAAATTACAAAAAAATGCTAAAAATCGTAACAAACTATACCAGAATCACCTAAATTACTTCGGCTACCGTAAATCACCCCCAACTATCCCTTACCACAACAAACCAAACCATATAATCTTAAAATTACAAAAAAAGCAGTACAAATCATAACAAACTATGCCAGACTCACCTAAATTACTTCGGCTACTCTAAATCATCACCAACTAACCCTTACCACAACAAACTAAACCCAATCACTTTTAAATTACAAAAAAATGCTACTAACCATAGCAAACTATGCCAAACTCACCTAAATTACTTCGGCTATCAAAAATCACCCCCACCTACACTTTACAGCAACAAACTAAGCCCAATCACTTTAAAATTACAAAAAAATGCTAAAAATCATAACAAACTATACCAGAATCACCTAAATAACTTCGGCTACCGTAAATCACCCCCAACTATCCCTTACCACAACAAACCAAACCATATCATCTTAAAATTACAAAAAAAGGTGTACAAATCATAACAAAATTTGGCAGACTCACCTAAATTACTTCGGCTACTCTAAATCATCACCAACTAACCCTTACCACAACAAACTAAACCCAATCACTTTTAATTACAAAAAAATGCTGCTAACCATAGCAAACTATGCCAAACTCACCTAAATTACTTTGGCTATCAAAAATCACCCCCAACTACACTTTACAGCAACAAACTAAGCCCAATCACTTTAAAATTACAAAAAATGCTAAAAATCATAACAAACTATACCAGAATCACCTAAATTACTTCAGCTACCGTAAATCACCCCCAACTATCCCTTACCACAACAAACCAAACCATATCATCTTAAAATTACAAAAAAAGGTGTACAAATCATAACAAACTATGCCAGACTCACCTAAAATACTTCGGCTACTCTAAATCATCACCAACTAACCGTTACCACAACAAACTAAACCCAATCACTTTTAAATTACAAAAAAATGCTACTAACCATAGCAAACTATGCCAAACTCACCTAAATTACTTCGGCTATCAAAAATCACCCCCAACTACACTTTTCAGCAACAAAGTAAGCCCAATCACTTTAAAATTACAAAAAAATGCTAAAAATTATAACAAACTATACCAGAATCACCTAAATTACTTCGGCTACCTTAAATCACCCCCAACTATCCCTTACCACAACAAACCAAACCATATCATCTTAAAATTACAAAAAAGGTGTACAAATCATAACAAACTATGCCAGACTCACCTAAATTACTTCGGCTACTCTAAATCATCACCAACTAACCCATACCAAAACAAACTAAACCCAATCACTTTTAAATTACAAAAAAATGCTACTAACCATAGCAAACTATGCCAAACTCACCTAAATTACTTCGGCTATCAAAAATCACCCCCAACTACTCTTTACAGCAACAAACTTAGCCCAATCACTTTAAAATTACAAAAAAATTTTTAAAATCATAACAAACTATGCCAGACTCACCTAAATTACTTCGGCTACTCTAAATCATCACCAACTAACCCTTACAACAACAAACTAAATCCAATCACTTTTAAATTACAAAAAAATGCTGCTAACCATAGCAAACTATGCCAAACTCACCTAAATTACTTCGGCTATCAAAAATCACCCCCAACTACACTTTACAGCAACAAACTAAGCCCAATCATTTTAAAATTACAAAAAAATGCTAAAAATCATAACAACCTACACCAGAATCACCTAAATTACTTCGGCTACTGTAAATCACCCCCAACTATCCCTTACCACAACAAACCAAACCATATCATCTTAAAATTACAAAAAAAGGAGTACAAATCATAACAAACTATGCCAGACTCACCTAAATTACTTCGGCTACTCTAAATCATCACCAACTAACCCTTACCACAACAAACTAAACCCAATCACTTTTAAATTACAAAAAAATGCTACTAACCATAGCAAACTATGCCAAACTCACCTAAATTACTTCGGCTATCAAAAATCACCCCCACCTACACTTTACAGCAACAAACTAAGCCCAATCAATTTAAAATTACAAAAAAATGCTAAAAATCATAACAAACTATACCAGAATCACCTAAATAACTTCGGCTACCGTAAATCACTCCCAACTATCCCTAAGCACAACAAACCAAACCATATCATATTAAAATTACAAAAAAAGGTGTACAAATCATAACAAACTATGCCAGACTCACCTAAATTACTTCGGCTACTCTAAATCATCACCAAATAACCCTTACCACAACAAACTAAACCCAATCACTTTTAATTACAAAAAAATGCTACTAACCATAGCAAACTATGCCAAACTCACCTAAATTACTTTGGCTATCAAAAATCACCCCCAACTAAACTTTACAGCAACAAACTAAGCCCAATCACTTTAAAATTACAAAAAATGCTAAAAATCATAACAAACTATACCAGAATCACCTAAATTACTTCGGCTACCGTAAATCACCCCCAAATATCCCTTACCACAACAAACCAAACCATATCATCTTAAAATTACAAAAAAAATGTACAAATCATAACAAACTATGCCAGACTCACCTAAATTACTTCGGCTACTCTAAATCATCACCAACTAACCGTTACCACAACAAACTAAACCCAATCATTTTTAAATTACAAAAAAATGCTACTAACCATAGCAAACTATGCCAAACTCACTTAAATTACTTCGGCTATCAAAAATCACCCTCAACTACACTTTACAGCTACAAACTAAGCCCAATCACTTTAAAATTACAAAGAAATGCTAAAAATCATAACAAACTATACCAGAATCACCTAAATTACTTCGGCTACCGTAAATCACCCCCAACTATCCCTTACCACAACAAACCAAACCATATCATCTTAAAATTACAAAAAAAGGTGTACAAATCATAAAAAACTATGCCAGACTCACCTAAATTACTTTGGCTACTCTAAATCATCACCAACTAACCCATACCAAAACAAACTAAACCCAATCACTTTTAAATTACAAAAAAATGCTACTAACCATAGCAAACTATGCCAAACTCACCTAAATTACTTCGGCTATCAAAAATCACCCCCAACTACTCTTTACAGCAACAAACTTAGCCCAATCACTTTAAAATTACAAAAAAATGCTAAAAATCATAACAAACTATACCAGAATCACCTAAATTACTTCGGCTAACTTAAATCACCCCCAACTATCCCTTACCACAACAAACCAAACCATATCATCTTAAAAATACAAAAAAGGTGTACAAATCATAACAAACTATGCCAGACTCACCTAAATTACTTCGGCTACTCTAAATCATCACCAACTAACCCATACCAAAACAAACTAAACCCAATCACTTTTAAATTACAAAAAAATGCTACTAACCATAGCAAACTATGCCAAACTCACCTAAATTACTTCGGCTATCAAAAATCACCCCCAACTACTCTTTACAACAACAAACTTAGCCCAATCACTTTAAAATTACAAAAAATTTTTTAAAATCATAACAAACTATGCCAGACTCACCTAAATTACTTCGGCTACTCTAAATCATCACCAACTAACCCTTACAACAACAAACTAAATCCAATCACTTTTAAATTACAAAAAAATGGTGCTAACCATAGCAAACTATGCCAAACTCACCTAAATTACTTCGGCTATCAAAAATCACCCTCAACTACACTTTACAGCTACAAACTAAGCCCAACCACTTTAAAATTACAAAGAAATGCTAAAAATCATAACAAACTATACCAGAATCACCTAAATTACTTCGGCTACTGTAAATCACCCCCAACTATCCCTTACCACAACAAACCAAACCATATCATCTTAAAATTACAAAAAAAGGTGTACAAATCCTAACAAACTATGCCAGACTCACCTAAATTACTTCGGCTACTCTAAATCATCACCAACTAAACCTTACCACAACAAACTAAACCCAATCACTTTTAAATTACAAAAAAATGCTACTAACCATAGCAAACTATGCCAAACTCACTTAAATTACTTCGGCTATCAAAAATCACCCCCAACTACACTTTTCAGCAACAAAGTAAGCCCAATCACTTTAAAATTACAAAAAAATGCTAAAAATCATAACAAACTATACCAGAATCACCTAAATTACTTCGGCTACCTTAAATCACCCCCAACTATCCCTTACCACAACAAACCAAACCATATCATCTTAAAATTACAAAAAAAGGTGTACAAATCATAACAAACTATGCCAGACTCACCTAAATTACTTCGGCTACTCTAAATCATCACCAACTAACCCATACCAAAACAAACTAAACCCAATCACTTTTAAATTACAAAAAAATGCTACTAACCAGAGCAAACTATGCCAAACTCACTTAAATTACTTCGGCTATCAAAAATCACCCCCAACTACTCTTTACAGCAACAAACTTAGCCCAATCACTTTAAAATTACAAAAAAGTGCTAAAAATCATAACAAACTATGCCAGACTCACCTAAATTACTTCGGCTACTCTAAATCATCACCATCTAACCCTTACAACAACAAACTAAATCCAATCACTTTTAAATTACAAAAAAATGCTGCTAACCATAGCAAACTATGCCAAACTCACCTAAATTACTTCGGCTATCAAAAATCACCCCCAACTACACTTTACAGCAACAAACTAAGCCCAATCACTTTAAAATTACAAAAAAATGCTAAAAATCATAACAACCTATACCAGAATCACCTAAATTACTTCGGCTACTGTAAATCACCCCCAACTATCCCTTACCACAACAAACCAAACCATATCATCTTAAAATTACAAAAAAAGGTGTACAAATCCTAACAAACTATGCCAGACTCACCTAAATTACTTCGGCTACTCTAAATCATCACCAACTAAACCTTACCACAACAAACTAAACCCAATCACTTTTAAATTACAAAAAAATACTACTAACCATAGCAAACTATGCCAAACTCACCTAAATTACTTCGGCTATCAAAGATCTCCCCCAACTACACTTTACAGCAACAAACTAAGCCCAATCACTTTAAAATTACAAAAAAATGCTAAAAATCGTAACAAACTATACCAGAATCACCTAAATTACTTCGGCTACCGTAAATCACCCCCAACTATCCCTTACCACAACAAACCAAACCATATCATCTTAAAATTACAAAAAAAGGAGTACAAATCATAACAAACTATGCCAGACTCACCTAAATTACTTCGGCTACTTTAAATCATCACCAACTAACCCTTACCACAACAAACTAAACCCAATCATTTTTAAATTACAAAAAAATGCTACTAACCATAGCAAACGATGCCAAACTCACCTAAATTACTTCGGCTATCAAAAATCACCCCCACCTACACTTTACAGCAACAAACTAAGCCCAATCACTTTAAAATTACAAAAAAATGCTAAAAATCATAACAAACTATACCAGAATCACCTAAATAACTTCGGCTACCGTAAATCACCCCCAACTATCCCTTACCACAACAAACCAAACTATATCATCTTAAAATTACAAAAAAAGGTGTACAAATCATAACAAAATTTGGCAGACTCACCTAAATTACTTCGGCTACTCTAAATCATCACCAACTAACCCTTACCACAACAAACTAAACCCAATCACTTTTAAATTACAAAAAAATGCTACTCACCATAGCAAACTATGCCAAACTCACCTAAATTACTTCGGCTATCAAAAATCAACCCCAACTACACTTTACAGCAACAAACTAAGCCCAATCACTTTAAAATTACAAAAAAATGCTAAAAATCATAACAAACTATACCAGAATCACCTAAATTACTTCGGCTACCGTAAATCACCCCCAACTATCTCTTACCAAAACAAACCAAACCATATCATTTTAAAATTACAAAAAAAGGTGCACAAATCATAACAAACTATGCCAGATTCACCTAAATTACTTCGGCTACTCTAAATCATCACTAACTAACCCTTACCACAACAAACTAAACCCAATCACTTTTAAATTACAAAAAAATGCTACTAACCATAGCAAACTGTGCCAAACTCACCTAAATTACTTCGGCTATCAAAAATTACCCCCAACTACACTTTACAGCAACAAACTTAGCCCAATCATTTTAAAATTACAAAACAATGCTTAAAATCATAACAAACTATACCAGAATCACCAAAATTACTTCGGCTACCGTAAATCACCCCCAACTATCCCTTACCAAAACAAACCAAACCATATCATTTTAAAATTACAAAAAAAGGTGCACAAATCATAACAAACTATGCCAGATTCACCTAAATTACTTCGGCTACTCTAAATCATCACCAACTAACCCTTACAACAACAAACTAAATCCAATCTCTTTTAAATTACAAAAAAATGCTGCTAACCATAGCAAACTATGCCAAACTCACTTAAATTACTTCGTCTATCAAAAATCACTCCCAACTACACTTTACAGCAACAAACTAAGCCCAATCACTTTAAAATTACAAAAAAATGCTAAAAATCATAACAAACTATACCAGAATCACCGAAATTACTTCGGCTACCGTAAATCACCCCCAACTATCATTTACCACAACAAACCAAATCATATCATCTTAATATTACAAAAAAAGGTGTACAAATCATAACAAACTATGCCAGACTCACCTAAATTACTTCGGCTAATCTAAATCTTCATCAACTAACCCTTACCACAACAAACTAAACCCAATCAATTTAAATTACAAAAAAATGCTACTAACCATAGCAAACTATGCCAAACTCACCTAAATTACTTCGGCTATCAAAAATCACCCCCAACTACACTTTACAGCAACAAACTAAGCCCAGTCACTTTAAAATTACAAAAAAATGCTAAAAATCATAACAAACTATACCAGAATCGCCTAAATTACTTTGGCTACCGTAAATCACCCCCAACTATCCCTTACCACAACAAACCAAACTATATCATCTTAAAATTACAAAAAAAGGTGTACAAATCATAACAAACTATGCCATATTCACCTAAATTACTTCGGCTACTCTAAATCATCACCAACTAACCCTTACCACAACAAACTAAACCCAATCACTTTTAAATTACAAAAAAATGCTACTAACCATAGCAAACTATGCCAAACTCACCTAAATTACTTCGGCTATCAAAAATTACCCCCAACTACACTTTACAGCAACAAACTTAGCCCAATCATTTTAAAATTACAAAAAAATGCTAAAAATCATAACAAACTATACCAGAATCACCTAAATCACTTCGGCTTCCGTAAATCACCCCCAACTATCCCTTACCACAACAAACCAAACTATATCATCTTAAAATTACAAAAAAAGTGTACAAATCATAACAAACAATGCCAGACTCACCTAAATTACTTCGGCTACTCTAAATCATCACCAACTAACCCTTACCACAACCAACTAAACCCAATCATTTTTAAATTACAAAAAAATGCTACTAACCATAGCAAACTATGCCAAACTTACCTAAATTACTTCGGCTATCAAAAATCACCCCCAACTACACTTTACAGCAACAAACTAAGCCCAATCACTTTAAAATTTGAAAAAAATGCTAAAAATCATAACAAACTATGCCAGATTTACCTAAATTACTTCGGCTACTCTAAATCATCCCCAACTATCCCTTACCACAACAAACCAAACGATATCATTTTAAAATTACAAAAAAAGGTGCACAAATCATAACAAACTATGCCAGACTCACCTAAATTACTTCGGCTACTCTAAATCATCACCAACTAACCCTTACCACAACCAACTAAACCCAATCACTTTTAAATTACAAAAAAATGCTACTAACCATAGCAAACTATGCCAAACTTACCTAAATTACTTCGGCTATCAAAAATCACCCCCAACTACACTTTACAGCAACAAACTAAGCCCAATCACTTTAAAATTACAAAAAAATGCTAAAAATCATAACAAACTATACCAGAATCACCTAAATTACTTCGGCTACTCTAAATCACCCCCAACTATCCCTTACCACAACAAACCAAACCATATCATCTTACAACAAACTAAGCCCAATCACTTTAAAATTACAAAAAAATGCTAAAAAATCATAACAAATTATACTAGAATTACCTAAATTACTTCGGCTACCGTAAATTACCCCCAACTATCCCTTACCACAACAAACCAAACCAAATCATCTTAAAATTACAAAAAAGGTGCACAAATCATAACAAACTATGCCAGACTCACCTAAATTACTTCGGCTACTCTAAATCACCCCCAACTATCCCTTACCAGAACAAACCAAGCCATATCATCTTAAAATTACAAAAAAAGGTGTACAAATCATAACAAACTATGCCAGACTCACCTAAATTACTTCGGCTACTCTAAATCATCACCAACTAACCCTTACCACAACAAACTAAACCCAATCACTTTTAAATTACAAAAAAATGCTACTAACCATAGCAAACAATGCCAAACTCACCTAAATTACTTTGGCTATCAAAAATCACCCCCAACTACACTTTACAGCAACGAACTAAGCCCAATCACTTTAAAATTACAAAAAAATGCTAAAAATCATAACAAACTATACCAGAATCACCTAAATTACTTCGGCTACCGTAAATCACCCCCAACTCTGCCTTACCACAACAAACCAAACCATATTATCCTAAAATTACAAAAAAAGGTATACAAATCATAACAAACTATGCCAGACTCACCTAAATTACTTCGGCTACTCTAAATCATCACCAACTAACCCTTACCACAACAAAATAAACCCAATCACTTTTAAATTACACAAAAATGCTACTAACCATAGCAAACTATGCCAAACTCACTTAAATTACTTCGGCTATCAAAAATCACCCCCAACTACACTTTACAGCAACAAACTAAGCCCAATCACTTTAAAATTACAAAAAAATGCTAAAAATCAAAACAAACTATACCAGAATCACCTAAATTACTTCAGCTACCGTAAATCACCCCCAACTATCCCTTACCACAACAAACCAAACCATATCATTTTAAAATTACAAAAAAAGGTTTACAAATCATAACATAACACACTATGCCAGACTCACCTAAATTACTTCGGCTACTCTAAATCATCACCAACTAACCCTTACCACAACAAACTAAATCCAATCACTTTTAAATTACAAAAAATGCTACTAACCATAGCAAACTATGCCAAACGCACCTAAATTACTTCGGCTATCAAAAATCACCCCCAACTACACTTTACAGCAACAAACTAAGCGCAATTACTTTAAAATTACAAAAAAATGCTAAAAATCATAACAAACTATACCAGAATAACCTAAGTTACTTCGGCTACCGTAAATCACCCCCAACTATCCCTTACCACAACAAACCAAACCATATTATCCTAAAATTACAAAAAAAGGTGTACAAATCATAACAAACTATGCCAGACTCACCTAAATTACTTCGGCTACTCTAAATCATCACCAACTAACCCTTACCACAACAAAATAATCCCAATCACTTTTAAAATCAAATCATAACAAATCATAACAAACTATGCCAGACTCACCTAAATTACTTCGGCTACTCTAAATCATCACCAACTAACCCTTACCACAACAAAATAAACCCAATCACTTTTAAATTACACAAAAATGCTACTAACCATAGCAAACTATGCCAAACTCACTTAAATTACTTCGGCTATCAAAAATCACCCCCAACTACACTTTACAGCAACAAACTAAGCCCAATCACTTTAAAATTACAAAAAAATGCTAAAAATCATAACAAACTATACCAGAATCACCTAAATTACTTCAGCTACCGTAAATCCCCCCCAACTATCCCTTACCACAACAAACCAAACCATATCATTTTAAAATGACAAAAGAAGGTGTGTAAGGTTCGTTAACTGGGGTCCGAGGATAGTTTCGACACAAACACTTTGTAATCAAATTAGATTTATTTGGCACAGACTCGACGAGCAAGCGTTCGCAATTGAACGACCTCTTCGATACATTTTACAATCGATTTTATATTGACAAACTTATACATCAGCAATCTTATTTCCTGGGGGCAATGAGCGTTAAACAAAGGAATCGATGATATGTCTATATTATAGTTTTCCGGGTGTAAACCGCATGGGTAGCAATTATTGAACAAAGTTCAATACTCTACAGGTTGACTTGCAACAGTTTGAATTTGTCTAGCATGCTATTACACCTTCCCCCTTTGGAAAGTTGAATTTATAAAATTATAGACGTAATTTTAGAAATTCAACACTTATTGTGAAAACATTAAGGTAAATGGTCATAGTGTGTACCAATGAAAACCGAAATACTAGTTTCTAATCCTACTCTAAATACAATTTTACTACTAATCTAGTTTTTGACTACATATGAACGAACTTCTTAACTATTTTAACATTTTATTTTATTTTTCTTCTTCTGGCCGGAAGATGGATTAAAATCTAACACAACTTATAATCTAATTCCTTAAAATTAACACTTTTTTTTTCACTTTTCGCGCACTTGTGTCACTTATACCTGGTTTTACTTAGGTTATATACTTATATCTACGTATAATATTTTTAAATCTATATACATATATTTATTTACAAAATGGTTTTAATCGATTACTATGTACTACAACTGTTTTTCCTGCTGAATTCTCGATCGTGCAGTTTACGTCGTTTACACTAACGATTTTGAAAGGTCCTTCGAACCAAGGATCGAGTTTGTGACGCTGATTTTTTGTTAGCATGACGAGATCTCCGCTCTGAAGGGAACGCGGTAAGGAATTTTTGTCGTACACGGTTTTACGATTGAGTTTGGATTTTTCTAGATATTCTTTGGCTCTTGATTGAGCTACTTGCAATCTAAATTTGACTTCTTTTGAATAGTCATCTACGTTATATAGTGGTTCAATTTTTGAGTCACTGAATATCTGAGTTAAACGCGATGGTTTACCAAAAACTAGCTCATATGGAGTATAGTTGTGATATGTACTTGGCGTAGTGTTATAGCAGAACGTATAATACTTTAACCATTCGTCCCAATCACTTTTAGTGTCATTGATATACATCCTTAAAAATTCGTTTAAGACTCGATGGTTTCGCTCACATCCACCGATAGTTTGACTATGATAGGCGGTTGATGTTTTGTGACTGATATTTAGCAATGCGGTTAAGGTATTCATTACTTCGTTTTTATATTCAGTCCCCATGTCAGTTCGTATTTCTAACATAGGTCCGTAAATTGTAATAAAATTTTCAAAAATTGCTCTACCGACGGTTTTAGCTTGTTTATCTGGTATCGGTATGATGACTACGTATTTTGTAAGTTCGCACTGCAAAGTTACTGCATAGACGTTTCCATTATTTGATTTTATAAACGGGCCAATGGTGTCGATTGAGACAATGTCGAAAGCTTTTTGTGGTGTGGGTGTTATGCACATTGGCTCTACATGTTTTATTTGACTTTTGTTAAATTGACACTTTTGACATTTTTTGATATATGCTGCGACGTCTCGCGACATATTTTTCCAACGGTAGAAACTTTTTAGTTTTTTCAACAAGCGTTTCTGACCGCAATGTCCTCCTGCAAGTGGGTTGTCATGTAACATTTTAATTAGTGATTGTCGTTCTTCTGTGGTTATTATATTTTTCGGTACCGAACAAAGTATTATTTGTAGTTTCTTTAATGATTTGCGCCCAACTTTTTTAAATTCTTCTATAGTGCACTTATTAAAAATTATATCATTCATATTTACGCGTAATTCCTTATATCCTAAATCATCCGCCAAAGTTTCTAGGCGAGGAAATAATTGCGCTAAAGCAATATTACCATTGATGACAGGCAATTCATCTTGACTACGTAGTCTATTTTTATTTAAAATCATTAAATTCATTGATGCATCATTCTTAATATTAAATTGTACTATGGGCATTTTATATATATTGTCGCTATTTAGGGCTTCGTAAACTTTTAGTTTATCATGTGGTATTTTGGTATCAATGTACCGTTCTGAAGTTTGGCTAGTCGTCGTCGTTTTATGACTCTGTGATCTGGTGGTAACAGCTAGGATTTCACGTTTATCCATAGTTATATTTTTTAAATATTGTATATCGATTCTGGAAAGGGCATCTGCAACGACGTTCTCTGTCCCTTTAATATGTTCTATTTCGAAATCGTATTCCCAAAGGTCTAATCTCATGCGAGTTAATTTTGATGATGGGTCTTTCATCGAGAAAAGATACAGTAATGGACGATGATCGCTCTGAACGAGGAATTTGCGACCATATAGGTAAGGTCTAAAATATTTGATGGCCCAATGGATAGCTAATAACTCTTTTTCGATGATTGGTTTATTTAATTCACCTTTTGTGAAAGAACGTGAAGCGTAACTGATTGGCAATAGTTGATCGTTGAAATTTTGACTGAGTACTGCTCCACACGCTAAATTTGAAGCGTCTGTTGTAACTATAAATTGTTTGGAAAAATCTGGAAATTGAAGAATTTGAGGGTTTATTAAAGCAGATTTAAGCTTTTCAAAAGATTTTTGACAATAATCAGACCAATAAAAATTTGTTCGTTTTCGAGTTAAATTATTTAGCGGAGAAGTTATTTCAGCAAAGTTTTGTATAAATCTCCGATAATAGTTGCAAAAAGCAACAAATCGTTTCACTTCTTTAGCATTTCGGGGCACGGGGTATTCGCTTATAATTTTATATTTTGATTCGTCTGGCAAAATACCTTTATCTGTAACGTTATGACCTAAAAATGTTACTTGTTTCTTGAAAAATTGGCATTTATCTGGATTAAGTTTTAAGTTAAACTTACGACATGTTTCGAAAACTGATCTAAGGTTTCTGAAATGATGTTGAGTTGAACAGCCTATTACAATTAAATCATCAATATAGAGAAATGCCTTTTCGGGTGATATCCCTGTAAATGCTATTGACATCATGCGTTGGAAACTATTTGGGCTTACTGAAAGACCAAAAGGTAAACGTGTAAAACGAAAACTACCTCTGTCTACGCTGAATGATGTTATATCTCGTGAATTAGTGGCTAAAGGGATTTGGTGGAACCCAGAAGTGAGATCTACGACCGAGAACCATTTTGCTCTGCCTAACTGATCCAAAATATCATCGATACGCGGGAGTGGAAATTTATCGGCAATTAGTTGTTTATTTACTTGTCGAAAGTCGATTACAAGTCTCCAGTCTTTGTGTCCTGTGGTGGCTTTTTTTGGTACAAGTAAAACTGGGCTGTTGAAACTAGACACTGAAGGTTCAATTATTTCGTTTTCTAACAATTTATCAATTTGGGCATTAAGTTCACTTTTTTTGGGCATGAGGTATTCGATAATTCTTAATATACACGGGTTGTTGATCATTCCTTCGTAATGTTTGTTTGTAAAAATTATTTGTGGAAAGTTTATCTTCTTTTAGAGCAAAAATGTCAGCAAATTCAACACATAAATTAATTAATTCATCTTTTACAAAATTTGGTATCTCTTTATTATTACTCATGAGGGTATTTATTACTTTTGTTAGACGATCAGGTGAAGTTGAGTTTGAGGTGTTTAGAGCGAGCACATTATAGTTTGATACCTCAAGTGTTTGAAATTGGATGTTTCTCAGAATTGATGGTTGTGGATTTGTATTTACGATTTTTACGTATGGATTATTTTCCGAAGTCAAGCTATTTGCAACATACACTCCTGGAATTAGTTCTTGTTTGCACACCAGTATATTGTTTGTTTTATTATGTGTCTTAATATTAATTTTTCGAATGACTTCGCATCTCGGTGGTATTACGTAAATGTCTTGTTCTGGTCCGTTTAAAATTGGTATCGACGTTTTTCCGGAATTGACTGGAATAGTCAATTCCCATGTATCGTAATTTATTTCGCATTTATATTTTACGAGAAAATCTCTACCTAAAATTCCGTCTGCGGGGATGGGAAAATTGTTGTTAACAACATGAAAATTATGATGAAAGCAAAAGTTATTTATAAAAAGTGCTGTTTCTACGCTTCCTATTGAGTTTGTTGAACTTGGCGTAACACCTTTGATTACGCAAGCGTTTCTTTGGTTGATTATGTGTTTATTTGTTATTTGTGACAGTTTAAAAATAGAAATGTCTGCTCCTGTGTCTACCAATAAAGTACTAGCAATACCTGAATCAGAAACGTAAATTTTGATGAAATTTGAAAGAGATAAATTTAATGAGAACAAGTTTGTAATTTCTTTGTTTAATTGTCGTTGGGAACAGCTTGTTGATTGGAAATTTCGTGGGAATTGTCCCCCCAGCCGTCCTGTAGGGGACCCTGTGGGTTTCCCGACGCTGTGTTGACGGTCTCATACGCGCGAATAAACTGGTTTTCTCTAAAGTTGTTATAACCCTGATTATTATACGAATTATACTGAACATTTTGTCTGTAGTTACCTCGGTTGCTTGGCATATAGCCATTTCTTCTATAACCTCTGTTAAATCCTCTATTGAAGCCTCTAAAATTTTGTTGACGATGGTAATTTCTCTGAGGTTGCTGACCGTTATTGTTAAATTGAGGTCGAAAATGATTTTGATGATTCCCTCTGAAGTTATTAAATCTACCTTGTTGGTAGGAGTGTCTTTGTTTAATATTAAAAATGCTTGGCGCATTAATATCGTCAGTTTGTATTATCGCGAATTTAGACAAAACGTCCTGAGCGTTTTGAAAGGTTCCTGCCTCGATTATGAGTCTTGCTTTTGGCGACGCAGCATTTTGCGCTAACGATTTTACTGTTGTGTTTTTTACAAACATATTAGCTGTCTCTGAAGGTACTCCTTCCGAAATATAAGCTCTTTGTAATTGTAGGGTGAGTGATTCTACTTCGGTTATAAAAGTTTCCTTATTTTTATCATTTTGTTTTAAATTTAGTAATTTAGCGGATACCACGCTTGAGTCTTCGCATTTTATATTAGTTTTTAGTGCCTGTATAATTTCTTGAATAGTGGTGGACGATTCGACACATTGCCTCGCTTTACCCGTTAATTTAGTTTTGACATATGCTACCGCTTGATTAGCGTAATCACCTGTGTTAGCCTCTAAAAGAGTTAGTGCATCTAAGAATGAATGTAGCTTATTTGTATCTCCACCGAATTCATTAGGGAGTATTTTGCTGGCTAAATTAAAAAATTCTATAACTGACGTAGCCATGTTGTCTGCTTCGTCTTCGCTAAAATCTTCGTCAAGGATGTCGTTTTTTATCGCGACGCCTAAAGTGCGTGGAATTTTGTAACGGACGCCTAACACCTGATAAGCACGTATCACTCTATCTCTTATATAAGTAAACTAGCTGAATGTACCCGGCGTTGCCCGGACGTAGATTAAATAAACGCAGTGTTGACAAAAGTGGTGTATTTGTGATGTAGACTAATCGACACTATAATACAATTAAACAGGAATGCTCTACTTTTCCAATCACAAAATAAACAAATTTGCTGAAATTAACCTGCATTGCCAGGACCGGGTACTTCAATATGATTTGGAAAATGACGATAATTTCGTTTCTGGGTGCAAGCTCCTTTTTTTTCACTCTTTTTCACTCTTCAAGAGAAGGAGAGTTGACAGAGAACCTGAACTATTCCAAATTATTCCCATTTAGTTCTCTAACAACGTTAAAGAATGTCGTCGAAGAATGTTGAAATATATAAATAAATAATTTCACACCATAAAAACGATGTATTTGGTGTAGTTTCGGATGATAAGGTTTTTTTTGGGGATTGTTTTGAATGGTTATTGATGGTTGGCGGGGTTTAGCTTTGGCGGATTAAACGAAACTTTTGGTAATTTTAATGCGATTGGGTTTAGTTTGGCTTGGTAAGAAGTGGTTGGGGTGATATAGCGGAAGTCGAAGTAATTTATGCGAGTTTAGCGTAGTTTGCTTGTAATTCGTAATTTTTTTACATTTTAGGTTGATGTGGGGTAGTTTGGAATGGCAAGTGTATGATTTTTGAGAGTAGTTTGTATTGGTACATTATGTTTAGGGGTTTTTAACGTATTCAGGTAAAATATACAGAAAATTTGGTAATTTTAAAATGAACAATTATAGTGCGAACCTCTTGAGCTCTATTTTCGGTAACAAAATGCAATAGGAAAGATAGTAAAAAAGACTATTTCCATCACTTTTCAGAGGAATTATACGTGGTGGTATTTGTACCCCGCTTACTATTCCTCCATCTTAGTTATAAATAATGCAGAACAATAATGAACACAATGTACATAAAATAAATAGTGTAAATCGTGTATAAGCACACATTACTTATGATGTCAGTGAAATCCGGTTAAACTGCAAATTTCGGATTTTGGCCGGAGCAGGTTTGGTGAAGATCAAATACACCACTATCATTAAATGAACGTAAAAATTAGCGTACGGTATATAAGTGGAGTCCGGTACGACGATGGTAATTTTTCTAAAATCGATTGGGGAGATATTTACTTAACGTCAAGAACAAATCGGGAATATTATATTAAAAAAATTTATTTAATAGCGATAGAACTTCGAATACTGATGCGTCGCCTCGACCTTGGCGACGTTGAGTACCAGCGTTCCAGACGCTAAAGCAGCAATTTTAACAATTATATTAGGTGCGCGTGCCTAGTGCGTATTAAAAAAATTTGGATTACCAAATAATACTCGCGCAGGTGTACTCGACTGGCCCGTCATAATTTGCACAAAATGAATTAACATACTAAAGTATATAAATATTTTGACGGGAATGTGGTGGGTGTAAAAATCTTATTCGGCCTCTCCGACAAACTAACACTTGTTTACATTAACATGCATGCCTTCATGGACCTGTGACGAATTACAAACAAATATCTAAATTTCAAGTGTTCCATTTGATTTCGTTTCTGGATGCAAGCGGTTTTTTTCACTCTTGTCAGTCTGAACTTATTACATAGTGATATTTTCACATCCAGGTGCCCTAAATTTATTTTGCCGCTGATTTCAAAAATTTTTCTGGAAGGAAAGTAGTCAGCAGTGGGGCTCGTCAGGGGTGGCAGGGTTGGCAGTGCCACTCCAAGTATAAATTTACTATCGAACACAAAATTAGTTCTGTAATTCAGTTGCAGAATTATGAATTTTTCAGATATTTTCACGAAAATTTAGCGCTTACACCGCCACTGGTATGAATGTCAGTGATATCTGGTACATACAACGGTGAAAATTTCGGGCCAAATTTGGTGAAAAACAAATACACCACTATCATTAACTAAACGTAAAAATTAGCGTACAAATATTAGTGGAGTCCGGTCCGATGCTGATAATTTTTCGAAAATTGATTGGGGGCAGATTTGGTTAACGCGAGGATCAAATGTTAAATTAAAATACTTTATTTGATAGCGGTAGACCTTCGAACACTGTTGCGTCGCCTCAGCAAATTTGGCGACTTTGCGAACAGTTTCCGACGCTGGAGCAGCAATTTTCACAATTGTAGTTGTGTTAAAATTAAACACCGCGATCGAGTACTGCTCCACACGCTGAACCAGCAATTCTCGAATTCTAAGAAACGATAAGAAAGGCTTATCCAACGCTTGGTATGTGCGAATTTCTGCATAGACACTCAATCAAACTAAATCGAGCATCGTCTTTTCACGTTTCTGACCTTGCCCTTGACGTGGCAGGCTCCAGCTGCTTCAATAATGTAAAAATCTTATTCGGCCTCTCCAATAAACTCACATTTGTTTACATTAACACGCATTCCCTCATGGAGTTGTGACGAATTACAAACAAATATTTCAACTTCAAGTGTTCCATCTAATTTCGTTTCTGGGTGCAAGCTCCTTTATTTTCACTCTAGTCAGTCTAAACTTATTACACAGAGTTATATTTTCAAATCCAGGCGCCCTAAAGAATTTTGTCGTTGTTTTCAAAAGTTCCAAGAGAAGGAGAGTTGACATAGAAGCTAAATTATTCCAAATTATTCCCATTTAGTTCTCTGACAACGTTAAAGACAATGTTGAAATATATAAATACAAAATTTTACACCATAAAAACGAAGTATTTAGGAATTATGTATAAAAAAAGTCGAAGTTATTCTTCGCTCTTGAGCTCTATTTCCGGTATTAAAAATGCAATAGGAAAGATAGTAAGAAAGACTATTTCCATCACTTTGCACGGGAATTATACGTGGTGGTATTTGTTCTCCGCTTACTATTAGATTTTCAAACTGCTCCATCTTATAAATAATGCAGAACAATAATGAACGCAATGTACGTAAAATAAATAGTGTAAATAAATCGTGTCTAAACATACAATACTTAAGCGTATGATGTCAGTGAAAATTTCGGATTTCGGCCGGAGCAGGTTTGGTGAAGAACAAATACACCACTATCATTAACTGAACGGTAAAAATTAGCGTACGAAAATAAGTGAAGTCCGGTCCGACGCTGGAAATTTTTCGAAAATCGATTGGGGAGAGTTTTGGTTAACGGCAAGAACAAATCGGGAATATTATATTAAAATAATTTATTTAATAGCGATAGAACTTTGAATACCGATGCGTCGCCTCGACCTTGGCGACGTTGAGTACCAGCGTTCCAGACGCTGAAGCAGCAATTTTTACAATTATATGAGGTGCACGTGCCTAGTGCGTATAAAAACAATTTGGATAACAAAAGAGATTAATTTGTATGTACCAAATAATACTCGCACAGTATGGCCCGTCATAATTTTCACAAAATCAATTTAAGAAATTAACATTCAAAAGTAAATAAATATTTTGACAGGAATGATAAAAATATTATTCGGTCTCTCCGACAAACTAACACTTGTTTACATTAACATGCATTCCTTCATGGACCTGAGACGAATTACAAACAAATATCGAAATTTCAAGTGTTCCATGTCAGTCTGAACTTATTACACAGTGATATTTTCACATTCAGGCGCCCTAAATTATTTTGACGTTGATCTATAAAGTTTCCCTGGATGTAGAGTAGTCAGCAGGTGCCTCGTCAGGGGTGTCAGGGTTGGCAGTGCCACTCCAAGTATAAATTTACTATCGAACACAAAGATAGTTCTGATTCAATTGCAGAATTTCGAATTTTTCAGATATTTTTACAAAACTCTAGCGCTTACACCGCCTTTATACCTCTTTAAAGTTAAAAACCATAGAGCTGTTTATACAAATGCACGCATGTTGAAAAGGTAGGGCTTGCCCCGTCAGCGTGTTGCAATTCAGAAATACGTTTATGTTTGCATCTCAACTGGAACAAATATTTATTGGAAGGTGGAAGAGAATCGAAATAGGTATCAGCCTATTTAATATTCAGAATAACGACTATTAGTCGGAACAATATATTTTATGTGCAGATATTTATTAATATTTTATGATTTAATACGATAAGGCATTTATAAATAACACAACCAAATAGAAGATTTTGATTGAAAACGATTATTAATTTATGGTAGCCGAAGTAATTTAAGTGAGTTTGGCATAGCTTGCTATGTTTTGTAGCATTTTTGTAATTTTAAAGTGATTAGGCTAATTTTGGGGCGGTAAGGGGTAGTTGGGGGTGATTTATGGTCGCCGAAGTAATTTAGGTGAGTTTGGAATAGTTTGCTATGGTTTGTAGCATTTTTGGTAATTTTAAAGTGATTGGGCTTAGTTTGGGGTGGTAAGGGGTAGTTGGGGGTGATTTATGGTAGCCGAAGTAATTCAGGTGAGTTTGAGATAGTTTGCTATGGCTTGTAGCATTTTTCGTAATTTTAAAGTGATTGGGCTTATTTTGGGGTGGTAAGGGGTAGTTGGGGGTGATTTATGGTAGCCGAAGTAATTTAGGTGAATTAGGCATAGTTTGCTATGGTTTGTAGCATTTTTTGTAATTTTAAAGTGATTGGGCTTATTTTGGGGGTGGTAAGGGGTATTTGGGGGTGATTTATGGTAGCCGAAGTAATTTAGGTGAGTTAGGCATAGTTTGCTATGGTTTGTAGCATTTTTTGTAATTTTAAAGTGATTGGGTTTAGTTTGTGGTTGGTAAGGGGTAGTTGGGGGTGATTTATGGTAGCCGAAGTAATTCAGGTGAGTTTGAGATAGTTTGCTACGGTTTGTAGAATTTTTTTGTAATTTTAAAGTGATTGAGCCTATTTTGGGGTGGTAAGGGGTAGTTGGGGGTGATTTATGGAAGCCAAAGTAATTTAGATGAGTTTGGCATAGTTTGATATGGCTTGTAACATTTTTTGTAATTTTAAAGTGATTGGGCTGAGTTTGGGGTGGTAAGGGGTAGTTGGGGGTGATTTATGATAGCCGAAGTAATTTAAGTGAGTTTGGCATAGTTTGCTATGGTTTGTAGCATTTTTTGTAATTTTAAAGTGATTGGGTTTAGTTTGTGGTTGGTAAGGGGTAGTTGGGGGTGATTTATGGTAGCCGCAGTAATTTAAGTGGGTTCGGTACAGTTTGCTATGGTTTGTAGCATTTTTTGTAATTTTAAAGTGATTGGGCTTATTTTGGGGTGGTAAGGGGTAGTTGGGGGTGATTTATGGTAGTCGAAGGAAATTAGGTAAGTTAGGCATAGTTTGCTATGGTTTGTAGCATTTTTTGTAATTTTAAAGTGATTGGGCTTATTTTGGGGTGATAAGGGGTAGTTGGGGGTGATTTATGGTAGCCGAAGTAATTTAGGTGAATTAGGCATAGTTTGCTATGGTTTGTAGCATTTTTTGTAATTTTAAAGTGATTGGGCTTATTTTGGGGGTGGTAAGGGGTATTTGGGGGTGATTTATGGTAGCCGAAGTAATTTAGGTGAGTTAGGCATAGTTTGCTATGGTTTGTAGCATTTTTTGTAATTTTAAAGTGATTTGGTTTAGTTTGTGGTTGGTAAGGGGTAGTTGGGGGTGATTTATGGTAGCCGAAGTAATTCAGGTGAGTTTGAGATAGTTTGCTACGGTTTGTAGAATTTTTTTGTAATTTTAAAGTGATTGAGCCTATTTTGGGGTGGTAAGGGGTAGTTGGGGGTGATTTATGGAAGCCAAAGTAATTTAGATGAGTTTGGCATAGTTTGATATGGCTTGTAACATTTTTTGTAATTTTAAAGTGATTGGGCTGAGTTTGGGGTGGTAAGGGGTAGTTGGGGGTGATTTATGATAGCCGAAGTAATTTAAGTGAGTTTGGCATAGTTTGCTATGGTTTGTAGCATTTTTTGTAATTTTAAAGTGATTGGGCTTATTTTGGGGTAGTAAGGGGTAGTTGGGGGTGATTTATGGTAGCCGAAGGAAATTAGGTAAGTTAGGCATAGTTTGCTATGGTTTGTAGCATTTTTTTGTAATTTTAAAGTGATTGGGCTTATTTTGGTATTGTAAGGGGTAGTTGGAGGTGATTTATGTTAGCCGAAGTAATTTAGGTGAGTTAGGCATAGTTTGCTATGGTTTGTAGCATTTTTTGTAATTTTAAAGTGATTGGGCTTATTTTGGGGTAGTAAGGGGTTGTTGGGGGTGATTTATGTTAGCCGAAGTAATTTAGGTGAGTTAGGCATAGTTTGCTATGGTTTGTAGCATTTTTTATAATTTTAAAGTGATTGGGCTTATTTTGTGGTTGGTAAGGGGTAGTTGGGGGTGATTTATGGTAGCCGAAGTAATTCAGGTGAGTTTGAGATAGTTTGCTACGGTTTGTAGAATTTTTTTGTAATTTTAAAGTGATTGAGCCTATTTTGGGGTGGTAAGGGGTAGTTGGGGGTGATTTATGGAAGCCAAAGTAATTTAGATGAGTTTGGCATAGTTTGATATGGCTTGTAACATTTTTTGTAATTTTAAAGTGATTGGGCTGAGTTTGGGGTGGTAAGGGGTAGTTGGGGGTGATTTATGATAGCCGCAGTAATTTAAGTGAGTTTGGAATAGTTTGCTATGGTTTGTAGCATTTTTTGTAATTTTAAAGTGATTGGGCTTATTTTGGGGTGGTAAGGGGTAGTTGGGGGTGATTTATGGTAGTCGAAGGAAATTAGGTAAGTTAGGCATAGTTTGCTATGGTTTGTAGCATTTTTTGTAATTTTAAAGTGATTGGGCTTATTTTGGGGTGATAAGGGGTAGTTGGGGGTGATTTATGGTAGCCGAAGTAATTTAGGTGAATTAGGCATAGTTTGCTATGGTTTGTAGCATTTTTTGTAATTTTAAAGTGATTGGGCTTATTTTGGGGGTGGTAAGGGGTATTTGGGGGTGATTTATGGTAGCCGAAGTAATTTAGGTGAGTTAGGCATAGTTTGCTATGGTTTGTAGCATTTTTTGTAATTTTAAAGTGATTGGGTTTAGTTTGTGGTTGGTAAGGGGTAGTTGGGGGTGATTTATGGTAGCCGAAGTAATTCAGGTGAGTTTGAGATAGTTTGCTACGGTTTGTAGAATTTTTTTGTAATTTTAAAGTGATTGAGCCTATTTTGGGGTGGTAAGGGGTAGTTGGGGGTGATTTATGGAAGCCAAAGTAATTTAGATGAGTTTGGCATAGTTTGATATGGCTTGTAACATTTTTTGTAATTTTAAAGTGATTGGGCTGAGTTTGGGGTGGTAAGGGGTAGTTGGGGGTGATTTATGATAGCCGAAGTAATTTAAGTGAGTTTGGCATAGTTTGCTATGGTTTGTAGCATTTTTTGTAATTTTAAAGTGATTGGGCTTATTTTGGGGTAGTAAGGGGTAGTTGGGGGTGATTTATGGTAGCCGAAGGAAATTAGGTAAGTTAGGCATAGTTTGCTATGGTTTGTAGCATTTTTTTGTAATTTTAAAGTGATTGGGCTTATTTTGGTATTGTAAGGGGTAGTTGGAGGTGATTTATGTTAGCCGAAGTAATTTAGGTGAGTTAGGCATAGTTTGCTATGGTTTGTAGCATTTTTTGTAATTTTAAAGTGATTGGGCTTATTTTGGGGTAGTAAGGGGTTGTTGGGGGTGATTTATGTTAGCCGAAGTAATTTAGGTGAGTTAGGCATAGTTTGCTATGGTTTGTAGCATTTTTTATAATTTTAAAGTGATTGGGCTTATTTTGGGGTAGTAAGGGGTAGTTGGGGGTGATTTATGTTATCCGAAGTAATTTAGGTGAGTTAGGCATAGTTTGCTATGGTTTGTAGCATTTTTTGTAATTTTAAAGTGATTGGGATGAGTTAGGGGTGGTAAGGGGTAGTTGGGGGTGATTTATGATAGCCGAAGTAATTTAAGTGAGTTTGGCATAGTTTGGTAAGGTTTGTAACATTTTTTGTAATTTTAAAGTGATTGGGCTTATTTTGGGGTGGTAAGGGGTAGTTGGGGGTGATTTTTGGTAGACGAAATAATATGTGTGAGTTGGACATAATCTGCCATGATTTGTGTCATTTTGTTTTATTTTAAAGTGATTGGAGTTACTTGGGGTTGCTAAGGGGTGGTAAGGGATGATTTAAAATAACGGATCTAGTTTATGTCAGTTTGGCATAGTTCGGGAATTTTTTGGGGTTGATTTGGTAAAGTTTGCAGTGGTAAGAGATATTTGAGGATGTTTAATGTTGACGGATTAAATTTGGAGTGATTTGGTAATTTTTAATTGAGTCCCGGATCGACATTATAATTGAAATCAAAATTATAATTGAAATATCTGCGGCCTCGCTAGGTACGGCAAAAGTATGATCACGAAAGCAGAAACTCGACGTTGAAATTGTTTAGGTTAAATAAGTGCTTTTAATGTAAACCGGTCGCCCGTCGTCGAAGTTGTTTTGGCTAGATACGTGCTTCTAACATAAACACGGTCTCCGCGATCCGATCATTTTTTGTTTATTTTAGCCGGTTTTTATTGAATTACAAAGGAACCGGGCGGAATTTCGCAAAATCCCTTCTTAGTGTTCAGTTTCGGCACATGATACACCCGTGTCTAAAATTTCAAGTCTCCAGCCCTCACGGTTTGGGCTGTGGGTTGTCGGTGAATCAGTGAATGTGTAGATGTGTAGATGAGTGTGTCAGTGAGGACACTTCGCTTTATATATATAGATTGTCGTTTTGCCTCTATTTGTGACAGCTGTTTTAAATCTGGCCAAATGGAAGCCAACAGTACCGTATATTGGTTATAAAATTTTTGAATTTTATCGCGGATATCGTCTCGAACAGCTAAAGTTTTAGGTATCTTTTTCTTAAGAACGCGTTTTGTTTCGGCTACTATTTCGTCTTTAAGCGATGAAAGATTATTTGAATCCGGATCGGGCATTTAACGCACACCGAAATTAATTCATTTAAAGTTATTTAAAATTGATCCACTTAAAGAACGGTTGTGTTACATAGTAAATGCAAAAAAAAAGAAAAAATCTATCCTAAACTACTTAAAACTAAAACATTTGCGGAGAATTGACGCGGTCGATTCAGTCTGCGTTGCACACATGTTGAAAATCAATCAAAATGTTCTACCTTTATAGCTGCTTAATCAGTGTAGACGTGGAGAAACAGCTTTTCGTGGTTGTTGACGGCGTTGTGGTTTCTGCTGTCCGGGATTTATGGCTTGGAGTGGACCGACAATGCTTCCAACTCCATTCGGCTCCTCGAAATTTCCTGTCGAATCTTTCTCTCCACTCGCTGCATGCATTTCTTGTAGATTTTCACTGCTAGATACATCACTAAAACCAAACCCGCTAAACAGACTATTGATATCTCTGAAATATCTCTGGCGCCTAAAGTCGTTGAAATGTCATTTCCCGTATTGCTGTTGCCCGCTTGTTGAATTCTTACGTTTTCGGTCACTTTTGAGTTACACATGATGCATCGTTTTTCTTTTAACAACACTTTGCACTAATTACACCATCACTCTTAACTTTTCCAGCTTTGCTGGCGCTGGCAGGATCGCCATGTAAGGTTCGTTAACTGGGGTCCGAGGATAGTTTCGACACAAACACTTTGTAATCAAATTAGATTTATTTGGCACAGACTCGACGAGCAAGCGTTCGCAATTGAACGACCTCTTCGATACATTTTACAATCGATTTTATATTGACAAACTTATACATCAGCAATCTTATTTCCTGGGGGCAATGAGCGTTAAACAAAGGAATCGATGATATGTCTATATTATAGTTTTCCGGGTGTAAACCGCATGGGTAGCAATTATTGAACAAAGTTCAATACTCTACAGGTTGACTTGCAACAGTTTGAATTTGTCTAGCATGCTATTACAGGTGTACAAATCATAACAAACTATGCCAGACTCACCTAAATTACTTCGGCTACTCTAAATCATCACCAACTAACCCTTACCACAACAAATTAAACCCAATCACTTTTAAATTACAAAAAAATGCTACTAACCATAGCAAACTATTCCAAACGCACCTAAATTACTTCGGCTATCAAAAATCACCCCCAACTACACTTTACAGCAACAAACTAAGCGCAATTACTTTAAAATTACAAAAAAATATTAAAAATTATAACAAACTATACCAGAATCACCTAAATTACTTCAGCTACCGTAAATCCCCCCCAACTATCCCTTACCAAAACAAACCAAACCATATCATTTTAAAATGACAAAAGAAGGTGTACAAATCATAACAAACTATGCCAGACTCACCTAAATTACTTTGGCTACTCTAAATCATCACCAACTAACCCTTACAACAACAAATTAAATCCAATCACTTTTAAATTACAAAAAAATGCTGCTAACCATAGCAAACTATGCCAAACTCACCTAAATTACTTCGGCTATCAAAAATCACCCCCAACTACACATTACAGCAACAAACTAAGCCCAATCACTTTAAAATTACAAAAAAATGCTAAAAATCATAACAAACTATACCAGAATCACCTAAATTACTTCGGCTACCGTAAATCACCCCCAACTATCCCTTACCACAACAAACCAAACCATATCATCTTAAAATTACAAAAAAAGGTGTACAAATCATAACAAACTATGCCAGACTCACCTAAATTACTTCGGCTACTCTAAATCATCACCAACTAACCCTTACCACAACAAACTAAACCCAATCACTTTTAAATTACAAAAAAATGCTACTAACCATAGCAAACAATGCCAAACACACCTAAATTACTTTGGCTATCAAAAATCACCCCCAACTACACTTTACAGCAATGAACTAAGCCCAATCACTTTAAAATTACAAAAAAATGCTAAAATTCATAACAAACTATACCAGAATCACCTAAATTACTTCGGCTACCGTAAATCACCCCCAACTATCCCTTACCACAACAAACCAAACCATATTATTCTAAAATTACAAAAAAAGGTGTACAAATCATAACAAACTATGCCAGACTCACATAAATTACTTCGGCTACTCTAAATCATCACCAACTAACCCTTACAACAACAAACTAAATCCAATCACTTTTAAATTACAAAAAAAATGCTGCTAACCATAGCAAACTATGCCAAACTCACCTAAATTACTTCGGCTATCAAAAATCAACCCCAACTACACTTTACAGCAACAAACTAAGCGCAATTACTTTAAAATTACAAAAAAATGCTAAAAATCATAACAAACTATACCAGAATCACCTAAATTACTTCAGCTACCGTAAATCACCCCCAACTATTCCTTACCACAACAAACCAAACCATATCATCTTAAAATTACAAAAAAAGGTGTACAAATCATAACAAACTATGCCAGACTCACCTAAATTACTTCGGCTACTCTAAATCATCACCAACTAACCCTTACCACAACAAAATAAACCCAATCAATTTAAATTACAAAAAAATGCTACTAACCATAGCAAACTATGCCTAACTCAACTAAATTACTTTGGCTATCAAAAATCACCATCAACTACACTTTATAGCAACAAACTAAGCCCAATCACTTTAAAATTACAAAACACTGCTAAAAATCATAACAAACTATACCAGAATCACCTAAATTACTTCGGCTACCGTAAATCACCCCCAACTATCCCTTACCAGAACAAACCAAACCATATCATCTTAAAATTACAAAAAAAGCTGTACAAAACATAAAAAACTATGCCAAACTCACCTAAATTACTTCGGCTACTCTAAATCATCACCAACTAACCCTTACAAAACAAACTAAACCCAATCACTTTTAAATTACAAAAAAATGCTACTAACCATAGCAAACTATGCCAAACTCACCTAAATTACTTCGGCTATCAAAAATCACCCCCAACTACACTTTACAGCAACTAACTAAGCCCAATCACTTTAAAACTACAACAAAATGCTAAAAATCATAACAAACTATACCAGAATCACCTAAATTAATTCGGCTACCGTAAATCACACCCAACTATCCCTTACCACAACAAACCAAACCATATCATCTTAAAATTACAAAAAAAGGTGTAGAAAATCATAACAAACTATGCCACACTCACCTAAATTACTTCGGCTACTCTAAATCATCACCAACTAACCCTTACCACAACAATCTAAACCCAATCAGTTTTAAATTACAAAAAAATACTACTAACCATAGCAAACTATGCCAAACTCACCTAAATAACTTCGGCTATCAAAAATCACCCCCAACTACACTTTACAGCAACAAACTAAGCCCAATCATTTTAAAATTACAAAAAAATGCTAAAAATCATAACAAACTATACCAGAATCACCTAAATTACTTCGGCTACCGTAAATCACCCCCAACTATCCCTTACCACAACAAACCAAACCATATCATCTTAAAATTACAAAAAAAGGTGTACAAATCATAACAAACTATGCCAGACTCACCTAAATTACTTCGGCTACTCTAAATCATCACCAACTAACCCTTACCACAACAAACTAAACCCAATCAATTTAAATTACAAAAAAATGCTACTAACCATAGCAAACTATGCCAAACTCATCTAAATTACTTCGGCTATCAAAAATCACCATCAACTACACTTTATAGCAACAAACTAAGCCCAATCACTATAAAATTACAAAACACTGCTAAAAATCATAACAAACTATACCAGAATCACCTAAATTACTTCGGCTACCGTAAATCACCCCCAACTATCCCTTACCAGAACAAACCAAACCATATCATCTTAAAATTACAAAAAAAGCTGTACAAAACATAAAAAACTATGCCAAACTCACCTAAATTACTTCGGCTACTCTAAATCATCACCAACTAACCCTTACAAAACAAACTAAACCCAATCACTTTTAAATTACAAAAAAATGCTACTAACCATAGCAAACTATGCCAAACTCATCTAAATTAATTCGGCTATCAAAAATCACCCCCAACTACACTTTACTGCAACAAACTAAGCCCAATCACTTTAAAATTACAAAAAATGCTAAAAATCATAACAAACTATACCAGAATCACCTAAATTACTTCGGCAACCGTAAATCACCGCCAACTATCCCTTACTTTAACAAACCAATCCATATCATCTTAAAATTACAAAAAAAGGTGTACAAATCATAACAAACAATGCCAGACTCACCTAAATTACTTCGGCTACTCTAAATCATCACCAACTAACCATTACCACAACAAACTAAACCCAATCACTTTTAAATTACAAAAAAATGCTACTAACCATAGCAAACTATGCCAAACTCACCTAAATTACTTCGGCTATCAAAAATCACCCCCAACTACACTTTACAGCAACTAACTAAGCCCAATCACTTTAAAATTACAACAAAATGCTAAAAATCATAACAAACTATACCAGAATCACCAAAATTACTTCGGCTACCGTAAATCACCCCCAACTATCATTTACCACAACAAACCAAATCATATCATCTTAATATTACAAAAAAAGGTGTACAAATCAAAACAAACAATGCCAGACTCACCTAAATTACTTCGGCTTCTCTAAATCTTCATCAACTAACCCTTACCACAACAAACTAAACCCAATCACTTTTAAATTACAAAAAAATGCTACTAACCATAGCAAACTATGCCAAACTCACCTAAATTACTTCGGCTATCAAAAATCACCCCCAACTACACTTTACAGCAACAAACTAAGCCCAGTCACTTTAAAATTACAAAAAAATGCTAAAAATCATAACAAACTATACCAGAATCGCCTAAATTACTTTGGCTACCGTAAATCACCCCCAACTATCCCTTACCACAACAAACCAAACTATATCATCTTAAAATTACAAAAAAAGGTGTACAAATCATAACAAACTATGCCAGACTCACCTAAATTATTTCGGCTACTCTAAATCATCACCAACTAACCCTTACCACAACAAACTAAACCCAATTATTTTTAAATTACAAAAAAATGCTACTAACCATAGCAAACTATACCAAACTCACCTAAATTACTTCGGCTATCAAAAATTACCCCCAACTACACTTTACAGCAACAAACTAAGCCCAATCATTTTAAAATTACAAAAAAATGCTAAAAATCATAACAAACTATACCAGAAACACCTAAATCACTTCGGCTACCGTAAATCACCCCCAACTATCCCTTACCACAACAAACCAAACTTTATCATTTTAAAATTACAAAAAAAGTGTGCAAATCATAACAAACTATGCCAGACTCACCTAAATTACTTCGGCTACTCTAAATCATCACCAACTAACCCTTACCACAACAAACTAAACCCAATCACTTTTAAATTACAAAATAATGCTACTAATCATAGCAAACTATGCCAAACTCACCTAAATTACTTCGGCTATCAAAAATCACCCCCAACTACACTTTACAGCAACAAACTAAGCCCAATCACTTTAAAATTTGAAAAAAATGCTAAAAATCATAACAAACTATGCCAGACTCACCTAAATTACTTCGGCTACTCTAAATCATCCCCAACTATCCCTTACCACAACAAACTAAACCATATCATCTTAAAATTACAAAAAAAAGTGCACAAATCATAACAAACTATGCCAGACTCACCTAAATTACTTCGGCTACTCTAAATCATCACCAACTAAACCTTACCACAACCAACTAAACCCAATCACTTTTAAATTACAAAAAAATGCTACTAACCATAGCAAACAATGCCAAACTCACCTAAATTACTTTGGCTATCAAAAATCACCCCCAACTACACTTTACAGCAACGAACTAAGCCCAATCATTTTAAAATTACAAAAAAATGCTAAAAATCATAACAAACTATACCAGAATCACCTAAATTACTTCGGCTACTCTAAATCATCCCCAACTATCCCTTACCACAACAAACTAAACCATATCATCTTAAAATTACAAAAAAAAGTGCACAAATCATAACAAACAATGCCAGACTCACCTAAATTACTTCGGCTACTCTAAATCACCCCCAGCTATCCCTTACCACAACAAACCAAACCATATCATCTTAAAATTACAAAAAAAGGTGTACAAATCATAACAAACTATGCCAGACTCACCTAAATTACTTCGGCTACTCTAAAAAATAACCAACTAACCCTTACCACAACAAACTAAACCCAATCACTTTTAAATTACAAAAAAAATGCTACTAACCATAGCAAACTATGCCAAACTCACCTAAATTACTTCGGCTATCAAAAATCACCCCCAACCACACTTTACAGCAACAAACTAAGCCCAATCACTTTAAAATTACAAAAAAATGCTAAAAATCATAACAAACTATACCAGAATCACCTAAATTAATTCGGCTACCATAAATCACACCCAACTATCCCTTACCACAACAAACCAAACCATATCATCTTAAAATTACAAAAAAAGGTGTAGAAAATCATAACAAACTATGCCACACTCACCTAAATTACTTCGGCTACTCTAAATCATCACCAACTAACCCTTACCACAACAATCTAAACCCAATCACTTTTAAATTACAAAAAAATACTACTAACCATAGCAAACTATGCCAAACTCACCTAAATAACTTCGGCTATCAAAAATCACCCCCAACTACACTTTACAGCAACAAACTAAGCCCAATCATTTTAAAATTACAAAAAAATGCTAAAAATCATAACAAACTATACCAGAATCACCTAAATTACTTCGGCTACCGTAAATCACCCCCAACTATCCCTTACCACAACAAACCAAACCATATCATCTTAAAATTACAAAAAAAGGTGTACAAATCATAACAAACTATGCCAGACTCACCTAAATTACTTCGGCTACTCTAAATCATCCCCAACTATCCCTTACCACAACAAACTAAACCATATCATCTTAAAATTACAAAAAAAAGTGCACAAATCATAACAAACTATGCCAGACTCACCTAAATTACTTCGGCTACTCTAAATCATCACCAACTAACCCTTAGCACAACCAACTAAACCCAATCACTTTTAAATTACAAAAAAATGCTACTAACCATAGCAAACAATGCCAAACTCACCTAAATTACTTTGGCTATCAAAAATCACCCCCAACTACACTTTACAGCAACGAACTAAGCCCAATCACTTTAAAATTACAAAAAAATGCTAAAAATCATAACAAACTATACCAGAATCACCTAAATTACTTCGGCTACTCTAAATCACCCCCAACTATCCCTTACCACAACAAACCAAACCATATCATCTTAAAATTACAAAAAAAGGTGTACAAATCATAACAAACTATGCCAGACTCACCTAAATTACTTCGGCTACTCTAAATCATCACCAACTAACCCTTACCACAACAAACTAAACCCAATCACTTTTAAATTACACAAAAATGCTACTAACCATAGCAAACTATGCCAAACTCACCTAAATTACTTCGGCTTTCAAAAATCACCCCCAACTACACTTTACAGCAACAAACTAAGCCCAATCACTTTAAAATTACAAAAAAATGCTAAAAATCATAACAAACTATACCAGAATCACCTAAATTAATTCGGCTACCGTAAATCACACCCAACTATCCCTTACCACAACAAACCAAACCATATCATCTTAAAATTACAAAAAAAGGTGTAGAAAATCATAACAAACTATGCCACACTCACCTAAATTACTTCGGCTACGCTAAATCATCACCAACTAACCCTTACCACAACAATCTAAACCCAATCACTTTTAAATTACAAAAAAATGCTACTAACCATAGCAAACTATGCCAAACTCACCTAAATTACTTCGGCTATCAAAAATCACCCCCAACTAAACTTTACAGCAACAAACTAAGCCCAATCATTTTAAAATTACAAAAAAATGCTAAAAATCATAACAAACTATACCAGAATCACCTAAATCACTTCGGCTACCGTAAATCACCCCCAACTATCCCTTACCACAACAAACCAAACTTTATCATTTTAAAATTACAAAAAAAGTGTACAAATCATAACAAACTATGCCAGACTCACCTAAATTACTTCGGCTACTCTAAATCATCCCCAACTATCCCTTACCACAACAAACTAAACCATATCATCTTAAAATTACAAAAAAAAGTGCACAAATCATAACAAACTATGCCAGACTCACCTAAATTACTTCGGCTACTCTAAATCATCACCAACTAACCCTTACCACAACCAACTAAACCCAATCACTTTTAAATTACAAAAAAATGCTACTAACCATAGCAAACAATGCCAAACTCACCTAAATTACTTTGGCTATCAAAAATCACCCCCAACTACACTTTACAGCAACGAACTAAGCCCAATCACTTTAAAATTACAAAAAAATGCTAAAAATCATAACAAACTATACCAGAATCACCTAAATTACTTCGGCAACCGTAAATCACCGCCAACTATCCCTTACTACAACAAACCAATCCATATCATCTTAAAATTACAAAAAAAGGTGTACAAATCATAACAAACAATGCCAGACTCACCTAAATTACTTCGGCTACTCTAAATCATCACCAACTAACCATTACCACAACAAACTAAACCCAATCACTTTTAAATTACAAAAAAATGCTACTAACCATAGCAAACTATGCCAAACTCACCTAAATTACTTCGGCTATCAAAAATCACCCCCAACTACACTTTACAGCAACTAACTAAGCCCAATCACTTTAAAATTACAACAAAATGCTAAAAATCATAACAAACTATACCAGAATCACCAAAATTACTTCGGCTACCGTAAATCACCCCCAACTATCATTTACCACAACAAACCAAATCATATCATCTTAATATTACAAAAAAAGGTGTACAAATCAAAACAAACAATGCCAGACTCACCTAAATTACTTCGGCTTCTCTAAATCTTCATCAACTAACCCTTACCACAACAAACTAAACCCAATCACTTTTAAATTACAAAAAAATGCTACTAACCATAGCAAACTATGCCAAACTCACCTAAATTACTTCGGCTATCAAAAATCACCCCCAACTACACTTTACAGCAACAAACTAAGCCCAGTCACTTTAAAATTACAAAAAAATGCTAAAAATCATAACAAACTATACCAGAATCGCCTAAATTACTTTGGCTACAGTAAATCACCCCCAACTATCCCTTACCACAACAAACCAAACTATATCATCTTAAAATTACAAAAAAAGGTGTACAAATCATAACAAACTATGCCAGACTCACCTATATTATTTCGGCTACTCTAAATCATCACCAACTAACCCTTACCACAACAAACTAAACCCAATCATTTTTAAATTACAAAAAAATGCTACTAACCATAGCAAACTATGCCAAACTCACCTAAATTACTTCGGCTATCAAAAATTACCCCAACTACACTTTACAGCAACAAACTAAGCCCAATCATTTTAAAATTACAAAAAAATGCTAAAAATCATAACAAACTATACCAGAATCACCTAAATCACTTCGGCTACCGTAAATCACCCCCAACTATCCCTTACCACAACAAACCAAACTATATCATCTTAAAATTACAAAAAAAGGTGTACAAATCATAACAAACTATGCCAGACTCACCTATATTATTTCGGCTACTCTAAATCATCACCAACTAACCCTTACCACAACAAACTAAACCCAATCATTTTTAAATTACAAAAAAATGCTACTAACCATAGCAAACTATGCCAAACTCACCTAAATTACTTCGGCTATCAAAAATTACCCCCAACTACACTTTACAGCAACAAACTAAGCCCAATCATTTTAAAATTACAAAAAAATGCTAAAAATCATAACAAACTATACCAGAATCACCTAAATTACTTCGGCTACTCTAAATCACCCCCAACTATCCCTTACCACAACAAACCAAACCATATCATCTTAAAATTACAAAAAAAGGTGTACAAATCATAACAAACTATGCCAGACTCACCTAAATTACTTCGGCTACTCTAAATCATCACCAACTAACCCTTACCACAACAAACTAAACCCAATCACTTTTAAATTACACAAAAATGCTACTAACCATAGCAAACTATGCCAAACTCACCTAAATTACTTCGGCTTTCAAAAATCACCCCCAACTACACTTTACAGCAACAAACTAAGCCCAATCACTTTAAAATTACAAAAAAATGCTAAAAATCATAACAAACTATACCAGAATCACCTAAATTAATTCGGCTACCGTAAATCACACCCAACTATCCCTTACCACAACAAACCAAACCATATCATCTTAAAATTACAAAAAAAGGTGTAGAAAATCATAACAAACTATGCCACACTCACCTAAATTACTTCGGCTACTCTAAATCATCACCAACTAACCCTTACCACAACAATCTAAACCCAATCACTTTTAAATTACAAAAAAATGCTACTAACCATAGCAAACTATGCCAAACTCACCTAAATTACTTCGGCTATCAAAAATCACCCCCAACTAAACTTTACAGCAACAAACTAAGCCCAATCATTTTAAAATTACAAAAAAATGCTAAAAATCATAACAAACTATACCAGAATCACCTAAATTACTTCGGCTACCGTAAATCACCCCAAACTATCCCTTACCACAACAAACCAAACCATATCATCTTAAAATTACAAAAAAAGGTGTACAAATCATAACAAACTATGCCAGACTCACCTAAATTACTTCGGCTACTCTAAATCATCACCAACTAACCCTTACCACAACAAACTAAACCCAATCAATTTAAAAAACAAAAAAATGCTACTAACCATAGCAAACTATGCCAAACTCACCTAAATTACTTCGGCTACTCTAAATCATCACCAACTAACCCTTACAAAACAAACTAAACCCAATCACTTTTATATTACAAAAAAATGCTACTAACCATAGCAAACTATGCCAAACTCATCTAAATTACTTCGGCTATCAAAAATCACCCCCAACTACACTTTACTGCAACAAACTAAGCCCAATCACTTTAAAATTACAAAAAATGCTAAAAATCATAACAAACTATACCAGAATCACCTAAATTACTTCGGCAACCGTAAATCACCGCCAACTATCCCTTACTACAACAAACCAATCCATATCATCTTAAAATTACAAAAAAAGGTGTACAAATCATAACAAACAATGCCAGACTCACCTAAATTACTTCGGCTACTCTAAATCATCACCAACTAACCATTACCACAACAAACTAAACCCAATCACTTTTAAATTACAAAAAAATGCTACTAACCATAGCAAACTATGCCAAACTCACCTAAATTACTTCGGCTATCAAAAATCACCCCCAACTACACTTTACAGCAACTAACTAAGCCCAATCACTTTAAAATTACAACAAATTGCTAAAAATCATAACAAACTATACCAGAATCACCAAAATTACTTCGGCTACCGTAAATCACCCCCAACTATCATTTACCACAACAAACCAAATCATATCATCTTAATATTACAAAAAAAGGTGTACAAATCAAAACAAACAATGCCAGACTCACCTAAATTACTTCGGCTACTCTAAATCTTCATCAACTAACCCTTACCACAACAAACTAAACCCAATCACTTTTAAATTACAAAAAAATGCTACTAACCATAGCAAACTATGCCAAACTCACCTAAATTACTTGGGCTATCAAAAATCACCCCCAACTACACTTTACAGCAACAAACTAAGCCCAGTCACTTTAAAATTACAAAAAAATGCTAAAAATCATAACAAACTATACCAGAATCGCCTAAATTACTTTGGCTACCGTAAATCACCCCCAACTATCCCTTACCAAAACAAACCAAACTATATCATCTTAAAATTACAAAAAAAGGTGTACAAATCATAACAAACTATGCCAGACTCACCTAAATTATTTCGGCTACTCTAAATCATCACCAACTAACCCTTACCACAACAAACTAAACCCAATCACTTTTAAATTACAAAAAAATGCTACTAACCATAGCAAACTATGCCAAACTCACCTAAATTACTTCGGCTATCAAAAATTACCCCCAACTACACTTTACAGCAACAAACTAAGCCCAATCATTTTAAAATTACAAAAAAATGCTAAAAATCATAACAAACTATACCAGAATCACCTAAATCACTTCGGCTACCGTAAATCACCCCCAACTATCCCTTACCACAACAAACCAAACTTTATCATTTTAAAATTACAAAAAAAGTGTACAAATCATAACAAACTATGCCAGACTCACCTAAATTACTTCGGCTACTCTAAATCATCACCAACTAACCCTTACCACAACAAACTAAACCCAATCACTTTTAAATTACAAAATAATGCTACTAACCATAGCAAACTATGCCAAACTCACCTAAATTACTTCGGCTATCAAAAATCACCCCCAACTACACTTTACAGCAACAAACTAAGCCCAATCACTTTAAAATTTGAAAAAAATGCTAAAAATCATAACAAACTATGCCAGACTCACCTAAATTACTTCGGCTACTCTAAATCATCCCCAACTATCCCTTACCACAACAAACTAAACCATATCATCTTAAAATTACAAAAAAAAGTGCACAAATCATAACAAACTATGCCAGACTCACCTAAATTACTTCGGCTACTCTAAATCATCACCAACTAACCCTTACCACAACCAACTAAACCCAATCACTTTTAAATTACAAAAAAATGCTACTAACCATAGCAAACAATGCCAAACTCACCTAAATTACTTTGGCTATCAAAAATCACCCCCAACTACACTTTACAGCAACGAACTAAGCCCAATCACTTTAAAATTACAAAAAAATGCTAAAAATCATAACAAACTATACCACAATCACCTAAATTACTTCGGCTACTCTAAATCACCCCCAACTATCCCTTACCACAACAAACCAAACCATATCATCTTAAAATTACAAAAAAAGGTGTACAAATCATAACAAACTATGCCAGACTCACCTAAATTACTTCGGCTACTCTAAATCATCACCAACTAACCCTTACCACAACAAACTAAACCCAATCACTTTTAAATTACAAAAAAATGCTACTAACCATAGCAAACTATGCCAAATTCACCTAAATTACTTCGGCTTTCAAAAATCACCCCCAACTACACTTTACAGCAACAAACTAAGCCCAATCACTTTAAAATTACAAAAAAATGCTAAAAATCATAACAAACTATACCAGAATCACCTAAATTAATTCGGCTACCGTAAATCACACCCAACTATCCCTTACCACAACAAACCAAACCATATCATCTTAAAATTACAAAAAAAGGTGTAGAAAATCATAACAAACTATGCCACACTCACCTAAATTACTTCGGCTACTCTAAATCATCACCAACTAACCCTTACCACAACAATCTAAACCCAATCACTTTTAAATTACAAAAAAATGCTACTAACCATAGCAAACTATGCCAAACTCACCTAAATTACTTCGGCTATCAAAAATCACCCCCAACTAAACTTTACAGCAACAAACTAAGCCCAATCATTTAAAAATTACAAAAAAATGCTAAAAATCATAACAAACTATACCAGAATCACCTAAATTACTTCGGCTACCGTAAATCACCCCAAACTATCCCTTACCACAACAAACCAAACCATATCATCTTAAAATTACAAAAAAAGGTGTACAAATCATAACAAACTATGCCAGACTCACCTAAATTACTTCGGCTACTCTAAATCATCACCAACTAACCCTTACCACAACAAACTAAACCCAATCAATTTAAATTACAAAAAAATGCTACTAACCATAGCAAACTATGCCAAACTCATCTAAATTACATCGGCTATCAAAAATCACCATCAACTACACTTTATAGCAACAAACTAAGCCCAATCAATTTAAAATTACAAAACACTGCTAAAAATCAAAACAAACTATACCAGAATCACCTAAATTACTTCGGCTACCGTAAATCACCCCCAACTATCCCTTACCAGAACAAACCAAACCATATCATATTAAAATTAAAAAAAAAGCTGTACAAAACATAAAAAACTATGCCAAACTCACCTAAATTACTTCGGCTACTCTAAATCATCACCAACTAACCCTTACAAAACAAACTAAACCCAATCACTTTTAAATTACAAAAAAATGCTACTAACCATAGCAAACTATGCCAAACTCACCTAAATTACTTCGGCTATCAAAAATCACCCCCAACTACACTTTACAGCAACAAACTAAGCCCAATCACTTTAAAATTACAAAAAATGCTAAAAATCATAACAAACTATACCAGAATCACCTAAATTACTTCGGCAACCGTAAATCACCGCCAACTATCCCTTACTACAACAAACCAATCCATATCATCTTAAAATTACAAAAAAAGGTGTACAAATCATAACAAACAATGCCAGACTCACCTAAATTACTTCGGCTACTCTAAATCATCACCAAATAACCCTTACCACAACAAACTAAACCCAATCACTTTTAATTACAAAAAAATGCTGCTAACCATAGCAAACTATGCCAAACTCACCTAAGTTACTTCGGCTATCAAAAATCACCCCCAACTACACTTTACAGTAACAAACTGTGCCCAATCACTTTAAAATTACAAAAAATGCTAAAAATCATAACAAACTATACCAGAATCACCTAAATTACTTCGGCTACCGTAAATCACGCCCAACTATCCCTTACCACAACAAACCAAACCATATCATCTTAAAATTACAAAAAAAAAGTACAAATCATAACAAACTATGCCAGACTCACCTAAGTTACTTCGGCTACTCTAAATCATCACCAACTAACAGTTACCACAACAAACTAAACCCAATCATTTTTAAATTACAAAAAAATGCTACTAACCATAGCAAACTATGCCAAACTCACTTAAATTACTTTGGCTATCAAAAATCACTCCCAACTACACTTTACAGCAACAAACTAAGCCCAATCACTTTAAAATTACAAAAAAATGCTAAAAATCATAACAAACTATACCAGAATCACCTAAATTACTTCGGCTAATGTAAATCACCCCCAACTATCCCTTACCACAACAAACCAAACCATATCATCTTAAAATTACAAAAAAAGGTGTACAAATCATAACAAACTATGCCAGACTTACGTAAATTACTTCGGCTACTCTAAATCATCACCAACTAACCCTTACAACAACAAACTAAATCCAATCACTTTTAAATTACTAAAAAATGCTGCTAACCATAGCAAACTATGCCAAATTCACCTAAATTATTTCGGCTATCAAAAATCACCCCCAACTACACTTTACAGCAACAAACTAAGCCCTATCACTTTAAAATTACAAAAAAGTGCTAAAAATCATAACAAACCATACCAGAATCACTTAAATTACTTCGGCTACCGTAAATCACCCCCAACTATCCCTTACCACAACAAACCAAACCATATCATCTTAAAATTACAAAAAAAGGTGTACAAATCATAACAAACTATGCTAGACTCACCTAAATTACTTCGGCTACTCTAAATCATCACCAACTAACCCTTACCACAACAAACTAAACCCAATCACTTTTAAATTACAAAAAAATGCTACTAACCATAGCAAACTATGCCAAACTCAACTAAATTACTTCGGCTATCAAAAATCACTCCCAACTACACTTTACAGCAACAAACTAAGCCCTATCACTTTAAAATTACAAAAAAGTGCTAAAAATCATAACAAACCATACCAGAATCACTTAAATTACTTCGGCTACCGTAAATCACCCCCAACTATCCCTTACCACAACAAACCAAACCATATCATCTTAAAATTACAAAAAAAGGTGTACAAATCATAACAAACTATGCTAGACTCACCTAAATTACTTCGGCTACTCTAAATCATCACCAACTAACCCTTACCACAACAAACTAAACCCAATCACTTTTAAATTACAAAAAAATGCTACTAACCATAGCAAACTATGCCAAACTCACCTAAATTACTTCGGCTATCAAAAATCACCCCCAACTACACTTTACAGCAACAAACTAAGCCCAATCACTTTAAAATTACAAAAAAATGCTACAAATCATAACAAACTATACCAGAATCACCTAAATTACTTCGGCTAATGTAAATCACCCCCAACTATCCCTTACCACAACAAACCAAACCATATCATCTTAAAATTACAAAAAAAAAGTACAAATCATAACAAACTATGCCAGACTCACCTAAATTACTTCGGCTACTCTAAATCATCCCCAACTATCCCTTACCACAACAAACCAAACCATATCATCTTAAAATTACAAAAAAAAGTGCACAAATCATAACAAACTATGCCAGACTCACCTAAATTACTTCGGCTACTCTAAATCATCACCAACTAACCCTTACCACAACCAACTAAACCCAATCACTTTTAAATTACAAAAAAATGCTACTAACCATAGCAAACAATGCCAAACTCACCTAAATTACTTTGGCTATCAAAAATCACCCTTAACTACACTTTACAGCAACGAACTAAGCCCAATCACTTTAAAATTACAAAAAAGTGCTAAAAATCATAACAAACTATACCAGAATCACCTAAATTACTTCGGCTACTCTAAATCACCCCCAACTATCCCTTACCACAACAAACCAAACCATATCATCTTAAAATTACAAAAAAAGGTGTACAAATCATAACAAACTATGCCAGACTCACCTAAATTACTTCGGCTACTCTAAATAATCACCAACTAACCCTTACCACAACAAACTAAACCCAATCACTTTTAAATTACAAAAAAATGCTACTAACCATAGCAAACTATGCCAAACTCACCTAAATTACTTCGGCTATCAAAAATCACCCCCAACTACACTTTACAGCAACAAACTAAGCCCAATCACTTTAAAATTACAAAAAATTGCTAAAAATCATAACAAACTATACCAGAATCACCTAAATTAATTCGGCTACCGTAAATCACACCCAACTATCCCTTACCACAACAAACCAAACCATATCATCTTGAAATTACAAAAAAAGGTGTACAAATCATAACAAACTATGCCAGACTCACCTAAATTACTTCGGCTACTCTAAATCATCACCAACTAACCCTTACCACAACAAACTAAACCCAATCAATTTAAATTACAATAAAATGCTACTAACCATAGCAAACTATGCCAAACTCATCTAAATTACTTCGGCTATCAAAAATCACCATCAACTACACTTTATAGCAACAAACTAAGCCCAATCACTTTAAAATTACAAAACACTGCTAAAAATCATAACAAACTATACCAGAATCACCTAAATTACTTCGGCTACCGTAAATCACCCCCAACTATCCCTTACCAGAACAAACCAAACCATATCATCTTAAAATTACAAAAAAAGCTGTACAAAACATAAAAAACTATGCCAAACTCACCTAAATTACTTCGGCTACTCTAAATCATCACCAACTAACCCTTACAAAACAAACTAAACCCAATCACTTTTAAATTACAAAAAAATGCTACTAACCATAGCAAACTATGCCAAACTCACCTAAATTACTTCGGCTATCAAAAATCACCCCCAACTACACTTTACAGCAACAAACTAAGCCCAATCACTTTAAAATTACAAAACACTGCTAAAAATCATAACAAACTATACCAGAATCACCTAAATTACTTCGGCTACCGTAAATCACCCCCAACTATCCCTTACCAGAACAAACCAAACCATATCATCTTAAAATTACAAAAAAAGCTGTACAAAACATAAAAAACTATGCCAAACTCACCTAAATTACTTCGGCTACTCTAAATCATCACCAACTAACCCTTACAAAACAAACTAAACCCAATCACTTTTAAATTACAAAAAAATGCTACTAACCATAGCAAACTATGCCAAACTCACCTAAATTACTTCGGCTATCAAAAATCACCCCCAACTACACTTTACAGCAACAAACTAAGCCCAATCACTTTAAAATTACAAAAAATGCTAAAAATCATAACAAACTATACCAGAATATCCTAAATTACTTCGGCAACCGTAAATCACCGCCAACTATCCCTTACTACAACAAACCTATCCATATCATCTTAAAATTACAAAAAAAGGTGTACAAATCATAACAAACAATGCCAGACTCACCTAAATTACTTCGGCTATTCTAAATCATCACCAAATAACCCTTACCACAACAAACTAAACCCAATCACTTTTAATTACAAAAAAATGCTGCTAACCATAGCAAACTATGCCAAACTCACCTAAGTTACTTCGGCTATCAAAAATCACCCCCAACTACACTTTACAGCAACAAACTATGCCCAATCACTTTAAAATTACAAAAAATGCTAAAAATCATAACAAACTATACCAGAATCACCTAAATTACTTCGGCTACCGTAAATAACGCCCAACTATCCCTTACCACAACAAACCAAACCATATCATCTTAAAATTACAAAAAAAAGTACAAATCATAACAAACTATGCCAGACTCACCTAAATTACTTCGGCTACTCTAAATCATCACCAACTAACCGTTACCACAACAAACTAAACCCAATTATTTTTAAATTACAAAAAAATGCTACTAACCATAGCAAACTATGCCAAACTCACTTAAATTACTTTGGCTATCAAAAATCACCCCCAACTACACTTTACAGCAACAAACTATGCCCAATCACTTTAAAATTACAAAAAAATGCTAAAAATCATAATAAACTATACCAGAATCACCTAAATTACTTCGGCTACCGTAAATCACACCCAACTATCCCTTACCACAACAAACCAAACCATATCATCTTAAAATTACAAAAAAAGGTGTACAAATCATAACAAACTATGCCAGACTCACCTAAATTACTTCGGCTACTCTAAATCATCACCAACTAACCCATACCACAACAAACTAAACCCAATCACTTTTAAATTACAAAAAAATGCTACTAACCATAGCAAACTATGCCAAACTCACCTAAATTACTTCGGCTATCAAAAATCACCCCCAACTACACTTTACAGCAACAAACTAAGCCCAATCACTTTAAAATTACAAAAAAGTGCTAAAAATCATAACAAACCATACCAGAATCACTTAAATTACTTCGGCTACCGTAAATCACCCCCAACTATCCCTTACCACAACAAACCAAACCATATCATCTTAAAATTACAAAAAAAGGTGTACAAATCATAACAAACTATGCTAGACTCACCTAAATTACTTCGGCTACTCTAAATCATCACCAACTAACCCTTACCACAACAAACTAAACCCAATCACTTTTAAATTACAAAAAAATGCTACTAACCATAGCAAACTATGCCACACTCACCTAAATTACTTCGGCTATCAAAAATCACCCCCAACTACACTTTACAGCAACGAACTAAGCCCAATCACTTTAAAATTACAAAAAAATGCTAAAAATCATAACAAACTATACCAGAATCACCTAAATTACTTCGGCTACCGTAAATCACACCCAACTATCCCTTACCACAACAAACCAAACCATATCATCTTAAAATTACAAAAATGGTGTAGAAAATCATAACAAACTATGCCACACTCACCTAAATTACTTCGGCTACTCTAAATCATCACCAACTAACCCTTACCACAGCAATCTAAACCCAATCACTTTTAAATTACAAAAAAATGCTACTAACCATAGCAAACTATGCCAAACTCACTTAAATTACTTTGGCTATCAAAAATCACCCCCAACTACACTTTACAGCAACAAACTTAGCCCAATCACTTTAAAATTACAAAAAAATGCTAAAAATTATAACAAACTATGCCAGACTCACCTAAATTACTTCGGCTACTCTAAATCATCACCAACTAACCCTTACAACAACAAACTAAATCCAATCACTTTTAAATTACAAAAAAATGCTGCTAACCATAGCAAACTATGCCAAATTCACCTAAATTACTTCGGCTATCAAAAATCACCCCCAACTACACTTTACAGCAACAAACTAAGCCCATTCACTTTAAAATTACAAAAAAATGCTAAAAATCATAACAAACTATACCAGAATCACCTAAATTACTTCGGCTACCGTAAATCACCCCCAACTATCCCTTACCACAACAAACCAAACCATATCATTTTAAAATTACAAAAAAAGGTGTACAAATCATAACAAACTATGCCAGACTTACGTAAATTACTTCGGCTACTCTAAATCATCACCAACTAACCCTTACCACAACAAACTAAACCCAATCACTTTTAAATTACAAAAAAATGCTACTAATGATAGCAAACTATGCCAAACTCACCTAAATTACTTCGGCTATCAAAAATCACCCCCAACTACACTTTACAGCAACAAACTAAGCCCAATCACTTTAAAATTACAAAAAAGTGCTAAAAATCATAACAAACCATACCAGAATCACTTAAATTACTTCGGCTACCGTAAATCACCCCCAACTATCCCTTACCACAACAAACCAAACCATATCATCTTAAAATTACAAAAAAAGGTGTACAAATCATAACAAACTATGCTAGACTCACCTAAATTACTTCGGCTACTCTAAATCATCACCAACTAACCCTTACCACAACAAACTAAACCCAATCACTTTTAAATTACAAAAAAATGCTACTAACCATAGCAAACTATGCCAAACTCACCTAAATTACTTCGGCTATCAAAAATCACCCCCAACTACACTTTACAGCAACGAACTAAGCCCAATCACTTTAAAATTACAAAAAAATGCTAAAAATCATAACAAACTATACCAGAATCACCTAAATTACTTCGTCTACCGTAAATCACACCCAACTATCCCTTACCACAACAAACCAAACCATATCATCTTAAAATTACAAAAATGGTGTAGAAAATCATAACAAACTATGCCACACTCACCTAAATTACTTCGGCTACTCTAAATCATCACCAACTAACCCTTACCACAGCAATCTAAACCCAATCACTTTTAAATTACAAAAAAATGCTACTAACCATAGCAAACTATGCCAAACTCACCTAAATTACTTCGGCTATCAAAAATCACCCCCAACTACACTTTACAGCAACAAACTAAGCCCAATCACTTTAAAATCACAAAAAAATGCTAAAAATCATAACAAACTATACCAGAATCACCTAAATTACTTCGGCTACCGTAAATCACCCCCAACTATCCCTTACCACAACAAACCAAACCATATCACCTTAAAATTACAAAAAAAGGTGTACAAATCATAACAAACTATGCCAGACTCACCTAAATTACTTCGGCTACTCTAAATCATCACCAACTAACCCTTACAACAACAAACTAAATCCAATCACTTTTAAATTACAAAAAAATGCTGCTAACTACTTCGTCTATCAAAAATCACCCCCAACTACACTTTACAGCAACAAACTAAGCCCAATCACTTTAAAATTACAAAAAAATGCTAAAAAATCATAACAAATTATACTAAAATCACCTAAATTACTTCAGCTACCGTAAATCACCCCCAACTATCCCTTACCACAACAAACCAAACCAAATCATCTTAAAATTACAAAAAAGTGCACAAATCATAACAAACTATGCCAGACTCACCTAAATTACTTCGGCTACTCTAAATCACCCCCAACTATCGCTTACCACAACAAACCAAACCATATCATCTTAAAATTACAAAAAAAAGTGTACAAATCATAACAAACTATGCCAGACTCACCTAAATTACTTCGGCTACTCTAAATCATCACCAACTAACCCTTACCACAACAAACTAAACCCAATCACTTTTAAATTACAAAAAAATGCTACTAACCATAGCAAACAATGCCAAACTCACCTAAATTACTTCGGCTATTAAAAATCACCCCCAACTACACTTTACAGCAACGAACTAAGCCCAATCACTTTAAAATTACAAAAAAATGCTAAAAATGATAACAAACTCTACCAGAATCACCTAAATTACTTCGGCTACCGTAAATTACCCCCAACTATCCCTTACCACAACAAACCAAACCATATCTTAAAATTACAAAAAATGGTGTACAAATCATAACAAACTATACCAGACTCACCTATATTACTTCGGCTACTCTAAATCATCACCAACTAACCCTTACCACAACAAACTAAACCCAATCACTTTTAAATTACAAAAAAATGCTACTAAAAATAGCAAACAATGCCAAACTCACCTAAATTACTTCGGCTATCAAAAATCACCCCCAACTACACTTTACAGCAACAAACTAAACCCAATCACTTTAAAATTACAAAAAAATGCTAAAAATCATAACAAACTATACCAGAATCACCTAAATTACTTCGGCTACCGTAAATCACCCCCAACTATCCCTTACCACAACAAACCAAACCATATCATCTTAAAATTACAAAAAAAGGTGTACAAAACATAACAAACTATGCCAGACTTACCTAAATTACTTCGGCTAATCTAAATCATCACCAACTAACCCTTACCACAACAAACTAAACCCAATCAGTTTTAAATTACAAAAAAATGCTACTAACCATAGCAAACTATGCCAAACTCACCTAAATTACTTTGGCTATCAAAAATCACCCCCAACTACATTTTACAGCAACAAACTAAGCCCAATCACTTTAAAATTACAAAAAAATGCTAAAAATCATAACAAACTATACCAGAATCACCTAAATTACTTCGGCTACCGTAAATCACCCCCAATTATCCCTTACCACAACCAACCAAACCATATCATCTTAAAATTACAAAAAAAGGTGCACAAATCATAACAAACTATGCCAGACTCTCCTAAATTACTTCGGCTACTCTAAATCATCACCAACTAACCCTTACAAAACAAACTAAACCCAATCACTTTTAAATTACAAAAAAATGCTACTAACCATAGCAAACTATGCCAAACTCACCTAAATTACTTCGGCTACTCTAAATCATCACCAACTAACCCTTACAACAACAAACTAAATCCAATCACTTTTAAATTACAAAAAAATGCTGCTAACTACTTCGTCTATCAAAAATCACCCCCAACTACACTTTACAGCAACAAACTAAGCCCAATCACTTTAAAATTACAAAAAAATGCTAAAAAATCATAACAAATTATACTAAAATCACCTAAATTACTTCGGCTACCGTAAATCACCCCCAACTATCCCTTACCACAACAAACCAAACCAAATCATCTTAAAATAAAAAAAAAAGTGCACAAATCATAACAAACTATGCCAGACTCACCTAAATTACTTCGGCTACTCTAAATCACCCCCAACTATCCCTTACCACAACAAACCAAACCATATCATCTTAAAATTACAAAAAAAGGTGTACAAATCATAACAAACTATGCCAGACTCACCTAAATTACTTCGGCTACTCTAAATCATCACCAACTAACCCTTACCACAACAAACTAAACCCAATCACTTTTAAATTACAAAAAAATGCTACTAACCATAGCAAACAATGCCAAACTTACCTAAATTACTTCGGCTATTAAAAATCACCCCCAACTACACTTTACAGCAACGAACTAAGCCCAATCACTTTAAAATTACAAATAAATGCTAAAAATCATAACAAACTCTACCAGAATCACCTAAATTACTTCGGCTACCGTAAATCACCCCCAACTGTCCCTTACCACAACAAACCAAACCATATCATCTTAAAATTACAAAAAAAGGTGTACAAAACATAACAAACTATGCCAGACTCACCTAAATTACTTCGGCTAATCTAAATCATCACCAACTAACCCTTACCACAACAAACTAAACCCAATCAGTTTTAAATTACAAAAAAATGCTACTAACCATAGCAAACTATGCCAAACTCACCTAAATTACTTCGGCTATCAAAAATCACCCCCAACTACATTTTACAGCAACAAACTAAGCCCAATCACTTTAAAATTACAAAAAAATGCTAAAAATCATAACAAACTATACCAGAATCACCTAAATTACTTCGGCTACCGTAAATCACCCCCAATTATCCCTTACCACAACCAACCAAACCATATCATCTTAAAATTACAAAAAAAGGTGCACAAATCATAACAAACTATGCCAGACTCTCCTAAATTACTTCGGCTACTCTAAATCATCACCAACTAACCCTTACAAAACAAACTAAACCCAATCACTTTTAAATTACAAAAAAATGCTACTAACCATAGCAAACTATGCCAAACTCACCTAAATTACTTCGGCTACTCTAAATCATCACCAACTAACCCTTACAACAACAAACTAAATCCAATCACTTTTAAATTACAAAAAAATGCTGCTAACTACTTCGTCTATCAAAAATCACCCCCAACTACACTTTACAGCAACAAACTAAGCCCAATCACTTTTAAATTACAAAAAAATGCTAAAAAATCATAACAAATTATACTAAAATCACCTAAATTACTTCGGCTACCGTAAATCACCCCCAACTATCCCTTACCACAACAAACCAAACCAAATCATCTTAAAATAAAAAAAAAGTGCACAAATCATAACAAACTATGCTAGACTCACCTAAATTACTTCGGCTACTCTAAATCACCCCCAACTATCCCTTACCACAACAAACCAAACCATATCATCTTAAAATTACAAAAAAAGGTGTACAAATCATAACAAACTATGCCAGACTCACCTAAATTACTTCGGCTACTCTAAATCATCACCAACTAACCCTTACCACAACAAACTAAACCCAATCACTTTTAAATTACAAAAAAATGCTACTAACCATAGCAAACAATGCCAAACTCACCTAAATTACTTCGGCTATTAAAAATAACCCCCAACTACACTTTACAGCAACGAACTAAGCCCAATCACTTTAAAATTACAAAAAAATGCTAAAAATCATAACAAACTCTACCAGAATCACCTAAATTACTTCGGCTACCGTAAATCACCCCCAACTATCCCTTACCACAACAAACCAAACCATATCTTAAAATTACAAAAAATGGTGTACAAATCATAACAAACTATACCAGACTCACCTATATTACTTCGGCTACTCTAAATCATCACCAACTAACCCTTACCACAACAAACTAAACCCAATCACTTTTAAATTACAAAAAAATGGTACTAAAAATAGCAAACAATGCCAAACTCACCTAAATTACTTCGGCTATCAAAAATCACCCCCAACTACACTTTACAGCAACAAACTAAACCCAATCACTTTAAAATTACAAAAAAATGCTAAAAATCATAACAAACTATACCAGAATCACCTAAATTACTTCGGCTACCGTAAATCACCCCCAACTATCCCTGACCACAACAAACCAAACCATATCATCTTAAAATTACAAAAAAAGATGTACAAAACATAACAAACTATGCCAGACTCACCTAAATTACTTCGGCTAATCTAAATCATCACCAACTAACCCTTACCACAACAAACTAAACCCAATCACTTTTAAATTACAAAAAAATGCTACTAACCATAGCAAACTATGCCAAACTCACCTAAATTACTTCGGCTATCAAAAATCACCCCCAACTACATTTTACAGCAACAAACTAAGCCCAATCACTTTAAAATTACAAAAAAATGCTAAAAATCATAACAAACTATACCAGAATCACCTAAATTACTTCGGCTACCGTAAATCACCCCCAATTATCCCTTACCACAACCAACCAAACCATATCATCTTAAAATTACAAAAAAAGGTGCACAAATCATAACAAACTATGCCAGACTCTCCTAAATTACTTCGGCTACTCTAAATCATCACCAACTAACCCTTACCACAACAAACTAAACCCAATCACTTTTAAATTACAAAAAAATGCTACTAACCATAGCAAACTATGCCAAACTCACCAAAATTACTTCGGCTATCAAAAATCACCCCCAACTACATTTTACAGCAACAAACTAAGCCCAATCACTTTAAAATTACAAAAAAATGCTAAAAATCATAACAAACTATACCAGAATCACCTAAATTACTTCGGCTACCGTAAATCACCCCCAACTATCCCTTACCACAACAAACCAAACCATATCATCTTAAAATTACAAAAAAAAGTGTACAAATTATAACAAACTCTGCCAGACTCACCTAAATTACTTCGGCTACCCTAAATCATCACCAAATAACCCTTACCACAACAAACTAAACCCAATCACTTTTAAATTACAAAAAAATGCTACTAACCATAGCAAACTATGCCAAACTCACCTAATTACTTCGGCTATCAAAAATTACCCCCAACTACACTTTACAGCAACAAACTAAGCCCAATCACTTTAAAATTACAAAAAAATGCTAAAAATCATAACAAACTATACCAGAATCACCTAAATTACTTCGGCTACCGTAAATCACCCCCAACTATCCCTTACAACAACAAACCAAACCATATCATCTTAAAATTACAAAAAAAGGTGTACAAATCATAACAAACTATGCCAGACTCACCTAAATTACTTCGGCTACTCTAAATCATCACCAACTAACCCTTACCACAACAAACTAAACCCAATCACTTTTAAATTACAAAAAAAAAGCTACTAACCATAGCAAACTATGCCAAACTCACCTAAATTACTTCGGCTATCAAAAATCACCCCCAACTACACTTTACAGCAACAAACTAAGCCCATTCACTTTAAAATAAATAAAATTGCTAAAAATCATAACAAACTATACCAGAATCACCTAAATTACTTCGGCTACCGTAAATCACCCACAACTATTCCTTACCACAACAAACCAAACCATATCATCTTAAAATTACAAAAAAAGGTGTACAAATCATAACAAACTATGCCAGACTCACCTAAATTACTTCGGCTACTCTAAATCACCCCCAACTATCCCTTACCACAACAAACCAAACCATATCATCTTAAAATTACAAAAAAAGGTGTACAAATCATAAAAAACAATGCCAGACTCACCTAAATTACTTCGGCTACTCTAAACCATCACCAACTAACCCTTACCACAACAAACTAAACCCAATCACTTTTAAATTACAAAAAAATGCTACTAACCATAGCAAACTATGCCAAACTCACCTAAATTACTTCGGCTATCAAAAATCACCCCCAACTACACTTTACAGCAACAAACTAAGCCCAATCACTTTAAAATTACAAAAAAATGCTAAAAATCATAACAAACTATACCAGAATTACCTAAATTACTTCGGCTACCGTAAATCACCCCCAACTATCCCTTACCACAACAAACCAAACCATATCATCTTAAAATTACAAAAAAAAGTGTACAAATCATAACAAACTATGCCAGACTCACCTAAATTACTTCGGCTACTCTAAATCATCACCAACTTACCCTTACCACAACAAACTAAACCTAATCACTTTTAAATTACAAAAAAATGCTACTAACCATAGCAAACTATGCCAAACTCACCTAAATTACTTCGGCTATCAAAAATCACCCCCAACTACACTTTACAGCAACAAACTAAGCCCAATCACTTTAAAATTACAATAAAATGCTAAAAATCATAACAAACTATACCAGAATCACCTAAATTACTTCGGCTACTGTAAATCACCCCCAACTATCCCTTACCACAACAAACCGAACCATATTACCTTAAAATTACAAAAAAAGGTGTACAAATCATAAAAAACTATGCCAGACTCACCTAAATTACTTCGGCTACTCTAAATCATCACCAACTAACCATTACCACAACAAACTAAACCCAATCACTTTTATATTACAAGAAAATGCTACTAACCATAGCAAACTATGCCAAACTCACCTAAATTACTTCGGCTACTCTAAATCATCACCAACTAACCCTTACCACAACAAACTAATCCCAATCACTTTTAAATTACAAAAAAATGCTATTAACCATAGCAAACTATGCCAAACTCACCTAAATTACTTCGGCTATCAAAAATCACCTCCAACTACACTTAACAGCAACAAACTAAGCCCAATCACTTTAAAATTACAAAAAAATGCTAAAAATTATAACAAACTATACCAGAATCACCTAAATTACTTCGGCTACCGTAAATCACCCCCAACTATCCCTTACCACAACAAACCAAATCATATCATCTTAAAATTACAAAAAAAGGTGTACAAATCATAACAAACTATGCCAGACTCACCTAAATTACTTCGGCTACTCTAAATCATCACCAACTAACTCTTACCACAACAAACTAAACCCAATCACTTTTAAATTACAATAAAATGCTACTAACCATAGCAAACTACGCCAAGCTCTCCTAAATTACTTTGGCTATCAAAAATCACCCCCAACTACACTTTACAGCAACAAACTAAGCCTAATCACTTTAAAATTACAAAAAAATGCTAAAAATCATAACAAACTATACTAGAATCACCTAAATTACTTCGGCTACCGTAAATCACCCCCAACTATCCCTTACCACAACAAACCAAACCATATCATCTTAAAATTACAAAAAAAGTTGTACAAATCATAACAAACTATGCCAGACTCACCTAAATTACTTCGGCTATTCTAAATCATCACCAACTAAACCTTACCACAACAAACTAAACCCAATCAATTTTAAATTACAAAAAAATGCTACTAACCATAGCAAACTATGCCAAACTCACCTAAATTACTTCGGCTATCAACAATCAACCTAACTACACTTTACAGCAACAAACTAAGCCTAATCACTTTAAAATTACAAAAAAATGCTAAAAATCATAACAAACTATACCAGAATCACCTAAATTACTTCGGCTACCGTAAATCACCCCCAACTATCCCTTAACACAACAAACCAAACCATATCATCTTAAAATTACAAAAAAAGGTGTACAAATCATTACAATATATGCCAGACTCACCTAAATTACTTCGGCTACTCTAAATCATCACCAACTAACCCTTACCACAACAAACTAAATACAATCACTTTTAAATTACAAAAAAATGCTACTAACCATAGCAAACTTTGCCAAACTCACCTCAATTACTTGGGCTATCAAAAATCACCCCCAACTACTCTTTACAGCAACAAACTAAGCCCAATCACTTTAAAATACAAAAAATGCTAAAAATCATAACAAACTATACCAGAATCACCTAAATTACTTCGGCTAACGTAAATCACCCCCAACTATCACTTAACACAACAAACCGAACCATATCATCTTAAAATTACAAAAAAAGTTGTACAAATCATAACAAACTATGCCAGACTCACCTAAATTACTTCGGCTACTCTAAATCATCACCAACTAACCCTTACCACAACAAAATAAACCCAATCACTTTTAAGTTACAAAAAAATGCTACTAACCATAGCAAACTATGCCAAACTCACCTAAATTACTTCGGCTATCAAAAATCACCCCAACTACTCTTTACAGCAACAAACTAAGCCTAATAACTTTAAAATTACAGAAAAATGCTAAAAATCATAACAAACTATACCAGAATCACCTAAATTACTTCGGCTACCGTAAATCACCCCCAACTATCCCTTACCACAACAAACCAAACCATATCATCTTAAAATTACAAAAAACGGTGTACAAATTATAACAAACTATGCCAGACTTACCTAAATTACTTCGGCTACTCTAAATCATCACCAACTAACTCTTACCACAACAAACTAAACCCAATCACTTTTAAATTACAATAAAATGCTACTAACCATAGCAAACTATGCCAAACTCACCTAAATTACTTCGGCTATCAAAAATCACCCCCAACTACACTTTACAGCAACAAACTATGCCCAATCACTTTAAAATTACAAAAAAATGTTAAAAATCATAACAAACTATACCAGAATAACCTAAATTACTTCGGCTATCGTAAATCACCCCCAACTATCCCTTACCACAACAAACCAAACCATATCATCTTAAAATTACAAAAAAAGGTGTACAAATCATAACAATCTATGCCAGACTCACCTAAAGTACTTCGGCTACTCTAAATCATCACCAACTAACCCTTACCACAACAAACTAAACCCAATCACTTTTAAATTAAAAAAAATTCTACTAACCATAGCAAACTATGCCAAACTCACCTCAATTACTTGGGCTATCAAAAATCACCCCCAACTACTCTTTACAGCAACAAACTAAGCCCAATCACTGTAAAATTACAAAAAATGCTAAAAATCATAACAAACTATACCAGAATCACCTAAATTACTTCGGCTACCGTAAATCACCCCCAACTATCCCTTAACACAACAAACCAAACCATATCATCTTAAAATTACAAAAAAAGGTGTACAAATCATAACAAACTATGCCAGACTCACCTAAATTACTTCGGCTACTCTAAATCATCACCAACTAACCCTTACCACAACAAACTAAACCCAATCACTTTTAAATTCCAAAAAAATGCTACTAACTATAGCAAACTATGCCAAACTCACCTAAATTACTTCGGCAATCAAAAATCACCCCCAACTACACTTTACAGCAACAAATTAAGCCCAATCACTTTAAAATTACAAAAAAATGTTAAAAATCATAACAAACTACACCAGAATCACCTAAATTACTTCGGCTACCGTAAAACACCCCCAACTATCCCTTACCACAACAAACCAAACCATATCATCTTAAAATTACAAAAAAAGGTGTACAAATCATATCAAACTATGCCAGACTCACCTAAATTACTTCGGCTACTCTAAATCATCACCAACTAACCCTTACCACAACAAAGTAAACTCAATCACTTTTAAATTACAAAAAAAAGCTACTAACCATAGCAAACTATGCCAAACTCACCTAAATTACTTCGGCTATCAAAAATCACCCCCAACTACACTTTACAGCAACAAACTAAGCCTAATCACTTTAAAATTACATAAAAATGCTAAAAATCATAACAAACTATACCAGAATCACCTAAATTACTTTGGCTACCGTAAATCACACCCAACTATCCCTTAACACAACAAACCAAACCATATCATCTTAAAATTACAAAAAAAGATGTACAAATCATAACAAACTATGCCAGCCTCACCTAAATTACTTCAGCTACTCTAAATCATCACCAACTAACCCTTACCACAACAAACTAAACCCAATCAACAACGGTGGTATTAATCGGGTTTGTTGACCGTGTTCCATGCGAAGTTCCATGAGGGGGGGTGTAGTGAGCGCCCCGAGAGGCTAACTCAGCAAGTGATCCCCATGAATCTCTGCCAAACGTTTCGTCCACAGCTGCGGTGGACATCTTCAGTGGCGGTGTGGTCGTGGTCGAAGTACTCTCCCAGCTGTCACAGTCGCGACTGGCACATCATCACTTTGCGCAGCTCTATATATAGCCTCAGATCGGTTATGCATCGTTCCGGGTGGGCGTGTCCCTGCATTCGTCAAAGGTGGTGACGTCACTCTTCTCGTTGTCATGGTTGGCTGCCAACTCCTGTCCATTTTTAATCCTTCACCCTTCTTATTGAAATTGTTCTGGTGTTTGAAAATTTCAATCGCTTCTCGGTGTAGACGAGCGTAGTAGTGTGAGGTGGACGCCAATCGTTCAGTCTCCTCAAACCGTATCTGATGGTCTCCCTCAGAAAGAGCGTGTTCAGCTACCGACGATTTCTCCACTTCACCCAGACGACAGTTCCTCTTGTGTTCCGTCAAGCGCGTCTTGATGCTTCTCTTTGTTGTACCTACATAAACAGATCCACACGAACACGGAATTTTGTATACCCCAGCTGACGACAACGGATCTCTGGGATCTTTCGCCGAACCCAGTAGTCCTCGGATCTGTGTCGTGGGTTTAAAGATGGTCTTAATATTATTCCGGTTCAATAGTCGGCCAATGCGGTCTGTCACATTCCGCACATATGGTAAAAAGGCCGTTCCTGCAAACTCAGTTGTGTTATCAGTTGTAGGTCTCACCGACGTCCTTGGGTGAGACCTACAACTGATAACACAACTGAGTTTGCAGGAACGGCCTTTTTACCATATGTGCGGAATGTGACAGACCGCATTGGCCGACTATTGAACCGGAATAATATTAAGACCATCTTTAAACCCACGACACAGATCCGAGGACTACTGGGTTCGGCGAAAGATCCCAGAGATCCGTTGTCGTCAGCTGGGGTATACAAAATTCCGTGTTCGTGTGGATCTGTTTATGTAGGTACAACAAAGAGAAGCATCAAGACGCGCTTGACGGAACACAAGAGGAACTGTCGTCTGGGTGAAGTGGAGAAATCGTCGGTAGCTGAACACGCTCTTTCTGAGGGAGACCATCAGATACGGTTTGAGGAGACTGAACGATTGGCGTCCACCTCACACTACTACGCTCGTCTACACCGAGAAGCGATTGAAATTTTCAAACACCAGAACAATTTCAATAAGAAGGGTGAAGGATTAAAAATGGACAGGAGTTGGCAGCCAACCATGACAACGAGAAGAGTGACGTCACCACCTTTGACGAATGCAGGGACACGCCCACCCGGAACGATGCATAACCGATCTGAGGCTATATATAGAGCTGCGCAAAGTGATGATGTGCCAGTCGCGACTGTGACAGCTGGGAGAGTACTTCGACCACGACCACACCGCCACTGAAGATGTCCACCGCAGCTGTGGACGAAACGTTTGGCAGAGATTCATGGGGATCACTTGCTGAGTTAGCCTCTCGGGGCGCTCACTACACCCCCCCTCATGGAACTTCGCATGGAACACGGTCAACAAACCCGATTAATACCACCGTTGTTGACAACACCGACCGTGAAAGCCTACACACTTTTATAAACCCAATCACTTTTAAATTACAAAAAAATGCTACTAACCCTAGCAAACTATGCCAAACTCACCTAAATTACTTCGGCTATCAAAAATTACCCCCAACTACACTTTACAGCAACAAACTAAGCCTAATCACTTTAAAATTACAAAAAAATGCTTAAAATCATAACAAACTATACCAGAGTCACCTAAATTACTTCGGCTACCGTAAATCACCCCCAACTATCCCTTAACACAACAAACCAAACCATATCATCTTAAAATTACAAAAAAAGGTGTACAAATCATATCAAACTATGCCAGACTCACCTAAATTACTTCGGCTACTCTAAATCATCACCAACTAACCCTTACCACAACAAACTAAACCCAATCACTTTTAAATTACAAAAAAATGCTACTAACCATAGCAAACTATGCCAAACTCACCTAAATTACTTCGGCTATCAAAAATTACCCCCAACTACACTTTACAGCAACAAACTAAGCCTAATCACTTTAAAATTACAAAAAAATGCTTAAAATCATAACAAACTATACCAGAATCACATAAATTACTTTGGTTACCGTAAATCACCCCCAACTATCCCTTAACACAACAAACCAAATCATATCATCTTAAAATTACAAAAAAAGGTGTACAAATCATAACAAACTATGCCAGACTCACCTAAATTACTTCGGCTACTCTAAATCATCACCAACTAATCCTTACCACAACCAACTAAACCCAATCCCTTTTAAATTACAAAAAAATGCTACTAACCATATCTAACTATGCCAAACTCACCTAGATTAGTTCGGCTATTAAAATCACCCCCAACTACACTTTACAGCAACAAACTAAGCCCAATCACTTTAAAATTACAAAAAAATGCTAAAAAATCATAACAAACTATACTAGAATCACCTAAATTACTTCGGCTACCGTAAATCACCCCCAACTATCTCTTACCACAACAAACCAAACCATATCATCTTAAAATTACAAAAAAAGGTGCACAAATCATAACAAACTATGCCAGACTCACCTAAATTACTTCGGCTACTCTAAATCATCACCAACTATTCCTTACCACAACCAACTAAACCCAATCCCTTTTAAATTACAAAAAAATGCTACTAACCATAGCAAACTATGCCAAACTCACCTAAATTACTTCGGCTATCAAAAATTACCCCCAACTACACTTTACAGCAACAAACTAAGCCTAATCACTTTAAAATTACAAAAAAATGCTTAAAATCATAACAAACTATACCAGAATCACATAAATTACTTTGGTTACCGTAAATCACCCCCAACTATCCCTTAACACAACAAACCAAATCATATCATCTTAAAATTACAAAAAAAAGGTGTACAAATCATAACAAACTATGCCAGACTCACCTAAATTACTTCGGCTACTCTAAATCATCACCAACTAACCCTTTCCACAACAACCTAAACCCAATCACTTTTAAATTACAAAAAAATGCTACTAACCATAGCAAACTATGCCAAACTCACCTCAATTACTTGGGCTATCAAAAATCACCCCCAACTACACTTTACAGCAACAAACTAAGCCCAATCACTTTAAAATTACAAAAAAATACTAAAAAATCATAACGAACTATACTAGAATCACCTAAATTACTTCGGCTACCGTAAATCACCCCCAACTATCCCTTACCACAACAAACCAAACCATATCATCTTAAAATTACAAAAAAAGGTGCACAAATCATAACAAACTATGCCAGACTCACCTAAATTACTTCGGCTACTCTAAATCATCACCAACTAATCCTTACCACAACCAACTAAACCCAATCCCTTTTAAATTACTAAAAAATGCTACTAACCATAGCAAACTATGCCAAACTCACCTAAATTACTTCGGCTATCAAAAATTACCCCCAACTACACTTTACAGCAACAAACTAAGCCTAATCACTTTCAAATTACAAAAAAATGCTTAAAATCATAACAAACTATACCAGAATCACCTAAATTACTTCGGCTACCGTAAATCACCCCCAACTATCCCTTAACACAACAAACCAAACCATATCATCTTAAAATTACAAAAAAAGGTGTACAAATCATATCAAACTATGCCAGACTCACCTAAATTACTTCGGCTACTCTAAATCATCACCAACTAACCCTTACCACAACAAACTAAACCCAATCACTTTTAAGTTACAAAAAAATGCTACTAACCATAGCAAACTATGCCAAACTCACCTAAATTACTTCGGCTATCAAAAATCACCCCCAACTACACTTTACAGCAACAAACTAAGCCTAATCACTTTAAAATTACAAAAAAATGCTAAAAATCATAACAAACTATACCAGAATCACCTAAATTACTTCGGCTACCGTAAATCACCCCCAACTATCCCTTACCACAACAAACCAAACCATATCATCTTAAAATTACAAAAAATGGTGTACAAATCATAACAAACTATGCCAGACTCACCTAAATTACTTCGGCTACTCTAAATCATCACCAACTAACCCTTACCACAACAAACTAAGCCCAATCACTTTTAAATTACAAAAAAATGCTACTAACCATAGCAAACTATGCCAAACTCACCTAAAATACTTCGGCTATCAAAAATTACCCCCAACTACACTTTACAGCAACAAACTAAGCCTAATCACTTTAAAATTACAAAAAAATGCTTAAAATCATAACAAACTATACCAGAATCACCTAAATTACTTCGGCTACCGTAAATCACCCCCAACTATCCCTTAACACAACAAACCAAACCATATCATCTTAAAATTACAAAAAAAGGTGTACAAATCATAACAAACTATGCCAGACTCACCTAAATTACTTCGGCTACTCTAAATCATTACCAACTAACCCTTACCACAACAAACTAAACCCAATCACTTTTAAACTACAAAAAAATGCTACTAACTATAGCAAACTATGTCAAACTCACCTAAATTACTTCGGCTATCAAAAATCACCCCCAACTACACTTTACAGCAACAAACTAAGCCCAATCACTTTAAAATTACAAAAAAATGTTAAAAATCATAACAAACTATACCAGAATCACCTAAATTACTTCGGCTACCGTAAAACACCCCCAACTATCCCTTACCACAACAAACCAAACCATATCATCTTAAAATTACAAAAAAAGGTGTACAAATCATAACAAACTATGCCAGACTCACCTAAATTACTTCGGCTACTCTAAATCATCACCAACTAACCCGTACCACAACAAACTAAACCCAATCACTTTTAAATTACAAAAAAATGCTACTAACCATAGCAAACTATGCCAAACTCACCTAAATTAGTTTGGCTATCAAAAATCACCCCCAACTACACTTTACAGCAACAAACTAAGCCCAATCAATTTAAAATTACAAAAAAATGCTAAAAATCATAACAAACTATACCAGAATCACCTAAATTACTTCGGCTACCGTAAATCACCCCCAACTATCCCTTACCACAACAAACCAAACCATATCATCTTAAAATTACAAAAAAAGGTGTACAAATCATAACAAGCTATGCCAGACTTTCCTAAATTACTTCAGCTACTCTAAATCATCACCAACTAACCCTTACCACAACAAACTAAACCCAATCACTTTTAAATTACAAAAAAATGCTACTAACCATAGCAAGCTATGCCAAACTCACCTAAATTACTTCGGCTATCAAAAATCACCCCCAACTACACTTTACAGCAACAAACTAAGCCCAATCATTTTAAAATTACAAAAAAATGCTAAAAAATCATAACAAACTATACTAGAATCACCTAAATTACTTCGGCAACCGTAAATCACCCCCAACTATCCCTTACCACAACAAACCAAACCATATCATCTTAAAATTACAAAAAAAGGTGCACAAATCATAACAAACTATGCCAGACTCACCTAAATTACTTCGGCTACTCTAAATCATCACCAACTATTCCTTACCACAACCAACTAAACCCAATCCCTTTTAAATTACAAAAAAATGCTACTAACCATAGCAAACTATGCCAAACTCACCTAAATTACTTCGGCTATCAAAAATTACCCCCAACTACACTTTACAGCAACAAACTAAGCCTAATCACTTTAAAATTACAAAAAAATGCTTAAAATCATAACAAACTATACCAGAATCACCTAAATTACTTCGGTTACCGTAAATCACCCCCAACTATCCCTTAACACAACAAACCAAATCATATCATCTTAAAATTACAAAAAAATGTGTACAAATCATAACAAACTATGCCAGACTCACCTAAATTACTTCGGCTACTCTAAATCATCACCAACTAACCCTTTCCACAACAACCTAAACCCAATCACTTTTAAATTACAAAAAAATGCTACTAACCATAGCAAACTATGCCAAACTCACCTAAATTACTTCGGCTATCAAAAATCACCCCCAACTACACTTTACAGCAACAAACTAAGCCCAATCACTTTAAAATTACAAAAAAATGCTAAAAAATCATAACAAACTATACTAGAATCACCTAAATTACTTCGGCTACCGTAAATCACCCCCAACTATCCCTTACCACAACAAACCAAACCATATCATCTTAAAATTACAAAAAAAGGTGTAAAAATCATAACAAACTATGCCAGACTCACCTAAATTACTTCAGCTACACTAAATCATCACCAACTAACCCTTACCACAACAAACTAAACCCAATCACTTTTAAATTACAAAAAAATGCTACTAACCATAGCAAACTATGCCAAACTCACCTAAATTACTTTGGCTATCAAAAATCACCCCCAACTACACTTTACAGCAACAAACTAAGCCTAATCACTTTAAAATTACAAAAAAATGCTAAAAATCATAACAAACTATACCAGAATCACCTAAATTACTTCGGCTACCGTAAATCACCCCCAACTATTTCTTAACACAACAAACCAAACCATATCATCTTAAAATTACAAAAAAAGGTGTACAAATCATAACAAACTATGCCAGACTCACCTAAATTACTTCGGCTACTCTAAATCATCACCAACTAACCCTTTCCACAACAACCTAAACCCAATCACTTTTAAATTACAAAAAAATGCTACTAACCATAGCAAACAATGCCAAACACACCTAAATTAGTTCGGCTATCAAAAATCACCCCCAACTACACTTTACAGCAACAAACTAAGCCCAATCAATTTAAAATTACAAAAACATTCTAAAAATCATTACAAACTATACCAGAATCACCTAAATTACTTCGGCTACCGTAAATCACCCCCAACTATCCCTTACCACAACAAACCAAACCATATCATTTTAAAATTACAAAAAAAAGTGTACAAATCATAACAAACTATGCCAGACTCACCTAAATTACTTCGGCTACTCTAAATCATCACCAACCAACCCTTACCACAACAAACTAAACCCAATCAGTTTAAATTACAAAAAAATGCTACTAATTATAGCAAATTATGCCAAACTCACCTAAATTACTTCGGCTATCAAAAATCACCCCCAACTACACTTTACAGCAACAAACTAAGCCTAATCACTTTAAAATTACAAAAAAATGGTAAAAATCATAACAAACTATACCAGAATTACCTAAATTACTTCGGCTACCGTAAAACACCCCCAACTATCCCTTACCACAACAAACCAAACCATATCATCTTAAAATTACAAAAAAAGGTGTACAAATCATAACAAATTTGCCAGACTCACCTAAATTACTTCGGCTACTCTAAATCATCACCAACTAACAATTACCACAACAAACTAACCCCAATCACTTTTAAATTACAAAAAAATGCTACTAACCATAGCAAACTATGCCAAACTCACCTAAATTAGTTTGGCTATCAAAAATCACCCCCAACTACACTTTACAGCAACAAACTAAGCCCAATCACTTTAAAATTACAAAAAAATGCTAAAAATCATAACAAACTATACCAGAATCACCAAAATTACTTCGGCTACCGTAAATCACCCCCAACTATCCCTTACCACAACAAACCAAACCATATCATCTTAAAATTACAAAAAAAAGTGTACAAATCATAACAAACTATGCCAGACTCACCTAAATTACTTCGGCTACTCTAAATCATCACCAACTAACCCTTACCACAACAAACTAAACCCAATCACTTTTAAATTACAAAAAAATGCTACTAACCATAGCAAACTATGCCAAACTCACCTAAATTACTTCGGCTATCAAAAATCACCCCCAACTACACTTTACAGCAACAAACTAAACCCAATCACTTTAAAATTACAAAAAAATGCTAAAAAATCATAACAAACTATACTAGAATCACCTAAATTACTTCGGCTACCGTAAATCACCCCCAACTATCCCTTACCACAACAAACCAAACCATATCATCTTAAAATTACAAAAAAAGGTGCACAAATCATAACAAACTATGCCAGACTCACCTAAATTACTTCGGCTACTCTAAATCATCACCAACTAATCCTTACCACAACCAACTAAACCCAATCCCTTTTAAATTACAAAAAAATGCTACTAACCATAGCAAACTATGCCAAACTCACCTAAATTACTTCGGCTATCAAAAATTACCCCCAACTACACTTTACAGCAACAAACTAAGCCTAATCACTTTAAAATTACAAAAGAATGCTTAAAATCATAACAAACTATACCAGAATCACCTAAATTACTTCGGCTACCGTAAATCACCCCCAACTATCCCTTACCACAACAAACCAAACCATATCATCTTAAAATTACAAAAAAAAGTGTACAAATCATAACAAACTATGCCAGACTCACCTAAATTACTTCGGCTACTCTAAATCATCACCAACTAACCCTTACCACAACAAACTAAACCCAATCACTTTTAAATTAAAAAAAAATGCTACTAACCATAGCAAACTATGCCAAATTCACCTAAATTACTTCGGCTATCAAAAATCACCCCCAACTACACTTTACAGCAACAAACTAAGACCAATCACTTTAAAATTTGAAAAAAATGCTAAAAATCATAACAAACTATGCCAGACTTACCTAAATTACTTCGGCTACTCTAAATTATCTCCAACTATCCTTTACCACAACAAACCAAACCATATCATCTTAAAATTACAAAAAAAGGTGCACAAATTATAACAAACTATGCCAGACTCACCTAAATTACTTCGGCTACTCTAAATCATCATCAACTAACCCTTACCACAACCAACTACACCCAATCACTTTTAAATTACAAAAAAATGCTACTAACCATAGCAAACTATGCCAAACTTACCAAAATTACTTCGGCTATCAAAAATCACCCCCAACTACACTTTACAGCAACAAACTAAGCCCAATCACATTAAAATTACAAAAAAATGCTAAAAAATCATAACAAATTATACTAGAATCACCTAAATTACTTCGGCTACCGTAAATCACCCCCAACTATCCCTTACCACAACAAACCAAACCAAATCATCTTAAAATTACAAAAAAGGTGCACAAATCATAACAAACTATGCCAGACTCACCTAAATTACTTCGGCTACTCTAAATCACCCCCAACTATCCCTTACCACAACAAACCAAACCATATCATCTTAAAATTACAAAAAATGGTGTACAAATCATAACAAACTATGCCAGACTCACCTAAATTACTTCGGCTATCAAAAATCACCCCAACTACATTTTACAGCAACAAACTAAGCCCAATCATTTTAAAATTACAAAAAAATGCTAAAAATCATAACAAACTATACCAGAATCACCTAAATTACTTCGGTTTCCGTAAAACACCCCCAACTATCCCTTACCACAACAAACCAAACCATATCATCTTAAAATTACAAAAAAAAGGTGCACAAATCATAACAAACTATGCCAGACTCACCTAAATTACTTCGGCTACTCTAAATCATCACCAACTAACCCTTACCACAACAAACTAAACCCAATCACTTTTAAATTACAAAAAAATGCTACTAACCATAGCAAACTATGCCAAACTCACCTAAATTACTTCGGCTATCAAAAAGCACCCCCAACTACACTTTACAGCAACAAACTAAGCCCAATCACTTTAAAATTACAAAAAAATGCTAAAAAATCATAACAAACTATACTAGAATCACCTAAATTACTTCGGCTACCGTAAATCACCCCCAACTATCCCTTACCACAACAAACCAAACCATATCATCTTAAAATTACAAAAAAGGTGCACAAATCATAACAAACTATGCCAGACTCACCTAAATTACTTCGGCTACTCTAAATCATCACCAACTAATCCTTACCACAACCAACTAAACCCAATCCCTTTTAAATTACAAAAAAATGCTACTAACCATAGCAAACTATGCCAAACTCACCTAAATTACTTCGGCTATCAAAAATTACCCCCAACTACACTTTACAGCAACAAACTAAGCCTAATCACTTTAAAATTACAAAAAAATGCTTAAAATCATAACAAACTATACCAGAATCACTTAAATTACTTCGGCTACCGTAAATCACCCCCAACTATCCCTTACCACAACAAACCAAACCATATCATCTTAAAATTACAAAAAAAAGTGTACAAATCATAACAAACTATGCCAGACTCACCTAAATTACTTCGGCTACTCTAAATCATCACCAACTAACCCTTACCACAACAAACTAAACCCAATCACTTTTAAATTACAAAAAAATGCTACTAACCATAGCAAACTATGCCAAACTCACCTAAATTACTTCGGCTATCAAAAATCACCCCCAACTACACTTTACAGCAACAAACTAAGCCTAATCACTTTAAAATTACTAAAGAATGCTTAAAATCATAACAAACTATACTAGAATCACCTAAATTACTTCGGCTACCGTAAATCACCCCCAACTATCCCTTACCACAACAAACCAAACCATATCATCTTAAAATTACAAAAAAGGTGCACAAATCATAACAAACTATGCCAGACTCACCTAAATTACTTCGGCTACTCTAAATCATCACCAACTAATCCTTACCACAACCAACTAAACCCAATCCCTTTTAAATTACAAAAAAATGCTACTAACCATAGCAAACTATGCCAAACTCACCTAAATTACTTCGGCTATCAAAAATTACCCCCAACTACACTTTACAGCAACAAACTAAGCCTAATCACTTTAAAATTACAAAAAAATGCTTAAAATCATAACAAACTATACCAGAATCACTTAAATTACTTCGGCTACCGTAAATCACCCCCAACTATCCCTTACCACAACAAACCAAACCATATCATCTTAAAATTACAAAAAAAAGTGTACAAATCATAACAAACTATGCCAGACTCACCTAAATTACTTCGGCTACTCTAAATCATCACCAACTAACCCTTACCACAACAAACTAAACCCAATCACTTTTAAATTACAAAAAAATGCTACTAACCATAGCAAACTATGCCAAATTCACCTAAATTACTTCGGCTATCAAAAATCACCCCCAACTACACTTTACAGCAACAAACTAAGACCAATCATTTTAAAATTACAAAAAAATGCTAAAAATCATAACAAACTATACCAGAATCACCTAAATTACTTCGGTTTCCGTAAAACACCCCCAACTATCCCTTACCACAACAAACCAAACCATATCATCTTAAAATTACAAAAAAAGTGTACAAATCATAACAAACTATGCCAGACTCACCTAAATTACTTCGGCTACTCTAAATCATCACCAACTAACCCTTACCACTACAAACTAAACCCAATCACTTTTAAATTACAAAAAAATGCTACTAACCATAGCTAACTATGCCAAACTCACCTAAATTACTTCTTCTATCAAAAATCACCCCCAACTACACTTTACAGCAACAAACTAAGCCCAATCAGTTTAAAATTACAAAAAAATTCTAAAAATCATAACAAACTATACCAGAATCACCTAAATTACTTCGGCTACCGTAAATCACACCCAACTATCCCTTACCACAACAAACCAAACCATATCATCTTAAAATTACAAAAAAAGGTGTAGAAAATCATAACAAACTATGCCACACTCACCTAAATTACTTCGGCTACTCTAAATCATCACCAACTAACCCTTACAACAACAAACTAAATCCAATCACTTTTAAAATACAAAAAAATGCTGCTAACCATAGCAAACTATGCCAAACTCACCTAAATTACTTCGGCTATCAAGAATCACCCCCAACTACACTTTACAGCAACAAACTAAGCCCAATCACTTTAAAATTACAAAAAAATGCTAAAAATCATAACAAACTATACCAGAATCACCTAAATTACTTCGACTACCGTAAATCACCCCCAATTATCCCTTACCACAACAAACCAAACCATATCACCTTAAAATTACAAAAAAAGGTGTACAAATCATAACAAACTATGCCAGACTCACCTAAATTACTTCAGCTACTCTAAATCATCACCAACTAACCCTTACAACAACAAACTAAATCCAATCACTTTTAAATTACAAAAAAATGCTGCTAACCATAGCAAACTATGCCAAACTCACTTAAATTACTTCGTCTATCAAAAATCACCCCCAACTACACTTTACAGCAACAAACTAAGCCCAATCACTTTAAAATTACAAAAAAATGCTAAAAATCATAACAAACTATACCAGAATCACCTAAATTACTTCGGCTACCGTAAATCACCCCCAACTATCCCTTACCACAACAAACCAAATCATATCTTAATATTACAAAAAAAGGTGTACAAATCATAACAAACTATGCCAGACTCACCTAAATTACTTCGGCTACTCTAAATCTTCATCAACTAACCCTTACCACAACAAACTAAACCCAATCACTTTTAAATTACAAAAAAATGTTACTAACCATAGCAAACTATGCCAAACACACCTAAATTACTTCGGCTATCAAAAATCACCCCCAACTACACTTTACAGCAACAAACTAAGCCCAATCACTTTAAAATTACAAAAAAATGCTAAATATCATAACAAACTATACCAGAATCACCTAAATTACTTCGGCTAATGTAAATCACCCCCAACTATTCCTTACCACAACAAACCAAACGATATCATTTTAAAATTACAAAAAAAGGAGTACAAATCATAACAAAATATGCCAGACTCTCCTAAATTACTTCGGCTACTCTAAATCATCACCAACTAACCCTTACCACAACAAACTAAACCCAATCACTTTTAAATTACAAAAAAATGCTACTAACCATAGCAAACTATGCCAAACTCACCTAAATTACTTCGGCTATCAAAAATCACCCCCAACTACACTTTACAGCAACAAACTAAGCCCAGTCACTTTAAAATTACAAAAAAATGTTAAAAATCATAACAAACTATACCAGAATCACCTAAATTACTTTGGCTACCGTAAATCACCCCCAACTATCCCTTACCACAACAAACCAAACTATATCATCTTAAAGTTACAAAAAAAGGTGTACAAATCATAACAAACTATGCCAGACTCACCTAAATTACTTCGGCTACTCTAAATCATCACCAACTAACCCTTACCACAACAAACTAAACCCAATCACTTTTAAACTACAAAAAAATGCTACTAACCATAGCAAACTATGCCAAACTCACCTAAATAACTTCGGCTATCAAAAATTACCCCCAACTACACTTTACAGCAACAAACTAAGCCCAATCATTTTAAAATTACAAAAAAATGCTAAAAATCATAACAAACTATACCAGAATCACCTAAATCACTTCGGCTACCGTAAATCACCCCCAACTATCCCTTACCACAACAAACCAAACTATATCATCTTAAAATTTCAAAAAAAGTGTACAAATCATAACAAACTATGCCAGACTCACCTAAATTACTTCGGCTACTCTAAATCATCACCAACTAACCCTTACCACAACAAACTAAACCCAATCACTTTTAAATTACAAAAAAATGCTACTAACCATAGCAAACTATGCCAAACTCACCTAAATTACTTCGGCTGTTAAAAATCACCCCCAACTACACTTTACAGCAACAAACTAAGCCCAATCACTTTAAAATTTGAAAAAAATGCTAAAAATCATAACAAACTATGCCAGACTTACCTAAATTACTTCGGCTACTCTAAATCATCCCCAACTATCCTTTACCACAACAAACCAAACCATATCATCTTAAAATTACAAAAAAAGGTGCACAAATCATAACAAACTATGCCAGACTCACCTAAATTACTTCGGCTACTCTAAATCATCACCAACTAACCCTTACCACAACCAACTAAACCCAATCACTTTTAAATTACAAAAAAATGCTACTAACCATAGCAAACTATGCCAAACTTACCTAAATAACTTCGGCTATCAAAAATCACCCCCAACTACACTTTACAGCAACAAACTAAGCCCAATCACTTTAAAATTACAAAAAAATGCAAAAAAATCATAACAAATTATACTAGAATCAACTAAATTACTTCGGCTACCGTAAATCACCCCCAACTATCCCTTACCACAACAAACCAAACCAAATCATCTTAAAATTACAAAAAAGGTGCACAAATCATAACAAACTATGCCAGACTCACCTAAATTATTTCGGCTACTCTAAATCACCCCCAACTATCCCTTACCACAGCAAACCAAACCATATCATCTTAAAATTACAAAAAAAGGTGTACAAATCATAACAAACTATGCCAGACTCACCTAAATTACTTCGGCTACTCTAAATCATCACCAAATAACCCTTACCACAACAAACTAAACCTAATCACTTTTAAATTACAAAAAAATGCTACTAAAAATAGCAAACAATGCCAAACTCACCTAAATTACTTCGGCTATTAAAAATCACCCCCAACTACACTTTACAGCAACGAACTAAGCCCAATCACTTTAAAATTACAAAAAAATGCTAAAAATCATAACAAACTATACCAGAATCACTTAAATTACTTCGGCTATCGTAAATCACCCCCAACTATCCCTTACCACAACAAACCAAACCATATCATCTTAAAATTACAAAAAATGGTGTACAAATCATAACAAACTATGCCAGACTCACCTAAATTACTTCGGCTACACTAAATCATTACCAACTAACCCTTACCACAACAAACTAAACCCAATCACTTTTAAATTACAACAAAATGCTACTAACCATAGCAAACTATGCCAAACTCACCTAAATTACTTCGGCTATCAAAAATCACCCCCAACTACACTTTACAGCAACAAACTAAACCCAATCACTTTAAAATTACAAAAAAATGTTAAAAATCATAACAAACTATACCAGAATCACCTAAATTACTTCGGCTACCGTAAATCACACCCAACTACCCCTTACCACAACAAACCAAACCATATCATCTTAAAATTACAAAAAAAGGTGTAGAAAATCATAACAAACTATGCCACACTCACCTAAATTACTTCGGCTACTCTAAATCATCACCAACTAACCCTTACCACAACAACCTAAACCCAATCACTTTTAAATTACAAAAAAATGCTACTAACCATAGCAAACTATGCCAAACTCACCTAAATTACTTCGGCTATCAAAAATCACCCCCAACTACACTTTACAGCAACAAACTAAGCCCAATCACTTTAAAATTACAAAAAAATGCTAAAAATCATAACAAACTATACCAGAATCACCTAAATTACTTCGGCTACCGTAAATCACCCCCAACTATCCCTTACCACAACAAACCAAACCATATCATCTTATAATTACAAAAAAAGGTGTACAAATCATAACAAACAATGCCAGACTTACCTAAATTACTTCGGCAACTTTAAATCATCACCAACTAACCCTTACCACAACAAACTAAACCCAATCACTTTTAAATTACAAAAAAATGCTACTAACCATTAAACCCAATTACTTTTAAATTACAAAAAAATGCTACTAACCATAGCAAACTATGCCAAACTCACCTAAATTACTTCGGCTATCAAAAATCACCCCCAACTACACTTTACGACAACAAACTAAGCCCAATCACTTTAAAATTACAAAAAAATGCTAAAAATCATAACAAACTATACCAGAATCACCTAAATTACTTCGGCTACCGTAAATCACCCCCAACTATCCCTTACCACAACAAACCAAAACATATCATCTTAAAATTACAAAAAAAGGTGTACAAATCATAACAAACTATGCCAGACTCACCTAAATTACTTCGGCTACTCTAAATCATCACCAACTAACCCTTACCACAACAAACTAAACCCAATCAATTTAAATTATAAAAAAATGCTACTAACCATAGCAAACTATGACAAACTCATCTAAATAACTTCGGTTATCAAAAATCACCCTCAACTACACTTTACTGCAACAAACTAAGCCCAATCATTTTAAAATTACAAAAAACTGCTAAAAATCATAACAAACTATACCAGAATCACCTAAATTACTTCGGCAACCGTAAATCACCGCCAACTATCCCTTACTACAACAAACCAAACCATATCATCTTAAAATTACAAAAAAAGGTGTACAAATCATAACAAACAATGCCAGACTCACCTAAATTACTTCGGCTACTCTAAATCATCACCAACTAACCCTTACCACAACAAACTAAACCCAATCACTTTTAAATTACAAAAAAATGCTACTAACCATAGCAAACTATGCCAAACTCACCTAAATTACTTCGGCTATCAAAAATCAACCCCAACTGCACTTTACAGCAACAAACTAAGCCCAATCACTTTATAATTACAAAAAAATGCTAAAAATCATAACAAACTATACCAGAATCACCTAAATTACTTCGGCTACCGTAAATCACCCCCAACTATCCCTTACCACAACAAACCAAACCATATCATCTTAAAATTACAAAAAAAGGTGTACAAATCATAACAAACTATACCAGAATCACCTAAATTACTTCGGCTACCGTAAATCACCCCCAACTATCCCTTACCACAACAAACCAAACCATATTATCTTATAATTACAAAAAAAGGTGTACAAATCATAACAAACTATGCCAGACTCACCTAAATTACTTCGGCTACTCTAAATCATCACCAACTAACCCTTACCACAACAAACTAAACCCAATCACTTTTAAATTACACAAGAATGCTACTAACCATAGCAAACTATGCCAAACTCACCTAAATTACTTCGGCTATCAAAAATCAACCCCAACTGCACTTTACAGCAACAAACTAAGCCCAATCACTTTATAATTACAAAAAAATGCTAAAAATCATAACAAACTATACCAGAATCACCTAAATTACTTCGGCTACCGTAAATCACCCCCAACTATCCCTTACCACAACAAACCAAACCATATCATCTTAAAATTACAAAAAAAGGTGTACAAATCATAACAAACTATGCCAGACTCTCCTAAATTACTTCGGCTACCGTAAATCACCCCCACCTATCCCTTACCACAACAAACCAAACCATATCATCTTAAAATTACAAAAAAAGGTGTACAAATCATAACAAACTATGCCAGACTCACCTAAATTACTTCGGCTACACTACATCATCACCAACTAACCCTTACCACAACAAACTAAACCCAATCACTTTTAAATTACAAAAAAATGCTACTAACCATAGCAAACTATGCCAAACTTACCTAAATTACTTCGGCTATCAAAAATCACCCCCAACTACACTTTACAGCAACAAACTAAGCCCAATCACTTTAAAATTACAAAAAAATGCTAAAAATCATAACAAACTATACCAGAATTACCTAAATTACTTCGGCTACCGTAAATCACCCCCAACTATCCCTTACCACAACAAACCAAACCATATCATCTTAAAATTACAAAAAAAGGTGTACAAATCATAACAAACTATGCCAGACTCACCTAAATTACTTCGACTACTCTAAATCATCACCAACTAACCCTTACCACAACAAACTAAACCCAATCACTTTTAAATTACAAAAAAATGCTACTAACCATAGCAAACTATACCAAACTCACCTAAATTACTTCGGCTATCAAAAATAACCCCCACCTACACCTTACAGCAACAAACTAAGCCCAATCACTTTAAAATTACAAAAAAATGCTAAAAATCATAACAAACTATACCAGAATCACCTAAATTACTTCGGCTACCGTAAATCACCCCCAACTATCCCTTACCACAACAAACCAAACCATATCATCTTAAAATTACAAAAAAGGTGTACAAATCATAACAAACTATGGCAGACTCACCTAAATTACTTCGGCTACTCTAAATCATCACCAACTAACCCTTACCACAACAAACTAAACCCAATCATTTTTAAATTACAAAAAAATGCTACTAACCATAGCAAACTATGCCAAACTCACCTAAATGACTTCGGCTATTAAAAATCAACCCCAACTACACTTTACAGCAACAAACTAAGCCCAATCACTTTGAAATTACAAAAAAATGCTAAAAATCATAACAAACTATACCAGAATCACCTAAATTACTTCGGCTACCGTAAATCACCCCCAACTATCCCTTACCACAACAAACCAAACCATATCATCTTAAAATTACAAAAAAAGGTGTACAAATCATAACAAACTATGCCAGACTCACCTAAATTTCTTTGGCTACTCTAAATCATCAATAACTAAACCTTACCACAACAAACTAAACCCAATCACTTTTAAATTACAAAAAAATACTACTAACCATAGCAAACTATTCCAAACTCACCTAAATTACTTCGGCTATCAAAAATTACCCCCAACTACACTTTACAGCAACAAAATAAGCCCAATCACTTTAAATTTACAAAAAAATGCTAAAAATCATAACAAACTATACCAGAATCACCTAAATTACTTCGGCTACCGTAAATCACCCCCAACTGTCCCTTACCACAACAAACCAAACCATATTATCATAAAATTACAAAAAAAGGTGTACAAATCATAACAAACTATGCCAGACTCACCTAAATTACTTCGGCTACACTAAATCATCACCAACTAACCCTTACCACAACAAACTAAACCCAATCACTTTTAAATTACACAAGAATGCTACTAACCATAGCAAACTATGCCAAACTCACCTAAATTACTTCGGCTATTTAAAATCAACCCCAACTACACTTTACAGCAACAAACTAAGCCTAATCACTTTATAATTACAAAAAAATGCTAAAAATCATAACAAACTATACCAGAATCACCTAAATTACTTCGGCTACCGTAAATCACCCCCAACTATCCCTTACCACAACAAACCAAACCACATCTTAAAATTACAAAAAAAGGTGTACAAATCATAACAAACTGTGCCAGACTCACCTAAATTACTTCGGCTACTCTAAATCATCACCAACTAACCCTTACCACAACAAACTAAACCCAATCACTTTTAAATTACAAAAAAATGCTACTAACCATAGCAAACTATGCCAAACTTACCTAAATTACTTCGGCTATCAAAAATCACCCCCAACTGCACTTTACAGCAACAAACTAAGCCCAATCACTTTAAAATTACAAAAAAATGCTAAAAATCATAACAAACTATACAAGAATCACCTAAATTACTTCGGCTAGCGTAAATCACTTCCAACTATCCCTAAGCACAACAAACCAAACCATATCATCTTAAAATTAAAAAAAAGGTGTACAAATCATAACAAACTATGCCAGACTCACCTAAATTACTTCGGCTACTCTAAATCATCACCAAATAACCCTTACCACAACAAACTAAACCCAATCACTTTTAATTACAAAAAAATGCTGCTAACCAAAGCAAACTATGCCAAACTCACCTAAATTACTTTGGCTATCAAAAATCACCCCCAACTACACTTTACAGCAACAAACTAAGCCCAATCACTTTAAAATTACAAAAAATGCTAAAAATCATAACAAACTATACCAGAATCACCTAAATTACTTCGGTTACCGTAAATCACCCCCAACTATCCCTTACCACAACAAACCAAACCATATTATCTTATAATTACAAAAAAAGGTGTACAAATCATAACAAACTATGCCAGACTCACCTAAATTACTTCGGCTACTCTACATCATCACCAACTAACCCTTACCACAACAAACTAAACCCAATCACTTTTAAATTACAAAAAAATGCTACTAACCATAGCAAACTATGCCAAACTTACCTAAATTACTTCGGCTATCAAAAATCACCCCCAACTACACTTTACAGCAACAAACTAAGCCCAATCACTTTAAAATTACAAAAAAATGCTAAAAATCATAACAAACTATACAAGAATCACCTAAATTACTTCGGCTACCGTAAATCACTTCCAACTATCCCTAAGCACAACAAACCAAACCATATCATCTTAAAATTAAAAAAAAGGTGTACAAATCATAACAAACTATGCCAGACTCACCTAAATTACTTCGGCTACTCTAAATCATCACCAAATAACCCTTACCACAACAAACTAAACCCAATCACTTTTAATTACAAAAAAATGCTGCTAACCATAGCAAACTATGCCAAACTCACCTAAATTACTTTGGCTATCAAAAATCACCCCCAACTACACTTTACAGCAACAAACTAAGCCCAATCACTTTAAAATTACAAAAAATGCTAAAAATCATAACAAACTATACCAGAATCACCTAAATTACTTCGGCTACCGTAAATCACCCCCAACTATCCCTTACCACAACAAACCAAACCATATCATCTTAAAATTACAAAAAAAGGTGTACAAATCATAACAAACTATGCCAGACTCACCTAAATTACTTCGGCTACTCTAAATCATCACCTACTAACCCTTACCACAACAAACTAAACCCAATCACTTTTAAATTACAAAAAAATGCTACTAACCATAGCAAACTATGACAAACTCAACTCAATTACTTCGGCTATCAAAAATCACCCCCAACTACACTTTTCAGCAACAAAGTAAGCCCAATCACTTTAAAATTACAAAAAAATGCTAAAAATCATAACAAACTATACCAGAATCACCTAAATTACTTCGGCTACCTTAAATCACCCCCAACTATCCCTTACCACAACAAACCAAACCATATCATCTTAAAATTACAAAAAAAGGTGTACAAATCATAACAAACTATGCCAGACTCACCTAAATTACTTCGGCTACTCTAAATCATCACCTACTAACCCTTACCACAACAAACAAAACCCAATCACTTTTAAGTTACAAAAAAATGCTACTAACCATAGCAAACTATGCCAAACTCACCTAAATTACTTCGGCTATCAAAAATCACCCCCAACTACACTTTACAGCAACAAACTAAGCCTAATCACTTTAAAATTACAAAAAAATGCTAAAAATCATAACAAACTATACCAGAATCACCTAAATTACTTCGGCTACCGTAAATCACCCCCAACTATCCCTTACCACAACAAACCAAACCATATCATCTTAAAATTACAAAAAATGGTGTACAAATCATAACAAACTATGCCAGACTCACCTAAATTACTTCGGCTACTCTAAATCATCACCAACTAACACTTACGACAACAAACTAAACTCAATCACTTTTAAATTAAAAAAAAAAGCTACTAACCATAGCAAACTATGCCAAACTCACCTAAATTACTTTGGCTATCAAAAATCACCCCCAACTACACTTTACAGCAACAAACTAAGCCTAATCACTTTAAAATTACAAAAAAATGCTAAAAATCATAACAAACTATACCAGAATCACCTAAATTACTTCGGCTACCGTAAATCACCCCCAACTATCCCTTACCACAACAAACCAAACCATATTATCTTATAATTACAAAAAAAGGTGTACAAATCATAACAAACTATGCCAGACTCACCTAAATTACTTCGGCTACTCTAAATCATCACCAACTAACCCTTACCACAACAAACTAAACCCAATCACTTTTAAATTACACATGAATGCTACTAACCATAGCAAACTATGCCAAACTCACCTAAATTACTTCGGCTATCAAAAATCAACCCCAACTACACTTTACAGCAACAAACTAAGCCCAATCACTTTATAATTACAAAAAAATGCTAAAAATCATAACAAACTATACCAGAATCACCTAAATTACTTCGGCTACCTTAAATCACCCCCAACTATCCCTTACCACAACAAACCAAACCATATCATCTTAAAATTACAAAAAAAGGTGTACAAATCATAACAAACTATGCCAGACTCACCTAAATTACTTCGGCTACTCTAAATCATCACCTACTAACCCTTACCACAACAAACAAAACCCAATCACTTTTAAGTTACAAAAAAATGCTACTAACTATAGCAAACTATGCCAAACTCACCTAAATTACTTCGGCTATCAAAAATCACCCCCAACTACACTTTACAGCAACAAACTAAGCCTAATCACTTTAAAATTACAAAAAAATGCTAAAAATCATAACAAACTATACCAGAATCACCTAAATTACTTCGGCTACCGTAAATCACCCCCAACTATCCCTTACCACAACAAACCAAACCATATTATCTAATAATTACAAAAAAAGGTGTACAAATCATAACAAACTATGCCAGACTCACCTAAATTACTTCGGCTACTCTAAATCATCACCAACTAACCCGTACCACAACAAACTAAACCCAATCACTTTTAAATTACACAAGAATGCTACTAACCATAGCAAACTATGCCAAACTCACCTAAATTACTTCGGCTATCAAAAATCAACCCCAACTACACTTTACAGCAACAAACTAAGCCCAATCACTTTATGATTACAAAAAAATGCTAAAAATCATAACAAACTATACCAGAATCACCTAAATTACTTCGGCTACCGTAAATCACCCCCAACTATCCCTTACCACAACAAACCAAACCATATCATCTTAAAATTACAAAAAAAGGTGTACAAATCATAACAAACTATGCCAGACTCTCCTAAATTACTTCGGCTACCGTAAATCACCCCCACCTATCCCTTACCACAACAAACCAAACCATATCATCTTAAAATTACAAAAAAAGGTGTACAAATCATAACAAACTATGCCAGACTCACCTAAATTACTTCGGCTACTCTACAACATCACCAACTAACCCTTACCACAACAAACTAAACCCAATCACTTTTAAATTACAAAAAAATGCTACTAACCATAGCAAACTATGCCAAACTTACCTAAATTACTTCGGCTATCAAAAATCACCCCCAACTACACTTTACAGCAACAAACTAAGCCCAATCACTTTAAAATTACAAAAAAATGCTAAAAATCATAACAAACTATACAAGAATCACCTAAATTACTTCGGCTACCGTAAATCACTTCCAACTATCCCTAAGCACAACAAACCAAACCATATCATCTTAAAATTACAAAAAAAGGTGTACAAATCATAACAAACTATGCCAGACTCACCTAAATTACTTCGGCTACTCTAAATCATCACCAAATAACCCTTACCACAACAAACTAAACCCAATCACTTTTAATTACAAAAAAATGCTGCTAACCATAGCAAACTATGCCAAACTCACCTAAATTACTTTGGCTATCAAAAATCACCCCCAACTACACTTTACAGCAACAAACTAAGCCCAATCACTTTAAAATTACAAAAAATGCTAAAAATCATAACAAACTATACCAGAATTACCTAAATTACTTCGGCTACCGTAAATCACCCCCAACTATCCCTTACCACAACAAACCAAACCATATCATCTTAAAATTACCAAAAAAAGTGTACAAATCATAACAAACTATGCCAGACTCACCTAAATTACTTCGGCTACTCTAAATCATCACCAACTAACCGTTACCACAACAAACTAAACCCAATCATTTTTAAATTACAAAAAAATGCTACTAACCAAAGCAAACTATGCCAAACTCACTTAAATTACTTCGGCTATCAAAAATCACCCTCAACTACACTTTACAGCTACAAACTAAGCCCAATCACATTAAAATTACAAAAAAATGCTAAAAATCATAACAAACTATACCAGAATCACCTAAATTACTTCGGCTACCGTAAATCACCCCCAACTATCCCTTACCACAACAAACCAAACCATATCATCTTAAAATTACAAAAAAAGGTGTACAAATCATAACAAAATATGCCAGACTCACCTAAATTACTTCGGCTACTCTAAATCATCACCAACTAACCCTTACCACAACAAACTAAACCCAATCACTTTTAAATTACAAAAAAATGCTACTAACCATAGCAAACTATGCCAAACTCACCTAAATTACTTCGGCTATCAAAAATCACCCCCAACTACACTTTTCAGCAACAAAGTAAGCCCAATCACTTTAAAATTACAAAAAAATGCTAAAAATCATAACAAACTATACCAGAATCACCTAAATTACTTCGGCTACCTTAAATCACCCCCAACTATCCCTTACCACAACAAACCAAACCATATCATCTTAAAATTACAAAAAAAGGTGTACAAATCATAACAAACTATGCCAGACTCACCTAAATTACTTCGGCTATCAAAAATCAACCCCAACTACACTTTACAGCAACAAACTAAGCCCAATCACTTTATAATTACAAAAAAATGCTAAAAATCATAACAAACTATACCAGAATCACCTAAATTACTTCGGCTACCTTAAATCACCCCCAACTATCCCTTACCACAACAAACCAAACCATATCATCTTAAAATTACAAAAAAAGGTTTACAAATCATAACAAACTATGCCAGACTCACCTAAATTACTTCGGCTACTCTAAATCATCACCTACTAACCCTTACCACAACAAACAAAACCCAATCACTTTTAAGTTACAAAAAAATGCTACTAACCATAGCAAACTATGCCAAACTCACCTAAATTACTTCGGCTATCAAAAATCACCCCCATCTACACTTTACAGCAACAAACTAAGCCTAATCACTTTAAAATTACAAAAAAATGCTAAAAATCATAACAAACTATACCAGAATCACCTAAATTACTTCGGCTACCGTAAATCACCCCCTACTATCCCTTACCACAACAAACCAAACCATATCATCTTAAAATTAGAAAAAATGGTGTACAAATCATAACAAACTATGCCAGACTCACCTAAATTACTTCGGCTACTCTAAATCATCACCAACTAACACTTACGACAACAAACTAAACTCAATCACTTTTAAATTACAAAAAAAAGCTACTAACCATAGCAAACTATGCCAAACTCACCTAAATTACTTTGGCTATCAAAAATCACCCCCAACTACACTTTACAGCAACAAACTAAGCCTAATCACTTTAAAATTACAAAAAAATGCTAAAAATCATAACAAACTATACCAGAATCACCTAAATTACTTCGGCTACCGTAAATCACCCCCAACTATCCCTTACCACAACAAACCAAACCATATTATCTTATAATTACAAAAAAAGGTGTACAAATCATAACAAACTATGCCAGACTCACCTAAATTACTTCGGCTACTCTAAATCATCACCAACTAACCCTTACCACAACAAACTAAACCCAATCACTTTTAAATTACACAAGAATGCTACTAACCATAGCAAACTATGCCAAACTCACCTAAATTACTTCGGCTATCAAAAATCAACCCCAACTACACTTTACAGCAACAAACTAAGCCCAATCACTTTATAATTACAAAAAAATGCTAAAAATCATAACAAACTATACCAGAATCACCTAAATTACTTCGGCTACCGTAAATCACCCCCAACTATCCCTTACCACAACAAACCAAACCATATCATCTTAAAATTACAAAAAAAGGTGTACAAATCATAACAAACTATGCCAGACTCTCCTAAATTACTTCGGCTACCGTAAATCACCCCCACCTATCCCTTACCACAACAAACCAAACCATATCATCTTAAAATTACAAAAAAAGGTGTACAAATCATAACAAACTATGCCAGACTCACCTAAATTACTTCGGCTACTCTACATCATCACCAACTAACCCTTACCACAACAAACTAAACCCAATCACTTTTAAATTACAAAAAAATGCTACTAACCATAGCAAACTATGCCAAACTTACCTAAATTACTTCGGCTATCAAAAATCACCCCCAACTACACTTTACAGCAACAAACTAAGCCCAATCACTTTAAAATTACAAAAAAATGCTAAAAATTCATAACAAACTATACAAGAATCACCTAAATTACTTCGGCTACCGTAAATCACTTCCAACTATCCCTAAGCACAACAAACCAAACCATATCATCTTAAAATTACAAAAAAAGGTGTACAAGTCATAACAAACTATGCCAGACTCACCTAAATTACTTCGGCTACTCTAAATCATCACCAAATAACCCTTACCACAACAAACTAAACCCAATCACTTTTAATTACAAAAAAATGCTGCTAACCATAGCAAACTATGCCAAACTCACCTAAATTACTTTGGCTATCAAAAATCACCCCCAACTACACTTTACAGCAACAAACTAAGCCCAATCACTTTAAAATTACAAAAAATGCTAAAAATCATAACAAACTATACCAGAATCACCTAAATTACTTCGGCAACCGTAAATCACCCCCAACTATCCCTTACCACAACAAACCAAACCATATCATCTTAAAATTACCAAAAAAAGTGTACAAATCATAACAAACTATGCCAGACTCACCTAAATTACTTCGGCTACTCTAAATCATCACCAACTAACCGTTACCACAACAAACTAAACCCAATCATTTTTAAATTACAAAAAAATGCTACTAACCATAGCAAACTATGCCAAACTCACTTAAATTACTTCGGCTATCAAAAATCACCCTCAACTACACTTTACAGCTACAAACTAAACCCAATCACATTAAAATTACATAAAAATGCTAAAAATCATAACAAACTATACCAGAATCACCTAAATTACTTCGGCTACCGTAAATCACCCCCAACTATCCCTTACCACAACAAACCAAACCATATCATCTTAAAATTACAAAAAAAGGTGTACAAATCATAACAAACTATGCCAGACTCACCTAAATTACTTCGGCTACTCTAAATCATCACCAACTAACCCTTACCACAACAAACTAAACCCAATCACTTTTAAATTACAAAAAAATGCTACTAACCATAGCAAACTATGCCAAACTCACCTAAATTACTTCGGCTATCAAAAATCACCCCCAACTACACTTTTCAGCAACAAAGTAAGCCCAATCACTTTAAAATTACAAAAAAATGCTAAAAATCATAACAAACTATACCAGAATCACCTAAATTACTTCGGCTACCTTAAATCACCCCCAACTATCCCTTACCACAACAAACCAAACCATATCATCTTAAAATTACAAAAAAAAGTGTACAAATCATAACAAACTATGCCAGACTCACCTAAATTACTTCGGCTACTCTAAATCATCACCAACTAACCCTTACCACAACAAACTAAACCCAATCACTTTTAAGTTACAAAAAAATGCTACTAACCATAGCAAACTATGCCAAACTCACCTAAATTAGTTCGGCTATCAAAAATCACCCCCAACTACTCTTTACAGCAACAAACTAAGCCCAATCACTGTAAAATTACAAAAAATGCTAAAAATCATAACAAACTATACCAGAATCACCTAAATTACTTCGGCTACCGTAAATCACCCCCAACTATCCCTTAACACAACAAACCAAACCATATCATCTTAAAATTACAAAAAAAGGTGTACAAATCATAACAAACTATGCCAGACTCACATAAATTACTTCGGCTACTCTAAATCATCACCAACTAACCCTTACCACAACAAACTAAACTCAATCACTTTTAAATTACAAAAAAATGCTACTAACTATAGCAAACTATGTCAAACTCACCTAAATTACTTGGGCTATCAAAAATCACCCCCAACTACACTTTACAGCAACAAACTAAGCCCAATCACTTTAAAATTACAAAAAAATGTTAAAAATCATAACAAACTATACCAGAATCACCTAAATTACTTCGGCTACCGTAAAACACCCCCAACTATCTCTTACCACAACAAACCAAACCATATCATCTTAAAATTACAAAAAAAGGTGTACAAATCATAACAAACTATGCCAGACTCACCTAAATTACTTCGGCTACTCTAAATCATCACCAACTAACCCGTACCACAACAAACTAAACCCAATCACTTTTAAATTACAAAAAAATGCTACTAACCATAGCAAACTATGCCAAACTCACCTAAATTAGTTCGGCTATCAAAAATTACCCCCAACTACACTTTACAGCAACAAACTAAGCCTAATCACTTTAAAATTACAAAAAAATGCTTAAAATCATAACAAACTATACCAGAATCACCTCAATTACTTCGGTTACCGTAAATCACCCCCAACTATCCCTTAACACAACAAACCAAATCATATCATCTTAAAATTACAAAAAAATGTGTACAAATCATAACAAACTATGCCAGACTCACCTAAATTACTTCGGCTACTCTAAATCATCACCAACTAACCCTTTCCACAACAACCTAAACCCAATCACTTTTAAATTACAAAAAAATGCTACTAACCATAGCAAACTATGCCAAACTCACCTAAATTACTTCGGCTATCAAAAATCACCCCCAACTACACTTTACAGCAACAAACTAAGCCCAATCACTTTAAAATTACAAAAAAATGCTAAAAAATCATAACAAACTATACTAGAATCACCTAAATTACTTCGGCTACCGTAAATCACCCCCAACTATCCCTTACCACAACAAACCAAACCATATCATCTTAAAATTACAAAAAAAGGTGTACAAATCATAACAAACTATGCCAGACTCACCTAAATTACTTCAGCTACTCTAAATCATCACCAACTAACCCTTACCACAACAAACTAAACCCAATCACTTTTAAATTACAAAAAAATGCTACTAACCATAGCAAACTATGCCAAACTCACCTAAATTACTTTGGCTATCAAAAATCACCCCCAACTACACTTTACAGCAACAAACTAAGCCTAATCACTTTAAAATTACAAAAAAATGCTAAAAATCATAACAAACTATACCAGAATCACCTAAATTACTTCGGCTACCGTAAATCACCCCCAACTATTTCTTAACACAACAAACCAAACCATATCATCTTAAAATTACAAAAAAAGGTGTACAAATCATAACAAACTATGCCAGACTCACCTAAATTACTTCAGCTACTCTAAATCAGTACCAACTAACCCTTACCACAACAAACTAAACCCAATCACTTTTAAATTACAAAAAAATGCTACTAACCATAGCAAACTATGCCAAACTCACCTAAATTACTTCGGCTATCAAAAATCACCCCCAACTACACTTTACAGCAACAAACTAAGCCTAATCACTTTAAAATTACAAAAAATGCTAAAAATCATAACAAACTATACCAGAATCACCTAAATTACTTCGGCTACCGTAAATCACCCTCAACTATCCCTTACCACAACAAACCAAACCATATCATCTTAAAATTACAAAAAACGGTGTACAAATCATAACAAACTATGCCAGACTCACCTAAATTACTTCGGCTACTCTAAATCATCACCAACTAACCCTTACCACAACAAACTAAACCCAATCAATTTTAAATTACAAAAAAATGCTACTAACCATAGCAAACAATGCCAAACTCACCTAAATTAGTTCGGCTATCAAAAATCACCCCCAACTACACTTTACAGCAACAAACTAAGCCCAATCACTTTAAAATTACAAAAAAATGCTAAAAATCATAACAAACTATATCAGAATCACCTAAATTACTTCGGCTACCGTAAATCACCCCCAACTATCCCTTACCACAACAAACCAAACCATATCATCTTAAAATTACAAAAAAAGGTGTACAAATCATAACAAACTATGCCAGACTCACCTAAATTACTTCAGCTACTCTAAATCATCACCAACTAACCCTTACCACAACAAACTAAACCCAATCACTTTTAAATTACAAAAAAATGCTACTAACCATAGCAAACTATGCCAAACTCACCTAAATTACTTCGGCTATCAAAAATCACCCCCAACTACACTTTACAGCAACAAACTAAGCCCAATCACTTTAAAATTAAAAAAAATGCTAAAAAATCATAACAAACTATACTAGAATCACCTAAATTACTTCGGCTACCGTAAATCACCCCCAACTATCCCTTACCACAACAAACCAAACCATATCATCTTAAAATTAAAAAAAAGGTGCACAAATCATAACAAACTATGCCAGACTCACCTAAATTACTTCGGCTACTCTAAATCATCACCAACTAATCCTTACCACAACCAACTAAACCCAATCCCTTTTAAATTACAAAAAAATGCTACTAACCATAGCAAACTATGCCAAACTCACCTAAATTACTTCGGCTATCAAAAATTACCCCCAACTACACTTTACAGCAACAAACTAAGCCTAATCACTTTAAAATTACAAAAAAATGCTTAAAATCATAACAAACTATACCAGAATCACCTAAATTACTTCGGTTACCGTAAATCACCCCCAACTATCCCTTAACACAACAAACCAAACCATATCATTTTAAAATTACAAAAAAAGTTGTACAAATCATAACAAACTATGCCAGACTCACCTAAATTACTTCGGATATTCTAAATCATCACCAACTAACCCTTACAACAACAAACTAAACCCAATCACTTTTAAATTACAAAAAAATGCTACTAACCATAGCAAACTTTGCCAAACTTACCTAAATTACTTCGGCTATCAAAAATCACCCCCAACTACACTTTACAGCAACAAACTAAGCCCAATCACTTTAAAATTACAAAAAAATGCTAAAAAATCATAACAAACTATACTAGAATCACCTAAATTACTTCGGCTACCGTAAATCACCCCCAACTATCCCTTACCACAACAAACCAAACCATATCATCTTAAAATTACAAAAAAAGGTGCACAAATCATAACAAACTATGCCAGACTCACCTAAATTACTTCGGCTACTCTAAATCATCACCAACTAATCCTTACCACAACCAACTAAACCCAATCCCTTTTAAATTACAAAAAAATGCTACTAACCATAGCAAACTATGCCAAACTCACCTAAATTACTTCGGCTATCAAAAATTAACCCCAACTACACTTTACAGCAACAAACTAAGCCTAATCACTTTAAAATTACAAAAAATGCTTAAAATCATAACAAACTATACCAGAATCACCTAAATTACTTCGGCTACCGTAAATCACCCCCAACTATCCCTTAACACAACAAACCAAACCATATCATCTTAAAATTACAAAAAAAGTTGTACAAATCATATCAAACTATGCCAGACTCACCTAAATTACTTTGGCTACTCTAAATCATCACCAACTAAGCCTTACCACAACAAACTAATCCCAATCACTTTTAAATTACAAAAAAAATGCTACTAACGATAGCAAACTATGCCAAACTCACCTAAATTACTTCGGCTATCAAAAATCACCCCCAACTACACTTTACAGCAACAAACTAAGCCTAATCACTTTAAAATTACAAAAAAATGCTAAAAATCATAACAAACTATACCAGAATCACCTAAATTACTTCGGCTACCGTAAATCACCCCCAACTATCCCTTACCACAACAAACCAAACCATATCATCTTAAAATTACAAAAAACGGTGTACAAATCATAACAAACTATGCCAGACTCACCTAAATTACTTCGGCTACTCTATATCATCACCAACTAACCCTTACCACAACAAACTAAACCCAATCACTTTTAAATTACAAAAAAATGCTACTAACCATAGCAAACAATGCCAAACTCACCTAAATTAGTTCGGCTATCAAAAATCACCCCCAACTACACTTTACAGCAACAAACTAAGCCCAATCACTTTAAAATTACAAAAAAATGCTAAAAATCATAACAAACTATACCAGAATCACCTAAATTACTTCGGCTACCGTAAATCACCCCCAACTATCCCTTACCACAACAAACCAAACCATATCATCTTAAAATTACAAAAAAAGGTGTACAAATCATAACAAACTATGCCAGACTCACCTAAATTACTTCAGCTACTCTAAATCATCACCAACTAACCCTTACCACAACAAACTAAACCCAATCACTTTTAAATTACAAAAAAATGCTACTAACCATAGCAAACTATGCCAAACTCACCTAAATTACTTCGGCTATCAAAAATCACCCCCAACTACACTTTACAGCAACAAACTAAGCCCAATCACTTTAAAATTAAAAAAAATGCTAAAAAATCATAACAAACTATACTAGAATCACCTAAATTACTTCGGCTACCGTAAATCACCCCCAACTATCCCTTACCACAACAAACCAAACCATATCATCTTAAAATTAAAAAAAAGGTGCACAAATCATAACAAACTATGCCAGACTCACCTAAATTACTTCGGCTACTCTAAATCATCACCAACTAATCCTTACCACAACCAACTAAACCCAATCCCTTTTAAATTACAAAAAAATGCTACTAACCATAGCAAACTATGCCAAACTCACCTAAATTACTTCGGCTATCAAAAATTACCCCCAACTACACTTTACAGCAACAAACTAAGCCTAATCACTTTAAAATTACAAAAAAATGCTTAAAATCATAACAAACTATACCAGAATCACCTAAATTACTTCGGTTACCGTAAATCACCCCCAACTATCCCTTAACACAACAAACCAAACCATATCATCTTAAAATTACAAAAAAAGTTGTACAAATCATAACAAACTATGCCAGACTCACCTAAATTACTTCGGATACTCTAAATCATCACCAACTAACCCTTACAACAACAAACTAAACCCAATCACTTTTAAATTACAAAAAAATGCTACTAACCATAGCAAACTTTGCCAAACTTACCTAAATTACTTCGGCTATCAAAAATCACCCCCAACTACACTTTACAGCAACAAACTAAGCCCAATCACTTTAAAATTACAAAAAAATGCTAAAAAATCATAACAAACTATACTAGAATCACCTAAATTACTTCGGCTACCGTAAATCACCCCCAACTATCCCTTACCACAACAAACCAAACCATATCATCTTAAAATTACAAAAAAAGGTGCACAAATCATAACAAACTATGCTAGACTCACCTAAATTACTTCGGCTACTCTAAATCATCACCAACTAATCCTTACCACAACCAACTAAACCCAATCCCTTTTAAATTACAAAAAAATGCTACTAACCATAGCAAACTATGCCAAACTCACCTAAATTACTTCGGCTATCAAAAATTAACCCCAACTACACTTTACAGCAACAAACTAAGCCTAATCACTTTAAAATTACAAAAAATGCTTAAAATCATAACAAACTATACCAGAATCACCTAAATTACTTCGGCTACCGTAAATCACCCCCAACTATCCCTTAACACAACAAACCAAACCATATCATCTTAAAATTACAAAAAAAGTTGTACAAATCATATCAAACTATGCCAGACTCACCTAAATTACTTTGGCTACTCTAAATCATCACCAACTAAGCCTTACCACAACAAACTAAACCCAATCACTTTTAAATTACAAAAAAAATGCTACTAACCATAGCAAACTATGCCAAACTCACCTAAATTACTTCGGCTATCAAAAATCACCCCCAACTACACTTTACAGCAACAAACTAAGCCTAATCACTTTAAAATTACAAAAAAATGCTAAAAATCATAACAAACTATACCAGAATCACCTAAATTACTTCGGCTACCGTAAATCACCCCCAACTATCCCTTACCACAACAAACCAAACCATATCATCTTAAAATTACAAAAAACGGTGTACAAATCATAACAAACTATGCCAGACTCACCTAAATTACTTCGGCTACTCTATATCATCACCAACTAACCCTTACCACAACAAACTAAACCCAATCACTTTTAAATTACAAAAAAATGCTACTAACCATAGCAAACAATGCCAAACTCAGCTAAATTAGTTCGGCTATCAAAAATCACCCCCAACTACACTTTACAGCAACAAACTAAGCCCAATCACTTTAAAATTACAAAAAAATGCTAAAAATCATAACAAACTATACCAGAATCACCTAAATTACTTCGGCTACCGTAAATCACCCCCAACTATCCCTTACCACAACAAACCAAACCATATCATCTTAAAATTACAAAAAAAGGTGTACAAATCATAACAAACTATGCCAGACTCACCTAAATTACTTCAGCTACTCTAAATCATCACCAACACACCCTTACCACAACAAACTAAACCCAATCACTTTTAAATTACAAAAAAATGCTACTAACCATAGCAAACTATTGCAAACTCACCTAAATTACTTCGGCTATCAAAAATCACCCCCAACTACACTTTACAGCAACAAACTAAGCCCAATCACTTTAAAATTACAAAAAAATTCTAAAAATCATATCAAACTATACCAGAATCACCTAAATTACTTCGGCTACCGTAAATCACCCCCAACTATCCCTTACCACAACAAACCAAACCATATCATCTTAAAATTACAAAAAAAAGTGTACAAATCATAACAAACTATGCCAGACTCACCTAAATTACTTCGGCTACTCTAAATCATCACCAACTAACCCTTACCACAACAAACTAAACCCAATCAGTTTAAATTACAAAAAAATGCTACTAATTATAGCAAATTATTGCAAACTCACCTAAATTACTTCGGCTATCAAAAATCACCCCCAACTACACTTTACAGCAACAAACTAAGCCTAATCACTTTAAAATTACAAAAAAATGGTAAAAATCATAACAAACTATACCAGAATTACCTAAATTACTTCGGCTACCGTAAAACACCCCCAACTGTCCCTTACCACAACAAACCAAACCATATCATCTTAAAATTACAAAAAAAGGTGTACAAATCATAACAAACTATGCCTGACTCACCTAAATTACTTCGGCTACTCTAAATCATCACCAACTAACCCTTACCACAACAAACTAAACCCAATCACTTTTAAATTACAAAAAAATGCTACTAACCATAGCAAACTATGCCAAACTCACCTAAATTAGTTTGGCTATCAAAAATCACCCCCAACTACACTTTACAGCAACAAACTAAGCCCAATCACTTTAAAATTAGAAAAAAATGCTAAAAATCATAACAAACTATACCAGAATCACCTAAATTACTTCGGCTACCGTAAATCACCCGCAACTATCCCTTACCACAACAAACCAAACCATATCATCTTAAAATTACAAAAAAAAGTGTACAAATCATAACAAACTATGCCAGACTCACCTAAAAAACTTCGGCTACTCTAAATCATCACCAACTAACCCTTACCACAACAAACTAAACCCAATCACTTTTAAATTACAAAAAAATGCTACTAACCATAGCAAACTATGCCAAACTCACCTAAATTACTTCGGTTATCAAAAATCACCCCAACTACATTTTACAGCAACAAACTAAGCCCAATCATTTTAAAATTACAAAAAAATGCTAAAAATCATAACAAACTATACCAGAATCACCTAAATTACTTCGGTTTCCGTAAAACACCTCCAACTATCCCTTACCACAACAAACCAAACCATATCATCTTAAAATTACAAAAAAAGGTGCACAAATCATAACAAACTATGCCAGACTCACCTAAATTACTTCGGCTACTCTAAATCATCACCAACTAATCCTTACCACAACCAACTAAACCCAATCCCTTTTAAATTACAAAAAAATGCTACTAACCATAGCAAACTATGCCAAACTCACCTAAATTACTTCGGCTATCAAAAATTACCCCCAACTACACTTTACAGCAACAAACTAAGCCTAATCACTTTAAAATTACAAAAAAATGCTTAAAATCATAACAAACTATACCAGAATCACCTAAATTACTTCGGCTACCGTAAATCACCCCCAACTATCCCTTACCACAACAAACCAAACCATATCATCTTAAAATTACAAAAAAAAGTGTACAAATCATAACAAACTATGCCAGACTCACCTAAATTACTTCGGCTACTCTAAATCATCACCAACTAACCCTTACCACAACAAACTAAACCCAATCATTTTTAAATTACAAAAAAATGCTACTAACCATAGCAAACTATGCCAAACTCACCTAAATTACTTCGGCTATCAAAAATCACCCCCAACTACACTTTACAGCAACAAACTAAGCCCAATCACTTTAAAATTTGAAAAAAATGCTAAAAATCATAACAAACTATGCCAGACTTACCTAAATTACTTCGGCTACTCTAGATCATCCCCAACTATCCTTTACCACAACAAACCAAACCATATCATCTTAAAATTACAAAAAAGGTGCACAAATTATAACAAACTATGCCAGACTCACCTAAATTACTTCGGCTACTCTAAATCATCACCAACTAACCCTTACCACAACCAACTACACCCAATCACTTTTAAATTACAAAAAAATGCTACTAACCATAGCAAACTATGCCAAACTTACCAAAATTACTTCGGCTATCAAAAATCACCCCCAACTACACTTTACAGCAACAAACTAAGCTCAATCACATTAAAATTACAAAAAAATGCTAAAAAATCATAACAAATTATACTAGAATCACCTAAATTACTTCGGCTACCGTAAATCACCCCCAACTATCCCTTACCACAACAAACCAAACCAAATCATCTTAAGATTACAAAAAAGGTGCACAAATCATAACAAACTATGCCAGACTCACCTAAATTACTTCGGCTACTCTAAATCACCCCCAACTATCCCTTACCACAACAAACCAAACCATATCATCTTAAAATTACAAAAAAAAGGTGCACAAATCATAACAAACTATGCCAGACTCACCTAAATTACTTCGGCTACTCTAAATCATCACCAACTAATCCTTACCACAACCAACTAAACCCAATCCCTTTTAAATTACAAAAAAATGCTACTAACCATAGCAAACTATGCCAAACTCACCTAAATTACTTCGGCTATCAAAAATTACCCCCAACTACACTTTACAGCAACAAACTAAGCCTAATCACTTTAAAATTACAAAAAAATGCTTAAAATCATAACAAACTATACCAGAATCACCTAAATTACTTCGGCTACCGTAAATCACCCCCAACTATCCCTTACCACAACAAACCAAACCATATCATCTTAAAATTACAAAAAAAAGTGTACAAATCATAACAAACTATGCCAGACTCACCTAAATTACTTCGGCTACTCTAAATCATCACCAACTAACCCTTACCACAACAAACTAAACCCAATCATTTTTAAATTACAAAAAAATGCTACTAACCATAGCAAACTATGCCAAACTCACCTAAATTACTTCGGCTATCAAAAATCACCCCCAACTACACTTTACAGCAACAAACTAAGCCCAATCACTTTAAAATTTGAAAAAAATGCTAAAAATCATAACAAACTATGCCAGACTTACCTAAATTACTTCGGCTACTCTAGATCATCCCCAACTATCCTTTACCACAACAAACCAAACCATATCATCTTAAAATTACAAAAAAAGGTGCACAAATTATAACAAACTATGCCAGACTCACCTAAATTACTTCGGCTACTCTAAATCATCACCAACTAACCCTTACCACAACCAACTACACCCAATCACTTTTAAATTACAAAAAAATGCTACTAACCATAGCAAACTATGCCAAACTTACCAAAATTACTTCGGCTATCAAAAATCACCCCCAACTACACTTTACAGCAACAAACTAAGCTCAATCACATTAAAATTACAAAAAAATGCTAAAAAATCATAACAAATTATACTAGAATCACCTAAATTACTTCGGCTACCGTAAATCACCCCCAACTATCCCTTACCACAACAAACCAAACCAAATCATCTTAAGATTACAAAAAAGGTGCACAAATCATAACAAACTATGCCAGACTCACCTAAATTACTTCGGCTACTCTAAATCACCCCCAACTATCCCTTACCACAACAAACCAAACCATATCATCTTAAAATTACAAAAAAAAGGTGCACAAATCATAACAAACTATGCCAGACTCACTTAAATTACTTCGGCTACTCTAAATCATCACCAACTAACCCTTACCACAACAAACCAAACCATATCATCTTAAAATTACAAAAAAAGGTGCACAAATTATAACAAACTATGCCAGACTCACCTAAATTACTTCGGCTACTCTAAATCATCACCAACTAACCCTTACCACAACCAACTACACCCAATCACTTTTAAATTACAAAAAAATGCTACTAACCATAGCAAACTATGCCAAACTCACCTAAATTACTTCGGCTATCAAAAATCACCCCCAACTACACTTTACAGCAACAAACTAAGCCCAATCAATTTAAAATTACAAAAAAATGCTAAAAAATCATAACAAACTATACTAGAATCACCTAAATTACTTCGGCTACCGTAAATCACCCCCAACTATCCCTTACCACAACAAACCAAACCATATCATCTTGAAATTACAAAAAAAGGTGCACAAATCATAACAAACTATGCCAGACTCACCTAAATTACTTCGGCTACTCTAAATCATCACCAACTAATCCTTACCACAACCAACTAAACCCAATCCCTTTTAAATTACAAAAAAATGCTACTAACCATAGCAAACTATGCCAAACTTACCAAAATTACTTCGGCTATCAAAAATCACCCCCAACTACACTTTACAGCAACAAACTAAGCTCAATCACATTAAAATTACAAAAAAATGCTAAAAAATCATAACAAATTATACTAGAATCACCTAAATTACTTCGGCTACCGTAAATCACCCCCAACTATCCCTTACCACAACAAACCAAACCAAATCATCTTAAGATTACAAAAAAGGTGCACAAATCATAACAAACTATGCCAGACTCACCTAAATTACTTCGGCTACTCTAAATCACCCCCAACTATCCCTTACCACAACAAACCAAACCATATCATCTTAAAATTACAAAAAAAAGTGTACAAATCATAACAAACTATGCCAGACTCACCTAAATTACTTCGGCTACTCTAAATCATCACCAACTAACCCTTACCACAACAAACTAAACCCAATCACTTTTAAATTACAAAAAAATGCTACTAACCATAGCAAACTATGCCAAACTCACCTAAATTACTTCGGCTATCAAAAATCACCCCCAACTACACTTTACAGCAACAAACTAAGCCCAATCACTTTAAAATTTGAAAAAAATGCTAAAAATCATAACAAACTATGCCAGACTTACCTAAATTACTTCGGCTACTCTAAATCATCCCCAACTATCCTTTACCACAACAAACCAAACCATATCATCTTAAAATTACAAAAAAAGGTGCACAAATTATAACAAACTATGCCAGACTCACCTAAATTACTTCGGCTACTCTAAATCATCACCAACTTACCCTTACCACAACAAACTAAACCCAATCACTTTTAAATTACAAAAAAATGCTACTAACCATAGCAAACTATGCCAAACTCACCTAAATTACTTCGGCTATCAAAAATCACCCCCAACTACACTTTACAGCAACAAACTAAGCCCAATCAATTTAAAATTACAAAAAAATGCTAAAAAATCATAACAAACTATACTAGAATCACCTAAATTACTTCGGCTACCGTAAATCACCCCCAACTATCCCTTACCACAACAAACCAAACCATATCATCTTAAAATTACAAAAAAAGGTGCACAAATCATAACAAACTATGCCAGACTCACCTAAATTACTTCGGCTACTCTAAATCATCACCAACTAACCCTTACCACAACAAACCAAACCATATCATCTTAAAATTACAAAAAAAGGTGCACAAATTATAACAAACTATGCCAGACTCACCTAAATTACTTCGGCTACTCTAAATCATCACCAACTAACCCTTACCACAACCAACTACACCCAATCACTTTTAAATTACAAAAAAATGCTACTAACCATAGCAAACTATGCCAAACTCACCTACATTACTTCGGCTATCAAAAATCACCCCCAACTACACTTTACAGCAACAAACTAAGCCCAATCAATTTAAAATTACAAAAAAATGCTAAAAAATCATAACAAACTATACTAGAATCACCTAAATTACTTCGGCTACCGTAAATCACCCCCAACTATCCCTTACCACAACAAACCAAACCATATCATCTTGAAATTACAAAAAAAGGTGCACAAATCATAACAAACTATGCCAGACTCACCTAAATTACTTCGGCTACTCTAAATCATCACCAACTAATCCTTACCACAACCAACTAAACCCAATCCCTTTTAAATTACAAAAAAATGCTACTAACCATAGCAAACTATGCCAAACTTACCAAAATTACTTCGGCTATCAAAAATCACCCCCAACTACACTTTACAGCAACAAACTAAGCTCAATCACATTAAAATTACAAAAAAATGCTAAAAAATCATAACAAATTATACTAGAATCACCTAAATTACTTCGGCTACCGTAAATCACCCCCAACTATCCCTTACCACAACAAACCAAACCAAATCATCTTAAGATTACAAAAAAGGTGCACAAATCATAACAAACTATGCCAGACTCACCTAAATTACTTCGGCTACTCTAAATCACCCCCAACTATCCCTTACCACAACAAACCAAACCATATCATCTTAAAATTACAAAAAAAAGTGTACAAATCATAACAAACTATGCCAGACTCACCTAAATTACTTCGGCTACTCTAAATCATCACCAACTAACCCTTACCACAACAAACTAAACCCAATCACTTTTAAATTACAAAAAAATGCTACTAACCATAGCAAACTATGCCAAACTCACCTAAATTACTTCGGCTATCAAAAATCACCCCCAACTACACTTTACAGCAACAAACTAAGCCCAATCACTTTAAAATTTGAAAAAAATGCTAAAAATCATAACAAACTATGCCAGACTTACCTAAATTACTTCGGCTACTCTAAATCATCCCCAACTATCCTTTACCACAACAAACCAAACCATATCATCTTAAAATTACAAAAAAAGGTGCACAAATTATAACAAACTATGCCAGACTCACCTAAATTACTTCGGCTACTCTAAATCATCACCAACTTACCCTTACCACAACAAACTAAACCCAATCACTTTTAAATTACAAAAAAATGCTACTAACCATAGCAAACTATGCCAAACTCACCTAAATTACTTCGGCTATCAAAAATCACCCCCAACTACACTTTACAGCAACAAACTAAGCCCAATCAATTTAAAATTACAAAAAAATGCTAAAAAATCATAACAAACTATACTAGAATCACCTAAATTACTTCGGCTACCGTAAATCACCCCCAACTATCCCTTACCACAACAAACCAAACCATATCATCTTAAAATTACAAAAAAAGGTGCACAAATCATAACAAACTATGCCAGACTCACCTAAATTACTTCGGCTACTCTAAATCATCACCAACTAATCCTTACCACAACCAACTAAACCCAATCCCTTTTAAATTACAAAAAAATGCTACTAACCATAGCAAACTATGCCAAACTAACCTAAATTACTTCGGCTATCAAAAATTACCCCCAACTACACTTTACAGCAACAAACGAAGCCTAATCACTTTAAAATTACAAAAAAATGCTTAAAATCATAACAAACTTTACCAGAATCACCTAAATTACTTCGGCTACCGTAAATCACCCCCAACTATCCCTTACCGCAACAAACCAAACCATATCATCTTAAAATTACAAAAAAAAGTGTATAAATCATAACAAACTATGCCAGACTCACCTAAATTACTTCGGCTACTCTAAATCATCACCAACTAACCCTTACCACAACAAACTAAACCCAATCACTTTTAAATTACAAAAAAATGCTACTAACCATAGCAAACTATGCCAAACTCACCTAAATTACTTCGGCTATCAAAAATCACCCCCAACTACACTTTACAGCAACAAACTAAGCCCAATCACTTTAAAATTTGAAAAAAATGCTAAAAATCATAACAAACTATGCCAGACTTACCTAAATTACTTCGGCTAATCTAAATCATCCCCAACTATCCTTTACCACAACAAACCAAACCATATCATCTTAAAATTACAAAAAAAGGTGCACAAATTATAACAAACTATGCCAGACTCACCTAAATTACTTCGGCTACTCTAAATCATCACCAACTAACCCTTACCACAACCAACTACACCCAATCACTTTTAAATTACAAAAAAATGCTACTAACCATAGCAAACTATGCCAAACTTACCAAAATTACTTCGGCTATCAAAAATCACCCCCAACTACACTTTACAGCAACAAACTAAGCCCAATCACATTAAAATTACAACAAAATGCTAAAAAATCATAACAAATTATACTAGAATCACCTAAATTACTTCGGCTACCGTAAATCACCCCCAACTATCCCTTACCACAACAAACCAAACCAAATCATCTTAAAATTACAAAAAAGGTGCACAAATCATAACAAACTATGCCAGACTCACCTAAATTACTTCGGCTACTCTAAATCACCCCCAACTATCCCTTACCACAACAAACCAAAACATATTATCTTAAAATTACAAAAAAAGGTGTACAAATCATAACAAACTATGCCAGACTCACCTAAATTACTTCGGCTACGCTAAATCATCACCAAATAACCCTTACCACAACAAACTAAACCCAATCACTTTTAAATTACAAAAAAATGCTACTAAGCATAGCAAATAATGCCAAACTCACCTAAATTACTTCGGCTATTAAAAATCACCCCCAACTACACTTTACAGCAACGAACTAAGCCCAATCACTTTAAAATTACAAAAAAATGCTAAAAATCATAACAAACTATACCAGAATCACCTAAATTACTTCGGCTACCGTAAATCACCCCCAACTATCCCTTACCACAACAAACCAAACCATATCACCTTAAAATTACAAAAAATGGTGTACAAATCATAACAAACTATGCCAGACTCACCTAAATTACTTCGGCTACTCTAAATCACCCCCAACTATCCCTTACCACAACAAACCAAAACATATTATCTTAAAATTACAAAAAAAGGTGTACAAATCATAACAAACTATGCCAGACTCACCTAAATTACTTCGGCTACGCTAAATCATCACCAAATAACCCTTACCACAACAAACTAAACCCAATCACTTTTAAATTACAAAAAAATGCTACTAAGCATAGCAAATAATGCCAAACTCACCTAAATTACTTCGGCTATTAAAAATCACCCCCAACTACACTTTACAGCAACGAACTAAGCCCAATCACTTTAAAATTACAAAAAAATGCTAAAAATCATAACAAACTATACCAGAATCACCTAAATTACTTCGGTTACCGTATATCACCCCCAACTATCCCTTACCACAACAAACCAAACCATATCACCTTAAAATTACAAAAAATGGTGTACAAATCATAACAAACTATGCCAGACTCACCTAAATTACTTCGGCTACTCTAAATCATCACCAACTAACCCTTACCACTACAAACTAAACCCAATCACTTTTAAATTACAAAAAAATGCTACTAACCATAGCAAACTATGCCAAACTCACCTAAATTACTTCTTCTATCAAAAATCACCCCCAACTACACTTTACAGCAACAAACTAAGCCCAATCAGTTTAAAATTACAAAAAAATTCTAAAAATCATAACAAACTATACCAGAATCACCTAAATTACTTCGGCTACCGTAAATCACACCCAACTATCCCTGACCACAACAAACCAAACCATATCATCTTAAAATTACAAAAAAAGGTGTAGAAAATCATAACAAACTATGCCACACTCACCTAAATTACTTCGGCTACTCTAAATCATCACCAACTAACCCTTACAACAACAAACTAAATCCAATCACTTTTAAAATACAAAAAAATGCTGCTAACCATAGCAAACTATGCCAAACTCACCTAAATTACTTCGGCTATCAAAAATCACCCCCAACTACACTTTACAGCAACAAACTAAACCCAATCACTTTAAAATTACAAAAAAATGCTAAAAAATCATAACAAACTATACTAGAATCACCTAAATTACTTCGGCTACCGTAAATCACCCCCAACTATCCCTTACCACAACAAACCAAACCATATCATCTTAAAATTACAAAAAAAGGTGCACAAATCATAACAAACTATGCCAGACTCACCTAAATTACTTCGGCTACTCTAAATCATCACCAACTAATCCTTACCACAACCAACTAAACCCAATCCCTTTTAAATTACAAAAAAATGCTACTAACCATAGCAAACTATGCCAAACTCACCTAAATTACTTCGGCTATCAAAAATTACCCCCAACTACACTTTACAGCAACAAACTAAGCCTAATCACTTTAAAATTACAAAAAAATGCTTAAAATCATAACAAACTATACCAGAATCACCTAAATTACTTCGGCTACCGTAAATCACCCCCAACTATCCCTTACCACAACAAACCAAACCATATCATCTTAAAATTACAAAAAAAAGTGTACAAATCATAACAAACTATGCCAGACTCACCTAAATTACTTCGGCTACTCTAAATCATCACCAACTAACCCTTACCACAACAAACTAAACCCAATCAATTTTAAATGACAAAAAAATGCTACTAACCATAGCAAACTATGCCAAATTCACCTAAATTACTTCGGCTATCAAAAATCACCCCCAACTACACTTTACAGCAACAAACTAAGACCAATCACTTTAAAATTTGAAAAAAATGATAAAAATCATAACAAACTATGCCAGACTTACCTAAATTACTTCGGCTACTCTAAATCATCTCCAACTATCCTTTACCACAACAAACCAAACCATATCATCTTAAAATTACAAAAAAAGGTGCACAAATTATAACAAACTATGCCAGACTCACCTAAATTACTTCGGCTACTCTAAATCATCATCAACTAACCCTTACCACAACCAACTACACCCAATCACTTTTAAATTACAAAAAAATGCTACTAACCATAGCAAACTATGCCAAACTTACCAAAATTACTTCGGCTATCAAAAATCACCCCCAGCTACACTTTACAGCAACAAACTAAGCCCAATCACATTAAAATTACAAAAAAATGCTAAAAAATCATAACAAATTATACTAGAATCACCTAAATTACTTCGGCTACCGTAAATCACCCCCAACTATCCCTTACCACAACAAACTAAACCAAATCATCTTAAAATTACAAAAAAGGTGCACAAATCATAACAAACTATGCCAGACTCACCTAAATTACTTCGGCTACTCTAAATCACCCCCAACTATCCCTTACCACAACAAACCAAACCATATCATCTTAAAATTACAAAAAAAGGTGTACAAATCAAAACAAACTATGCCAAACTTACCAAAATTACTTCGGCTATCAAAAATCACCCCCAGCTACACTTTACAGCAACAAACTAAGCCCAATCACATTAAAATTACAAAAAAATGCTAAAAAATCATAACAAATTATACTAGAATCACCTAAATTACTTCGGCTACCGTAAATCACCCCCAACTATCCCTTACCGCAACAAACCAAACCATATCATCTTAAAATTACAAAAAAAAGGTGCACAAATCATAACAAACTATGCCAGACTCACCTAAATTACTTCGGCTACTCTAAATCATCACCAACTAACCCTTACCACAACAAACTAAACCCAATCACTTTTAAATTACAAAAAAATGCTACTAACCATAGCAAACTATGCCAAACTCACCTAAATTACTTCGGCTATCAAAAATCACCCCCAACTACACTTTACAGCAACAAACTAAGCCCAATCACTTTAAAATTACAAAAAAATGCTAAAAAATCATAACAAACTATACTAGAATCACCTAAATTACTTCGGCTACCGTAAATCACCCCCAACTATCCCTTACCACAACAAACCAAACCGTATCATCTTAAAATTACAAAAAAGGTGCACAAATCATAACAAACTATGCCAGACTCACCTAAATTACTTCGGCTACTCTAAATCATCACCAACTAATCCTTACCACAACCAACTAAACCCAATCCCTTTTAAATTACAAAAAAATGCTACTAACCATAGCAAACTATGCCAAACTCACCTAAATTACTTCGGCTATCAAAAATTACCCCCAACTACACTTTACAGCAACAAACTAAGCCTAATCACTTTAAAATTACAAAAAAATGCTTAAAATCATAACAAACTATACCAGAATGACTTAAATTACTTCGGCTACCGTAAATCACCCCCAACTATCCCTTACCACAACAAACCAAACCATATCATCTTAAAATTACAAAAAAAAGTGTACAAATCATAACAAACTATGCCAGACTCACCTAAATTACTTCGGCTACTCTAAATCATCACCAACTAACCCTTACCACAACAAACTAAACCCAATCACTTTTAAATTACAAAAAAATGCTACTAACCATAGCAAACTATGCCAAACTCACCTAAATTACTTCGGCTATCAAAAATCACCCCCAACTACACTTTACAGCAACAAACTAAGCCCAATCACTTTAAAATTTTAAAAAAATGCTAAAAATCATAACAAACTATGCCAGACTTACCTAAATTACTTCGGCTACTCTAAATCATCCCCAACTATCCATTACCACAACAAACCAAACCATATCATCTTAAAATTACAAAAAAAGGTGCACAAATCATAACAAACTATGCCAGACTCACCTAAATTACTTCGGCTACTCTAAATCATCACCAACTAACCCTTACCACAACCAACTAAACCCAATCACTTTTAAATTACAAAAAAATGCTACTAACCATAGCAAACTATGCCAAACTTACCTAAATAACTTCGGCTATCAAAAATCACCCCCAACTACACTTTACAGCAACAAACTAAGCCCAATCACTTTAAAATTACAAAAAAATGCTAAAAAATCATAACAAATTATACTAGAATCAACTAAATTACTTCGGCTACCGTAAATCACCGCCAACTATCCCTTACCACAACAAACCAAACCATATCATCTTAAAATTACAAAAAAAAGGTGCACAAATCATAACAAACTATGCCAGACTCACCTAAATTACTTCGGATACTCTAAATCATCACCAAATAACCCTTACCACAACAAACTAAACCCAATCACTTTTAAATTACAAAAAAATGCTACTAACCATAGCAAACAATGCCAAACTCACCTAAATTACTTCGGCTATTAAAAATCACCCCCAACTACACTTTACAGCAACGAACTAAGCCCAATCACTTTAAAATTACAAAAAAATGCTAAAAATCATAACAAACTATACCAGAATCACCTAAATTACTTCGGCTATCGTAAATCACCCCCAACTATCCCTTACCACAACAAACCAAACCATATCATCTTAAAATTACAAAAAATGGTGTACAAATCATAACAAACTATGCCAGACTCACCTAAATTACTTCGGCTACTCTAAATCATTACCAACTAACCCTTACCACAACAAACTAAACCCAATCACTTTTAAATTACAACAAAATGCTACTAACCATAGCAAACTATGCCAAACTCACCTAAATTACTTCGGTTATCAAAAATCACCCCCAACTACACTTTACAGCAACAAACTAAACCCAATCATTTTAAAATTACAAAAAACTGCTAAAAATCATAACAAACTATACCAGAATCACCTAAATTACTTCGGCAACCGTAAATCACCGCCAACTATCCCTTACTACAACAAACCAAACCATATCATCTTAAAATTACAAAAAAAGGTGTACAAATCATAACAAACAATGCCAGACTCACCTAAATTACTTCGGCTACTCTAAATCATCACCAACTAACCCATACCACAACAAACTAAACCCAATCACTTTTAAATTACAAAAAAATGCTACTAACCATAGCAAACTATGCCAAACTCACCTAAATTACTTCGGCTATCAAAAATCACCCCCAACTACACTTTACAACAACAAAATAAGCTAAATCACTTTAAAATTACAAAAAATGATACAAACCATAGCAAACTATGCCAAAATCACCCAAATTACTTGGGCTACCATAAATCATCCCCAACTACCCCTTACCACCCCAAACTAAGCCAAATCACTTTAAAATTACAAAAAATGCCACAAACCATAGCAAACTATGCCAAACTCACCCAAATTACTTCGGCTACCATAAATCACCCCCAACTACCCCTTACCGCCCCAAACTAAGCCCAATCACTTTAAAATTACAAAAAATGCCACAAACCATAGCAAGCTATGCCAAACTCACCCAAATTACTTCGGCTATTATAAATCACCCCCAACTACCCCTTACCGCCCCAAACTAAGCCCAATCACTTTAAAATTAGAAAAAATGCTACTAACCATAGCAAACTATGCCAAACTCACTTAAATTACTTCGGCTATCAAAAATCACCCCCAACTACACTTTACAGCAACAAACTAAGCCCAATCACTTTAAAATTTGAAAAAAATGCTAAAAATCATAACAAACTATGCCAGACTCACCTAAATTACTTCGGCTACTCTAAATCATCCCCAACTATCCCTTACCACAACAAACCAAACCATATCATCTTAAAATTACAAAAAAAGGTGCACAAATCATAACAAACTATGCCAGACTCACCTAAATTACTTCGGCTACTCTAAACCATCACCAACTAACCCTTACCACAACCAACTAAACCCAATCACTTTTAAATTACAAAAAAAATGCTACTAACCATAGCAAACTATGCCAAACTTACCTAAATTACTTCGGCTATCAAAAATCACCCCCAACTACACTTTACAGCAACAAACTAAGCCCAATCACTTTAAAATTACAAAAAAATGCTAAAAAATCATAACAAATTATACTAGAATCACCTAAATTACTTCGGCTACCGTAAATTACCCCCAACTATCCCTTACCACAACAAACCAAACCAAATCATCTTAAAATTACAAAAAAGGTGCACAAATCATAACAAACTATGCCAGACTCACCTAAATTACTTCGGCTACTCTAAATCACCCCCAACTATCCCTTACCACAACAAACCAAACCATATCATCTTAAAATTACAAAAAAAGGTGTACAAATCATAGCAAACTATGCCAGACTCACCTAAATTACTTCGGCTACTCTAAATCATCACCAACTAACCCTTACCACAACAAACTAAACCCAATCACTTTTAAATTACAAAAAAATGCTACTAACCATAGCAAACAATGCCAAACTCACCTAAATTACTTTGGCTATCAAAAATCACCACCAACTACACTTTACAGCAACGAACTAAGCCCAATCACTTTAAAATTACAAAAAAATGCTAAAAATCATAACAAACTATACCAGAATCACCTAAATTACTCCGGCTACCGTAAATCACCCACAACTCTGCCTTACCACAACAAACCAAACCATATTATCCTAAAATTACAAAAAAAGGTATACAAATCATAACAAACTATGCCAGACTCACCTAAATTACTTCGGCTACTCTAAATCATCACCAACTAACCCTTACCACAACAAAATAAACCCAATCACTTTTAAATTACACAAAAATGCTACTAACCATAGCAAACTATGCCAAACTCACTTAAATTACATCGGCTATCAAAAATCACCCCCAACTACACTTTACAGCAACAAACTAAGCCCAATCACTTTAAAATTACAAAAAAATGCTAAAAATCATAACAAACTATACCAGAATCACATAAATTACTTCAGCTACCGTAAATCACCCCCAACTATCCCTTACCACAACAAACCAAACCATATAATTTTAAAATTACAAAAAAAGGTGTACAAATCATAACACACTATGCCAGACTCACCTAAATTACTTCGGCTACTCTAAATCATCACCAACTAACCCTTACAACAACAAACTAAATCCAATCACTTTTAAATTACAAAAAAAATGCTGCTAACCATAGCAAACTATGCCAAACTCACCTAAATTACTTCGGCTATCTAAAATCACCCCCAACTACACATTACAGCAACAAACTAAGCCCAATCACTTTAAAATTACAAAAAAATGCTAAAAATCATAACAAACTATACCAGAATCACCTAAGTTACTTCGGCTACCGTAAATCACCCCCAACTATCCCTTACCACAACAAACCAAACCATATCATCTTAAAATTACAAAAAAAGGTGTACAAATCATAACAAACTATGCCAGACTCACCTAAATTACTTCGGCTACTCTAAATCATCACCAACTAACCCTTACCACAACAAACTAAACCCAATCACTTTTAAATTACAAAAAAACGCTACTAACCATAGCAAACAATGCCAAACTCACCTAAATTACTTTGGCTATCAAAAATCACCCCCAACTACACTTTACAGCAACGAACTAAACCCAATCCTTTTAAAATTACAAAAAAATGCTAAAAATCATAACAAACTATACCAGAATCACCTAAATTACTTCGGCTACCGTAAATCACCCCCAACTATCCCTTACCACAACAAACCAAATCATATTATCCTAAAATTACAAAAAAAGGTGTACAAATCATAACATACTATGCCAGACTCACCTAAATTACTTCGGCTACTCTAAATCATCACCAACTAACCCTTACCACAACAAACTAAACCCAATCACTTTTAAATTACACAAAAATGCTACTAACCATAGCAAACTATACCAAACTCACTTAAATTACTTCGGCTATCAAAAATCACCCCCAACTACACTTTACAGCAACAAACTAAGCCCAATCACTTTAAAATTACAAAAAAATGCTAAAAATCATAACAAACTATACCAGAATCACCTAAATTACTTCAGCTACCGTGAATCACCCCCAACTATCCCTTACCACAACAAACCAAACCATATCATTTTAAAATTACAAAAAAAGGTGTACAAATCATAACAAACTATGCCAGACTCACCTAAATTACTTCGGCTACTCTAAATCATCACCAACTAACCCGTACAACAACAAACTAAATCCAATCACTTTTAAATTACAAAAAAATGCTGCTAACCATAGCAAACTATGCCAAACTCACCTAAATTACTTCGGCTATCAAAAATCACCCCCAACTACACATTACAGCAACAAACTAAGCCCAATCACTTTAAAATTACAAAAAAATGCTAAAAATCATAACAAACTATACAAGAATCACCTAAATTACTTCGGGTACCGTAAATCACCCCCAACTATCCCTTAGCACAACAAAAAAAACCATATCATCTTAAAATTACAAAAAAAGGTGTACAAATCATAACAATCTATGCCAGACTCACCTAAATTACTTCGGCCACTCTAAATCATCACCAACTAACCCTTACCACAACAAATTAAACCCAATCACTTTTAAATTACAAAAAAATGCTACTAACCATAGCAAACTATGCCAAACGCACCTAAATTACTTCGGCTATCAAAAATCACCCCCAACTACACTTTACAGCAACAAACTAAACGCAATTACTTTAAAATTACAAAAAAATGCTAAAAATCATAACAAACTATACCAGAATCACCTAAATTACTTCGGCTACCGTAAATCACCCCCAACTATCCCTTACCACAACAAACCAAACCATATTATCCTAAAATTACAAAAAAAGGTGTACAAATCATAACAAACTATGCCAGACTCACCTAAATTACTTCGGCTACTCTAAATCATCACCAACTAACCCTAACAAACAAACTAAACCCAATCACTTTTAAATTACAAAAAAATGCTACTAACCATAGCAAACTATGCCAAACTCACCTAAATTACTTCGGCTATCAAAAATCACCCCCAACTACACTTTACAGCAACAAACTAAGCCCAGTCACTTTAAAATTACAAAAAAATGCTAAAAATCATAACAAACTATACCAGAATCGCCTAAATTACTTTGGCTACCGTAAATCACCCCCAACTATCCCTTACCACAACAAACCAAACTATATCATCTTAAAATTACAAAAAAAGGTGTACAAATAATAACAAACTATGCCAGACTCACCTAAATTACTTCGGCTACTCTAAATTATCACCAACTAACCCTTACCACAACAAACTAAACCCAATCACTTTTAAATTACAAAAAAATGCTACTAACCATAGCAAACTATGCCAAACTCACCTAAATTACTTCGGCATTCTAAAATGACCCCCAACTACACTTTACAGCAACAAACTAAGCCCAATCATTTTAAAATTACAAAAAAATGCTAAAAATCATAACAAACTATACCAGAATCACATAAATCACTTCGGATACCGTAAATCACCCCCAACTATCCCTTACCACAACAAACCAAACTTTATCATCTTAAAATTACAAAAAAAGTGAACAAATCATAACAAACTATGCCAGACTCACCTAAATTACTTCGGCTACTCTAAATCATCACCAACTAACCCTTACCACAACAAACTAAACCCAATCACTTTTAAATTACAAAATAATGCTACTAACCATAGCAAACTATGCCAAACTCACCTAAATTACTTCGGCTATCAAAAATCACCCCCAACTACACTTTACAGCAACAAACTAAGCCCAATCACTTTAAAATTTGAAGAAAATGCTAAAAATCATAACAAACTATGCCAGACTCACCTAAATTACTTCGGCTACTCTAAATCATCCCCAACTATCCCTTACCATAACAAACCAAACCATATCATCTTAAAATTACAAAAAAAGTGCACAAATCATAACAAACTATGCCAGACTCACCTAAATTACTTCGGCTACTCTAAATCATCACCAACTAACCAACTAAACCCAATCACTTTTAAATTACAAAAAATGCTACTAACCATAGCAAACAATGCCAAACTCACCTAAATTACTTTGGCTATCAAAAATCACCCCCAACTACACTTTACAGCAACGAACTAAGCCCAATCACTTTAAAATTACAAAAAAATGCTAAAAATCATAACAAACTATACCAGAATCACCTAAATTACTTCGGCTACTCTAAATCACCCCCAACTATCCCTTACCACAACAAACCAAACCATAACATCTTAAAATTACAAAAAAAGGTGTACAAATCATAACAAACTATGCCAGACTCACCTAAATTACTTCGGCTACTCTAAATCATCACCAACTAACCCTTACCACAACAAACTAAACCCAATCACTTTTAAATTACAAAAAAATGCTACTAACCATAGCAAACTATGCCAAACTCACCTAAATTACTTCGGCTATCAAAAATCACCCCCAACTACACTTTACAACAACAAACTAAGCCCAATCATTTTAAAATTACAAAAAAATGCTAAAAATCATAACAAACTATACCAGAATCACCTAAATTACTTCGGCTACCGTAAATCACCCCCAACTATCCCTTACCACAACAAACCAAACCATATCATCTTAAAATTACAAAAAAAGGTGTACAAATCATAACAAACTATGCCAGACTCACCTAAATTACTTCGGCTACTCTAAATCATCACCAACTAACCCTTACCACAACAAACTAAACCCAATCAATTTAAATTACAAAAAAATGCTACTAACCATAGCAAACTATGCCAAACTCATCTAAATTACTTCGGCTATCAAAAATCACCATCAACTACACTTTATAGCAACAAACTAAGCCCAATCACTATAAAATTTCAAAACACTGCTAAAAATCATAACAAACTATACCAGAATCACCTAAATTACTTCGGCTACCGTAAATCACCCCCAACTATCCCTTACCAGAACAAACCAAACCATATCTTCTTAAAATTACAAAAAAAGCTGTACAAAACATAAAAAACTATGCCAAACTCACCTAAATTACTTCGGCTACTCTAAATCATCACCAACTAACCCTTACAAAACAAACTAAACCCAATCACTTTTAAATTACAAAAAAATGCTACTAACCATAGCAAACTATTCCAAACTCACCTAAATTACTTCGGCTATCAAAAATCACCCCCAACTACACTTTACTGCAACAAACTAAGCCCAATCACTTTAAAATTACAAAAAATGCTAAAAATCATAACAAACTATTCCAGAATCACCTAAATTACTTCGGCAACCGTAAATCACCGCCAACTATCCCTTACTACAACAAACCAATCCATATCATCTTAAAATTACAAAAAAAGGTGTACAAATCATAACAAACAATGCCAGACTCACCTAAATTACTTCGGCTACTCTAAATCATCACCAACTAACCATTACCACAACAAACTAAACCCAATCACTTTTAAATTACAAAAAAATGCTACTAACCGTAGCAAACTATGCCAAACTCACCTAAATTACTTCGGCTATCAAAAATCACCCCCAACTACACTTTACAGCAACTAACTAATCCCAATCACTTTAAAATTACAACAAAATGCTAAAAATCATAACAAACTATACCAGAATCACCAAAATTACTTCAGCTACCGTAAATCACCCCCAACTATCATTTACCACAACAAACCAAATCATATCATCTTAATATTACAAAAAAAGGTGTACAAATCAAAACAAACAATGCCAGACTCACCTAAATTACTTCGGCTACTCTAAATCTTCATCAACTAACCCTTACCACAACAAACTAAACCCAATCACTTTTAAATTACAAAAAAATGCTACTAACCATAGCAAACTATGCCAAACTCACCTAAATTACTTCGGCTATCAAAAATCACCCCCAACTACACTTTACAGCAACAAACTAAGCCCAGTCACTTTAAAATTACAAAAAAATGCTAAAAATCATAACAAACTATACCAGAATCGCCTAAATTACTTTGGCTACCGTAAATCACCCCCAACTATCCCTTACCACAACAAACCAAACTATATCATCTTAAAATTACAAAAAAGGTGTACAAATCATAACAAAATATGCCAGACTCACCTAAATTATTTCGGCTACTCTAAATCATCACCAACTAACCCTTACCACAACAAACTAAACCCAATCACTTTTAAATTACAAAATAATGCTACTAACCATAGCAAACTATGCCAAACTCACCTAAATTACTTCAGCTATCAAAAATCACCCCCAACTACACTTTACAGCAACAAACTAAGCCCAATCACTTTAAAATTTGAAAAAAATGCTAAAAATCATAACAAACTATGCCAGACTCACCTAAATTACTTCGGCTACTCTAAATCATCCCCAACTATCCCTTACCACAACAAACCAAACCATATCATCTTAAAATTACAAAAAAAGTGCACAAATTATAACAAACTATGCCAGACTCACCTAAATTACTTCGGCTACTCTAAATCATCACCAACTAACCCCTACCACAACCAACTAAACCCAATCACTTTTAAATTACAAAAAAATGCTACTAACCATAGCAAACTATGCCAAACTCACCTAAATTACTTCGGCTATCAAAAATCACCCCCAACTACACTTTACAGCAACAAACTAAGCCCAATCACTTTAAAATTACAAAAAAATGCTAAAAATCATAACAAACTATACCAGAATCACCTAAATTAATTCGGCTACCGTAAATCACACCCAACTATCCCTTACCACAACAAACCAAACCATATCATCTTAAAATTACAAAAAAATGTGTAGAAAATCATAACAAACTATGCCACACTCACCTAAATTACTTCGGCTACTCTAAATCATCACCAACTAACCCTTACCACAACAATCTAAACCCAATCACTTATAAATTACAAAAAAATGCTACTAACCATAGCAAACTATGCCAAACTCACCTAAATTACTTCGGCTATCAAAAATCACCCCCAACTACACTTTACAGCAACAAACTAAGCCCAATCATTTTAAAATTACAAAAAAATGCTAAAAATCATAACAAACTATACCAGAATCACCTAAATTACTTCGGCTACCGTAAATCACCCCAAACTATCCCTTACCACAACAAACCAAACCATATCATCTTAAAATTACAAAAAAAGGTGTACAAATCATAACAAACTATGCCAGACTCACCTAAATTACTTCGGCTACTCTAAATCATCACCAACTAACCCTTACCACAACAAACTAAACCCAATCAATTTAAATTACAAAAAAATGCTACTAACCATAGCAAACTATGCCAAACTCATCTAAATTACTTGGGCTATCAAAAATCACCATCAACTACACTTTATAACAACAAACTAAGCCCAATCAATTTAAAATTACAAAACACTGCTAAAAATCATAACAAACTATACCAGAATCACCTAAATTACTTCGGCTACCGTAAATCACCCCCAACTATCCCTTACCAGAACAAACCAAACCATATCATCTTAAAATTACAAAAAAAGCTGTACAAAACATAAAAAACTATGCCAAACTCACCTAAATTACTTCGGCTACTCTAAATCATCACCAACTAACCCTTACAAAACAAACTAAACCCAATCACTTTTAAATTACAAAAAATGCTACTAACCATAGCAAACTATGCCAAACTCACCTAAATTACTTCGGCTATCAAAAATCACCCCCAACTACACTTTACAGCAACAAACTAAGCCCAATCACTTTAAAATTACAAAAAATGCTAAAAATCATAACAAACTATACCAGAATCACCTAAATTACTTCGGCAACCGTAAATCACCGCCAACTATCCCTTACTACAACAAACCAATCCATATCATCTTAAAATTACAAAAAAAGGTGTACAAATCATAACAAACAATGCCAGACTCACCTAAATTACTTCGGCTACTCTAAATCATCACCAACTAACCATTACCACAACAAACTAAACCCAATCACTTTTAAATTACAAAAAAATGCTACTAACCATAGCAAACTATGTCAATCTCACCTAAATTACTTCGGCTATCAAAAATCACCCCCAACTACACTTTACAGCAACTAACTAAGCCCAATCACTTTAAAATTACAACAAAATGCTAAAAATCATAACAAACTATACCAGAATCACCTAAATTACTTCGGCTACCGTAAATTACCGCCAACTATCCCTTACCACAACAAACCAAACCATATCATCTTAAAATTACAAAAAAAGGTGTACAAATCAAAACAAACAATGCCAGACTCACCTAAATTACTTCGGCTACTCTAAATCATCTATATATATAAAGCGAAGTGTCCTCACTGACACACTCATCTACACATCTACACATCTACACATCTACACATGCACTGATTCACCGACAACCTACAGCCCAAACCGGGAGGGCTGGAGACTTGAAATTTTAGACACGGGTCTATCAAGGGCCGAGAATGAACGCTAATAAGGAGATTTTGCAAAATTCGGTCCGGTTCTTTTGTATTTAAATAAAAACCGAATAAAAACCGGTTAAAATAAGCAAAAAATGATCGGCTCGCGGAGACCGGGTTTTTTTTAGAAGCACGTGTCTAGCCAAAACAACTTCGACGTCGGGCGACCGGTTTACATTAAAAGCACTTTCACTTTCTGCGTTCCTGATCATACTTTTGCCGTACCTAGCGAGGCGCAGATATTTCAATTATAATTTTGATTTCAATTATAATGTCCCCGATCCGTGACTCATTTAAAAATTACCAAACCACTCCAAATTTAATCCGCCTACATTAAAAATCCTCAAATATCTCTTACCATTACAAACTTTACCAAATCAACCCCAAAAAATTCCCGAACTACGCCAAACTGACAAATTAGATCCGTTATCTTAAATCATCCCTTACCACCCCTTAGCAACCCCAAGTAACTCCAATCACTTTAAAATAAAACAAAATGACACAAACCATAGCAGACTATTCTCACACTCACACACATTATTTCGGCTACCAAAATTCACCCCCAACTACCCCTTACCGCCCCAAACTAAGCCCAATCACTTTAAAATTAGAAAAAATGCTACAAACAATAGCAAAACTATGCCAAACTCACCCAAATTACTTCGGCTATCATAAATCACCCCCAACTACCCCTTACCACCCCAAACTAAGCCCAATCACTTTAAAATTACAAAAAATGCCACAAACCATAGCAAACTATGCCAAACTCACCCAAATTACTTCGGCTACCATAAATCACCCCCAACTACCCCTTACCACCCCAAACTAAGCGCAATCACTTTAAAATTACAAAAAATGTTACAAATCATACTAAACTATGCCAAACTCAACCAAATTACTTCGGTTACCATAAATCAACCCCCAACTACCCCTTACCACCCCAAACTAAACCAAATCACTTTAAAATTACAAAAAATGCTACAAACCATAGCAAACTATGCCAAACTCACCCAAATTACTTCGGCTATCATAAATCACCCCCAACTACCCCTTACCACCTCAAACTAAGCCCAATCACTTTAAAATTACAAAAAATGCCACAAACCATAGCAAACTATGCCAAACTCACCCAAATTACTTCGGCTATTATAAATCACCCCCAACTACCCCTTACCGCCCCAAACTAAGCCCACTCACTTTAAAATTACAAAAAATGATACAAACCATAGCAAACTATGCCAAAATCACCCAAATTACTACGGCTACCATAAATCACCCCCAACTACCCCTTACCACCACAAACTAAGCCCAATCACTTTAAAATTACAAAAAATGCTACAAACCATAGCAAACTATGCCAAACTCACCCAAATTACTTCGGCTATCCTAAATCACCCCCAACTACCCCTTACCACCCCAAACTAAGCGCAATCACTTTAAAATTACAAAAAATGATACAAACCATAGCAAACTATGCCAAAATCACCCAAATTATTTCGGCTACCATAAATCACCCCCAACTACCCCTTTCCGCCACAAACTAAGCCAAATCACTTTAAAATTACAAAAAATGCCACAAACCATAGCAAACTATGCCAAACTCACCCAAATTACTTCGGCTACCATAAATCACCCCCAACTACCCCTTACCGCCCCAAACTAAGCCCAATCACTTTAAAATTACAAAAAATGCCACAAACCATAGCAAACTATGCCAAACTCACCCAAATTACTTCGGCTATTATAAATCACCCCCAACTACCCCTTACCGCCCCAAACTAAGCCCAATCACTTTAAAATTAGAAAAAATGATACAAACCATAGCAAACTATGCCAAACTCACCCAAATTACTTCGGCTATTATAAATCACCCCCAACTACCCCTTACCGCCCCAAACTAAGCCCAATCACTTTAAAATTACAAAAAATGATACAAACCATAGCAAACTATGCCAAACTCACCCAAATTACTTCGGCTATCATAAATCACCCCCAACTACCCCTTACCGCCCCAAACTAAGCCCAATCACTTTAAAATTACAAAAAATGATATGAAACCATAGCAAACTATGCCAAAATCACCCAAATTACTTGGGCTACCATAAATCATCCCCAACTACCCCTTACCACCCCAAACTAAGCTAAATCACTTTAAAATTACAAAAAATGATACAAACCATAGCAAACTATGCCAAACTCACCCAAATTACTTCGGCTACCATAAATCACCCCCAACTACCCCTTACCTCCACAAACTAAGCCAAATCACTTTAAAATTACAAAAAATGATACAAACCATAGCAAACTATGCCAAACTCACCTAAATTACTTCGGTTACCATAAATTAATAATCATTTTCAATCAAAATCTTCCATTTGGTTGTGTTATTTATAAATGCCTTATCGTATTAAATCATAAAATATTAATAAATATCTGCACATAAAACATATTGTTTCGACTAATAGACGTTATTCTGAATACTAAATTTGCTAATACCAATTTTGATTTTCTTCCACTTTCCAATAATTATTTGTTCCAGTTGAGATGCAAACATAAACGTATTTCTGAATTGCAACACGCTGACGGGGCAAGCCCTACCTTCTCAACATGCGTGAATTTGTATAAACAGCTCTATGGTTTTTAACTTTAAAGCGGTATAAACGCGGTGTAAACCCTAGATTTTCGTGAAAATATTTGAAAATTTCGAAATTCTGCAATTGAATTACAGAACTATTGTTGTGTTCGATAGTAAATTTATATTTGGAGTGGCACTGCCAACTCTGCCACCCCTGACGAGCCCCTTGCTGAATACTCTCCTTCCAGGGAAACTTTTGAAATCAACGGCAAAATAATTTAGGGCGCCTGAATGTGAAAATATCACTGTGTAATAAGTTCAGACTGACGTGGAACACTTGAAATTTCGGTATTCGTTTGTAATTCGTCACAGGTCCATGAAGGAATGCATGTTAATGTAAACAAGTGTTAGTTTGTCGGAAAGGCCGAATAAGATTTTTAACATTCCCGTCAAAATATTTATTTACTTTAGAATGTTAATTTCTTAAATTCATTTCGTGAAAATTATGACGGGCCATACGAGTACACCTGTGCGAGTATTATTTGGTACATACAAATTAATCTCTTTTGTTATCCAAATTGTTTTTATACGCACTAGGCACGTGCACCTCATATAATTGTGAAAATTGCTGCTTCAGCGTCTGGAACGCTGGTATTCAACGTCGCCAAGGTCGAGGCGACGCATCGGTATTCGAAGTTCTATCGCTATTAAATAAATTATTTTATTCCCGATATTCCCGATTTGTTCTTGCCGTTAACCACAACTCTCCCCAATCGATTTTCGAAAAATTTCCAGCGTCGGACCGGACTTCACTTATTATCGTACGCTAATTTTTACGTTCAGTTAATGATAGTGGTGTATTTGTTCTTCACCAAACCTGCTCCGGGCAAAATCCGAAATTTTCACTGACATCATACGCTTAAGTATTGTGTGCTTATACACGATTTACACTATTTATTTTACGTACATTGCGTTCATTAATGATTCTGCATTATTTATAACTAAGATGGAGCAGTTTGAAAATCTAATAGTAAGCGGAGAACAAATACCACCATGTATAATTCCCGTGAAAAGTGATGGAAATAGTCTTTTTTACTATTTTTCCTATTGCATTTTTAATACCGGAAATAGAGCTCAAGAGGTTCGCACTTTAATTCTTCATTTTAAAATTACCAAAATTTTTGTAAAATTTACCTGAATACGTTAAACACCCCAAACATAACGCACCATTCCAAACTATCCCTAAAAGTCATACACTTACCATTCAAAACTACTCCAGGTCAACCCATAATTAAAAAAAAATTACGAATTCTAAGCAAACTACGCCAAACTCGCATAAATGACTTCGAATTCCCCTAAATCACCCCAACCACTTCTTACCAAGCCAACCAAAGCCCAATCACATTATAATTACCAAAAATTTCGTTTAATCCGCCAAAGCTAAACCCATTCCAAACAATCCTCAAAGAAACCCATATCATCCGAAACAACCCCAAATCAACCTAATATTTTTGCATTTTTTTGAACCATAGCAAATCACGCCAAATTAACATAAATAACTTCGACTTTTTTTATACATAATTCCCAAATACTTCGTTTTTATGGTGTGAAATTTTGTATTTATATATTTCAACATTGTCTTTAACGTTGTCAGAGAACTAAATGGGAATAATTTGGAATAATTTAGCTTCTCTGTCAACTCTCCTTCTCTTGAAACTTTTGAAAACAACGACAAAATTATTTGGGGCACCTGGATTTGAAAATATCACTCTGTGTAATAAGTTCAGACTGACTAGAGTGAAAAGAAAGGAGCTTGCACCCAGAAACGAAATTAAATGGAACACTTGAAGTTGCAATATTTGTTTGTAATTCGTCACAAGTCCATGAAGGAATGCGTGTTAATGTAAACAAATGTGTGTTTATTGGAGATGCCGAATAAGATTTTTACATTATTGAAGCAGCTTGAGCCTGCCACGTCAAGGGCAAGGTCACAAACGTGAAAAGGCGATGCTCGATTTGGTTTTATTCAATATCTATGCAGAAATTCGCACATTCCAAGCATTGGATAAGCCTTTCTTATCGTTTCTTAGAATTCGAGAATTGCTGGTTCAGCGTGTGGAGCAGTACTCGATCGCGGTGTTTAATTTTAACACAACTACAATTGTGAAAATTGCTGCTCCAGCGTCGGAAACTGTTCGCAAAGTCGCCAAATTCGATGAAGCGACGCATCAGTGTTCGAACGTCTACCACTATCAAATAAAGTATTTTAATTTAACATTTGATCCTCGCGTTAACCAAATCTGCCCCCAATCAATTTTCGAAAAATTACCAGCGTCGAACCGGACTCCACTTATATTTGTACGCTAATTTTTACGTTCAGTTAATGGTAGTGGTGTATTTGTTTTTCACCAAATTTGCCCTGGCTGAAATCCGAAATTTTCACCGTTGTATGTACCAGACATCACTGACATTCATACCCTTAATAATTATGTGCTTATACACGTTTTACACTATTTATTTTACGTACAATGTGTTCATTATTGCTTTACATCATTTATAACTAAGATGGAGAAGTTTGAAAATCTAGCGATGTACAATTACCACACCGTATTATGAAAGGTGATGGAAATTGTCTTTTTTAATATCTATGGTATTGGTATTGATATTTTAATACTGGAACGGGAGCACAAGAGGTTCGCACTTTAATTGTTCAACAAGTTTGTGTTAATGTAAACAAGTGTGAGTTCGTCGGAGAAGCCGAATAAGATTTTTACATCCACCATATTCCCGTCAAAATCTTTATTTATTTTATATAGAATGTTAATTTTGCCGTTAACCAAATTTGCTCCCAATCACCATCGTCGTACCGGACCGTTCAGTTAATGATAATGTTGTTTTTATTTTTCACCAAATCTGCCTCGGCTGAAATCCAAAATTTACAGCGTTGGATCAGACTTTACTGACATTGATACGCGTTTTACACTATTTATTTTACGTAAATACATTGTGTTCATTATTGCTTTACATCATTTATAACTAAGATGGACAAGTTCGAAAATCTAGCGATGCACAAATACCACCAAATACCACATTTTACCACATACCAAAATTTTAATACTGGAAAGGGAGCTCAAAAGGTTCGCACTGTAATTGTCCAACCAGTTGCGGCCAGGTTTTAATAATTTTTGTGCAGTTTAGAAGAAGATAATTATGCTGAAGTGTTTGTTTATTCTGAAGATAAGTCAAAATCATCTACATACTGTTCTGTTTGTGAGTTGACTGCAGCAAAAGGAATGGTTCCATTGTGTTTTCAATTTTATCATAACATGATCAGCTAATTTGTAAACTTCGATTTCCCCGAAAATTATCTAAAGTTAATTTCGATTTCCTGGAATCGCTTATAGAACAACTGCGTCTTTGCCTAAAGAGTCTATTCAAGATTTTTCATCTCAGATATCAACCAAGGTATCCTCTTTGTCCAAATCATAATGAAGTACCCGGTCCTGACAACGAAGGTTAATTTCAACAAATTTGTTTATTTTGTGATTGAAAAAGTAGAGGATTCCTGTTTAATTGTATTATAATGTCGATTAGTCAACATCACCACTTTAGTCAACACTGCGTTTATTTAATCTATGTCCGGGCAACGCCGGGTACATTCAGCTAGTCACTTTATAATTACAAAAAAATGCTAAAAATCATAACAAACTATACCAGAATCACCTAAATTACTTCGGCTACCGTAAATCACCCCCAACTATCCCTTACCACAACAAACCAAACCACATCTTAAAATTACAAAAAAAGGTGTACAAATCATAACAAACTGTGCCAGACTCACCTAAATTACTTCGGCTACTCTAAATCATCACCAACTAACCCTTACCACAACAAACTAAACCCAATCACTTTTAAATTACAAAAAAATGCTACTAACCATAGCAAACTATGCCAAACTTACCTAAATTACTTCGGCTATCAAAAATCACCCCCAACTACACTTTACAGCAACAAACTAAGCCCAATCACTTTAAAATTACAAAAAAATGCTAAAAATCATAACAAACTATACAAGAATCACCTAAATTACTTCGGCTACCGTAAATCACTTCCAACTATCCCTAAGCACAACAAACCAAACCATATCATCTTAAAATTAAAAAAAAGGTGTACAAATCATAACAAACTATGCCAGACTCACCTAAATTACTTCGGCTACTCTAAATCATCACCAAATAACCCTTACCACAACAAACTAAACCCAATCACTTTTAATTACAAAAAAATGCTGCTAAACATAGCAAACTATGCCAAACTCACCTAAATTACTTTGGCTATCAAAAATCACCCCCAACTACACTTTACAGCAACAAACTAAGCCCAATCACTTTAAAATTACAAAAAATGCTAAAAATCATAACAAACTATACCAGAATCACCTAAATTACTTCGGTTACGGTAAATCACCCCCAACTATCCCTTACCACAACAAACCAAACCATATTATCTTATAATTACAAAAAAAGGTGTACAAATCATAACAAACTATGCCAGACTCACCTAAATTACTTCGGCTACTCTACATCATCACCAACTAACCCTTACCACAACAAACTAAACCCAATCACTTTTAAATTACAAAAAAATGCTACTAACCATAGCAAACTATGCCAAACTTACCTAAATTACTTCGGCTATCAAAAATCACCCCCAACTACACTTTACAGCAACAAACTAAGCCCAATCACTTTAAAATTACAAAAAAATGCTAAAAATCATAACAAACTATACAAGAATCACCTAAATTACTTCGGCTACCGTAAATCACTTCCAACTATCCCTAAGCACAACAAACCAAAGCATATCATCTTAAAATTAAAAAAAAGGTGTACAAATCATAACAAATTATGCCAGACTCACCTAAATTACTTCGGCTACTCTAAATCATCACCAAATAACCCTTACCACAACAAACTAAACCCAATCACTTTTAATTACAAAAAAATGCTGCTAACCATAGCAAACTATGCCAAACTCACCTAAATTACTTTGGCTATCAAAAATCACACCCAACTACACTTTACAGCAACAAACTAAGCCCAATCACTTTAAAATTACAAAAAATGCTAAAAATCATAACAAACTATACCAGAATCACCTAAATTACTTCGGCTACCGTAAATCACCCCCAACTATCCCTTACCACAACAAACCAAACCATATCATCTTAAAATTACAAAAAAAAGTGTACAAATCATAACAAACTATGCCAGACTCACCTAAATTACTTCGGCTACTCTAAATCATCACCAACTAACCGTTACCACAACAAACTAAACCCAATCATTTTTAAATTACAAAAAAATGCTACTAACCATAGCAAACTATGCCAAACTCACTTAAATTACTTCGGCTATCAAAAATCACCCTCAACTACACTTTACAGCTACAAACTAAGCCCAATCACTTTAAAATTACAAAAAAATGCTAAAAATCATAACAAATTATACCAGAATCACCTAAATTACTTCGGCTACCGTAAATCACCCCCAACTATCCCTTACCACAATAAACCAAACCATATCATCTTAAAATTACAAAAAAAGGTGTACAAATCATAACAAACTATGCCAGACTCACATAAATTACTTCGGCTACTCTAAATCATCACCAACTAACCCTTACCACAACAAACTAAACCCAATCACTTTTAAATTACAAAAAAATGCTACTAACCATAGCAAACTATGACAAACTCAACTCAATTACTTCGGATATCAAAAATCACCCCCAACTACACTTTTCAGCAACAAAGTAAGCCCAATCACTTTAAAATTACAAAAAAATGCTAAAAATCATAACAAACTATACCAGAATCACCTAAATTACTTCGGCTACCTTAAATCACCCCCAACTATCCCTTACCACAACAAACCAAACCATATCATCTTAAAATTACAAAAAAAGGTGTACAAATCATAACAAACTATGCCAGACTCACCTAAATTACTTCGGCTACTCTAAATCATCACCTACTAACCCTTACCACAACAAACAAAACCCAATCACTTTTAAGTTACAAAAAAATGCTACTAACCATAGCAAACTATGCCAAACTCACCTAAATTACTTCGGCTATCAAAAATCACCCCCAACTACACTTTACAGCAACAAACTAAGCCTAATCACTTTAAAATTACAAAAAAATGCTAAAAATCATAACAAACTATACCAGAATCACCTAAATTACTTCGGCTACCGTAAATCACCCCCAACTATCCCTTACCACAACAAACCAAACCATATCATCTTAAAATTACAAAAAATGGTGTACAAATCATAACAAACTATGCCAGACTCACCTAAATTACTTCGGCTACTCTAAATCATCACCAACTAACACTTACGACAACAAACTAAACTCAATCACTTTTAAATTACAAAAAAAAGCTACTAACCATAGCAAACTATGCCAAACTCACCTAAATTACTTTGGCTATCAAAAATCACCCCCAACTACACTTTACAGCAACAAAATAAGCCTAATCACTTTAAAATTACAAAAAAATGCTAAAAATCATAACAAACTATACCAGAATCACCTAAATTACTTCGGCTACCGTAAATCACCCCCAACTATCCCTTACCACAACAAACCAAACCATATTATCTTATAATTACAAAAAAAGGTGTACAAATCATAACAAACTATGCCAGACTCACCTAAATTACTTCGGCTACTCTAAATCATCACCAACTAACCCTTACCACAACAAACTAAACCCAATCACTTTTAAATTACACAAGAATGCTACTAACCATAGCAAACTATGCCAAACTCACCTAAATTACTTCGGCTATCAAAAATCAACCCCAACTACACTTTACAGCAACAAACTAAGCCCAATCACTTTATAATTACAAAAAAATGCTAAAAATCATAACAAACTATACCAGAATCACCTAAATTACTTCGGCTACCTTAAATCACCCCCAACTATCCCTTACCACAACAAACCAAACCATATCATCTTAAAATTACAAAAAAAGGTGTACAAATCATAACAAACTATGCCAGACTCACCTAAATTACTTCGGCTACTCTAAATCATCACCTACTAACCCTTACCACAACAAACAAAACCCAATCACTTTTAAGTTACAAAAAAATGCTACTAACCATAGCAAACTATGCCAAACTCACCTAAATTACTTCGGCTATCAAAAATCACCCCCAACTACACTTTACAGCAACAAACTAAGCCTAATCACTTTAAGATTACAAAAAAATGCTAAAAATCATAACAAACTATACCAGAATCACCTAAATTACTTCGGCTACCGTAAATCACCCCCAACTATCCCTTACCACAACAAACCAAACCATATTATCTTATAATTACAAAAAAAGGTGTACAAATCATAACAAACTATGCCAGACTCACCTAAATTACTTCGGCTACTCTAAATCATCACCAAATAACCCTTACCACAACAAACTAAACCCAATCACTTTTAATTACAAAAAAATGCTGCTAACCATAGGAAACTATGCCAAACTCACCTAAATTACTTTGGCTATCAAAAATCACCCCCAACTACACTTTACAGCAACAAACTAAGCCCAATCACTTTAAAATTACAAAAAATGCTAAAAATCATAACAAACTATACCAGAATCACCTAAATTACTTCGGCTACCGTAAATCACCCCCAACTATCCCTTACCACAACAAACCAAACCATATCATCTTAAAATTACCAAAAAAAGTGTACAAATCATAACAAACTATGCCAGACTCACCTAAATTACTTCGGCTACTCTAAATCATCACCAACTAACCGTTACCACAACAAACTAAACCCAATCATTTTTAAATTACAAAAAAATGCTACTAACCATTGCAAACTATGCCAAACTCACTTAAATTACTTCGGCTATCAAAAATCACCCTCAACTACACTTTACAGCTACAAACTAAGCCCAATCACATTAAAATTACAAAAAAATGCTAAAAATCATAACAAACTATACCAGAATCACCTAAATTACTTCGGCTACCGTAAATCACCCCCAACTATCCCTTACCACAACAAACCAAACCATATCATCTTAAAATTACAAAAAAAGGTGTACAAATCATAACAAACTATGCCAGACTCACCTAAATTACTTCGGCTACTCTAAATCATCACCAACTAACCCTTACCACAAGAAACTAAACCCAATCACTTTTAAATTACAAAAAAATGCTACTAACCATAGCAAACTATGCCAAACTCACCTAAATTACTTCGGCTATCAAAAATCACCCCCAACTACACTTTTCAGCAACAAAGTAAGCCCAATCACTTTAAAATTACAAAAAATGCTAAAAATCATAACAAACTATACCAGAATCACCTAAATTACTTCGGCTACCTTAAATCACCCCCAACTATCCCTTACCACAACAAACCAAACCATATCATCTTAAAATTACAAAAAAAGGTGTACAAATCATAACAAACTATGCCAGACTCACCTAAATTACTTCGGCTATCAAAAATCAACCCCAACTACACTTTACAGCAACAAACTAAGCCCAATCACTTTATAATTACAAAAAAATGCTAAAAATCATAACAAACTATACCCGAATCACCTAAATTACTTCGGCTACCTTAAATCACCCCCAACTATCCCTTACCACAACAAACCAAACCATATCATCTTAAAATTACAAAAAAAGGTGTACAAATCATAACAAACTATGCCAGACTCACCTAAATTACTTCGGCTACTCTAAATCATCACCTACTAACCCTTACCACAACAAACAAAACCCAATCACTTTTAAGTTACAAAAAAATGCTACTAACCATAGCAAACTATGCCAAACTCACCTAAATTACTTCGGCTATCAAAAATCACCCCCATCTACACTTTACAGCAACAAACTAAGCCTAATCACTTTAAAATTACAAAAAAATGCTAAAAATCATAACAAACTATACCAGAATCACCTAAATTACTTCGGCTACCGTAAATCACCCCCAACTATCCCTTACCACAACAAACCAAACCATATCATCTTAAAATTAGAAAAAATGGTGTACAAATCATAACAAACTATGCCAGACTCACCTAAATTACTTCGGCTACTCTAAATCATCACCAACTAACACTTACGACAACAAACTAAACTCAATCACTTTTAAATTACAAAAAAAAGCTACTAACCATAGCAAACTATGCCAAACTCACCTAAATTACTTTGGCTATCAAAAATCACCCCCAACTACACTTTACAGCAACAAACTAAGCCTAATCACTTTAAAATTACAAAAAAATGCTAAATATCATAACAAACTATACCAGAATCACCTAAATTAATTCGGCTACCGTAAATCACCCCCAACTATCCCTTACCACAACAAACCAAACCATATTATCTTATAATTACAAAAAAAGGTGTACAAATCATAACAAACTATGCCAGACTCACCTAAATTACTTCGGCTACTCTAAATCATCACCAACTAACCCTTACCACAACAAACTAAACCCAATCACTTTTAAATTACACAAGAATGCTACTAACCATAGCAAACTATGCCAAACTCACCTAAATTACTTCGGCTATCAAAAATCAACCCCAACTACACTTTACAGCAACAAACTAAGCCCAATCACTTTATAATTACAAAAAAATGCTAAAAATCATAACAAACTATACCAGAATCACCTAAATTACTTCGGCTACCGTAAATCACCCCCAACTATCCCTTACCACAACAAACCAAACCATATCATCTTAAAATTACAAAAAAAGGTGTACAAATCATAACAAACTATGCCAGACTCACCTAAATTACTTCGGCTACTCTACATCATCACCAACTAACCCTTACCACAACAAACTAAACCCAATCACTTTTAAATTACAAAAAAATGCTACTAACCATAGCAAACTATGCCAAACTTACCTAAATTACTTCGGCTATCAAAAATCACCCCCAACTACACTTTACAGCAACAAACTAAGCCCAATCACTTTAAAATTACAAAAAAATGCTAAAAATCATAACAAACTATACAAGAATCACCTAAATTACTTCGGCTACCGTAAATCACTTCCAACTATCCCTAAGCACAACAAACCAAACCATATCATCTTAAAATTACAAAAAAAGGTGTACAAATCATAACAAACTATGCCAGACTCACCTAAATTACTTCGGTTACTCTAAATCATCACCAAATAACCCTTACCACAACAAACTAAACCCAATCACTTTTAATTACAAAAAAATGCTGCTAACCATAGCAAACTATGCCAAACTCACCTAAATTACTTTGGCTATCAAAAATCACCCCCAACTACACTTTACAGCAACAAACTAAGCCCAATCACTTTAAAATTACAAAAAATGCTAAAAATCATAACAAACTATACCAGAATCACCTAAATTACTTCGGCTACCGTAAATCACCCCCAACTATCCCTTACCACAACAAACCAAACCATATCATCTTAAAATTACCAAAAAAAGTGTACAAATCATAACAAACTATGAAAGACTCACCTAAATTACTTCGGCTACTCTAAATCATCACCAACTAACCGTTACCACAACAAACTAAACCCAATCATTTTTAAATTACAAAAAAATGCTACTAACCATTGCAAACTATGCCAAACTCACTTAAATTACTTCGGCTATCAAAAATCACCCTCAACTACACTTTACAGCTACAAACTAAGCCCAATCACATTAAAATTACAAAAAAATGCTAAAAATCATAACAAACTATACCAGAATCACCTAAATTACTTCGGCTACCGTAAATCACCCCCAACTATCCCTTACCACAACAAACCAAACCATATCATCTTAAAATTACAAAAAAAGGTGTACAAATCATAACAAACTATGCCAGACTCACCTAAATTACTTCGGCTACTCTAAATCATCACCAACTAACCCTTACCACAAGAAACTAAACCCAATCACTTTTAAATTACAAAAAAATGCTACTAACCATAGCAAACTATGCCAAACTCACCTAAATTACTTCGACTATCAAAAATCACCCCCAACTACACTTTTCAGCAACAAAGTAAGCCCAATCACTTTAAAATTACAAAAAAATGCTAAAAATCATAACAAACTATACCAGAATCACCTAAATTACTTCGGCTACCTTAAATCACCCCCAACTATCCCTTGCCACAACAAACCAAACCATATCATTTTAAAATTACAAAAAAAGGTGTACAAATCATAACAAACTATGCCAGACTCACCTAAATTACTTCGGCTATCAAAAATCAACCCCAACTACACTTTACAGCAACAAACTAAGCCCAATCACTTTATAATTACAAAAAAATGCTAAAAATCATAACACACTATACCCGAATCACCTAAATTACTTCGGCTACCTTAAATCACCCCCAACTATCCCTTACCACAACAAACCAAACCATATCATCTTAAAATTACAAAAAAAGGTGTACAAATCATAACAAACTATGCCAGACTCTCCTAAATTACTTCGGCTACCGTAAATCACCTCCACCTATCCCTTACCACAACAAACCAAAGCATATCATCTTAAAATTACAAAAAAAGGTGTACAAATCATAACAAACTATGCCAGACTCACCTAAATTACTTCGGCTACTCTACATCATCACCAACTAACCCTTACCACAACAAACTAAACCCAATCACTTTTAAATTACAAAAAAATGCTACTAACCATAGCAAACTATGCCAAACTTACCTAAATTACTTCGGCTATCAAAAATCACCCCCAACTACACTTTACAGCAACAAACTAAGCCCAATCACTTTAAAATTACAAAAAAATGCTAAAAATCATAACAAACTATACAAGAATCACCTAAATTACTTCGGCTACCGTAAATCACTTCCAACTATCCCTAAGCACAACAAACCAAACCATATCATCTTAAAATTACAAAAAAAGGTGTACAAATCATAACAAACTATGCCAGACTCACCTAAATTACTTCGGCTACTCTAAATCATCACCAAATAACCCTTACCACAACAAACTAAACCCAATCACTTTTAATTACAAAAAAATGCTGCTAACCATAGCAAACTATGCCAAACTCACCTAAATTACTTTGGCTATCAAAAATCACCCCCAACTACACTTTACAGCAACAAACTAAGCCCAATCACTTTAAAATTACAAAAAATGCTAAAAATCATAACAAACTATACCAGAATCACCTAAATTACTTCGGCTACCGTAAATCACCCCCAACTATCCCTTACCACAACAAACCAAACCATATCATCTTAAAATTACCAAAAAAAGTGTACAAATCATAACAAACTATGCCAGACTCACCTAAATTACTTCGGCTACTCTAAATCATCACCAACTAACCGTTACCACAACAAACTAAACCCAATCATTTTTAAATTACAAAAAAATGCTACTAACCATAGCAAACTATGCCAAACTCACTTAAATTACTTCGGCTATCAAAAATCACCCTCAACTACACTTTACAGCTACAAACTAAACCCAATCACATTAAAATTACAAAAAAATGCTAAAAATCATAACAAACTATACCAGAATCACCTAAATTACTTCGGCTACCGTAAATCACCCCCAACTATCCCTTACCACAACAAACCAAACCATATCATCTTAAAATTACAAAAAAAGGTGTACAAATCATAACAAACTATGCCAGACTCACCTAAATTACTTCGGCTACTCTAAATCATCACCAACTAACCCTTACCACAACAAACTAAACCCAATCACTTTTAAATTACAAAAAAATGCTACTAACCATAGCAAACTATGCCAAACTCACCTAAATTACTTCGGCTATCAAAAATCACCCCCAACTACACTTTTCAGCAACAAAGTAAGCCCAATCACTTTAAAATTACAAAAAAATGCTAAAAATCATAACAAACTATACCAGAATCACCTAAATTACTTCGGCTACCTTAAATCACCCCCAACTATCCCTTACCACAACAAACCAAACCATATCATCTTAAAATTACAAAAAAAAGTGTACAAATCATAACAAACTATGCCAGACTCACCTAAATTACTTCGGCTACTCTAAATCATCACCAACTAACCCTTACCACAACAAACTAAACCCAATCACTTTTAAGTTACAAAAAAATGCTACTAACCATAGCAAACTATGCCAAACTCACCTAAATTACTTCGGCTATCAAAAATCACCCCCAACTACACTTTACAGCAACAAACTAAGCCTAATCACTTTAAAATTACAAAAAAATGCTAAAAATCATAACAAACTATACCAGAATCACCTAAATTACTTCGGCTACCGTAAATCACCCCCAACTATCCCTTAACACAACAAATCAAACCATATCATCTTAAAATTACAAAAAAAGGTGTACAAATCATAACAAACTATGCCAGACTCACCTAAATTACTTCAGCTACTCTAAATCATCACCAACTAAACCTTACCACAACAAACTAAACCCAATCACTTTTAAATTACAAAAAAATGCTACTAACCATAGCAAACTATGCCAAACTCACCTAAATTACTTCGGCTATCAAAAATTACCCCCAACTACACTTTACAGCAACAAACTAAGCCTAATCACTTTAAAATTACAAAAAAATGCTTAAAATCATAACAAACTATACCAGAATCACCTAAATTACTTCGGCTACCGTAAATCACCCCCAACTATCCCTTAACACCACAAACCAAACCATATCATCTTAAAATTACAAAAAAAGGTGTACAAATCATATCAAACTATGCCAGACTCACCTAAATTACTTCGGCTACTCTAAATCATCACCAACTAACCCTTACCACAACAAACTAAACCCAATCACTTTTAAATTACAAAAAAATGCTACTAACCATAGCAAACTATGCCAAACTCACCTAAATTACTTCGGCTATCAAAAATCACCCCCAACTACACTTTACAGCAACAAACTAAGCCTAATCACTTTAAAATTACAAAAAAATGCTAAAAATCATAACAAACTATACCAGAATCACCTAAATTACTTCGGCTACCGTAAATCACCCCCAAATATTCCTTACCACAACAAACCAAACCATATCATCTTAAAATTACAAAAAACGGTGTACAAATCATAACAAACTATGCCAGACTCACCTAAATTACTTCGGCTACTCTAAATCATCACCAACTAACCCTTACCACAACAAACTAAACCCAATCACTTTTAAATTACAAAAAAATGCTACTAACCATAGCAAACTATGCCAAACTCACCTAAATTACTTCGGCTATCAAAAATCACCCCCAACTACACTTTACAGCAACAAACTAAGCCCAATCACTTTAAAATTACAATAAAATGCTAAAAAATCATAACAAACTATACTAGAATCACCTAAATTACTTCGGCTACCGTAAATCACCCCCAACTATCCCTTACCACAACAAACCAAACCATATCATCTTAAAATTACAAAAAAAGGTGCACAAATCATAACAAACTATGCCAGACTCACCTAAATTACTTCGGCTACTCTAAATCATCACCAACTAATCCTTACCACAACCAACTAAACCCAATCCCTTTTAAATTACAAAAAAATGCTACTAACCATAGCAAACTATGCCAAACTCACCTAAATTACTTCGGCTATCAAAAATTACCCCCAACTACACTTTACAGCAACAAACTAAGCCTAATCACTTTAAAATTACAAAAAAATGCTTAAAATCATAACAAACTATACCAGAATCACCTAAATTACTTCGGTTAGCGTAAATCATCCCCAACTATCCCTTAACACAACAAACCAAACCATATCATCTTAAAATTACAAAAAAAGGTGTACAAATCATAACAAACTATGCCAGACTCCCCTAAATTACTTCGGCTACTCTAAATCATCACCAACTAACCCTTACCACAACAAACTAAACCCAATCACTTTTAAATTAAAAAAAATTCTACTAACTATAGCAAACTATGCCAAACTCACCTCAATTACGTGGGCTATCAAAAATCACCCCCAACTACTCTTTACAGCAACAAACTAAGCCCAATCACTGTAAAATTACAAAAAATGCTAAAAATCATAACAAACTATACCAGAATCACCTAAATTACTTCAGCTACCGTAAATCACCCCCAACTATCCCTTAACACAACAAACCAAACCATATCATCTTAAAATTACAAAAAAAGGTGTACAAATCATAACAAACTATGCCAGACTCCCCTAAATTACTTCGGCTACTCTAAATCATCACCAACTAACCCTTACCACAACAAACTAAACCCAATCACTTTTAAATTAAAAAAAATTCTACTAACTATAGCAAACTATGCCAAACTCACCTCAATTACGTGGGCTATCAAAAATCACCCCCAACTACACTTTACAGCAACAAACTAAGCCCAATCCCTTTAAAATTACAAAAAAATGTTAAAAATCATAACAAACTATACCAGAATCACCTAAATTACTTCGGCTACCGTAAAACACCCCCAACTATCCCTTACCACAACAAACCAAACCATATCATCTTAAAATTACAAAAAAAGGTGTACAAATCATAACAAACTATGCCAGACTCACCTAAATTACTTCGGCTACTCTAAATCATCACCAACTAACCCGTACCACAACAAACTAAACCCAATCACTTTTAAATTACAAAAAAATGCTACTAACCATAGCAAACTATGCCAAACTCACCTAAATTAGTTCGGCTATCAAAAATTACCCCCAACTACACTTTACAGCAACAAACTAAGCCTAATCACTTTAAAATTACAAAAAAATGCTTAAAATCATAACAAACTATACCAGAATCACCTCAATTACTTCGGTTACCGTAAATCACCCCCAACTATCCCTTAACACAACAAACCAAATCATATCATCTTAAAATTACAAAAAAATGTGTACAAATCATAACAAACTATGCCAGACTCACCTAAATTACTTCGGCTACTCTAAATCATCACCAACTAACCCTTTCCACAACAACCTAAACCCAATCACTTTTAAATTACAAAAAAATGCTACTAACCATAGCAAACTATGCCAAACTCACCTAAATTACTTCGGCTATCAAAAATCACCCCCAACTACACTTTACAGCAACAAACTAAACCCAATCACTTTAAAATTACAAAAAAATGCTAAAAAATCATAACAAACTATACTAGAATCACCTAAATTACTTCGGCTACCGTAAATCACCCCCAACTATCCCTTACCACAACAAACCAAACCATATCATCTTAAAATTACAAAAAAAGGTGTACAAATCATAACAAACTATGCCAGACTCACCTAAATTACTTCAGCTACTCTAAATCATCACCAACTAACCCTTACCACAACAAACTAAACCCAATCACTTTTAAATTACAAAAAAATGCTACTAACCATAGCAAACTATGCCAAACTCACCTAAATTACTTTGGCTATCAAAAATCACCCCCAACTACACTTTACAGCAACAAACTAAGCCTAATCACTTTAAAATTACAAAAAAATGCTAAAAATCATAACAAACTATACTAGAATCACCTAAATTACTTCGGCTACCGTAAATCACCCCCAACTATTTCTTAACACAACAAACCAAACCATATCATCTTAAAATTACAAAAAAAGGTGTACAAATCATAACAAACTATGCCAGACTCACCTAAATTACTTCAGCTACTCTAAATCAGTACCAACTAACCCTTACCACAACAAACTAAACCCAATCACTTTTAAATTACAAAAAAATGCTACTAACCATAGCAAACTATGCCAAACTCACCTAAATTACTTCGGCTATCAAAAATCACCCCCAACTACACTTTACAGCAACAAACTAAGCCTAATCACTTTAAAATTACAAAAAATGCTAACAATCATAACAAACTATACCAGAATCACCTAAATTACTTCGGCTACCGTAAATCACCCCCAACTATCCCTTACCACAACAAACCAAACCATATCATCTTAAAATTACAAAAAAGGTGTACAAATCATAACAAACTATGCCAGACTCACCTAAATTACTTCAGCTACTCTAAATCATCACCAACTAACCCTTACCACAACAAACTAAACCCAATCACTTTTAAATTACAAAAAAATGCTACTAACCATAGCAAACTATGCCAAACTCACCTAAATTACTTCGGCTATCAAAAATCACCCCCAACTACACTTTACAGCAACAAACTAAGCCCAATCACTTTAAAATTACAAAAAAATGCTAAAAAATCATAACAAACTATACTAGAATCACCAAAATTACTTCGGCTACCGTAAATCACCCCCAACTATCCCTTACCACAACAAACCAAACCATATCATCTTAAAATTAAAAAAAAGGTGCACAAATCATAACAAACTATGCCAGATTCACCTAAATTACTTCGGCTACTCTAAATCATCACCAACTAATCCTTACCACAACCAACTAAAACCAATCCCTTTTAAATTACAAAAAAATGCTACTAACCATAGCAAACTATGCCAAACTCACCTAAATTACTTCGGCTATCAAAAATTACCCCCAACTACCCTTTACAGCAACAAACTAAGCCTAATCACTTTAAAATTACAAAAAAATGCTTAAAATCATAACAAACTATACCAGAATCACCTAAATTACTTCGGTTACCGTAAATCACCCCCAACTATCCCTTAACACAACAAAACAAACCATATCATCTTAAAATTACAAAAAAAGTTTTACAAATCATAACAAACTATGCCAGACTCACCTAAATTACTTCGGATACTCTAAATCATCACCAACTAACCCTTACCACAACAAACTAAACCCAATCACTTTTAAATTACAAAAAAATGCTACTAACCATAGCAAACTTTGCCAAACTTACCTAAATTACTTCGGCTATCAAAAATCACCCCCAACTACACTTTACAGCAACAAACTAAGCCCACTCACTTTAAAATTACAAAAAAATGCTAAAAATCATAACAAACTATACCAGAATCACCTAAATTACTTCGGCTACCGTAAATCACACCCAACTATCCCTTACCACAACAAACCAAACCATATCATCTTAAAATTACAAAAAACGGTGTACAAATCATAACAAACTATGCCAGACTCACCTAAATTACTTCGGCTACTCTATATCATCACCAACTAACCCTTACCACAACAAAATAAACCCAATCACTTTTAAATTACAAAAAAATGCTACTAACCATAGCAAACAATGCCAAACTCACCTAAATTAGTTCGGCTATCAAAAATCACCCCCAACTACACTTTACAGCAACAAACTAAGCCCAATCACTTTAAAATTACAAAAAAATGCTAAAAATCATAACAAACTATACCAGAATCACCTAAATTACTTCGGCTACCGTAAATCACCCCCAACTATCCCTTACCACAACAAACCAAACCATATCATCTTAAAATTACAAAAAAAGGTGTACAAATCATAACAAACTATGCCAGACTCACCTAAATTACTTCAGCTACTCTAAATCATCACCAACACACCCTTACCACAACAAACTAAACCCAATCACTTTTAAATTACAAAAAAATGCTACTAACCATAGCAAACTATTGCAAACTCACCTAAATTACTTCGGCTATCAAAAATCACCCCCAACTACACTTTACAGCAACAAACTAAGCCCAATCACTTTAAAATTACAAAAAAATTCTAAAAATCATATCAAACTATACCAGAATCACCTAAATTACTTCGGCTACCGTAAATCACCCCCAACTATCCCTTACCACAACAAACCAAATCATATCATCTTAAAATTACAAAAAAAAGTGTACAAATCATAACAAACTATGCCAGACTCACCTAAATTACTTCGGCTACTCTAAATCATCACCAACTAACCCTTACCACAACAAACTAAACCCAATCAGTTTAAATTACAAAAAAATGCTACTAATTATAGCAAATTATGCCAAACTCACCTAAATTACTTCGGCTATCAAAAATCACCCCCAACTACACTTTACAGCAACAAACTAAGCCTAATCACTTTAAAATTACAAAAAAATGCTTAAAATCATAACAAACTTTACCAGAATCACCTAAATTACTTCGGCTACCGTAAATCACCCCCAACTGTCCCTTACCACAACAAACCAAACCATATCATCTTAAAATTACAAAAAAAGGTGTACAAATCATAACAAACTATGCCTGACTCACCTAAATTACTTCGGCTACTCTAAATCATCACCAACTAACCCTTACCACAACAAACTAAACCCAATCACTTTTAAATTACAAAAAAATGCTACTAACCATAGCAAACTATGCCAAACTCACCTAAATTAGTTTGGCTATCAAAAATCACCCCCAACTACACTTTACAGCAACAAACTAAGCCCAATCACTTTAAAATTACAAAAAAATGCTAAAAATCATAACAAACTATACCAGAATCACCTAAATTACTTCGGCTACCGTAAATCACCCCCAACTATCCCTTACCACAACAAACCAAACCATATCATCTTAAAATTACAAAAAAAAGTGTACAAATCATAACAAACTATGCCAGACTCACCTAAAATACTTCGGCTACTCTAAATCATCACCAACTAACCCTTACCACAACAAACTAAACCCAATCACTTTTAAATTACAAAAAAATGCTACTAACCATAGCAAACTATGCCAAACTCACCTAAATTACTTCGGCTATCAAAAATCACCCCAACTACATTTTACAGCAACAAACTAAGCCCAATCATTTTAAAATTACAAAAAAATGCTAAAAATCATAACAAACTATACCAGAATCACCTAAATTACTTCGGTTTCCGTAAAACACCCCCAACTATCCCTTACCACAACAAACCAAACCATATCATCTTAAAATTACAAAAAAAGGTGCACAAATCATAACAAACTATGCCAGACTCACCTAAATTACTTCGGCTACTCTAAATCATCACCAACTAATCCTTACCACAACCAACTAAACCCAATCCCTTTTAAATTACAAAAAAATGCTACTAACCATAGCAAACTATGCCAAACTCACCTAAATTACTTCGGCTATCAAAAATTACCCCCAACTACACTTTACAGCAACAAACTAAGCCTAATCACTTTAAAATTACAAAAAAATGCTTAAAATCATAACAAACTATACCAGAATCACCTAAATTACTTCGGCTACCGTAAATCACCCCCAACTATCCCTTACCACAACAAACCAAACCATATCATCTTAAAATTACAAAAAAAAGTGTACAAATCATAACAAACTATGCCAGACTCACCTAAATTACTTCGGCTACTCTAAATCATCACCAACTAACCCTTACCACAACAAACTAAACCCAATCACTTTTAAATTACAAAAAAATGCTACTAACCATAGCAAACTATGCCAAACTCACCTAAATTACTTCGGCTATCAAAAATCACCCCCAACTACACTTTACAGCAACAAACTAAGCCCAATCACTTTAAAATTTGAAAAAAATGCTAAAAATCATAACAAACTATGCCAGACTTACCTAAATTACTTCGGCTACTCTAGATCATCCCCAACTATCCTTTACCACAACAAACCAAACCATATCATCTTAAAATTACAAAAAAGGTGCACAAATTATAACAAACTATGCCAGACTCACCTAAATTACTTCGGCTACTCTAAATCATCACTAACTAACCCTTACCACAACCAACTACACCCAATCACTTTTATATTACAAAAAAATGCTACTAACCATAGCAAACTATGCCAAACTTACCAAAATTACTTCGGCTATCAAAAATCACCCCCAACTACACTTTACAGCAACAAACTAAGCTCAATCACATTAAAATTACAAAAAAATGCTAAAAAATCATAACAAATTATACTAGAATCACCTAAATTACTTCGGCTACCGTAAATCACCCCCAACTATCCCTTACCACAACAAACCAAACCAAATCATCTTAAGATTACAAAAAAGGTGCACAAATCATAACAAACTATGCCAGACTCACCTAAATTACTTCGGCTACTCTAAATCACCCCCAACTATCCCTTACCACAACAAACCAAACCATATCATCTTAAAATTACAAAAAAAAGGTGCACAAATCATAACAAACTATGCCAGACTCACTTAAATTACTTCGGCTACTCTAAATCATCACCAACTAACCCTTACCACAACAAACTAAACCCAATCCCTTTTAAATTACAAAAAAATGCTACTAACCATAGCAAACTATGCCAAACTAACCTAAATTACTTCGGCTATCAAAAATTACCCCCAACTACACTTTACAGCAACAAACGAAGCCTAATCACTTTAAAATTACAAAAAAATGCTTAAAATCATAACAAACTTTACCAGAATCACCTAAATTACTTCGGCTACCGTAAATCACCCCCAACTATCCCTTACCGCAACAAACCAAACCATATCATCTTAAAATTACAAAAAAAAGTGTATAAATCATAACAAACTATGCCAGACTCACCTAAATTACTTCGGCTACTCTAAATCATCACCAACTAACCCTTACCACAACAAACTAAACCCAATCACTTTTAAATTACAAAAAAATGCTACTAACCATAGCAAACTATGCCAAACTCACCTAAATTACTTCGGCTATCAAAAATCACCCCCAACTACACTTTACAGCAACAAACTAAGCCCAATCACTTTAAAATTTGAAAAAAATGCTAAAAATCATAACAAACTATGCCAGACTTACCTAAATTACTTCGGCTACTCTAAATCATCCCCAACTATCCTTTACCACAACAAACCAAACCATATCATCTTAAAATTACAAAAAAAGGTGCACAAATTATAACAAACTATGCCAGACTCACCTAAATTACTTCGGCTACTCTAAATCATCACCAACTAACCCTTACCACAACCAACTACACCCAATCACTTTTAAATTACAAAAAAATGCTACTAACCATAGCAAACTATGCCAAACTTACCAAAATTACTTCGGCTATCAAAAATCACCCCCAACTACACTTTACAGCAACAAACTAAGCCCAATCACATTAAAATTACAACAAAATGCTAAAAAATCATAACAAATTATACTAGAATCACCTAAATTACTTCGGCTACCGTAAATCACCCCCAACTATCCCTTACCACAACAAACCAAACCAAATCATCTTAAAATTACAAAAAAGGTGCACAAATCATAACAAACTATGCCAGACTCACCTAAATTACTTCGGCTACTCTAAATCACCCCCAACTATCCCTTACCACAACAAACCAAAACATATTATCTTAAAATTACAAAAAAAGGTGTACAAATCATAACAAACTATGCCAGACTCACCTAAATTACTTCGGCTACGCTAAATCATCACCAAATAACCCTTACCACAACAAACTAAACCCAATCACTTTTAAATTACAAAAAAATGCTACTAAGCATAGCAAATAATGCCAAACTCACCTAAATTACTTCGGCTATTAAAAATCACCCCCAACTACACTTTACAGCAACGAACTAAGCCCAATCACTTTAAAATTACAAAAAAATGCTAAAAATCATAACAAACTATACCAGAATCACCTAAATTACTTCGGCTACCGTAAATCACCCCCAACTATCCCTTACCACAACAAACCAAACCATATCACCTTAAAATTACAAAAAATGGTGTACAGATCATAACAAACTATGCCAGACTCACCTAAATTACTTCGGCTACTCTAAATCACCCCCAACTATCCCTTACCACAACAAACCAAAACATATTATCTTAAAATTACAAAAAAAGGTGTACAAATCATAACAAACTATGCCAGACTCACCTAAATTACTTCGGCTACGCTAAATCATCACCAAATAACCCTTACCACAACAAACTAAACCCAATCACTTTTAAATTACAAAAAAATGCTACTAAGCATAGCAAATAATGCCAAACTCACCTAAATTACTTCGGCTATTAAAAATCACCCCCAACTACACTTTACAGCAACGAACTAAGCCCAATCACTTTAAAATTACAAAAAAATGCTAAAAATCATAACAAACTATACCAGAATCACCTAAATTACTTCGGCTACCGTAAATCACCCCCAACTATCCCTTACCACAACAAACCAAACCATATCACCTTAAAATTACAAAAAATGGTGTACAAATCATAACAAACTATGCCAGACTCACCTAAATTACTTCGGCTACTCTAAATCATCACCAACTAACCCTTACCACTACAAACTAAACCCAATCACTTTTAAATTACAAAAAAATGCTACTAACCATAGCAAACTATGCCAAACTCACCTAAATTACTTCTTCTATCAAAAATCACCCCCAACTACACTTTACAGCAACAAACTAAGCCCAATCAGTTTAAAATTACAAAAAAATTCTAAAAATCATAACAAACTATACCAGAATCACCTAAATTACTTCGGCTACCGTAAATCACACCCAACTATCCCTTACCACAACAAACCAAACCATATCATCTTAAAATTACAAAAAAAGGTGTAGAAAATCATAACAAACTATGCCACACTCACCTAAATTACTTCGGCTACTCTAAATCATCACCAACTAACCCTTACAACAACAAACTAAATCCAATCACTTTTAAAATACAAAAAAATGCTGCTAACCATAGAAAACTATGCCAAACTCACCTAAATTACTTCGGCTATCAAGAATCACCCCCAACTACACTTTACAGCAACAAACTAAGCCCAATCACTTTAAAATTACAAAAAAATTATAAAAATCATAACAAACTATACCAGAATCACCTAAATTACTTCGGCTACCGTAAATCACCCCCAACTATCCCTTACCACAACAAACCAAAACATATTATCTTAAAATTACAAAAAAAGGTGTACAAATCATAACAAACTATGCCAGACTCACCTAAATTACTTCGGCTACGCTAAATCATCACCAAATAACCCTTACCACAACAAACTAAACCCAATCACTTTTAAATTACAAAAAAATGCTACTAAGCATAGCAAATAATGCCAAACTCACCTAAATTACTTCGGCTATTAAAAATCACCCCCAACTACACTTTACAGCAACGAACTAAGCCCAATCACTTTAAAATTACAAAAAAATGCTAAAAATCATAACAAACTATACCAGAATCACCTAAATTACTTCGGCTACCGTAAATCACCCCCAACTATCCCTTACCACAACAAACCAAACCATATCACCTTAAAATTACAAAAAATGGTGTACAAATCATAACAAACTATGCCAGACTCACCTAAATTACTTCGGCTACTCTAAATCACCCCCAACTATCCCTTACCACAACAAACCAAAACATATTATCTTAAAATTACAAAAAAAGGTGTACAAATCATAACAAACTATGCCAGACTCACCTAAATTACTTCGGCTACGCTAAATCATCACCAAATAACCCTTACCACAACAAACTAAACCCAATCACTTTTAAATTACAAAAAAATGCTACTAAGCATAGCAAATAATGCCAAACTCACCTAAATTACTTCGGCTATTAAAAATCACCCCCAACTACACTTTACAGCAACGAACTAAGCCCAATCACTTTAAAATTACAAAAAAATGCTAAAAATCATAACAAACTATACCAGAATCACCTAAATTACTTCGGCTACCGTAAATCACCCCCAACTATCCCTTACCACAACAAACCAAACCATATCACCTTAAAATTACAAAAAATGGTGTACAAATCATAACAAACTATGCCAGACTCACCTAAATTACTTCGGCTACTCTAAATCATCACCAACTAACCCTTACCACTACAAACTAAACCCAATCACTTTTAAATTACAAAAAAATGCTACTAACCATAGCAAACTATGCCAAACTCACCTAAATTACTTCTTCTATCAAAAATCACCCCCAACTACACTTTACAGCAACAAACTAAGCCCAATCAGTTTAAAATTACAAAAAAATTCTAAAAATCATAACAAACTATACCAGAATCACCTAAATTACTTCGGCTACCGTAAATCACACCCAACTATCCCTTACCACAACAAACCAAACCATATCATCTTAAAATTACAAAAAAAGGTGTAGAAAATCATAACAAACTATGCCACACTCACCTAAATTACTTCGGCTACTCTAAATCATCACCAACTAACCCTTACAACAACAAACTAAATCCAATCACTTTTAAAATACAAAAAAATGCTGCTAACCATAGAAAACTATGCCAAACTCACCTAAATTACTTCGGCTATCAAGAATCACCCCCAACTACACTTTACAGCAACAAACTAAGCCCAATCACTTTAAAATTACAAAAAAATTATAAAAATCATAACAAACTATACCAGAATTACCTAAATTACTTCGGCTACCGTAAATCACCCCCAACTATCCCTTACCACAACAAACCAAACCATATCACCTTAAAATTACAAAAAAAGTTGTACAAATCATAACAAACTATGCCAGACTCACCTAAATTACTTCAGCTACTCTAAATCATCACCAACTAACCCTTACAACAACAAACTAAATCCAATCACTTTTAAATTACAAAAAAATGCTGCTAACCATAGCAAACTATGCCAAACTCACTTAAATTACTTCGCCTATCAAAAATCACCCCCAACTACACTTTACAGCAACAAACTAAGCCCAATCACTTTAAAATTACAAAAAAATGCTAAAAATCATAACAAACTATACCAGAATCACCTAAATAACTTCGGCTACCGTAAATCACCCCCAACTATCCCTTACCACAACAAACCAAATCATATCATCTTAATATTACAAAAAAAGGTGTACAAATCATAACAAACTATGCCAGACTCACCTAAATTACTTCGGCTACTCTAAATCTTCATCAACTAACCCTTACCACAACAAACTAAACCCAATCACTTTTAAATTACAAAAAAATGTTACTAACCATAGCAAACTATGCCAAACACACCTAAATTACTTCAGCTATCAAAAATCACCCCCACCTACACTTTACAGCAACAAACTAAGCCCAATCACTTTAAAATTACAAAAAAATGCTAAAAATCATAACAAACTATACCAGAATCACCTAAATTACTTCGGCTAATGTAAATCACCCCCAACTATTCCTTACCACAACAAACCAAACGATATCATCTTAAAATTACAAAAAAAGGAGTACAAATCATAACAAAATATGCCAGACTCTCCTAAATTACTTCGGCTACTCTAAATCATCACCAACTAACCCTTACCACAACAAACTAAACCCAATCACTTTTAAATTACAAAAAAATGCTACTAACCATAGCAAACTATGCCAAACTCACCTAAATTACTTCGGCTATCAAAAATCACCCCCAACTACACTTTACAGCAACAAACTAAGCCCAGTCAGTTTAAAATTACAAAAAAATTTTAAAAATCATAACAAACTATACCAGAATCACCTAAATTACTTTGGCTACCGTAAATCACCCCCAACTATCCCTTACCACAACAAACCAAACTATATCATCTTAAAGTTACAAAAAAAGGTGTACAAATCATAACAAACTATGCCAGACTCACCTAAATTACTTCGGCTACTCTAAATCATCACCAACTAACCCTTACCACAACAAACTAAACCCAATCACTTTTAAATTACAAAAAAATGCTACTAACCATAGCAAACTATGCCAAACTCACCTAAATAACTTCGGCTATCAAAAATTACCCCCAACTACACTTTACAGCAACAAACTAAGCCCAATCATTTTAAAATTACAAAAAAATGCTAAAAATCATAACAAACTATACCAGAATCACCTAAATCACTTCGGCTACCGTAAATCACCCCCAACTATCCCTTACCACAACAAACCAAACTATATCATCTTAAAATTTCAAAAAAAGTGTACAAATCATAACAAACTATGCCAGACTCACCTAAATTACTTCGGCTACACTAAATCATCACCAACTAACCCTTACCACAACAAACTAAACCCAATCACTTTTAAATTACAAAAAAATGCTACTAACCATAGCAAACTATGCCAAACTCACCTAAATTACTTCGGCTGTTAAAAATCACCCCCAACTACACTTTACAGCAACAAACTAAGCCCAATCACTTTAAAATTTGAAAAAAATGCTAAAAATCATAACAAACTATGCCAGACTTACCTAAATTACTTCGGCTACTCTAAATCATCCCCAACTATCCTTTACCACAACAAACCAAACCATATCATCTTAAAATTACAAAAAAAGGTGCACAAATCATAACAAACTATGCCAGACTCACCTAAATTACTTCGGCTACTCTAAATCATCACCAACTAACCCTTACCACAACCAACTAAACCCAATCACTTTTAAATTACAAAAAAATGCTACTAACCATAGCAAACTATGCCAAACTTACCTAAATAACTTCGGCTATCAAAAATCACCCCCAACTACACTTTACAGCAACAAACTAAGCCCAATCACTTTAAAATTACAAAAAAATGCTAAAAAATCATAACAAATTATACTAGAATCAACTAAATTATTTCGGCTACCGTAAATCACCCCCAACTATCCCTTACCACAACAAACCAAACCAAATCATCTTAAAATTACAAAAAAGGTGCACAAATCATAATAAACTATGCCAGACTCACCTAAATTACTTCGGCTACTCTAAATCACCCCCAACTATCCCTTACCACAACAAACCAAACCATATCATCTTAAAATTACAAAAAAAGGTGTACAAATCATAACAAACTATGCCAGACTCACCTAAATTACTTCGGCTACTCTAAATCATCACCAAATAACCCTTACCACAACAAACTAAACCCAATCACTTTTAAATTACAAAAAAATGCTACTAACCATAGCAAACAATGCCAAACTCACCTAAATTACTTCGGCTATTAAAAATCACCCCCAACTACACTTTACAGCAACGAACTAAGCCCAATCACTTTAAAATTACAAAAAAATGCTAAAAATCATAACAAACTATACCAGAATCACCTAAATTACTTCGGCTATCGTAAATCACCCCCAACTATCCCTTACCACAACAAACCAAACCATATCATCTTAAAATTACAAAAAATGGTGTACAAATCATAACAAACTATGCCAGACTCACCTAAATTACTTCGGCTACTCTAAATCATTACCAACTAACCCTTACCACAACAAACTAAACCCAATCACTTTTAAATTACAACAAAATACTACTAACCATAGCAAACTATGCCAAACTCACCTAAATTACTTCGGCTATCAAAAATCACCCCCAACTACACTTTACAGCAACAAACTAAACCCAATCACTTTAAAATTACAAAAAAATGTTAAAAATCATAACAAACTATACCAGAATCACCTAAATTACTTCGGCTACCGTAAATCACACCCAACTACCCCTTACCACAACAAACCAAACCATATCATCTTAAAATTACAAAAAAAGGTGTACAAATCATAACAAACAATGCCAGACTCACCTAAATTACTTCGGCTACTCTAAATCATCACCAACTAACCCTTACCACAACAAACTAAACCCAATCACTTTTAAATTACACAAGAATGCTACAAACCATAGCAAACTATGCCAAACTCACCTAAATTACTTCGGCTATCAAAAATCACCCCCAACTACACTTTACGACAACAAACTAAGCCCAATCACTTTAAAATTACAAAAAATGCTAAAAATCATAACAAACTATACCAGAATCACCTAAATTACTTCGGCTACCGTAAATCACCCCCAACTATCCCTTACCACAACAAACCAAAACATATCATCTTAAAATTACAAAAAAAGGTGTACAAATCATAACAAACTATGCCAGACTCACCTAAATTACTTCGGCTACTCTAAATCATCACCAACTAACCCTTACCACAACAAACTAAACCCAATCAATTTAAATTATAAAAAAATGCTACTAACCATAGCAAACTATGACAAACTCATCTAAATTACTTCGGCTATCAAAAATCACCCTCAACTGCACTTTACAGCAACAAACTAAGCCCAATTATTTTAAAATTACAAAAAACTGCTAAAAATCATAACAAACTATACCAGAATCACCTAAATTACTTCGGCAACCGTAAATCACCGCCAACTATCCCTTACTACAACAAACCAAACCATATCATCTTAAAATTACAAAAAAAGGTGTACAAATCATAACAAACAATGCCAGACTCACCTAAATTACTTCGGCTACTCTAAATCATCACCAACTAACCCTTACCACAACAAACTAAACCCAATCACTTTTAAATTACACAAGAATGCTACAAACCATAGCAAACTATGCCAAACTCACCTAAATTACTTCGGCTATCAAAAATCAACCCCAACTACACTTTACAGCAACGAACTAAGCCCAATCACTTTAAAATTACAAAAAAATGCTAAAAATCATAACAAACTATACCAGAATCACCTAAATTACTTCGGCTACCGTAAATCACCCCCAACTCTGCCTTACCACAACAAACCAAACCATATTATCCTAAAATTACAAAAAAAGGTATACAAATCATAACAAACTATGCCAGACTCACCTAAATTACTTCGGCTACACTAAATCATCACCAACTAACCCTTACCACAACAAAATAAACCCAATCACTTTTAAATTACACAAAAATGCTACTAACCATAGTAAACTATGCCAAACTCACTTAAATTACATCGGCTATCAAAAATCACCCCCAACTACACTTTACAGCAACAAACTAAGCACAATCACTTTAAAATAACAAAAAAATGCTAAAAATCATAACAAACTATACCAGAATCACCTAAATTACTTCAGCTACCGTAAATCACCCCCAACTATCCCTTACCACAACAAACCAAACCATATCATTTTAAAATTACAAAAAAAGGTGTACAAATCATAACACACTATGCCAGACTCACCTAAAATACTTCGGCTACTCTAAATCATCACCAACTAACCCTTACAACATAAAACTAAATCCAATCACTTTTAAATTACAAAAAAATGCTGCTAACCATAGCAAACTATGCCAAACTCACCTAAATTACTTCGGCTATCTAAAATTACCCCCAACTACACATTACAGCAACAAACTAAGCCCAATCACTTTAAAATTACAAAAAAATGCTAAAAATCATAACAAACTATACCAGAATCACCTAAGTTACTTCGGCTACCGTAAATCACCCCCAACTATCCCTTACCACAACAAACCAAACCATATCATCTTAAAATTACAAAAAAAGGTGTACAAATCATAACAAACTATGCCAGACTCACCTAAATTACTTCGGCTACTCTAAATCATCACCAACTAACCCTTACCACAACAAACTAAACCCAATCACTTTTAAATTAAAAAAAAATGCTACTAACCATAGCAAACTGTGCCAAACTCACCTAAATTACTTCGGCTATCAAAAATTACCCCCAACTACACTTTACAGCAACAAACTTAGCCCAATCATTTTAAAATTACAAAAAAATGCTAAAAATCATAACAAACTATACCAGAATCACCAAAATTACTTCGGCTACCGTTAATCACCCCCAACTATTCCTTACCAAAACAAACCAAACCATATCATTTTAAAATTACAAAAAAAGGTGCACAAATCATAACAAACTATGCCAGATTCACCTAAATTACTTCGGCTACTCTAAATCATCACCAACTAACCCTTACAACAACAAACTAAATCCAATCTCTTTTAAATTACAAAAAAATGCTGCTAACCATAGCAAACTATGCCAAACTTACTTAAATTACTTCGTCTATCAAAAATCACTCCCAACTACACTTTACAGCAACAAACTAAGCCCAATCACTTTAAAATTACAAAAAAATGCTAAAAATCATAACAAACTATACCAGAATCACCAAAATTACTTCGGCTACCGTAAATCACGCCCAACTATCATTTACCACAACAAACCAAATCATATCATCTTAATATTACAAAAAAAGGTGTACAAATCATAACAAACTATGCCAGACTCACCTAAATTACTTCGGCTACTCTAAATCTTCATCAACTAACCCTTACCACAACAAACTAAACCCAATCACTTTTAAATTACAATAAAATGCTACTAACCATAGCAAACTATGCCAAACTCACCTAAATTACTTCGGCTATCAAAAATCACCCCCAACTACACTTTACAGCAACAAACTAAGCCCAGTCACTTTAAAATTACAAAAAATGCTAAAAATCATAACAAACTATACCAGAATCGCCTAAATTACTTTGGCTACCCTAAATCACCCCCAACTATCCCTTACCACAACAAACCAAACTATATCATCTTAAAATTACAAAAAAAGGTGTACAAGTCATAACAAACTAAGCCAGATTCACCTAAATTACTTCGGCTACTCTAAATCATCACCAACTAACCCTTACCACAACAAACTAAACCCAATCACTTTTAAATTACAAAAAAATGCTACTAACCATAGCAAACTATGCCAAACTCACCTAAATTACTTCGGCTATCAAAAATTACCCCCAACTACACTTTACAGCAACAAACTTAGCCCAATCATTTTAAAATTACAAAAAAATGCTAAAAATCATAACAAACTATACCAGAATCACCTAAATCACTTCGGCTACCGTAAATCACCCCCAACTATCCCTTACCACAACAAACCAAACTATATCATCTTAAAATTACAAAAAAAGTGTACAAATCATAACAAACAATGCCAGACTCACCTAAATTACTTCGGCTACTCTAAATCATCACCAACTAACCCTTACCACAACCAACTAAACCCAAACATTTTTAAATTACAAAAAAATGCTACTAACCATAGCAAACTATGCCAAACTTACCTAAATTACTTCGGCTATCAAAAATCACCCCCAACTACACTTTACAGCAACAAACTAAGCCCAATCACTTTAAAATTTGAAAAAAATGCTAAAAATCATAACAAACTATGCCAGACTCACCTAAATTACTTCGGCTACTCTAAATCATCCCCAACTATCCCTTACCACAACAAACCAAACCATATCATTTTAAAATTACAAAAAAAGGTGCACAAATCATAACAAACTATGCCAGACTCACCTAAATTACTTCGGCTACTCTAAATCATCACCAACTAACCCTTACCACAACCAACTAAACCCAATCACTTTGAAATTACAAAAAAATGCTACTAACCTTAGCAAACTATGCCAAACTTACCTAAATTACTTCGGCTATCAAAAATCACCCCCAACTACACTTTACAGCAACAAACTAAGCCCAATCACTTTAAAATTACAAAAAAATGCTAAAAATCATAACAAACTATACCAGAATCACCTAAATTACTTCGGCTACTCTAGTTCACCCCCAACTATCCCTTACCACAACAAACCAAACCATATCATCTTAAAATTACAAAAAAAGGTGTACAAATCATAACAAACTATGCCAGACTCACCTAAATTACTTCGGCTACTCTAAATCATCACCAACTAACCCTTACCACAACAAACTAAACCCAATCACTTTTAAATTACAAAAAAATGCTACTAACCATAGCAAACTATGCCAAACTCACCTAAATTACTTCGGCTATCAAAAATCACCCCCAACTACACTTTACAGCAACAAACTAAGCCCAATCACTTTAAAATTTGAATAAAATGCTAAAAATCATAACAAACTATGCCAGACTCACCTAAATTACTTCGGCTACTCTAAATCATCCCCAACTATCCCTTACCACAACAAACCAAACCAGATCATCTTAAAATTACAAAAAAAGGTGCACAAATCATAACAAACTATGCCAGACTCACCTAAATTACTTCGGCTACTCTAAACCATCACCAACTAACCCTTACCACAACCAACTAAACCCAATCACTTTTAAATTACAAAAAAAATGCTACTAACCATAGCAAACTATGCCAAACTTACCTAAATTACTTCGGCTATCAAAAATCACCCCCAACTACACTTTACAGCAACAAACTAAGCCCAATCACTTTAAAATTACAAAAAAATGCTAAAAAATCATAACAAATTATACTAGAATCACCTAAATTACTTCGGCTACCGTAAATTACCCCCAACTATCCCTTACCACAACAAACCAAACCAAATCATCTTAAAATTACAAAAAAGATGCACAAATCATAACAAACTATGCCAGACTCACCTAAATTACTTCGGCTACTCTAAATCACCCCCAACTATCCCTTACCACAACAAACCAAACCATATCATCTTAAAATTACAAAAAAAGGTGTACAAATCATAGCAAACTATGCCAGACTCACCTAAATTACTTCGGCTACACTAAATCATCACCAACTAACCCTTACCACAACAAACTAAACCCAATCACTTTTAAATTACAAAAAAATGCTACTAACCATAGCAAACAATGCCAAACTCACCTAAATTACTTTGGCTATCAAAAATCACCCCCAACTACACTTTACAGCAACGAACTAAGCCCAATCACTTTAAAATTACAAAAAAATGCTAAAAATCATAACAAACTATACCAGAATCACCTAAATTACTTCGGCTACCGTAAATCACCCCCAACTCTGCCTTACCACAACAAACCAAACCATATTATCCTAAAATTACAAAAAAAGGTATACAAATCATAACAAACTATGCCAGACTCACCTAAATTACTTCGGCTACTCTAAATCATCACCAACTAACCCTTACCACAACAAACTAAACCCAATCACTTTTAAATTACACAAAAATGCTACTAACCATAGCAAACTATGCCAAACTCACTTAAATTACTTCGGCTATCAAAAATCACCCCCAACTACACTTTACAGCAACAAACTAAGCCCAATCACTTTAAAATTACAAAAAAATGCTAAAAATCATAACAAACTATACCAGAATCACCTAAATTACTTCAGCTACCGTGAATCACCCCCAACTATCCCTTACCACAACAAACCAAACCATATCATTTTAAAATTACAAAAAAAGGTGTACAAATCATAACAAACTATGCCAGACTCACCTAAATTACTTCGGCTACTCTAAATCATCACCAACTAACCCGTACAACAACAAACTAAATCCAATCACTTTTAAATTACAAAAAAATGCTGCTAACCATAGCAAACTATGCCAAACTCACCTAAATTACTTCGGCTATCAAAAATCACCCCCAACTACACATTACAGCAACAAACTAAGCCCAATCACTTTAAAATTACAAAAAAATGCTAAAAATCATAACAAACTATACAAGAATCACCTAAATTACTTCGGGTACCGTAAATCACCCCCAACTATCCCTTAGCACAACAAACCAAACCATATCATCTTAAAATTACAAAAAAAGGTGTACAAATCATAACAATCTATGCCAGACTCACCTAAATTACTTCGGCCACTCTAAATCATCACCAACTAACCCTTACCACAACAAATTAAACCCAATCACTTTTAAATTACAAAAAAATGCTACTAACCATAGCAAACTATGCCAAACGCACCTAAATTACTTCGGCTATCAAAAATCACCCCCAACTACACTTTACAGCAACAAACTAAGCGCAATTACTTTAAAATTACAAAAAAATGCTAAAAATCATAACAAACTATACCAGAATCACCTAAATTACTTCGGCTACCGTAAATCACCCCCAACTATCCCTTACCACAACAAACCAAACCATATTATCCTAAAATTACAAAAAAAGGTGTACAAATCATAACAAACTATGCCAGACTCACCTAAAATACTTCGGCTACTCTAAATCATCACCAACTAACCCTTACCACAACAAAATAAACCCAATCACTTTTAAAATCAAATCATAACAAATCATAACAAACTATGCCAGACTCACCTAAATTACTTCGGCTACTCTAAATCATCACCAACTAACCCTTACCACAACAAAATAAACCCAATCACTTTTAAATTACACAAAAATGCTACTAACCATAGCAAACTATGCCAAACTCACTTAAATTACTTCGGCTATCAAAAATCACCCCCAACTACACTTTACAGCAACAAACTAAGCCCAATCACTTTAAAATTTGAAAAAAATGCTAAAAATCATAACAAACTATGCCAGACTCACCTAAATTACTTCGGCTACTCTAAATCATCCCCAACTATCCCTTACCACAACAAACCAAACCATATCATCTTAAAATTACAAAAAAAGGTGCACAAATCATAACAAACTATGCCAGACTCACCTAAATTACTTCGGCTACTCTAAACCATCACCAACTAACCCTTACCACAACCAACTAAACCCAATCACTTTTAAATTACAAAAAAAATGCTACTAACCATAGCAAACTATGCCAAACTTACCTAAATTACTTCGGCTATCAAAAATCACCCCCAACTACACTTTACAGCAACAAACTAAGCCCAATCACTTTAAAATTACAAAAAAATGCTAAAAAATCATAACAAATTATACTAGAATCACCTAAATTACTTCGGCTACCGTAAATTACCCCCAACTATCCCTTACCACAACAAACCAAACCAAATCATCTTAAAATTACAAAAAAGGTGCACAAATCATAACAAACTATGCCAGACTCACCTAAATTACTTCGGCTACTCTAAATCACCCCCAACTATCCCTTACCACAACAAACCAAACCATATCATCTTAAAATTACAAAAAAAGGTGTACAAATCATAGCAAACTATGCCAGACTCACCTAAATTACTTCGGCTACTCTAAATCATCACCAACTAACCCTTACCACAACAAACTAAACCCAATCACTTTTAAATTACAAAAAAATGCTACTAACCATAGCAAACAATGCCAAACTCACCTAAATTACTTTGGCTATCAAAAATCACCCCCAACTACACTTTACAGCAACGAACTAAGCCCAATCACTTTAAAATTACAAAAAAATGCTAAAAATCATAACAAACTATACCAGAATCACCTAAATTACTCCGGCTACCGTAAATCACCCACAACTCTGCCTTACCACAACAAACCAAACCATATTATCCTAAAATTACAAAAAAAGGTATACAAATCATAACAAACTATGCCAGACTCACCTAAATTACTTCGGCTACTCTAAATCATCACCAACTAACCCTTACCACAACAAAATAAACCCAATCACTTTTAAATTACACAAAAATGCTACTAACCATAGCAAACTATGCCAAACTCACTTAAATTACATCGGCTATCAAAAATCACCCCCAACTACACTTTACAGCAACAAACTAAGCCCAATCACTTTAAAATTACAAAAAAATGCTAAAAATCATAACAAACTATACCAGAATCACCTAAATTACTTCAGCTACCGTAAATCACCCCCAACTATCCCTTACCACAACAAACCAAACCATATAATTTTAAAATTACAAAAAAAGGTGTACAAATCATAACACACTATGCCAGACTCACCTAAATTACTTCGGCTACTCTAAATCATCACCAACTAACCCTTACAACAACAAACTAAATCCAATCACTTTTAAATTACAAAAAAAATGCTGCTAACCATAGCAAACTATGCCAAACTCACCTAAATTACTTCGGCTATCTAAAATCACCCCCAACTACACATTACAGCAACAAACTAAGCCCAATCACTTTAAAATTACAAAAAAATGCTAAAAATCATAACAAACTATACCAGAATCACCTAAGTTACTTCGGCTACCGTAAATCACCCCCAACTATCCCTTACCACAACAAACCAAACCATATCATCTTAAAATTACAAAAAAAGGTGTACAAATCATAACAAACTATGCCAGACTCACCTAAATTACTTCGGCTACTCTAAATCATCACCAACTAACCCTTACCACAACAAACTAAACCCAATCACTTTTAAATTACAAAAAAACGCTACTAACCATAGCAAACAATGCCAAACTCACCTAAATTACTTTGGCTATCAAAAATCACCCCCAACTACACTTTACAGCAACGAACTAAACCCAATCCTTTTAAAATTACAAAAAAATGCTAAAAATCATAACAAACTATACCAGAATCACCTAAATTACTTCGGCTACCGTAAATCACCCCCAACTATCCCTTACCACAACAAACCAAATCATATTATCCTAAAATTACAAAAAAAGGTGTACAAATCATAACATACTATGCCAGACTCACCTAAATTACTTCGGCTACTCTAAATCATCACCAACTAACCCTTACCACAACAAACTAAACCCAATCACTTTTAAATTACACAAAAATGCTACTAACCATAGCAAACTATACCAAACTCACTTAAATTACTTCGGCTATCAAAAATCACCCCCAACTACACTTTACAGCAACAAACTAAGCCCAATCACTTTAAAATTACAAAAAAATGCTAAAAATCATAACAAACTATACCAGAATCACCTAAATTACTTCAGCTACCGTGAATCACCCCCAACTATCCCTTACCACAACAAACCAAACCATATCATTTTAAAATTACAAAAAAAGGTGTACAAATCATAACAAACTATGCCAGACTCACCTAAATTACTTCGGCTACTCTAAATCATCACCAACTAACCCGTACAACAACAAACTAAATCCAATCACTTTTAAATTACAAAAAAATGCTGCTAACCATAGCAAACTATGCCAAACTCACCTAAATTACTTCGGCTATCAAAAATCACCCCCAACTACACATTACAGCAACAAACTAAGCCCAATCACTTTAAAATTACAAAAAAATGCTAAAAATCATAACAAACTATACAAGAATCACCTAAATTACTTCGGGTACCGTAAATCACCCCCAACTATCCCTTAGCACAACAAAAAAAACCATATCATCTTAAAATTACAAAAAAAGGTGTACAAATCATAACAATCTATGCCAGACTCACCTAAATTACTTCGGCCACTCTAAATCATCACCAACTAACCCTTACCACAACAAATTAAACCCAATCACTTTTAAATTACAAAAAAATGCTACTAACCATAGCAAACTATGCCAAACGCACCTAAATTACTTCGGCTATCAAAAATCACCCCCAACTACACTTTACAGCAACAAACTAAACGCAATTACTTTAAAATTACAAAAAAATGCTAAAAATCATAACAAACTATACCAGAATCACCTAAATTACTTCGGCTACCGTAAATCACCCCCAACTATCCCTTACCACAACAAACCAAACCATATTATCCTAAAATTACAAAAAAAGGTGTACAAATCATAACAAACTATGCCAGACTCACCTAAATTACTTCGGCTACTCTAAATCATCACCAACTAACCCTAACAAACAAACTAAACCCAATCACTTTTAAATTACAAAAAAATGCTACTAACCATAGCAAACTATGCCAAACTCACCTAAATTACTTCGGCTATCAAAAATCACCCCCAACTACACTTTACAGCAACAAACTAAGCCCAGTCACTTTAAAATTACAAAAAAATGCTAAAAATCATAACAAACTATACCAGAATCGCCTAAATTACTTTGGCTACCGTAAATCACCCCCAACTATCCCTTACCACAACAAACCAAACTATATCATCTTAAAATTACAAAAAAAGGTGTACAAATAATAACAAACTATGCCAGACTCACCTAAATTACTTCGGCTACTCTAAATTATCACCAACTAACCCTTACCACAACAAACTAAACCCAATCACTTTTAAATTACAAAAAAATGCTACTAACCATAGCAAACTATGCCAAACTCACCTAAATTACTTCGGCATTCTAAAATGACCCCCAACTACACTTTACAGCAACAAACTAAGCCCAATCATTTTAAAATTACAAAAAAATGCTAAAAATCATAACAAACTATACCAGAATCACATAAATCACTTCGGATACCGTAAATCACCCCCAACTATCCCTTACCACAACAAACCAAACTTTATCATCTTAAAATTACAAAAAAAGTGAACAAATCATAACAAACTATGCCAGACTCACCTAAATTACTTCGGCTACTCTAAATCATCACCAACTAACCCTTACCACAACAAACTAAACCCAATCACTTTTAAATTACAAAATAATGCTACTAACCATAGCAAACTATGCCAAACTCACCTAAATTACTTCGGCTATCAAAAATCACCCCCAACTACACTTTACAGCAACAAACTAAGCCCAATCACTTTAAAATTTGAAGAAAATGCTAAAAATCATAACAAACTATGCCAGACTCACCTAAATTACTTCGGCTACTCTAAATCATCCCCAACTATCCCTTACTATAACAAACCAAACCATATCATCTTAAAATTACAAAAAAAGTGCACAAATCATAACAAACTATGCCAGACTCACCTAAATTACTTCGGCTACTCTAAATCATCACCAACTAACCAACTAAACCCAATCACTTTTAAATTACAAAAAAATGCTACTAACCATAGCAAACAATGCCAAACTCACCTAAATTACTTTGGCTATCAAAAATCACCCCCAACTACACTTTACAGCAACGAACTAAGCCCAATCACTTTAAAATTACAAAAAAATGCTAAAAATCATAACAAACTATACCAGAATCACCTAAATTACTTCGGCTACTCTAAATCACCCCCAACTATCCCTTACCACAACAAACCAAACCATAACATCTTAAAATTACAAAAAAAGGTGTACAAATCATAACAAACTATGCCAGACTCACCTAAATTACTTCGGCTACTCTAAATCATCACCAACTAACCCTTACCACAACAAACTAAACCCAATCACTTTTAAATTACAAAAAAATGCTACTAACCATAGCAAACTATGCCAAACTCACCTAAATTACTTCGGCTATCAAAAATCACCCCCAACTACACTTTACAACAACAAACTAAGCCCAATCATTTTAAAATTACAAAAAAATGCTAAAAATCATAACAAACTATACCAGAATCACCTAAATTACTTCGGCTACCGTAAATCACCCCCAACTATCCCTTACCACAACAAACCAAACCATATCATCTTAAAATTACAAAAAAAGGTGTACAAATCATAACAAACTATGCCAGACTCACCTAAATTACTTCGGCTACTCTAAATCATCACCAACTAACCCTTACCACAACAAACTAAACCCAATCAATTTAAATTACAAAAAAATGCTACTAACCATAGCAAACTATGCCAAACTCATCTAAATTACTTCGGCTATCAAAAATCACCATCAACTACACTTTATAGCAACAAACTAAGCCCAATCACTATAAAATTTCAAAACACTGCTAAAAATCATAACAAACTATACCAGAATCACCTAAATTACTTCGGCTACCGTAAATCACCCCCAACTATCCCTTACCAGAACAAACCAAACCATATCTTCTTAAAATTACAAAAAAAGCTGTACAAAACATAAAAAACTATGCCAAACTCACCTAAATTACTTCGGCTACTCTAAATCATCACCAACTAACCCTTACAAAACAAACTAAACCCAATCACTTTTAAATTACAAAAAAATGCTACTAACCATAGCAAACTATTCCAAACTCACCTAAATTACTTCGGCTATCAAAAATCACCCCCAACTACACTTTACTGCAACAAACTAAGCCCAATCACTTTAAAATTACAAAAAATGCTAAAAATCATAACAAACTATTCCAGAATCACCTAAATTACTTCGGCAACCGTAAATCACCGCCAACTATCCCTTACTACAACAAACCAATCCATATCATCTTAAAATTACAAAAAAAGGTGTACAAATCATAACAAACAATGCCAGACTCACCTAAATTACTTCGGCTACTCTAAATCATCACCAACTAACCATTACCACAACAAACTAAACCCAATCACTTTTAAATTACAAAAAAATGCTACTAACCGTAGCAAACTATGCCAAACTCACCTAAATTACTTCGGCTATCAAAAATCACCCCCAACTACACTTTACAGCAACTAACTAATCCCAATCACTTTAAAATTACAACAAAATGCTAAAAATCATAACAAACTATACCAGAATCACCAAAATTACTTCAGCTACCGTAAATCACCCCCAACTATCATTTACCACAACAAACCAAATCATATCATCTTAATATTACAAAAAAAGGTGTACAAATCAAAACAAACAATGCCAGACTCACCTAAATTACTTCGGCTACTCTAAATCTTCATCAACTAACCCTTACCACAACAAACTAAACCCAATCACTTTTAAATTACAAAAAAATGCTACTAACCATAGCAAACTATGCCAAACTCACCTAAATTACTTCGGCTATCAAAAATCACCCCCAACTACACTTTACAGCAACAAACTAAGCCCAGTCACTTTAAAATTACAAAAAAATGCTAAAAATCATAACAAACTATACCAGAATCGCCTAAATTACTTTGGCTACCGTAAATCACCCCCAACTATCCCTTACCACAACAAACCAAACTATATCATCTTAAAATTACAAAAAAGGTGTACAAATCATAACAAAATATGCCAGACTCACCTAAATTATTTCGGCTACTCTAAATCATCACCAACTAACCCTTACCACAACAAACTAAACCCAATCACTTTTAAATTACAAAATAATGCTACTAACCATAGCAAACTATGCCAAACTCACCTAAATTACTTCAGCTATCAAAAATCACCCCCAACTACACTTTACAGCAACAAACTAAGCCCAATCACTTTAAAATTTGAAAAAAATGCTAAAAATCATAACAAACTATGCCAGACTCACCTAAATTACTTCGGCTACTCTAAATCATCCCCAACTATCCCTTACCACAACAAACCAAACCATATCATCTTAAAATTACAAAAAAAAGTGCACAAATTATAACAAACTATGCCAGACTCACCTAAATTACTTCGGCTACTCTAAATCATCACCAACTAACCCCTACCACAACCAACTAAACCCAATCACTTTTAAATTACAAAAAAATGCTACTAACCATAGCAAACTATGCCAAACTCACCTAAATTACTTCGGCTATCAAAAATCACCCCCAACTACACTTTACAGCAACAAACTAAGCCCAATCACTTTAAAATTACAAAAAAATGCTAAAAATCATAACAAACTATACCAGAATCACCTAAATTAATTCGGCTACCGTAAATCACACCCAACTATCCCTTACCACAACAAACCAAACCATATCATCTTAAAATTACAAAAAAATGTGTAGAAAATCATAACAAACTATGCCACACTCACCTAAATTACTTCGGCTACTCTAAATCATCACCAACTAACCCTTACCACAACAATCTAAACCCAATCACTTATAAATTACAAAAAAATGCTACTAACCATAGCAAACTATGCCAAACTCACCTAAATTACTTCGGCTATCAAAAATCACCCCCAACTACACTTTACAGCAACAAACTAAGCCCAATCATTTTAAAATTACAAAAAAATGCTAAAAATCATAACAAACTATACCAGAATCACCTAAATTACTTCGGCTACCGTAAATCACCCCAAACTATCCCTTACCACAACAAACCAAACCATATCATCTTAAAATTACAAAAAAAGGTGTACAAATCATAACAAACTATGCCAGACTCACCTAAATTACTTCGGCTACTCTAAATCATCACCAACTAACCCTTACCACAACAAACTAAACCCAATCAATTTAAATTACAAAAAAATGCTACTAACCATAGCAAACTATGCCAAACTCATCTAAATTACTTGGGCTATCAAAAATCACCATCAACTACACTTTATAACAACAAACTAAGCCCAATCAATTTAAAATTACAAAACACTGCTAAAAATCATAACAAACTATACCAGAATCACCTAAATTACTTCGGCTACCGTAAATCACCCCCAACTATCCCTTACCAGAACAAACCAAACCATATCATCTTAAAATTACAAAAAAAGCTGTACAAAACATAAAAAACTATGCCAAACTCACCTAAATTACTTCGGCTACTCTAAATCATCACCAACTAACCCTTACAAAACAAACTAAACCCAATCACTTTTAAATTACAAAAAATGCTACTAACCATAGCAAACTATGCCAAACTCACCTAAATTACTTCGGCTATCAAAAATCACCCCCAACTACACTTTACAGCAACAAACTAAGCCCAATCACTTTAAAATTACAAAAAATGCTAAAAATCATAACAAACTATACCAGAATCACCTAAATTACTTCGGCAACCGTAAATCACCGCCAACTATCCCTTACTACAACAAACCAATCCATATCATCTTAAAATTACAAAAAAAGGTGTACAAATCATAACAAACAATGCCAGACTCACCTAAATTACTTCGGCTACTCTAAATCATCACCAACTAACCATTACCACAACAAACTAAACCCAATCACTTTTAAATTACAAAAAAATGCTACTAACCATAGCAAACTATGTCAATCTCACCTAAATTACTTCGGCTATCAAAAATCACCCCCAACTACACTTTACAGCAACTAACTAAGCCCAATCACTTTAAAATTACAACAAAATGCTAAAAATCATAACAAACTATACCAGAATCACCTAAATTACTTCGGCTACCGTAAATTACCGCCAACTATCCCTTACCACAACAAACCAAACCATATCATCTTAAAATTACAAAAAAAGGTGTACAAATCAAAACAAACAATGCCAGACTCACCTAAATTACTTCGGCTACTCTAAATCATCTATATATATAAAGCGAAGTGTCCTCACTGACACACTCATCTACACATCTACACATCTACACATCTACACATGCACTGATTCACCGACAACCTACAGCCCAAACCGGGAGGGCTGGAGACTTGAAATTTTAGACACGGGTCTATCAAGGGCCGAGAATGAACGCTAATAAGGAGATTTTGCAAAATTCGGTCCGGTTCTTTTGTATTTAAATAAAAACCGAATAAAAACCGGTTAAAATAAGCAAAAAATGATCGGCTCGCGGAGACCGGGTTTTTTTTAGAAGCACGTGTCTAGCCAAAACAACTTCGACGTCGGGCGACCGGTTTACATTAAAAGCACTTTCACTTTCTGCGTTCCTGATCATACTTTTGCCGTACCTAGCGAGGCGCAGATATTTCAATTATAATTTTGATTTCAATTATAATGTCCCCGATCCGTGACTCATTTAAAAATTACCAAACCACTCCAAATTTAATCCGCCTACATTAAAAATCCTCAAATATCTCTTACCATTACAAACTTTACCAAATCAACCCCAAAAAATTCCCGAACTACGCCAAACTGACAAATTAGATCCGTTATCTTAAATCATCCCTTACCACCCCTTAGCAACCCCAAGTAACTCCAATCACTTTAAAATAAAACAAAATGACACAAACCATAGCAGACTATTCTCACACTCACACACATTATTTCGGCTACCAAAATTCACCCCCAACTACCCCTTACCGCCCCAAACTAAGCCCAATCACTTTAAAATTAGAAAAAATGCTACAAACAATAGCAAAACTATGCCAAACTCACCCAAATTACTTCGGCTATCATAAATCACCCCCAACTACCCCTTACCACCCCAAACTAAGCCCAATCACTTTAAAATTACAAAAAATGCCACAAACCATAGCAAACTATGCCAAACTCACCCAAATTACTTCGGCTACCATAAATCACCCCCAACTACCCCTTACCACCCCAAACTAAGCGCAATCACTTTAAAATTACAAAAAATGTTACAAATCATACTAAACTATGCCAAACTCAACCAAATTACTTCGGTTACCATAAATCAACCCCCAACTACCCCTTACCACCCCAAACTAAACCAAATCACTTTAAAATTACAAAAAATGCTACAAACCATAGCAAACTATGCCAAACTCACCCAAATTACTTCGGCTATCATAAATCACCCCCAACTACCCCTTACCACCTCAAACTAAGCCCAATCACTTTAAAATTACAAAAAATGCCACAAACCATAGCAAACTATGCCAAACTCACCCAAATTACTTCGGCTATTATAAATCACCCCCAACTACCCCTTACCGCCCCAAACTAAGCCCACTCACTTTAAAATTACAAAAAATGATACAAACCATAGCAAACTATGCCAAAATCACCCAAATTACTACGGCTACCATAAATCACCCCCAACTACCCCTTACCACCACAAACTAAGCCCAATCACTTTAAAATTACAAAAAATGCTACAAACCATAGCAAACTATGCCAAACTCACCCAAATTACTTCGGCTATCCTAAATCACCCCCAACTACCCCTTACCACCCCAAACTAAGCCCAATCACTTTAAAATTACAAAAAATGCCACAAACCATAGCAAACTATGCCAAACTCACCCAAATTACTTCGGCTATTATAAATCACCCCCAACTACCCCTTACCGCCCCAAACTAAGCCCACTCACTTTAAAATTACAAAAAATGATACAAACCATAGCAAACTATGCCAAAATCACCCAAATTATTTCGGCTACCATAAATCACCCCCAACTACCCCTTTCCGCCACAAACTAAGCCAAATCACTTTAAAATTACAAAAAATGCCACAAACCATAGCAAACTATGCCAAACTCACCCAAATTACTTCGGCTACCATAAATCACCCCCAACTACCCCTTACCGCCCCAAACTAAGCCCAATCACTTTAAAATTACAAAAAATGCCACAAACCATAGCAAACTATGCCAAACTCACCCAAATTACTTCGGCTATTATAAATCACCCCCAACTACCCCTTACCGCCCCAAACTAAGCCCAATCACTTTAAAATTAGAAAAAATGATACAAACCATAGCAAACTATGCCAAACTCACCCAAATTACTTCGGCTATTATAAATCACCCCCAACTACCCCTTACCGCCCCAAACTAAGCCCAATCACTTTAAAATTACAAAAAATGATACAAACCATAGCAAACTATGCCAAACTCACCCAAATTACTTCGGCTATCATAAATCACCCCCAACTACCCCTTACCGCCCCAAACTAAGCCCAATCACTTTAAAATTACAAAAAATGATATGAAACCATAGCAAACTATGCCAAAATCACCCAAATTACTTGGGCTACCATAAATCATTCCCAACTACCCCTTACCACCCCAAACTAAGCTAAATCACTTTAAAATTACAAAAAATGATACAAACCATAGCAAACTATGCCAAACTCACCCAAATTACTTCGGCTACCATAAATCACCCCCAACTACCCCTTACCTCCACAAACTAAGCCAAATCACTTTAAAATTACAAAAAATGATACAAACCATAGCAAACTATGCCAAACTCACCTAAATTACTTCGGTTACCATAAATTAATAATCATTTTCAATCAAAATCTTCCATTTGGTTGTGTTATTTATAAATGCCTTATCGTATTAAATCATAAAATATTAATAAATATCTGCACATAAAACATATTGTTTCGACTAATAGACGTTATTCTGAATACTAAATTTGCTAATACCAATTTTGATTTTCTTCCACTTTCCAATAATTATTTGTTCCAGTTGAGATGCAAACATAAACGTATTTCTGAATTGCAACACGCTGACGGGGCAAGCCCTACCTTCTCAACATGCGTGAATTTGTATAAACAGCTCTATGGTTTTTAACTTTAAAGCGGTATAAACGCGGTGTAAACCCTAGATTTTCGTGAAAATATTTGAAAATTTCGAAATTCTGCAATTGAATTACAGAACTATTGTTGTGTTCGATAGTAAATTTATATTTGGAGTGGCACTGCCAACTCTGCCACCCCTGACGAGCCCCTTGCTGAATACTCTCCTTCCAGGGAAACTTTTGAAATCAACGGCAAAATAATTTAGGGCGCCTGAATGTGAAAATATCACTGTGTAATAAGTTCAGACTGACGTGGAACACTTGAAATTTCGGTATTCGTTTGTAATTCGTCACAGGTCCATGAAGGAATGCATGTTAATGTAAACAAGTGTTAGTTTGTCGGAAAGGCCGAATAAGATTTTTAACATTCCCGTCAAAATATTTATTTACTTTAGAATGTTAATTTCTTAAATTCATTTCGTGAAAATTATGACGGGCCATACGAGTACACCTGTGCGAGTATTATTTGGTACATACAAATTAATCTCTTTTGTTATCCAAATTGTTTTTATACGCACTAGGCACGTGCACCTCATATAATTGTGAAAATTGCTGCTTCAGCGTCTGGAACGCTGGTATTCAACGTCGCCAAGGTCGAGGCGACGCATCGGTATTCGAAGTTCTATCGCTATTAAATAAATTATTTTATTCCCGATATTCCCGATTTGTTCTTGCCGTTAACCACAACTCTCCCCAATCGATTTTCGAAAAATTTCCAGCGTCGGACCGGACTTCACTTATTATCGTACGCTAATTTTTACGTTCAGTTAATGATAGTGGTGTATTTGTTCTTCACCAAACCTGCTCCGGGCAAAATCCGAAATTTTCACTGACATCATACGCTTAAGTATTGTGTGCTTATACACGATTTACACTATTTATTTTACGTACATTGCGTTCATTAATGATTCTGCATTATTTATAACTAAGATGGAGCAGTTTGAAAATCTAATAGTAAGCGGAGAACAAATACCACCATGTATAATTCCCGTGAAAAGTGATGGAAATAGTCTTTTTTACTATTTTTCCTATTGCATTTTTAATACCGGAAATAGAGCTCAAGAGGTTCGCACTTTAATTCTTCATTTTAAAATTACCAAAATTTTTGTAAAATTTACCTGAATACGTTAAACACCCGAAACATAACGCACCATTCCAAACTATCCCTAAAAGTCATACACTTACCATTCAAAACTACTCCAGGTCAACCCATAATTAAAAAAAAATTACGAATTCTAAGCAAACTACGCCAAACTCGCATAAATGACTTCGAATTCCCCTAAATCACCCCAACCACTTCTTACCAAGCCAACCAAAGCCCAATCACATTATAATTACCAAAAATTTCGTTTAATCCGCCAAAGCTAAACCCTGCCAACCATCAATAACCATTCCAAACAATCCTCAAAGAAACCCATATCATCCGAAACAACCCCAAATCAACCTAATATTTTTGCATTTTTTTGAACCATAGCAAATCACGCCAAATTAACATAAATAACTTCGACTTTTTTTATACATAATTCCCAAATACTTCGTTTTTATGGTGTGAAATTTTGTATTTATATATTTCAACATTGTCTTTAACGTTGTCAGAGAACTAAATGGGAATAATTTGGAATAATTTAGCTTCTCTGTCAACTCTCCTTCTCTTGAAACTTTTGAAAACAACGACAAAATTATTTGGGGCACCTGGATTTGAAAATATCACTCTGTGTAATAAGTTCAGACTGACTAGAGTGAAAAGAAAGGAGCTTGCACCCAGAAACGAAATTAAATGGAACACTTGAAGTTGCAATATTTGTTTGTAATTCGTCACAAGTCCATGAAGGAATGCGTGTTAATGTAAACAAATGTGAGTTTATTGGAGATGCCGAATAAGATTTTTACATTATTGAAGCAGCTTGAGCCTGCCACGTCAAGGGCAAGGTCACAAACGTGAAAAGGCGATGCTCGATTTGGTTTTATTCAATATCTATGCAGAAATTCGCACATTCCAAGCATTGGATAAGCCTTTCTTATCGTTTCTTAGAATTCGAGAATTGCTGGTTCAGCGTGTGGAGCAGTACTCGATCGCGGTGTTTAATTTTAACACAACTACAATTGTGAAAATTGCTGCTCCAGCGTCGGAAACTGTTCGCAAAGTCGCCAAATTCGATGAAGCGACGCATCAGTGTTCGAACGTCTACCACTATCAAATAAAGTATTTTAATTTAACATTTGATCCTCGCGTTAACCAAATCTGCCCCCAATCAATTTTCGAAAAATTACCAGCGTCGAACCGGACTCCACTTATATTTGTACGCTAATTTTTACGTTCAGTTAATGGTAGTGGTGTATTTGTTTTTCATCAAATTTGCCCTGGCTGAAATCCGAAATTTTCACCGTTGTATGTACCAGACATCACTGACATTCATACCCTTAATAATTATGTGCTTATACACGTTTTACACTATTTATTTTACGTACAATGTGTTCATTATTGCTTTACATCATTTATAACTAAGATGGAGAAGTTTGAAAATCTAGCGATGTACAATTACCACACCGTATTATGAAAGGTGATGGAAATTGTCTTTTTTAATATCTATGGTATTGGTATTGATATTTTAATACTGGAACGGGAGCACAAGAGGTTCGCACTTTAATTGTTCAACAAGTTTGTGTTAATGTAAACAAGTGTGAGTTCGTCGGAGAAGCCGAATAAGATTTTTACATCCACCATATTCCCGTCAAAATATTTATTTATTTTATATAGAATGTTAATTTTGCCGTTAACCAAATTTGCTCCCAATCACCATCGTCGTACCGGACCGTTCAGTTAATGATAATGTTGTTTTTATTTTTCACCAAATCTGCCTCGGCTGAAATCCAAAATTTAAAGCGTTGGATCAGACTTTACTGACATTGATACGCGTTTTACACTATTTATTTTACGTAAATACATTGTGTTCATTATTGCTTTACATCATTTATAACTAAGATGGACAAGTTTGAAAATCTAGCGATGCACAAATACCACCAAATACCACATTTTACCACATACCAAAATTTTAATACTGGAAAGGGAGCTCAAAAGGTTCGCACTGTAATTGTCCAACCAGTTGCGGCCAGGTTTTAATAATTTTTGTGCAGTTTAGAAGAAGATAATTATGCTGAAGTGTTTGTTTATTCTGAAGATAAGTCAAAATCATCTACATACTGTTCTGTTTGTGAGTTGACTGCAGCAAAAGGAATGGTTCCATTGTGTTTTCAATTTTATCATAACATGATCAGCTAATTTGTAAACTTCGATTTCCCCGAAAATTATCTAAAGTTAATTTCGATTTCCTGGAATCGCTTATAGAACAACTGCGTCTTTGCCTAAAGAGTCTATTCAAGATTTTTCATCTCAGATATCAACCAAGGTATCCTCTTTGTCCAAATCATATTGAAGTACCCGGTCCTGACAACGAAGGTTAATTTCAACAAATTTGTTTATTTTGTGATTGAAAAAGTAGAGGATTCCTGTTTAATTGTATTATAATGTCGATTAGTCAACATCACCACTTTAGTCAACACTGCGTTTATTTAATCTACGTCCGGGCAACGCCGGGTACATTCAGCTAGTCACCAAATAACCCTTACCACAACAAACTAAACCCAATCACTTTTAATTACAAAAAAATGCTGCTAACCATAGCAAACTATGCCAAACTCACCTAAGTTACTTCGGCTATCAAAAATCACCCCCAACTACACTTTACAGTAACAAACTATGCCCAATCACTTTATATATACAAAAAATGCTAAAAATCATAACAAACTATACCAGAATCACCTAAATTACTTCGGCTACCGTAAATCACGCCCAACTATCCCTTACCACAACAAACCAAACCATATCATCTTAAAATTACAAAAAAAAAGTACAAATCATAACAAACTATGCCAGACTCACCTAAATTACTTCGGCTACTCTAAATCATCACCAACTAACCGTTACCACAACAAACTAAACCCAATCATTTTTAAATTACAAAAAAATGCTACTAACCACAGCAAACTATGCCAAACTCACTTAAATTACTTTGGCTATCAAAAATCACTCCCAACTACACTTTACAGCAACAAACTAAGCCCAATCACTTTAAAATTACAAAAAAATGCTAAAAATCATAACAAACTATACCAGAATCACCTAAATTACTTCGGCTACCGTAAATCACCCCAAACTATCCCTTACCACAACAAACCAAACCATATCATCTTAAAATTACAAAAAAAGGTGTACAAATCATAACAAACTATGCCAGACTCACCTAAATTACTTCGGCTACTCTAAATCATCACCAACTAACCCTTACCACAACAAACTAAACCCAATCAATTTAAATTACAAAAAAATGCTACTAACCATAGCAAACTATGCCAAACTCATCTAAATTACTTGGGCTACCAAAAATCACCATCAACTACACTTTATAACAACAAACTAAGCCCAATCAATTTAAAATTACAAAACACTGCTAAAAATCATAACAAACTATACCAGAATCACCTAAATTACTTCGGCTACCGTAAATCACCCCCAACTATCCCTTACCAGAACAAACCAAACCATATCATCTTAAAATGACAAAAAAAGCTGTACAAAACATAAAAAACTATGCCAAACTCACCTAAATTACTTCGGCTACTCTAAATCATCACCAACTAACCCTTACAAAACAAACTAAACCCAATCACTTTTAAATTACAAAAAATGCTACTAACCATAGCAAACTATGCCAAACTCACCTAAATTACTTCGGCTATCAAAAATCACCCCCAACTACACTTTACAGCAACAAACTAAGCCCAATCACTTTAAAATTACAAAAAATGCTAAAAATCATAACAAACTATACCAGAATCACCTAAATTACTTCGGCAACCGTAAATCACCGCCAACTATCCCTTACTACAACAAACCAATCCATATCATCTTAAAATTACAAAAAAAGGTGTACAAATCAAAACAAACAATGCCAGACTCACCTAAATTACTTCGGCTACTCTAAATCATCACCAAATAACCCTTACCACAACAAACTAAACCCAATCACTTTTAATTACAAAAAAATGCTGCTAACCATAGCAAACTATGCCAAACTCACCTAAGATACTTCGGCTATCAAAAATCACCCCCAACTACACTTTACAGTAACAAACTATGCCCAATCACTTTAAAATTACAAAAAATGCTAAAAATCATAACAAACTATACCAGAATCACCTAAATTACTTCGGCTACCGTAAATCACGCCCAACTATCCCTTACCACAACAAACCAAACCATATCATCTTAAAATTACAAAAAAAAAGTACAAATCATAACAAACTATGCCAGACTCACCTAAATTACTTCGGCTACTCTAAATCATCACCAACTAACCGTTACCACAACAAACTAAACCCAATCATTTTTAAATTACAAAAAAATGCTACTAACCACAGCAAACTATGCCAAACTCACTTAAATTACTTTGGCTATCAAAAATCTCTCCCAACTACACTTTACAGCAACAAACTAAGCCCAATCACTTTAAAATTACAAAAAAATGCTAAAAATCATAACAAACTATACCAGAATCACCTAAATTACTTCGGCTACCGTAAATCACACCCAACTATCCCTTACCACAACAAACCAAACCATATCATCTTAAAATTACAAAAAAAGGTGTACAAATCATAACAAACTATGCCAGACACACCTAAATTACTTCGGCTACTCTAAATCATCACCAACTAACCCATACCACAACAAACTAAACCCAATCACTTTTAAATTACAAAAAAATGCTACTATCCATAGCAAACTATGCCAAACTCACCTAAATTACTTCGGCTATCAAAAATCACCCCCAACTACACATTACAGCGACAAACTTAGCCCAATCACTTTAAAATTACAAAAAAATTCTAAAAATCATAACAAACTATGCCAGACTCACCTAAATTACTTTGGCTACTCTAAATCATCACCAACTAACCCTTACAACAACAAACTAAATCCAATCACTTTTAAATTACTAAAAAATGCTGCTAACCATAGCAAACTATGCCAAATTCACCTAAATTATTTCGGCTATCAAAAATCACCCCCAACTACACTTTACAGCAACAAACTAAGCCCAATCACTTTAAAATTACAAAAAAATGCTAAAAATCATAACAAACTATACCAGAATCACCTAAATTACTTCGGCTACCGTAAATCACCCCCAACTATCCCTTACCACAACAAACCAAACCATATCATCTTAAAATTACAAAAAAAGCTGTACAAAACATAAAAAATTATGCCAAACTCACCTAAATTACTTCGGCTACTCTAAATCATCACCAACTAACCCTTACAAAACAAACTAAACCCAATCACTTTTAAATTACAAAAAAATGCTACTAACCATAGCAAACTATTCCAAACTCACCTAAATTACTTCGGCTATCAAAAATCACCCCCAACTACACTTTACTGCAACAAACTAAGCCCAATCACTTTAAAATTACAAAAAATGCTAAAAATCATAACAAACTATACCAGAATCACCTAAATTACTTCGGCAACCGTAAATCACCGCCAACTATCCCTTACAACAACAAACCAATCCATATCATCTTAAAATTAAAAAAAAGGTGTACAAATCATAACAAACAATGCCAGACTCACCTAAATTACTTCGGCTACTCTAAATCATCACCAACTAACCATTACCACAACAAACTAAACCCAATCACTTTTAAATTACAAAAAAATGCTACTAACCATAGCAAACTATGCCAAACTCACCTAAATTACTTCGGCTATCAAAAATTACCCCCAACTACACTTTACAGCAACAAACTAAGCCCAATCACTTTAAAATTTGAAAAAAATGCTAAAAATCATAACAAACTATGCCAGACTCACCTAAATTACTTCGGCTACTCTAAATCATCCCCAACTATCCCTTACCACAACAAACCAAACCATATCATCTTAAAATTACAAAAAAAGGTGTACAAATCATAACAAACAATGCCAGACTCACCTAAATTACTTCGGCTACTCTAAATCATCACCAACTAACCATTACCACAACAAACTAAACCCAATCACTTTTAAATTACAAAAAAATGCTACTAACCATAGCAAACTATGCCAAACTCACCTAAATTACTTCGGCTATTAAAAATCACCCCCAACTACACTTTACAGCAACTAACTAAGCCCAATCACTATAAAATTACAACAAAATGCTAAAAATCATAACAAACTATACCAGAATCACCAAAATTACTTCGGCTACCGTAAATCACCCCCAACTATCATTTACCACAACAAACCAAATCATATCATCTTAATATTACAAAAAAAGGTGTACAAATCAAAACAAACAATGCCAGACTCACCTAAATTACTTCGGCTACTCTAAATCTTCATCAACTAACCCTTACCACAACAAACTAAACCCAATCACTTTTAAATTACAAAAAAATGCTACTAACCATAGAAAACTATGCCAAACTCACCTAAATTACTTCGGCTATCAAAAATCACCCCCAACTACACTTTACAGCAACAAACTAAGCCCAGTCACTTTAAAATTACAAAAAATGCTAAAAATCATAACAAACTATACCAGAATCGCCTAAATTACTTTGGCTACCGTAAATCACCCCCAACTATCCCTTACCACAACAAACCAAACTATATCATCTTAAAATTACAAAAAAAGGTGTACAAATCATAACAAAATATGCCAGATTCACCTAAATTATTTCGGCTACTCTAAATCATCACCAACTAACCCACCACAACAAACTAAACCCAATCACTTTTAAATTACAAAATAATGCTACTAACCATAGCAAACTATGCCAAACTCACCTAAATTACTTCGGCTATCAAAAATCACCCCCAACTACACTTTACAGCAACAAACTAAACCCAATCACTTTAAAATTTGAAAAAAATGCTAAAAATCATAACAAACTATGCCAGACTCACCTAAATTACTTCGGCTACTCTAAATCATCCCCAACTATCCCTTACCACAACAAACCAAACCATATCATCTTAAAATTACAAAAAAAAGTGCACAAATTATAACAAACTATGCCAGACTCACCTAAATTACTTCGGCTACTCTAAATCATCACCAACTAACCCTTACCACAACCAACTAAACCCAATCACTTTTAAATTACAAAAAAATGCTACTAACCATAGCAAACTATGCCAAACTCACCTAAATTACTTCGGCTATCAAAAATTACCCCCAACTACACTTTACAGCAACAAACTAAGCCCAATCACTTTAAAATTACAAAAAAATGCTAAAAATCATAACAAACTATACCAGAATCACCTAAATTAATTCGGCTACCGTAAATCACACCCAACTATCCCTTACCACAACAAACCAAACCATATCATCTTAAAATTACAAAAAAAGGTGTAGAAAATCATAACAAACTATGCCACACTCACCTAAATTACTTCGGCTACTCTAAATCATCACCAACTAACCCTTACCACAACAATCTAAACCCAATCACTTTTAAATTACAAAAAAATGCTACTAACCATAGCAAACTATGCCAAACTCACCTAAATTACTTCGGCTATCAAAAATCACCCCCAACTACACTTTACAGCAACAAACTAAGCCCAATCATTTTAAAATTACAAAAAAATGCTAAAAATCATAACAAACTATACCAGAATCACCTAAATTACTTCGGCTACCGTAAATCACCCCAAACTATCCCTTACCACAACAAACCAAACCATATCATCTTAAAATTACAAAAAAAGGTGTACAAATCATAACAAACTATGCCAGACTCACCTAAATTACTTCGGCTACTCTAAATCATCACCAACTAACCCTTACCACAACAAACTAAACCCAATCAATTTAAATTACAAAAAAATGCTACTAACCATAGCAAACTATGCCAAACTCATCTAAATTACTTCGGCTATCAAAAATCACCATCAACTACACTTTATAACAACAAACTAAGCCCAATCAATTTAAAATTACAAAACACTGCTAAAAATCATAACAAACTATACCAGAATCACCTAAATTACTTCGGCTACCGTAAATCACCCCCAACTATCCCTTACCAGAGCAAACCAAACCATATCATCTTAAAATTACAAAAAAAGCTGTACAAAACATAAAAAACTATGCCAAACTCACCTAAATTACTTCGGCTACTCTAAATCATCACCAACTAACCCTTACCACAACAAACTAAACCCAATCACTTTTAAATTACAAAATAATGCTACTAACCATAGCAAACTATGCCAAACTCACCTAAATTACTTCGGCTATCAAAAATCACCCCCAACTACACTTTACAGCAACAAACTAAGCCCAATCACTTTAAAATTTGAAAAAAATGCCAAAAATCATAACAAACTATGCCAGACTCACCTAAATTACTTCGGCTACTCTAAATCATCCCCAACTATCCCTTACCACAACAAACCAAACCATATCATCTTAAAATTACAAAAAAAAGTGCACAAATTATAACAAACTATGCCAGACTCACCTAAATTACTTCGGCTACTCTAAATCATCACCAACTAACCCTTACCACAACCAACTAAACCCAATCACTTTTAAATTACAAAAAAATGCTACTAACCATAGCAAACTATGCCAAACTCACCTAAATTACTTCGGCTATCAAAAATTACCCCCAACTACACTTTACAGCAACAAACTAAGCCCAATCACTTTAAAATTACAAAAAAATGCTAAAAATCATAACAAACTATACCAGAATCACCTAAATTAATTCGGCTACCGTAAATCACACCCAACTATCCCTTACCACAACAAACCAAACCATATCATCTTAAAATTACAAAAAAAGGTGTAGAAAATCATAACAAACTATGCCACACTCACCTAAATTACTTCGGCTACTCTAAATCATCACCAACTAACCCTTACCACAACAATCTAAACCCAATCACTTTTAAATTACAAAAAAATGCTACTAACCATAGCAAACTATGCCAAACTCACCTAAATTACTTCGGCTATCAAAAATCACCCCCAACTACACTTTACAGCAACAAACTAAGCCCAATCATTTTAAAATTACAAAAAAATGCTAAAAATCATAACAAACTATACCAGAATCACCTAAATTACTTCGGCTACCGTAAATCACCCCAAACTATCCCTTACCACAACAAACCAAACCATATCATCTTAAAATTACAAAAAAAGGTGTACAAATCATAACAAACTATGCCAGACTCACCTAAATTACTTCGGCTACTCTAAATCATCACCAACTAACCCTTACCACAACAAACTAAACCCAATCAATTTAAATTACAAAAAAATGCTACTAACCATAGCAAACTATGCCAAACTCATCTAAATTACTTCGGCTATAAAAAATCACCATCAACTACACTTTATAACAACAAACTAAGCCCAATCAATTTAAAATTACAAAACACTGCTAAAAATCATAACAAACTATACCAGAATCACCTAAATTACTTCGGCTACCGTAAATCACCCCCAACTATCCCTTACCAGAACAAACCAAACCATATCATCTTAAAATTACAAAAAAAGCTGTACAAAACCTAAAAAACTATGCCAAACTCACCTAAATTACTTCGGCTACTCTAAATCATCACCAACTAACCCTTACAAAACAAACTAAACCCAATCACTTTTAAATTACAAAAAAATGCTACTAACCATAGCAAACTATGCCAAACTCACCTAAATTACTTCGGCTATCAAAAATCACCCCCAACTACACTTTACAGCAACAAACTAAGCCCAATCCCGTTAAAATTACAAAAAATGCTAAAAATCATAACAAACTATACCAGAATCACCTAAATTACTTCGGCAACCGTAAATCACCGCCAACTATCCCTTACTACAACAAACCAATCCATATCATCTTAAAATTACAAAAAAAGGTGTACAAATCATAACAAACAATGCCAGACTCACCTAAATTACTTCGGCTACTCTAAATCATCACCAACTAACCATTACCACAACAAACTAAACCCAATCACTTTTAAATTACAAAAAAATGCTACTAACCATAGCAAACTATGCCAAACTCACCTAAATTACTTCGGCTATCAAAAATCACCCCCAACTACACTTTACAGCAACTAACTAAGCCCAATCACTTTAAAATTACAACAAAATGCTAAAAATCATAACAAACTATACCAGAATCACCTAAATTACTTCGGCTACCGTAAATTACCGCCAACTATCCCTTACCACAACAAACCAAACCATATCATCTTAAAATTACAAAAAAAGGTGTACAAATCAAAACAAACAATGCCAGACTCACCTAAATTACTTCGGCTACTCTAAATCATCACCAAATAACCCTTACCACAACAAACTAAACCCAATCACTTTTAATTACTAAAAAAATGCTGCTAACCATAGCAAACTATGCCAAACTCACCTAAGTTACTTCGGCTATCAAAAATCACCCCCAACTACACTTTACAGTAACAAACTATGCCCAATCACTTTAAAATTACAAAAAATGCTAAAAATCATAACAAACTATACCAGAATCACCTAAATTACTTCGGCTACCGTAAATCACGCCCAACTATCCCTTACCACAACAAACCAAACCATATCATCTTAAAATTACAAAAAAAAAGTACAAATCATAACAAACTATGCCAGACTCACCTAAATTACTTCGGCTACCCTAAATCATCACCAACTAACCGTTACCACAACAAACTAAACCCAATCATTTTTAAATTACAAAAAAATGCTACTAACCACAGCAAACTATGCCAAACTCACTTAAATTACTTTGGCGATCAAAAATCACTCCCAACTACACTTTACAGCAACAAACTAAGCCCACTCACTTTAAAATTACAAAAAAATGCTAAAAATCATAACAAACTATACCAGAATCACCTAAATTACTTCGGCTACCGTAAATCACACCCAACTATCCCTTACCACAACAAACCAAACCATATCATCTTAAAATTACAAAAAAAGGTGTATAAATCATAACAAACTATGCCAGACTCACCTAAATTACTTCGGCTACTCTAAATCATCACCAACTAACCCATACCACAACAAAATAAACCCAATCACTTTTAAATTACAAAAAAATGCTACTATCCATAGCAAACTATGCCAAACTCACCTAAATTACTTCGGCTATCAAAAATCACCCCCAACTACACTTTACAGCAACAAACTTAGCCCAATCACTTTAAAATTACAAAAAAATGCTAAAAATCATAACAAACTATGCCAGACTCACCTAAATTACTTTGGCTACTCTAAATCATCACCAACTAACCCTTACAACAACAAACTAAATCCAATCACTTTTAAATTACTAAAAAATGCTGCTAACCATAGCAAACTATGCCAAATTCACCTAAATTATTTCGGCTATCAAAAATCACCCCCAACTACACTTTACAGCAACAAACTAAGCCCAATCACTTTAAAATTACAAAAAAATGCTAAAAATCATAACAAACTATGCCAGACTCACCTAAATTACTTCGGCTACTCTAAATCATCACGAACTAACCGTTACCACAACAAACTAAACCCAATCATTTTTAAATTACAAAAAAATGCTACTAACCACAGCAAACTATGCCAAACTCACTTAAATTACTTTGGCTATCAAAAATCACTCCCAACTACACTTTACAGCAACAAACTAAGCCCACTCACTTTAAAATTACAAAAAAATGCTAAAAATCATAACAAACTATACCAGAATCACCTAAATTACTTCGGCTACCGTAAATCACACCCAACTATCCCTTACCACAACAAACCAAACCATATCATCTTAAAATTACAAAAAAGGTGTATAAATCATAACAAACTATGCCAGACTCACCTAAATTACTTCGGCTACTCTAAATCATCACCAACTAACCCTTACCACAACAAACTAAACCCAATCACTTTTAAATTACAAAAAAATGCTACTAACCATAGCAAACTATGCCAAACTCACCTAAATTACTTCGGCTATCAAAAATCACCCCCAACTACACTTTACAGCAACAAACTAAGATCTATCACTTTAAAATTACAAAAAAGTGCTAAAAATCATAACAAACCATACCAGAATCACTTAAATTACTTCGGCTACCGTAAATCACCCCCAACTATCCCTTACCACAACAAACCAAACCATATCATCTTAAAATTACAAAAAAAGGTGTACAAATCATAACAAACTATGCTAGACTCACCTAAATTACTTCGGATACTCTAAATCATCACCAACTAACCCTTACCACAACAAACTAAACCCAATCACTTTTAAATTACAAAAAAATGCTACTAACCATAGCAAACTATGCCAAACTCACCTAAATTAATTCGGCTATCAAAAATCACCCCCAACTACACTTTACAGCAACAAACTAAGCCCAATCACTTTAAAATTAAAAAAAAATGCTACAAATCATAACAAACTATACCAGAATCACCTAAATTACTTCGGCTAATGTAAATCACCCCCAACTATCCCTTACCACAACAAACCAAACCATATCATCTTAAAATTACAAAAAAAAAGTACAAATCATAACAAACTATGCCAGACTCTCCTAAATTACTTCGGCTTCTCTAAATCATCACCAACTAACCCTTACCACAACAAACTAAACCCAATCACTTTTAAATTACAAAAAAATGCTACTAACCATAGCAAACTATGCCAAACTCACCTAAATTACTTCGGCTATCAAAAATCACCCCTAACTACACTTTACAGCAACAAACTAAGCCCAATCACTTTAAAATTTGAAAAAAATGCTAAAAATCATAACAAACTATGCCAGACTCACCTAAATTACTTTGGCTACTCTAAATCATCCTCAACTATCCCTTACCACAACAAACCAAACCATATCATCTTAAAATTACAAAAAAAGGTGCACAAATCTTAACAAACTATGCCAGACTCACCTAAATTACTTCGGCTACTCTAAATCATCACCAACTAACCCTTACCACAACCAACTAAACCCAATCACTTTTAAATTACAAAAAAATGCTACTAACCATAGCGAACTATGCCAAACTTACTTAAATTACTTCAGCTATCAAAAATCACCCCCAACTACACTTTACAGCAACAAACTAAGCCCAATCACTTTAAAATTACAAAAAAATGCTAAAAAATCATAACAAATTATACTAGAATCACCTAAATTACTTCGGCTACCGTAAATCACCCCCAACTATCCCTTACCACAACAAAACAAACCAAATCATCTTAAATTTACAAAAAAGGTGCAAAAATCATAACAAACTATGCCAGGCTCACCTAAATTACTTCGGCTAGTCTAAATCACCCCCAACTATCCCTTACCACAGCAAACCACACCATATCATTTTAAAATTACAAAAAAAGGTGTACAAATCATAACAAACTATGCCAGACTCACCTTAATTACTTCGGCTACTCTAGATCATCACCAACTAACCCTTACCACAACAAACTAAACCCAATCACTTTTAAATTACAAAAAAATGCTACTAACCATAGCAAACAATGCCAAACTCACCTAAATAACTTCGGCTATCAAAAATCACCCCCAACTACACTTTACAGCAACGAACTAAGCCCAATCACTTTAAAATTACAAAAAATGCTAAAAATCATAACAAACTATACCAGAACCACCTAAATTACTTCGGCTACCGTAAATCACCCCCAACTATCCCTTACCACAACAAACCAAACCATATCACCTTAAAATTACAAAAAATGGTGTACAAATCATAACAAACTATGCCAGACTCACCTAAATTACTTCGGCTACTCTAAATCATCACCAACTAACCCTTACCACAACAAACTAAACCCAAACACTTTTAAATTACAAAAAAATGCTACTAACCATAGCAAACTATGCCAAACTTACCTAAATTACTTTGGCTATCAAAAATCACCCCCAACTACACTTTACAGCAACGAACTAAGCCCAATCACTTTAAAATTACAAAAAAATGCTAAAAATCATAACAAACTATACCAGAATCACCTAAATTACTTCGGCTACCGTAAATCACCCCCAACTCTGCCTTACCACAACAAACCAAACCATATTATCCTAAAATTACAAAAAAAGGTATACAAATCATAACAAACTATGCCAGACTCACCTAAATTACTTCGGCTACACTAAATCATCACCAACTAACCCTTACCACAACAAAATAAACCCAATCACTTTTAAATTACACAAAAATGCTACTAACCTTAGCAAACTATGCCAAACTCACTTAAATTACATCGGCTATCAAAAATCACCCCCAACTACACTTTACAGCAACAAACTAAGCACAATCACTTTAAAATTACAAAAAAATGCTAAAAATCATAACAAACTATACCAGAATCACCTAAATTACTTCAGCTACCGTAAATCACCCCCAACTATCCCTTACCACAACAAACCAAACCATATCATTTTAAAATTACAAAAAAAGGTGTACAAATCATAACAAACTATGCCAGACTCACCTAAATTACTTCGGCTACTCTAAATCATCACCAACTAACCCTTACCACAACAAACTAAACCCAAACACTTTTAAATTACAAAAAAATGCTACTAACCATAGCAAACTATGCCAAACTTACCTAAATTACTTTGGCTATCAAAAATCACCCCCAACTACACTTTACAGCAACGAACTAAGCCCAATCACTTTAAAATTACAAAAAAATGCTAAAAATCATAACAAACTATACCAGAATCACCTAAATTACTTCGGCTACCGTAAATCACCCCCAACTCTGCCTTACCACAACAAACCAAACCATATTATCCTAAAATTACAAAAAAAGGTATACAAATCATAACAAACTATGCCAGACTCACCTAAATTACTTCGGCTACTCTAAATCATTACCAACTAACCCTTACCACAACAAACTAAACCCAATCACTTGTAAATTACAAAAAAATTCTACTAACCGTAGCAAACTGTGCCAAACTTACCTAAATTACTTCGGCTATCAAAAATTACCCCCAACTACACTTTACAGCAACAAACTTAGCCCAATCATTTTAAAATTACAAAAAAATGCTAAAAATCATAACAAACTATACCAGAATCACCAAAATTACTTCGGCTACCGTAAATCACCCCCAACTATTCCTTACCAAAACAAACCAAACCATATCAATTTAAAATTACAAAAAAAGGTGCACAAATCATAACAAACTATGCCAGATTCACCTAAATTACTTCGGCTACTCTAAATCATCACCAACTAACCCTTACAACAACAAACTAAATCCAATCTCTTTTAAATTAAAAAAAATGCTGCTAACCATAGCAAACTATGCCAAACTTACTTAAATTACTTCGTCTATCAAAAATCACTCCCAACTACACTTTACAGCAACAAACTAAGCCCAATCACTTTAAAATTACAAAAAAATGCTAAAAATCATAACAAACTATACCAGAATCACCAAAATTACTTCGGCTACCGTAAATCAGCCCCAACTATCATTTACCACAACAAACCAAATCATATCATCTTAATATTACAAAAAAAGGTGTACAAATCATAACAAACTATGCCAGACTCACCTAAATTACTTCGGCTACTCTAAATCTTCATCAACTAACCCTTACCACAACAAACTAAACCCAATCACTTTTAAAATACAAAAAAATGCTACTAACCATAGCAAACTATGCCAAACTCACCTAAATTACTTCGGCTATCAAAAATCACCCCCAACTACACTTTACAGCAACAAACTAAGCCCAGTCACTTTAAAATTACAAAAAAATGCTAAAAATCATAACAAAGTATACCAGAATCACCTAAATTACTTTGGCTACCGTAAATCACCCCCAACTATCCCTTACCACAACAAACCAAACTAAATCATCTTAAAATTACAAAAAAAGGTGTACAAATCATAACAAATTATGCCAGACTCACCTAAATTACTTCGGCTACTCTAAATCATCACCAACTAACCCTTACCACAACAAACTAAACCCAATCACTTTTAAATTACAAAAAAATGCTACTAACCATAGCAAACTATGCCAAACTCACCGAAATTACTTCGGCTATCAAAAATCACTCCCAACTACACTTTACAGCAACAAACTAAGCCCAATCACTTTAAAATTTGAAAAAAATGCTAAAAATCATAACAAACTATGCCAGACTCACCTAAATTACTTCGGCTACTCTAAATCATCCCCAACTATCCCTTACCACAACAAACCAAACCATATCATCTTAAAATTACAAAAAAAAGTGCACAAATCATAACAAACTATGCCAGACTCACCTAAATTACTTCGGCTACTCTAAATCATCACCAACTAACCCTTACCACAACCAACTAAACCCAATCACTTTTAAATTACAAAAAAATGCTACTAACCATAGCAAACAATGCCAAACTCACCTAAATTACTTTGGCTATCAAAAATCACCCCCAACTACACTTTACAGCAACGAACTAAGCCCAATCACTTTAAAATTACAAAAAATTGCTAAAAATCATAACAAACTATACCAGAATCACCTAAATTAATTCGGCTACCGTAAATCACACCCAACTATCCCTTACCACAACAAACCAAACCATATCATCTTAAAATTACAAAAAAAAGTGTACAAATCATAACAAACTATGCCAGACTCACCTAAATTAATTCGGCTACTCTAAATCATCACCAACTAACCCTTACAACAACAAACTAAATCCAATCACTTTTAAATTACAAAAAAATGCTGCTAACCATAGCAAACTATGCCAAATTCACCTAAATTACTTCGGCTATCAAAAATCACCCCCAAATACACTTTACAGCAACAAACTAAGCCCATTAACTTTAAAATTACAAAAAAATGCTAAAAATCATAACAAACTATACCAGAATCACCTAAATTACTTCGGCTACCGTAAATCACCCCCAACTATCCCTTATAACAACAAACCAAACCATATCATCTTAAAATTACAAAAAAAAGTGTACAAATCATAACAAACTATGCCAGACTCACCTAAATTAATTCGGCTACTCTAAATCATCACCAACTAACCCTTACCACAACAAACTAAACCCAATCAATTTAAATTACAAAAAAATGCTACTAACCATAGCAAACTATGCCAAACTCATCTAAATTACTTCGGCTATCAAAAATCACCATCAACTACACTTTATAGCAACAAACTAAGCCCAATCACTTTAAAATTACAAAACACTGCTAAAAATCATAACAAACTATACCAGAATCACCTAAATTACTTCGGCTACCGTAAATCACCCCCAACTATCCCTTACCAGAACAAACCAAACCATATCATCTTAAAATTACAAAAAAAGCTGTACAAAACATAAAAAACTATGCCAAACTCACCTAAATTACTTCGGCTACTCTAAATCATCACCAACTAACCCTTACAAAACAAACTAAACCCAATCACTTTTAAATTACAAAAAAATGCTACTAACCATAGCAAACTATGCCAAACTCACCTAAATTACTTCGGCTATCAAAAATCACCCCCAACTACACTTTACAGCAACAAACTAAGCCCAATCACTTTAAAATTACAAAACACTGCTAAAAATCATAACAAACTATACCAGAATCACCTAAATTACTTCGGCTAACGTAAATCACCCCCAACTATCCCTTACCAGAACAAACCAAACCATATCATCTTAAAATTACAAAAAAAGCTGTACAAAACATAAAAAACTATGCCAAACTCACCTAAATTACTTCGGCTACTCTAAATCATCACCAACTAACCCTTACAAAACAAACTAAACCCAATCACTTTTAAATGACAAAAAAATGCTACTAACCATAGCAAACTATGCCAAACTCACCTAAATTACTTCGGCTATCAAAAATCACCCCCAACTACACTTTACAGCAACAAACTAAGCCCAATCACTTTAAAATTACAAAAAATGCTAAAACTCATAACAAACTATACCAGAATCACCTAAATTACTTCGGCAACCGTAAATCACCGCCAACTATCCCTTACTACAACAAACCAATCCATATCATCTTAAAATTACAAAAAAAGGTGTACAAATCATAACAAACAATGCCAGACTCACCTAAATTACTTCGGCTACTCTAAATCATCACCAACTAACCCTTACCACAACAAACTAAACCCAATCACTTTTAAATTACAAAAAAATGCTACTAACCATAGCAAACTATGACAAACTCACCTAAATTACTTAGGCTATCAAAAATCACCCCCAACTACACTTTACAGCAACTAACTAAGCCCAATCACTTTAAAATTACAACAAAATGCTAAAAATCATAACAAACTATACCAGAATCACCTAAATTACTTCGGCTACCGTAAATTACCGCCAACTATCCCTTACCACAACAAACCAAACCATATCATCTTAAAATTACAAAAAAGGTGTACAAATCAAAACAAACAATGCCAGACTCACCTAAATTACTTCGGCTACTCTAAATCATCACCAAATAACCCTTACCACAACAAACTAAACCCAATCACTTTTAATTACAAAAAAATGCTGCTAACCATAGCAAACTATGCCAAACTCACCTAAGTTACTTCGGCTATCAAAAATCACCCCCAACTACACTTTACAGCAACAAACTATGCCCAATCACTTTAAAATTACAAAAAATGCTAAAAATCATAACAAACTATACCAGAATCACCTAAATTACTTCGGCTACCGTAAATCACGCCCAACTATCCCTTACCACAACAAACCAAACCATATCATCTTAAAATTACAAAAAAAAGTACAAATCATAACAAACTATGCCAGACTCACCTAAATTACTTCGGCTACTCTAAATCATCACCAACTAACCGTTACCACAACAAACTAAACCCAATCATTTTTAAATTACAAAAAAATGCTACTAACCATAGCAAACTATGCCAAACTCACTTAAATTACTTTGGCTATCAAAAATCACCCCCAACTACACTTTGCAGCAACAAACTAAGCCCAATCACTTTAAAATTACAAAAAAATGCTAAAAATCATAACAAACTATGCCAGACTCACCTAAATTACTTCGGCTACTCTAAATCATCACCAACTAACCCTTACAACAACAAACTAAATCCAATCACTTTTAAATTACAAAAAAATGCTGCTAACCATAGCAAACTATGCCAAATTCACCTAAATTACTTCGGCTATCAAAAATCACCCCCAACTACACTTTACAGCAACAAACTAAGCCCATTCACTTTAAAATTACAAAAAAATGCTAAAAATCATAACAAACTATACCAGAATCACCTAAATTACTTCGGCTACCGTAAATCACCCCCAACTATCCCTTATAACAACAAACCAAACCATATCATCTTAAAATTACAAAAAAAGGAGTACAAATCATAACAAATTATGCCAGACTTACGTAAATTACTTCGGCTACTCTAAATCATCACCAACTAACCCTTACCACAACAAACTAAATCCAATCACTTTTAAATTACAAAAAAATGCTGCTAACCATAGCAAACTATGCCAAATTCACCTAAATTACTTCGGCTATCAAAAATCACCCCCAACTACACTTTACAGCAACAAACTAAGCCCATTCACTTTAAAATTACAAAAAAATGCTAAAAATCATAACAAACTATACCAGAATCACCTAAATTACTTCGGCTACCGTAAATCACCCCTAACTATCCCTTATAACAACGAACCAAACCATATCATCTTAAAATTACAAAAAAAGGAGTACAAATCATAACAAACTATGCCAGACTTACGTAAATTACTTCGGCTACTCTAAATCATCACCAACTAACCCTTACCACAACAAACTAAACCCAATCACTTTTAAATTACAAAAAAATGCTACTAACCATAGCAAACTATGCCAAACTCACCTAAATTACTTCGGCTATCAAAAATCACCCCCAACTACACTTTACAGCAACGAACTAAGCCCAATCACTTTAAAATTACAAAAAAATGCTAAAAATCATAACAAACTATACCAGAATCACCTAAATTACTTCGGCTACCGTAAATCACACCCAACTATCCCTTACGACAACAAACCAAACCATATCATCTTAAAATTACAAAAAAAGGTGTAGAAAATCATAACAAACTATGCCACACTCACCTAAATTACTTCGGCTATCAAAACTCACCCCCAACTACACTTTACAGCAACAAACTAAGCCCAATCACTTTAAAATTACAAAAAAATGCTAAAAATCATAACAAACTATACCAGAATGACTTAAATTACTTCGGCTACCGTAAATCACCCCCAACTATCCCTTACCACAACAAACCAAACCATATCATCTTAAAATTAAAAAAAAGGTGTACAAATCATAACAAACTATGCCAGACTCACCTAAATTACTTCGGCTACTCTAAATCATCACCAACTAACCCTTACCACAACAAACTAAACCCAATCACTTTTAAATTACAAAAAAAAAGCTACTAACCATAGCAAACTATGCCAAACTCACCTAAATTACTTCGGCTATCAAAAATCACCCCCAACTACACTTTACAGCAACAAACTAAGCCCATTCACTTTAAAATAAATAAAATTGCTAAAAATCATAACAAACTATACCAGAATCACCTAAATTACTTCGGCTACCGTAAATCACCCACAACTATTCCTTACCACAACAAACCAAACCATATCATTTTAAAATTACAAAAAAAGGTGTACAAATCATAACAAACTATGCCAGACTCACCTAAATTACTTCGGCTACTCTAAATCATCACCAACTAACCCTTACCACAACAAACTAAACCCAATCACTTTTAAATTACAAAAAAATGCAACTAACCATAGCAAACTAAGCCAAACTCACCTAAATTACTTCGGCTATCAAAAATCACCCCCAACTACACTTGACAGCAACAAACTAAGCCCAATCACTTTAAGATTACAAAAAAATGCTAAAAATCATAACAAACTATACCAGAATCACCTAAATTACTTCGGCTACCGTAAATCACCCCCAACTATCCCTTACCACAACAAACCAAACCATATCATCTTAAAATTACAAAAAAAGGTGTACAAATCATAAAAAACTATGCCAGACTCACCTAAATTACTTCGGCTACTCTAAACCATCACCAACTAACCCTTACCACAACAAACTAAACCCAATCACTTTTAAATTACAAAAAAATGCTACTAACCATAGCAAACTATGCCAAACTCACCTAAATTACTTCGGCTATCAAAAATCACCCCCAACTACACTTTACAGCAACAAACTAAGCCCAATCACTTTAAAATTACAATAAAATGCTAAAAATCATAACAAACTATACCAGAATCACATAAATTACTTCGGCTACTGTAAATCACCCCCAACTATCCCTTACCACAACAAACCAAACCATATTATCTTAAAATTACAAAAAAAGGTGTACAAATCATAACAAACTATGCCAGACTCACCTAAATTACTTCGGCTACTCTAAATCATCACCAAATAACCATTACCACAACAAACTAAACCCAATCACTTTTATATTACAAGAAAATGCTACTAACCATAGCAAACTATGCCAAACTCACCTAAATTACTTCGGCTATCAAAAATCACCCCCAACTACATTTTACAGCAACAAACTAAGCCCAATCACTTTAAAATTACAATAAAATGCTAAAAATCATAACAAACTATACCAGAATCACCTAAATTACTTCGGCTACTGTAAATCACCCCCAACTATCCCTTACCACAACAAACCAAACCATATTATCTTAAAATTACAAAAAAAGTGTACAAATCATAACAAACTATGCCAGACTCACCTAAATTACTTCGGCTACTCTAAATCATCACCAACTAACCATTACCACAACAAACTAAACCCAATCACTTTTATATTACAAGAAAATGCTACTAACCATAGCAAACTACGCCAAGCTCTCCTAAATTACTTTGGCTATCAAAAATCACCCCCAACTACACTTTACAGCAACAAACTAAGCCTAATCACTTTAAAATTACAAAAAAATGCTAAAAATCATAACAAACTATACCAGAATCACCTAAATTACTTCGGCTACCGTAAATCACCCCCAACTATCCCTTACCACAACAAACCAAACCATATCATCTTAAAATTACAAAAAAAGTTGTACAAATCATAACAAACTATGCCAGACTCACCTAAATTACTTCGGCTATTCTAAATCATCACCAACTAAACCTTACCACAACAAACTAAACCCAATCAATTTTAAATTACAAAAAAATGCTACTAACCATAGCAAACTTTGCCAAACTCACCTCAATTACTTGGGCTATCAAAAATCACCCCCAACTACTCTTTACAGCAACAAACTAAGCCCATTCACTTTAAAATTACAAAAAATGCTAAAAATCATAACAAACTATACCAGAATCACCTAAATTACTTCGGCTAACGTAAATCACCCCCAACTATCACTTAACACAACAAACCAAACCATATCATCTTAAAATTACAAAAAAAGGTGTACAAATCATAACAAACTATGCCAGACTCCCCTAAATTACTTCGGTCATCACCAACTAACCCTTACCACAACAAACTAAACCAAATCACTTTTAAGTTACAAAAAAATGCTACTAACCATAGCAAACTAAGCCAAACTCACCTAAATTACTTCGGCTATCAAAAATCACCCCCAACTACACTTTACAGCAACAAACTAAACCCATTCACTTTGAAATTACAAAAAAATGCTAAAAATCATAACAAACTATACCAGAATCACCTAAATTACTTCGGCTACCGTAAATCACCCCCAACTATCCCTTACCACAACAAACCAAACCATATCATCTTAAAATTACAAAAAAAGGTGTACAAAACATAACAAACTATGCCAGACTCACCTAAATTACTTCGGCTAATCTAAATCATCACCAACTAACCCTTACCACAACAAACTAAACCCAATCACTTTTAAATTACAAAAAAATGCTACTAACCATTAAACCCAATTACTTTTAAATTACAAAAAAATGCTACTAACCATAGCAAATTATGCCAAACTCACCTCAATTACTTCGGCTATCAAAAATCATCCCCAACTACACTTTACAGCAACAAACTAAGTCCTTTTACTTTAAAATTACAAAAAAATGCTAAAAATCATAACAAACTATACCAGAATCACCTAAATTACTTCGGCTACCGTAAATCACCCCCAACTATCCCTTATCACAACAAACCAAACCATATCATCTTAAAATTACAAAAAAAGTGTACAAATCATAACAAACTCTGCCAGACTCACCTAAATTACTTCGGCTACCCTAAATCATCACCAAATAACCCTTACCACAACAAACTAAACCCAATCACTTTAAAATTACAAAAAAATGCTACTAACCATAGCAAACTATGCCAAACTCACCTAATTACTTCGGCTATCAAAAATTACCCCCAACTACACTTTACAGCAACAAACTAAACCCAATCACTTTAAAATTACAAAAAAATGCTAAAAATCATAACAAACTATACCAGAATCACCTAAATTACTTCGGCTACCGTAAATCACCCCCAACTATCCCTTACAACAACAAACCAAACCATATCATCTTAAAATTACAAAAAAAGGTGTACAAATCATAACAAACTATGTCAGACTCACCTAAATTACTTCGGCTAATCTAAATTATCACCAAGTAACCCTTACCACAACAAACTAAACCCAATCACTTTTAAATTACAAAAAAATGCTACTAACTATAGCAAACTATGCTAAACTCACCTAAATTACTTCGGCTATCAAAACTCACCCCCAACTACACTTTACAGCAACAAACTAAGCCCAATCACTTTAAAATTACAAAAAAATGCTAAAAATCATAACAAACTATACCAGAATCACTTAAATTACTTCGGCTACCGTAAATCACCCCCAACTATCCCTTACCACAACAAACCAAACCATATCATCTTAAAATTAAAAAAAAGGTGTACAAATCATAACAAACTATGCCAGACTCACCTAAATTACTTCGGCTACTCTAAATCATCACCAACTAACCCTTACCACAACAAACTAAACCCAATCACTTTTAAATTACAAAAAAAAAGCTACTAACCATAGCAAACTATGCCAAACTCACCTAAATTACTTCGGCTATCAAAAATCACCCCCAACTACACTTTACAGCAACAAACTAAGCCCATTCACTTTAAAATAAATAAAATTGCTAAAAATCATAACAAACTATACCAGAATCACCTAAATTACTTCGGCTACCGTAAATCACCCACAACTATTCCTTACCACAACAAACCAAACCATATCATCTTAAAATTACAAAAAAAGGTGTACAAATCATAACAAACTATGCCAGACTCACCTAAATTACTTCGGCTACTCTAAATCATCACCAACTAACCCTTACCACAACAAACTAAACCCAATCACTTTTAAATTACAAAAAAATGCAACTAACCATAGCAAACTAAGCCAAACTCACCTAAATTACTTCGGCTATCAAAAATCACCCCCAACTACACTTGACAGCAACAAACTAAGCGCAATCACTTTAAGATTACAAAAAAATGCTAAAAATCATAACAAACTATACCAGAATCACCTAAATTACTTCGGCTACCGTAAATCACCCCCAACTATCCCTTACCACAACAAACCAAACCATATCATCTTAAAATTACAAAAAAAGGTGTACAAATCATAAAAAACTATGCCAGACTCACCTAAATTACTTCGGCTACTCTAAACCATCACCAACTAACCCTTACCACAACAAACTAAACCCAATCACTTTTAAATTACAAAAAAATGCTACTAACCATAGCAAACTATGCCAAACTCACCTAAATTACTTCGGCTATCAAAAATTACCCCCAACTACACTTTACAGCAACAAACAAAGCCCAATCACTTTAAAATTACAAAAAAATGCTAAAAATCATAACAAACTATACCAGAATTACCTAAATTACTTCGGCTACTGTAAATCACCCCCAACTATCCCTTACCACAACAAACCAAACCATATCATCTTAAAATTTCAAAAAAAAGTGTACAAATCATAACAAACTATGCCAGACTCACCTAAATTACTTCAGCTACTCTAAATCATCACCAACTTACCCTTACCACAACAAACTAAACCCAATCACTTTTAAATTACAAAAAAATGCTACTAACCATAGCAAACTATGCCAAACTCACCTAAATTACTTCGGCTATCAAAAATCACCCCCAACTACACTTTACAGCAACAAACTAAGCCCAATCACTTTAAAATTACAATAAAATGTTAAAAATCATAACAAACTATACCAGAATCACCTAAATTACTTCGGCTACTGTAAATCACCCCCAACTATCCCTTACCACAACAAACCAAACCATATTATCTTAAAATTACAAAAAAAGGTGTACAAATCATAACAAACTATGCCAGACTCACCTAAATTACTTCGGCTACTCTAAATCATCACCAACTAACCATTACCACAACAAACTAAACCCAATCACTTTTATATTACAAGAAAATGCTACTAACCATAGCAAACTATGCCAAACTCACCTAAATTACTTCGGCTATCAAAAATCACCCCCAACTACACTTTACAGCAACAAACTAAGCCCAATCATTTTAAAATTACAATAAAATGCTAAAAATCATAACAAACTATACCAGAATCACCTAAATTACTTCGGCTACTGTAAATCACCCCCAACTATCCCTTACCACAACAAACCAAACCATATTATCTTAAAATTACAAAAAAAGGTGTACAAATCATAACAAACTATGCCAGACTCACCTAAATTACTTCGGCTACTCTAAATCATCACCAACTAACCATTACCACAACAAACTAAACCCAATCACTTTTATATTACAAGAAAATGCTACTAACCATAGCAAACTATGCCAAACTCACCTAAATTACTTCGGCTACTCTAAATCATCACCAACTAACCCTTACCACAACAAACTAATCCCAATCACTTTTAAATTACAAAAAAATGCTACTAACCATAGCAAACTATGCCAAACTCACCTAAATTACTTCGGCTATCAAAAATCACCTCCAACTACACTTAACAGCAACAAACTAAGCCCAATCACTTTAAAATTACAAAAAAATGCTAAAAATTATAACAAACTATACCAGAATCACCTAAATTACTTCGGCTACCGTAAATCACCCCCAACTATCCCTTACCACAACAAACCAAATCATATCATCTTAAAATTACAAAAAAAGGAGTACAAATCATAACAAACTATGCCAGACTCACCTAAATTACTTCGGCTACTCTAAATCATCACCAACTAACCCTTACCACAACAAACTAAACACAATCACTTTTAAATTACAAAAAAATGCTACTAACCATAGCAAACTTTGCCAAACTCACCTCAATTACTTGGGCTATCAAAAATCACCCCCAACTACGCTTTACAGCAACAAACTAAGCCCAATCATTTTAAAATTACAAAAAATGCTAAAAATCATAACAAACTATACCAGATTCACCTAAATTACTTCGGCTAACGTAAATCACCCCAACTATCACTTAACACAACAAACCAAACCATATCATCTTAAAATTACAAAAAAAGGTGTACAAATCATAACAAACTATGCCAGATTCACCTAAATTACTTCGGCTACTCTAAATCATCACCAACTAACCCTTACCACAACAAACTAAACCCAATCACTTTTAAGTTACAAAAAAATGCTACTAACCATAGCAAACTATGCCAAACTTACATAAATTACTTCGGCTATCAAAAATCACCCCCAACTACACTTTACAGCAACAAACTAAGCCTAATCACTTTAAAATACAGAAAAATGCTAAAAATCATAACAAACTATACCAGAATCACCTAAATTACTTCGGCTACCGTAAATCACCCCCAACTATCCCTTACCACAACAAACCAAACCATATCATCTTAAAATTACAAAAAACGGTGTACAAATTATAACAAACTATGCCAGACTTACCTAAATTACTTCGGCTACTCTAAATCATCACCAACTAACTCTTACCACAACAAACTAAACCCAATCACTTTTAAATTACAATAAAATGCTACTAACCATAGCAAACTATGCCAAACTCACCTAAATTACTTCGGCTATCAAAAATCACCCCCAACTACACTTTACAGCAACAAACTATGCCCAATCACTTTAAAATTACAAAAAAATGTTAAAAATCATAACAAACTATACCAGAATAACCTAAATTACTTCGGCTATCGTAAACCACCCCCAACTATCCCTTACCACAACAAACCAAATCATATCATCTTAAAATTACAAAAAAAGGTGTACAAATTATAACAAACTATGCCAGACTTACCTAAATTACTTCGGCTACTCTAAATCATCACCAAGTAACCCTTACCACAACAAACTAAACCCAATCATTTTTAAGTTACAAAAAAATGCTACTAACCATAGCAAACTATGCCAAACTCACCTAAATTACTTCGGCTATCAAAAATCACCCCCAACTACACTTTACAGCAACAAACTAAGCCTAATCACTTTAAAATTACAGAAAAATGCTAAAAATCATAACAAACTATACCAGAATCACCTAAATTACTTCGGCTACCGTAAATCACCCCCAACTATCCCTTACCACAACAAACCAAACCATATCATCTTAAAATTACAAAAAACGGTGTACAAATTATAACAAACTATGCCAGACTTACCTAAATTACTTCGGCTACTCTAAATCATCACCAACTAACTCTTACCACAACAAACTAAACGCAATCACTTTTAAATTACAATAAAATGCTACTAACCATAGCAAACTATGCCAAACTCACCTAAATTACTTCGGCTATCAAAAATCACCCCCAACTACACTTTACAGCAACAAACTATGCCCAATCACTTTAAAATTACAAAAAAATGTTAAAAATCATAACAAACTATACCAGAATAACCTAAATTACTTCGGCTACCGTAAATCACACCCAACTATCCCTTAACACAACAAACCAAACCATATCATCTTAAAATTACAAAAAAAGGTGTACAAATCATAACAAACTATGCCAGCCTCACTTAAATTACTTCAGCTACTCTAAATCATCACCAACTAACCCTAACCACAACAAACTAAACCCAATCACTTTTAAATTACAAAAAAATGCTACTAACCATAGCAAACTATGCCAAACTCACCTAAATTACTTCGGCTATCAAAAATTACCCCCAACTACACTTTACAGCAACCAACTAAGCCTAATCACTTTAAAATTACAAAAAAATGCTTAAAATCATAACAAACTATACCAGAGTCACCTAAATTACTTCGGCTACCGTAAATCACCCCCAACTATCCCTTAACACAACAAACCAAACCATATCATCTTAAAATTACAAAAAAAGGTGTACAAATCATATCAAACTATGCCAGACTTACCTAAATTACTTCGGCTACTCTAAATCATCACCAACTAACCCTTACCACAACAAACTAAACCCAATCACTTTTAAATTACAAAAAAATGCTACTAACCATAGCAAACTATGCCAAACTCACCTAAATTACTTCGGCTATCAAAAATCACTCCCAACTACACTTTACAGCAACAAACTAAGCCTAATCACTTTAAAATTACAAAAAAATGCTAAAAATCATAACAAACTATACCAGAATCACCTAAATTACTTCGGCTACCGTAAATCACCCCCAACTATCCCTTACCACAACAAACCAAACCATATCATCTTAAAATTACAAAAAACGGTGTACAAATCATAACAAACTATGCCAGACTCACCTAAATTACTTCGGCTACTCTAAATCATCACCAACTAACCCTTACCACAACAAACTAAACCCAATCACTTTTAAATTACAACAAAATGCTACTAACCATATCTAACTATGCCAAACTCACCTAGATTAGTTCGGCTATCAAAAATCACCCCCAACTACACTTTACAGCAACAAACTATGCCCAATCACTTTAAAATTACAAAAAAATGTTAAAAATCATAACAAACTATACCAGAATAACCTAAATTACTTCGGCTACCGTAAATCACACCCAACTATCCCTTAACACAACAAACCAAACCATATCATCTTAAAATTACAAAAAAAGGTGTACAAATCATAACAAACTATGCCAGCCTCACTTAAATTACTTCAGCTACTCTAAATCATCACCAACTAACCCTTACCACAACTAACTAAACCCAATCACTTTTAAATTACAAAAAAATGCTACTAACCATAGCAAACTATGCCAAACTCACCTAAATTACTTCGGCTATCAAAAATTACCCCCAACTACACTTTACAGCAACAAACTAAGCCTAATCACTTTAAAATTACAAAAAAATGCTTAAAATCATAACAAACTATACCAGAGTCACCTAAATTACTTCGGCTACCGTAAATCACCCCCAACTATCCCTTAACACAACAAACCAAACCATATCATCTTAAAATTACAATAAAAGGTGTACAAATCATATCAAACTATGCCAGACTCACCTAAATTACTTCGGCTACTCTAAATCATCACCAACTAACCCTTACCACAACAAACTAAACCCAATCACTTTTAAATTACAAAAAAATGCTACTAACCATAGCAAACTATGCCAAACTCACCTAAATTACTTCGGCTATCAAAAATCACCCCCAACTACACTTTACAGCAACAAACTAAGCCTAATCACTTTAAAATTACAAAAAAATGCTAAAAATCATAACAAACTATACCAGAATCACCTAAATTACTTCGGCTACCGTAAATCACCCCCAACTATCCCTTACCACAACAAACCAAACCATATCATCTTAAAATTACAAAAAATGGTGTACAAATCATAACAAACTATGCCAGACCCACCTAAATTACTTCGGCTACTCTAAATCATCACCAACTAACCCTTACCACAACAAACTAAACCCAATCACTTTTAAATTACAAAAAAATGCTACTAACCATAGCAAACTATGCCAAACTCACCTAAATTACTTCGGCTATCAAAAATCACCCCCAACTACACTTTACAGCAACAAACTAAGCCCAATCACTTTAAAATTACAAAAAAATGCTAAAAAATCATAACAAACTATACTAGAATCACCTAAATTACTTCGGCTACCGTAAATCACCCCCAACTATCTCTTACCACAACAAACCAAACCATATCATCTTAAAATTACAAAAAAAGGTGCACAAATCATAACAAACTATGCCAGACTCACCTAAATTACTTCGGCTACTCTAAATCATCACCAACTATTCCTTACCACAACCAACTAAACCCAATCCCTTTTAAATTACAAAAAAATGCTACTAACCATAGCAAACTATGCCAAACTCACCTAAATTACTTAGGCTATCACAAATTACCCCCAACTACACTTTACAGCAACAAACTAAGCCTAATCACTTTAAAATTACAAAAAAATGCTTAAAATCATAACAAACTATACCAGAATCACATAAATTACTTCGGTTACCGTAAATCACCCCCAACTATCCCTTAACACAACAAACCAAATCATATCATCTTAAAATTACAAAAAAAGGTGTACAAATCATAACAAACTATGCCAGACTCACCTAAATTACTTCGGCTACTCTAAATCATCACCAACTAACCCTTTCCACAACAACCTAAACCCAATCACTTTTAAATTACAAAAAAATGCTACTAACCATAGCAAACTATGCCAAACTCACCTAAATTACTTCGGCTATCAAAAATCACCCCCAACTACACTTTACAGCAACAAACTAAGCCCAATCACTTTAAAATTACAAAAAAATGCTAAAAAATCATAACAAACTATACTAGAATCACCTAAATTACTTCGGCTACCGTAAATCACCCCCAACTATCCCTTACCACAACAAACCAAACCATATCATCTTAAAATTACAAAAAAAGGTGCACAAATCATAACAAACTATGCCAGACTCACCTAAATTACTTCGGCTACTCTAAATCATCACCAACTAATCCTTACCACAACCAACTAAACCCAATCCCTTTTAAATTACTAAAAAATGCTACTAACCATAGCAAACTATGCCAAACTCACCTAAATTACTTCGGCTATCAAAAATTACCCCCAACTACACTTTACAGCAACAAACTAAGCCTAATCACTTTTAAATTACAAAAAAATGCTTAAAATCATAACAAACTATACCAGAATCACCTAAATTACTTCGGCTACCGTAAATCACCCCCAACTATCCCTTACCACAACAAACCAAACCATATCATCTTAAAATTACAAAAAATGGTGTACAAATCATAACAAACTATGCCAGACTCACCTAAATTACTTCGGCTACTCTAAATCATCACCAACTAACCCTTACCACAACAAACTAAATTCAATCACTTTTAAATTACAAAAAAAAGCTACTAACCATAGCAAACTATGCCAAACTCACCTAAATTACTTTGGCTATCAAAAATCACCCCCAACTACACTTTACAGCAACAAACTAAGCCTAATCATTTTAAAATTACAAAAAAATGCTAAAAATCATAACAAACTATACCAGAATCACCTAAATTACTTCGGCTACCGTAAATCACCCCCAACTATCCCTTAACACAACAAATCAAACCATATCATCTTAAAATTACAAAAAAAGGTGTACAAATCATAACAAACTATGCCAGACTCACCTAAATTACTTCAGCTACTCTAAATCATCACCAACTAACCCTTACCACAACAAACTAAACCCAATCACTATTAAATTACAAAAAAATGCTTCTAACCATAGCAAACTATGCCAAACTCACCTAAATTACTTCGGCTATCAAAAATTACCCCCAACTACACTTTACAGCAACAAACTAAGCCTAATCACTTTAAAATTACAAAAAAATGCTTAAAATCATAACAAACTATACCAGAATCACCTAAATTACTTCGGCTACCGTAAATCACCCCCAACTATCCCTTAACACAACAAACCAAACCATATCATCTTAAAATTACAAAAAAAGGTGTACAAATCATATCAAACTATGCCAGACTCACCTAAATTACTTCGGCTACTCTAAATCATCACCAACTAACCCTTACCACAACAAACTAAACCCAATCACTTTTAAATTACAAAAAAATGCTACTAACCATAGCAAACTATGCCAAACTCACCTAAATTACTTCGGCTATCAAAAATCACCCCCAACTACACTTTACAGCAACAAACTAAGCCTAATTATTTTAAAATTACAAAAAAATGCTAAAAATCATAACAAACTATACCAGAATCACCTAAATTACTTCGGCTACCGTAAATCACCCCCAAATATCCCTTACCACAACAAACCAAACCATATCATCTTAAAATTACAAAAAACGGTGTACAAATCATAACAAACTATGCCAGACTCACCTAAATTACTTCGGCTACTCTAAATCATCACCAACTAACCCTTACCACAACAAACTAAACCCAATCACTTTTAAATTACAAAAAAATGCTACTAACCATAGCAAACTATGCCAAACTCACCTAAATTACTTCGGCTATCAAAAATTACCCCCAACTACACTTTACAGCAACAAACTAAGCCTAATCACTTTAAAATTACAAAAAAATGCTTAAAATCATAACAAACTATACCAGAATCACCTAAATTACTTCGGCTACCGTAAATCACCCCCAACTATCCCTTAACACAACAAACCAAACCATATCATCTTAAAATTACAAAAAAAGGTGTACAAATCATATCAAACTATGCCAGACTCACCTAAATTACTTCGGCTACTCTAAATCATCACCAACTAACCCTTACCACAACAAACTAAACCCAATCACTTTTAAATTACAAAAAAATGCTACTAACCATAGCAAACTATGCCAAACTCACCTAAATTACTTCGGCTATCAAAAATCACCCCCAACTACACTTTACAGCAACAAACTAAGCCCAATCACTTTAAAATTACAAAAAAATGCTAAAAAATCATAACAAACTATGCCAGACTCACCTAAATTACTTCGGCTACTCTAAATCATCACCAACTAACCCTTACCACAACAAACTAAACCCAATCACTTTTAAATTACAAAAAAATGCTACTAACCATAGCAAACTATGCCAAACTCACCTAAATTACTTCGGCTATCAAAAATCACCCCCAACTACACTTTACAGCAACAAACTAAGCCTAATCATTTTAAAATTACAAAAAAATGCTAAAAATCATAACAAACTATACCAGAATCACCTAAATTACTTCGGCTACCGTAAATCACCCCCAGCTATCCCTTAACACAACAAATCAAACCATATCATCTTAAAATTACAAAAAATGGTGTACAAATCATATCAAACTATGCCAGACTCACCTAAATTACTTCGGCTACTCTAAATCATCACCAACTAACCCTTACCACAACAAACTAAACCCAATCACTTTTAAATTACAAAAAAATGCTACTAACCATAGCAAACTATGCCAAACTCACCTAAATTACTTCGGCTATCAAAAATCACCCCCAACTACACTTTACAGCAACAAACTAAACCTAATTATTTTAAAATTACAAAAAAATGCTAAAAATCATAACAAACTATACCAGAATCACCTAAATTACTTCGGCTACCGTAAATCACCCCCAAATATCCCTTACCACAACAAACCAAACCATATCATCTTAAAATTACAAAAAACGGTGTACAAATCATAACACACTATGCCAGACTCACCTAAATTACTTCGGCTACTCTAAATCATCACCAACTAACCCTTACCACAACAAACTAAACCCAATCACTTTTAAATTACAAAAAAATGCTACTAACCATAGCAAACTATGCCAAACTCACCTAAATTACTTCGGCTATCAAAAATTACCCCCAACTACACTTTACAGCAACAAACTAAGCCTAATCACTTTAAAATTACAAAAAAATGCTTAAAATCATAACAAACTATACCAGAATCACCTAAATTACTTCGGCTACCGTAAATCACCCCCAACTATCCCTTAACACAACAAACCAAACCATATCATCTTAAAATTACAAAAAAAGGTGTACAAATCATATCAAACTATGCCAGACTCACCTAAATTACTTCGGCTACTCTAAATCATCACCAACTAACCCTTACCACAACAAACTAAACCCAATCACTTTTAAATTACAAAAAAATGCTACTAACCATAGCAAACTATGCCAAACTCACCTAAATTACTTCGGCTATCAAAAATCACCCCCAACTACACTTTACAGCAACAAACTAAGCCTAATCATTTTAAAATTACAAAAAAATGCTAAAAATTATAACAAACTATACCAGAATCACCTAAATTACTTCGGCTACCGTAAATCACCCCCAAATATCCCTTACCACAACAAACCAAACCATATCATCTTAAAATTACAAAAAACGGTGTACAAATCATAACAAACTATGCCAGACTCACCTAAATTACTTCGGCTACTCTAAATCATCACCAACTAACCCTTACCACAACAAACTAAACCCAATCACTTTTAAATTACAAAAAAATGCTACTAACCATAGCAAACTATGCCAAACTCACCTAAATTACTTCGGCTATCAAAAATCACCCCCAACTACACTTTACAGCAACAAACTAAGCCTAATCATTTTAAAATTACAAAAAAATGCTAAAAATCATAACAAACTATACCAGAATCACCTAAATTACTTCGGCTACCGTAAATCACCCCCAACTATCCCTTAACACAACAAATCAAACCATATCATCTTAAAATTACAAAAAAAGGTGTACAAATCATATCAAACTATGCCAGACTCACCTAAATTACTTCGGCTACTCTAAATCATCACCAACTAACCCTTACCACAACAAACTAAACCCAATCACTTTTAAATTACAAAAAAATGCTACTAACCATAGCAAACTATGCCAAACTCACCTAAATTACTTCGGCTATCAAAAATCACCCCCAACTACACTTTACAGCAACAAACTAAGCCTAATCATTTTAAAATTACAAAAAAATGCTAAAAATCATAACAAACTATACCAGAATCACCTAAATTACTTCGGCTACCGTGAATCACCCCCAAATATCCCTTACCACAACAAACCAAACCATATCATCTTAAAATTACAAAAAACGGTGTACAAATCATAACAAACTATGCCAGACTCACCTAAATTACTTCGGCTACTCTAAATCATCACCAACTAACCCTTACCACAACAAACTAAACCCAATCACTTTTAAATTACAAAAAAATGCTACTAACCATAGCAAACTATGCCAAACTCACCTAAATTACTTCGGCTACCGTAAATCACCCCCAACTATCCCTTAACACAACAAACCAAACCATATCATCTTAAAATTACAAAAAAAGGTGTACAAATCATATCAAACTATGCCAGACTCACCTAAATTACTTCGGCTACTCTAAATCATCACCAACTAACCCTTACCACAACAAACTAAACCCAATCACTTTTAAATTACAAAAAAATGCTACTAACCATAGCAAACTATGACAAACTCACCTAAATTACTTCGGCTATCAAAAATCACCCCCAACTACACTTTACAGCAACAAACTAAGCCTAATCATTTTAAAATTACAAAAAAATGCTAAAAATCATAACAAACTATACCAGAATCACCTAAATTACTTCGGCTACCGTAAATCACCCCCAAATATCCCTTACCACAACAAACCAAACCATATCATCTTAAAATTACAAAAAACGGTGTACAAATCATAACAAACTATGCCAGACTCACCTAAATTACTTCGGCTACTCTAAATCATCACCAACTAACCCTTACCACAACAAACTAAACCCAATCACTTTTAAATTACAAAAAAATGCTACTAACCATAGCAAACTATGCCAAACTCACCTAAATTACTTCGGCTATCAAAAATCACCCCCAACTACACTTTACAGCAACAAACTAAGCCTAATCATTTTAAAATTACAAAAAAATGCTAAAAATCATAACAAACTATACCAGAATCACCTAAATTACTTCGGCTACCGTAAATCACCCCCAACTATCCCTTAACACAACAAATCAAACCATATCATCTTAAAATTACAAAAAAAGGTGTACAAATCATATCAAACTATGCCAGACTCACCTAAATTACTTCGGCTACTCTAAATCATCACCAACTAACCCTTACCACAACAAACTAAACCCAATCACTTTTAAATTACAAAAAAATGCTACTAACCATAGCAAACTATGCCAAACTCACCTAAATTACTTCGGCTATCAAAAATTACCCCCAACTACACTTTACAGCAACAAACTAAGCCTAATCACTTTAAAATTACAAAAAAATGCTTAAAATCATAACAAACTATACCAGAATCACCTAAATTACTTCGGCTACCGTAAATCACCCCCAACTATCCCTTAACACAACAAACCAAACCATATCATCTTAAAATTACAAAAAAAGGTGTACAAATCATATCAAACTATGCCAGACTCACCTAAATTACTTCGGCTACTCTAAATCATCACCAACTAACCCTTACCACAACAAACTAAACCCAATCACTTTTAAATTACAAAAAAATGCTACTAACCATAGCAAACTATGCCAAACTCACCTAAATTACTTCGGCTATCAAAAATCACCCCCAACTACACTTTACAGCAACAAACTAAGCCTAATCATTTTAAAATTACAAAAAAATGCTAAAAATCATAACAAACTATACCAGAATCACCTAAATTACTTCGGCTACCGTAAATCACCCCCAAATATCCCTTACCACAACAAACCAAACCATATCATCTTAAAATTACAAAAAACGGTGTACAAATCATAACAAACTATGCCAGACTCACCTAAATTACTTCGGCTACTCTAAATCATCACCAACTAACCCTTACCACAACAAACTAAACCCAATCACTTTTAAATTACAAAAAAATGCTACTAACCATAGCAAACTATGCCAAACTCACCTAAATTACTTCGGCTATCAAAAATCACCCCCAACTACACTTTACAGCAACAAACTAAGCCCAATCACTTTAAAATTACAATAAAATGCTAAAAAATCATAACAAACTATACTAGAATCACCTAAATTACTTCGGCTACCGTAAATCACCCCCAACTATCCCTTACCACAACAAACCAAACCATATCATCTTAAAATTACAAAAAAAGGTGCACAAATCATAACAAACTATGCCAGACTCACCTAAATTACTTCGGCTACTCTAAATCATCACCAACTAATCCTTACCACAACCAACTAAACCCAATCCCTTTTAAATTACAAAAAAATGCTACTAACCATAGCAAACTATGCCAAACTCACCTAAATTACTTCGGCTATCAAAAATTACCCCCAACTACACTTTACAGCAACAAACTAAGCCTAATCACTTTAAAATTACAAAAAAATGCTTAAAATCATAACAAACTATACCAGAATCACCTAAATTATTTCGGTTACCGTAAATCACCCCCAACTATCCCTTAACACAACAAACCAAACCATATCATCTTAAAATTAGAAAAAAAGGTGTACAAATCATAACAAACTATGCCAGACTCCCCTAAATTACTTCGGCTACTCTAAATCATCACCAACTAACCCTTACCACAACAAACTAAACCCAATCACTTTTAAATTAAAAAAAATTCTACTAACCATAGCAAACTATGCCAAACTCACCTCAATTACTTGGGCTATCAAAAATCACCCCCAACTACTCTTTACAGCAACAAACTATGCCCAATCACTGTAAAATTACAAAAAATGCTAAAAATCATAACAAACTATACCAGAATCACCTAAATTACTTCGGCTACCGTAAATCACCCCCAACTATCCCTTAACACAACAAACCAAACCATATCATCTTAAAACTACAAAAAAAGGTGTACAAATCATAACAAACTATGCCAGACTCACCTAAATTACTTCGGCTACTCTAAATCATCACCAACTAACCCTTACCACAACAAACTAAACCCAATCACTTTTAAATTACAAAAAATGCTACTAACTATAGCAAACTATGTCAAACTCACCTAAATTACTTCGGTTATCAAAAATCACCCCCAACTACACTTTACAGCAACAAACTAAACCCAATCACTTTAAAATTACAAAAAAATGTTAAAAATCATAACAAACTATACCAGAATCACCTAAATTACTTCGGGTACCGTAAAACACCCCCAACTATCCCTTACCTCAATAAACCAAACCATATCATCTTAAAATTACAAAAAATGGTGTACAAATCATAACAAACTATGCCAGACTCACCTAAATTACGTCGGCTACTCTAAATCATCACCAACTAACCCGTACCACAACAAACTAAACCCAATCACTTTTAAATTACAAAAAAATGCTACTAACCATAGCAAACTATGCCAAACTCACCTAAATTAGTTCAGCTATCAAAAATCACCCCCAACTACACTTTACAGCAACAAACTAAGCCTAATCACTTTAAAATTACAAAAAAATGCTAAAAATCATAACAAACTATACCAGAATCACCTAAATTACTTCGGCTACCGTAAATCACCCCCAACTATCCCTTACCACAACAAACCAAACCATATCATCTTAAAATTACAAAAAAAGGTGTACAAATCATAACAAACTATGCCAGACTTTCCTAAATTACTTCAGCTACTCTAAATCATCACCAACTAACCATTACCACAACAAACTAAACCCAATCACTTTTAAATTACAAAAAAATGCTACTAACCATAGCAAACTATGCCAAACTCACCTAAATTACTTTGGATATCAAAAATCACCCCCAACTACACTTTACAGCAACAAACTAAGCCCAATCACTTTAAAATTACAAAAAAATGTTAAAAAATCATAACAAACTATACTAGAATCACCTAAATTACTTCGGCTACCGTAAATCACCCCTAACTATCCCTTAACACAGCAAACCAAACCATATCATCTTAAAATTACAAAAAAAGGTGTACAAATCATAACAAACTATGCCAGACTCACCTAAATTACTTCGGCTACTCTAAATCATCACCAACTAACCCTTACCACAACAAACTAAACCCAATCACTTTTAAATTACAAAAAAATGCTACTAACCATAGCAAACTATGCCAAACTCACCCAAAATTACTTCGGCTATCAAAAATCACCCCCAACTACACTTTACAGCAACAAACTAAGCCCAATCACTTTAAAATTACAAAAAAATGCTAAAAATCATAACAAACTCTACCAGAATCACCTAAATTACTTCGGCTACCGTAAATCACCCCCAACTATCCCTTACCACAACAAACCAAACTATATCATCTTAAAATTACAAAAAAAAGTGTACAAATCATAACAAACTATGCCAGACTCACCTAAATTACTTCGGCTACTCTAAATCATCACCAACTAACCCTTACAACAACAAACTAAATCCAATCACTTTTAAATTACAAAAAAATGCTGCTAACCATAGCAAACTATGCCAAACTCACCTAAATTACTTCGGCTATCAAAAATCACCCCCAACTACACTTCACAGCAACAAACTAAGCCCAATCACTTTAAAATTACAAAAAAATGCTAAAAATTATAACAAACTATACCAGAATCACCTAAATTACTTTGGCTACCGTAAATCACCCCCAACTATCCCTTACCACAACAAACCAAACCATATCATCTTAAAATTACAAAAAAAGGTGTACAAATCATAACAAATTATGCCAGACTAACCTAAATTACTTCGGCGACTCTAAATCATCACCAACTAACCCTTACCACAACAAACTAAACCCAATCACTTTTAAATTACAAAAAAATGCTACTAACCATAGCAAACTATGCCAAACTCACTTAAATTACTTCGGCTATCAAAAATCACCCCCAACTACTCTTTTCAGCAACAAAGTAATCCCAATCACTCTAAAATTACAAAAAAATGCTAAAAATCATAACAAACTATACCAGAATCACCTAAATTACTTCGGCTACCGTAAATCACCCCCAACTATCCCTTACCACAACAAACCAAACTATATCATCTTAAAATTACAAAAAAAAAGTGTACAAATCATAACAAACTATGCCAGACTCACCTAAATTACTTCGGCTACTCTAAATCATCACCAACTAACCCTTACAACAACAAACTAAATCCAATCACTTTTAAATTACAAAAAAATGCTGCTAACCATAGCAAACTATGCCAAACTCACCTAAATTACTTCGGCTATCAAAAATCACCCCCAACTACACTTTACAGCAACAAACTTAGCCCAATCACTTTTAAATTACAAAAAAATGCTGCTAACCATAGCAAGCTATGCCAAACTCACCTAAATTACTTCGGCTATCAAAAATCACCCCCAACTACACTTCACAGCAACAAACTAAGCCCAATCACTTTAAAATTACAAAAAAATGCTAAAAATCATAACAAACTATACCAGAATCACCTAAATTACTTCGGCTACCGTAAATCACCCCCAACTATCCCTTACCACAACAAACCAAACCATATCATCGTAAAATTACAAAAAAAGGTGTACAAATCATAACAAATTATGCCAGACTCACCTAAATTACTTCGGCTACTCTAAATCATCACCAACTAACCCTTACCACAACAAACTAAACCCAATCACTTTTAAATTACAAAAAAATGCTACCAACCATAGCAAACTACGCCAAACTCACCAAAATTACTTCGGCTATCAAAAATAACCCCCAACTACACTTTGCAGCAACAAACTAAGCCCAATCACTTCAAAATTACAAAAAAATGCTACAAATCATAACAAACTATACCAGAATCACCTAAATTACTTCGGCTACCGTAAATCACCCCCAACTATCCCTTACCACAACAAACCAAACCATATCATCTTAAAATTACAAAAAAAGGGGTACAAATCATAACAAACTATGCTAGACTCACCTAAATTACTTCGGCTACTCTAAATCATCACCAACTAACCCTTACCACAACAAACTAAACCCAATCACTTTTAAATTACAACAAAATGCTACTAACCATAGCAAACTATGCCAAACTCACCTAAATTACTTCAGCTATCAAAAATTACCCCCAACTACACTTTACAGCAACAAACTAAGCCCAATCGTTTTAAAATTACAAAAAAATGCTAAAAATCATAACAAACTATACCAGAATCACCTAAATCACTTCGGCTACCGTAAATCACCCCCAACTATCCGTTACCACAACAAACCAAACTATATCATCTTAAAATTACAAAAAAAGTGTACAAATCATAACAAACTATGCCAGACTCACCTAAATTACTTCGGCTACTCTAAATCATCACCAACTAACCCTTACCACAACAAACTAAACCCAATCACTTTTAAATTACAAAAAAATGCTACTAACCATAGCAAACTATGCCAAACTCACCTAAATTACTTCGGCTATCAAAAATCACCCCCAACTACACTTTACAGCAACAAACTAAGCCCAGTCACTTTAAAATTACAAAAAAATGCTAAAAATCATAACAAACTATACCAGAATCACCTAAATTACTTTGGCTACCGTAAATCACCCCCAACTATCCCTTACCACAACAAACCAAACCATATCATCTTAAAATTACAAAAAAAAGTGTACAAATCATTACAAACTATGCCAGACTCACCTAAATTACTTCGGCTACTCTAAATCATCACCAACTAACCCTTACCACAACAAACTAAACCCAATCACTTTTAAATTACAAAAAAATGCTACTAACCATAGCAAACTATGCCAAACCCACCTAAATAACTTCGGCTATCAAAAATCACCCCCAACTACACTTTACAGCAACAAACTAAGCCCAGTCACTTTAAAATTACAAAAAAATGCAAAAAATCATAACAAACTATACCAGAATCACCTAAATTACTTTGGCTACTCTAAATCATCACCAACTAACTTTTACCACAACAAACTAAACCCAATCACTTTTAAATTACAAAAAAATGCTACCAACCATAGCAAACTATGCCAAACTCACCTAAATTACTTCGGCTATCAAAAATCACCCCCAACTACACTTTACAGCAACAAACTAAGCCCAATCACTTTAAAATTACAAAAAAAAGCTACAAATCATAACAAACTATACCAGAATCACCTAAATTACTTTGGCTAATGTAAATCACCCCCAACTATCCCTTACCACAACAAACCAAACCATATCATCTTAAAATTACAAAAAAAAGAGTACAAATCATAACAAACTATGCCAGACTCTCCTAAATTACTTCGGCTTCTCTAAATCATCACCAACTAACCCTTACCACTACAAACTAAACCCAATCACTTTTAAATTACAAAAAAATGCTACTAACCATAGCAAACTATGCCAAACTCACCTAAATTACTTCGGCTATCAAAAATCACCCCGAACTACACTTTACAGCAACAAACTAAGCCCAGTCACTTTCAAATTGAAAAAAATGCTAAAAATCATAACAAACTATACCAGAATCACCTAAATTACTTTGGCTACCGTAAATCACCCCCAACTATCCCTTTCCACAACAAACCAAACTATATCATCTTAAAATTACAAAAAAAGGTGTACAAATCATAACAAACTATGCCAGACTCACCTAAATTACTTCGGCTACTCTAAATCATCACCAACTAACCCTTACCACAACAAACTAAACCCAATCACTTTTAAATTACAAAAAAATGCTACTAACCATAGCAAACTATGCCAAACTCACCTAAATTACTTCGGCTATCAAAAATTACCCCCAACTACACTTTACAGCAACAAACTAAGCCCAATCGTTTTAAAATTACAAAAAAATGCTAAAAATCATAACAAACTATACCAGAATCACCTAAATCACTTCGGCTACCGTAAATCACCCCCAACTATTCGTTACCACAACAAACCAAACTATATCATCTTAAAATTACAAAAAAAGTGTACAAATCATAACAAACTATGCCAGACTCACCTAAATTACTTCGGCTACTCTAAATCATCACCAATTAACCCTTACCACAACAAACTAAACCCAATCACTTTTAAATTACAAAAAAATGCTACTAACCATAGCAAACTATGCCAAACTCACCTAAATTACTTCGGCTATTAAAAATCACCCCCAACTACACTTTACAGCAACAAACTAAGCCCAATCACTTTAAAATTTGAAAAAAATGCTAAAAATCATAACAAACTATGCCAGACTCACCTAAATTACTTCGGCTACTCTAAATCATCCCCAACTATCCCTTACCACAACAAACCAAAACATATCATCTTAAAATACAAAAAAAGGTGCACAAATCATAACAAACTATGCCAGACTCACCTAAATTACTTCGGCTACCCTAAATCATCACCAACTAAACCCAATCACTTTTAAATTACAAAAAAATGCTACTAACCATAGCAAACTATGCCAAACTTACCTAAATTACTTCGGCTATCAAAAATCACCCCTAACTACACTTCTACACTTTACAGCAACAAACTAAGCCCAATCACTTTAAAATTACAAAAAAATGCTAAAAATCATAACAAACTATACCAGAATCACCTAAATTACTTCGGCTACCGTAAATCACCCCCAATTATCCCTTACCACAACAAACCAAACCATATCATCTTAAAATTACAAAAAAAGGTGTACAAATCATAACAAACTATGCCAGACTCACCTAAATTACTTCGGCTACTCTAAATCATCACCAACTAACCCATACCACAACAAACTAAACCCAATCACTTTTAAATTACAAAAAAATGCTACTAACCATAGCAAACTATGCCAAACTCACCTAAATTACTTCGGCTATCAAAAATCACCCCCAACTACACTTTACAGCAACAAACTTAGCCCAATCACTTTTAAATTACAAAAAAATGCTGCTAACCATAGCAAACTATGCCAAACTCACCTAAATTACTTCGGCTATCAAAAATCACCCCCAACTACACTTCAGAGCAACAAACTAAGCCCAATCACTTTAAAATTACAAACAAATGCTAAAAATCATAACAAACTATATTAGAATCACCTAAATTACTTCGGCTACCGTAAATCACCCCCAACTATCCCTTACCACAACAAACCAAACCATGTCATCCTAAAATTACAAAAAAAGGTGTACAAATCATAACAAATTATGCCAGACTCACCTAAATTACTTCGGCTACTCTAAATCATCACCAACTAACCCTTACCACAACAAACTAAACCCAATCACTTTTAAATTACAAAAAAATGCTACCAACCATAGCAAACTACGCCAAACTCACCTAAATTACTTCGGCTATCAAAAATAACCCCCAACTACACTTTACAGCAACAAACTAAGCCCAATCACTTCAAAATTACAAAAAAATGCTACAAATTATAACAAACTATACCAGAATCACCTAAATTACTTCGGCTACCGTAAATCACCCCCAACTACCCCTTACCACAACAAACCAAACCATATCATCTTAAAATTACAAAAAAAGGTGTACAAATCATAACAAACTATGCTAGACTTACCTAAATTACTTCGGCTACCCTAAATCATTACCAACTAACCCTTACCACAACAAACTAAACCCAATCACTTTTAAATTACAACAAAATGCTACTAACCATAGCAAACTATGCCAAACTCACCTAAATTACTTCGGCTATCAAAAATTACTCCCAACTACACTTTACAGCAACAAACTAAGCCCAATCGTTTTAAAATTACAAAAAAATGCTAAAAATCATAACAAACTATACCAGAATCACCTAAATCACTTCGGCTACCGTAAATCACCCCCAACTATCCGTTACCACAACAAACCAAACTATATCATCTTAAAATTACAAAAAAAGTGTACAAATCATAACAAACTATGCCAGACTCACCTAAATTACTTCGGCTACTCTAAATCATCACCAACTAACCCTTACCACAACAAACTAAACCCAATCACTTTTAAATTACAAAAAAATGCTACTAACCATAGCAAACTATGCCAAACTCACCTAAATTACTTCGGCTATCAAAAATCACCCCCAACTACACTTTACAGCAACAAACTAAGCCCAGTCACTTTAAAATTACAAAAAAATGCTAAAAATCATAACAAACTATACCAGAATCACCTAAATTACTTTGGCTACCGTAAATCACCCCCAACAATCCCTTACCACAACAAACCAAACCATATCATCTTAAAATTACAAAAAAAAGTGTACAAATCATTACAAACTATGCCAGACTCACCTAAATTACTTCGGCTACTCTAAATCATCACCAACTAACCCTTACCACAACAAACTAAACCCAATCACTTTTAAATTACAAAAAAATGCTACTAACCATAGCAAACTATGCCAAACTCACCTAAATTACTTCGGCTATCAAAAATCACCCTCAACTACACTTTACAGCAACAAACTAAGCCCAGTCACTTTAAAATTACAAAAAAATGCAAAAAATCATAACAAACTATACCAGAATCACCTAAATTACTTTGGCTACTCTAAATCATCACCAACTAACCCTTACCACACCAAACTAAACCCAATCACTTTTAAATTACAAAAAAATGCTACCAACCATAGCAAACTATGCCAAACTCACCTAAATTACTTCGGCTATCAAAAATCACCCCCAACTACACTTTACAGCAACAAACTAAGCCCAATCACTTTAAAATTACAAAAAAATGCTACAAATCATAACAAACTATACCAGAATCACCTAAATTACTTTGGCTAATGTAAATCACCCCCAACTATCCCTTACCACAACAAACCAAACCATATCATCTTAAAATTACAAAAATAAAGAGTACAAATCATAACAAACTATGCCAGACTCTCCTAAATTACTTCGGCTTCTCTAAATCATCACCAACTAACCCTTACCACAACAAACTAAACCCAATCACTTTTAAATTACAAAAAAATGCTACTAACCATAGCAAACTATGCCAAACTCACCTAAATTACTTCGGCTATCAAAAATTACCCCCAACTACACTTTACAGCAACAAACTAAGCCCAATCGTTTTAAAATTACAAAAAAATGCTAAAAATCATAACAAACTATACCAGAATCACCTAAATCACTTTGGCTACCGTAAATCACCCCCAACTATCCGTTACCACAACAAACCAAACTATATCATCTTAAAATTACAAAAAAAGTGTACAAATCATAACAAACTATGCCAGACTCACCTAAATTACTTCGGCTACTCTAAATCATCACCAACTAACCCTTACCACAACAAACTAAACCCAATCACTTTTAAATTACAAAAAAATGCTACTAACCATAGCAAACTATGCCAAACTCACCTAAATTACTTCGGCTATTAAAAATCACCCCCAATTACACTTTACAGCAACAAACTAAGCCCAATCACTTTAAAATTTGAAAAAAATGCTAAAAATCATAACAAACTATGCCAGACTCACCTAAATTACTTCGGCTACTCTAAATCATCCCCAACTATCCCTTACCACAACAAACCAAAACATATCATCTTAAAATACAAAAAAAGGTGCATAAATCATTACAAACTATGCCAGACTCACCTAAATTACTTCGGCTACCCTAAATCATCACCAACTAAACCCAATCACTTTTAAATTACAAAAAAATGCTACTAACCATAGCAAACTATGCCAAACTTACCTAAATTACTTCGGCTATCAAAAATCACCCCCAACTACACTTTACAGCAACAAACTAAGCCCAATCACTTTAAAATTACAAAAAAATGCTAAAAAATCATAACAAATTATACTAGAATCACCTAAATTAATTCGGCTACCGTAAATCACCCCCAACTATCCCTTACCACAACAAACCAAACCAAATCATCTTAAAATTACAAAAAAGGTGCACAAATCATAACAAACTATGCCAGACTCACCTAAATTACTTCGGCTACTCTAAATCACCCCCAACTATCCCTTACCACAACAAACCAAACCATATCATCTTAAAATTACAAAAAAAGGTGTACAAATCATAACAAACTATGCCAGACTCACCTAAATTACTTCGGCTACTCTAAATCATCACCAACTAACCCTTACCACAACAAACTAAACCCAATCACTTTTAAATTACAAAAAAATGCTACTAACCATAGCAAACAATGCCAAACTCACCTTAATTACTTCGGCTAACAAAAATCACCCCCAACTACACTTTACAGCAACGAACTAAGCCCAATCACTTTAAAATTACAAAAAAATGCTAAAAATCATAACAAACTATACCAGAATCACCTAAATTACTTCGGCTACCGTAAATCACCCCCAACTATCCCTTACCACAACAAACCAAACCATATCACTTTAAGATTACAAAAAATGGTGTACAAGTCATAACAAACTATGCCAGACTCACCTAAATTACTTCGGCTACTTTAAATCATCACCAACTAACCCTTACCACTACAAACTAAACCCAATCACTTTTAAATTACAAAAAAATTCTACTAACCATAGCAAACTATGCCAAACTCACCTAAATTACTTCTTCTATCAAAAATCACCCCCAACTACACTTTACAGCAACAAACTAAACCCAATCACTTTAAAATTACAAAAAAATTCTAAAAATCATAACAAACTATACCAGAATCACCTAAATTACTTCGGCTACCGTAAATCACACCCAACTATCCCTTACCACAACAAACCAAACCATATCATCTTAAAATTACAAAAAAAGGTGTAGAAAATCATAACAAACTATGCCACACTCACCTAAATTACTTCGGCTACTCTAAATCATCACCAACTAACCCTTACCACAACAATCTAAACCCAATCACTTTTAAATTACAAAAAAATGCTACTAACCATAGCAAACTATGCCAAACTCACCTAAATTATTTCGGCTATCAAGAATCACCCCCAACTACACTTTACAGCAACAAACTAAGCCCAATCACATTAAAATTACAAAAAAATGCTAAAAATCATAACAAACTATACCAGAATCACCTAAATTACTTCGGCTACCGTAAATCACCCCCAACTATCCCTTACCACAACAAACCAAACCATATTACCTTAAAATTACAAAAAAAGGTGTACAAATCATAACAAAGTATGCCAGACTCACCTAAATTACTTCGGCTACTCTAAATCATCACCAACTAACCCTTACAACAACAAACTAAATCCAATCACTTTTAAATTACAAAAAAATGCTGCTAACCATAGCAAACTATGCCAAACTCACTTAAATTACTTCGTCTATCAAAAATCACCCCCAACTACACTTTACAGCAACAAACTAAGCCCAATCACTTTAAAATTACAAAAAAATGCTAAAAATCATAACAAATTATACCAGAATCACCTAAATTACTTCGGCTACCGTAAATCACCCCCAACTATCCCTTACCACAACAAACCAAATCATATCATCTTAATATTACAAAAAAAGGTGTACAAATCATAACAAACTATGCCAGACTCACCTAAATTACTTCGGCTACTCTAAATCTTCATCAACTAACCCTTACCACAACAAACTAAACCCAATCACTTTTAAATTACAAAAAAATGCTACTAACCATGGCAAACTATGCCAAACACACCTAAATTACTTCGGCTATCAAAAATAACCCCCAACTACACTTTACAGCAACAAACTAAGCCCAATCACTTTAAAATTACAAAAAAATGCTAAAAATCATAACAAACTATAACAGAATCACCTAAATTACTTCGGCTAATGTAAATCACCCCCAACTATTCCTTACCACAACAAACCAAACCATATCATCTTAAAATTACAAAAAAAGGAGTACAAATCATAACAAAATATGCCAGACTCTCCTAAATTACTTCGGCTACTCGAAATCATCACCAACTAACCCTTACCACAACAAACTAAACCCAATCACTTTTAAATTACAAAAAAATGCTACTAACCATAGCAAACTATGCCAAACTCACCTAAATTACTTCGGCTACTCTAAATCATTACCAACTAACCCTTACCACAACAAACTAAACCCAATCACTTTTAAATTACAAAAAAATGCTACTAACCAACGCAAACTATGCCAAACTCACCTAAATAACTTCGGCTATCAAAAATTACCCCCAACTACACTTTACAGCAACAAACTAAGCCCAATCATTTTAAAATTACAAAAAAATGCTAAAAATCATAACAAACTATACCAGAATCACCTAAATCATTTCGGCTACCGAAAATCACCCCCAACTATCCCCTACCACAACAAACCAAACCATATCATCTTAAAATTACAAAAAAAGGTGTAGAAAATCATAACAAACTATGCCACACTCACCTAAATTACTTCGGCTACTCTAAATCATCACCAACTAACCCTTACCACAACAATCTAAACCCAATCACTTTTAAATTACAAAAAAATGCTACTAACCATAGCAAACTATGCCAAACTCACCTAAATTACTTCGGCTATCAAGAATCACCCCCAACTACACTTTACAGCAACAAACTAAGCCCAATCACATTAAAATTACAAAAAAATGCTAAAAATCATAACAAACTATACCAGAATCACCTAAATTACTTCGGCTACCGTAAATCACCCCCAACTATCCCTTACCACAACAAACCAAACCATATTACCTTAAAATTACAAAAAAAGGTGTACAAATCATAACAAACTATGCCAGACTCACCTAAATTACTTCGGCTACTCTAAATCATCACCAACTAACCCTTACAACAACAAACTAAATCCAATCACTTTTAAATTACAAAAAAATGCTGCTAACCATAGCAAACTATGCCAAACTCACTTAAATTACTTCGTCTATCAAAAATCACCCCCAACTACACTTTACAGCAACAAACTAAGCCCAATCACTTTAAAATTACAAAAAAATGCTAAAAATCATAACAAATTATACCAGAATCACCTAAATTACTTCGGCTACCGTAAATCACCCCCAACTATCCCTTACCACAACAAACCAAATCATATCATCTTAATATTACAAAAAAAGGTGTACAAATCATAACAAACTATGCCAGACTCACCTAAATTACTTCGGCTACTCTAAATCTTCATCAACTAACCCTTACCACAACAAACTAAACCCAATCACTTTTAAATTACAAAAAAATGCTACTAACCATGGCAAACTATGCCAAACACACCTAAATTACTTCGGCTATCAAAAATAACCCCCAACTACACTTTACAGCAACAAACTAAGCCCAATCACTTTAAAATTACAAAAAAATGCTAAAAATCATAACAAACTATACCAGAATCACCTAAATTACTTCGGCTAATGTAAATCACCCCCAACTATTCCTTACCACAACAAACCAAACCATATCATCTTAAAATTACAAAAAAAGGAGTACAAATCATAACAAAATATGCCAGACTCTCCTAAATTACTTCGGCTACTCGAAATCATCACCAACTAACCCTTACCACAACAAACTAAACCCAATCACTTTTAAATTACAAAAAAATGCTACTAACCATAGCAAACTATGCCAAACTCACCTAAATTACTTCGGCTACTCTAAATCATTACCAACTAACCCTTACCACAACAAACTAAACCCAATCACTTTTAAATTACAAAAAAATGCTACTAACCAACGCAAACTATGCCAAACTCACCTAAATAACTTCGGCTATCAAAAATTACCCCCAACTACACTTTACAGCAACAAACTAAGCCCAATCATTTTAAAATTACAAAAAAATGCTAAAAATCATAACAAACTATACCAGAATCACCTAAATCATTTCGGCTACCGAAAATCACCCCCAACTATCCCTTACCACAACAAACCAAACTATATCATCTTAAAATCTCAAAAAAAGTGTACAAATCATAACAAACTATGCCAGACTCACCTAAATTACTTCGGCTACTCTAAATCATCACAACTAACCCTTACCACAACAAACTAAACCCAATCACTTTTAAATTACAAAAAAATGCTACTAACCATAGCAAACTATGCCAAACTCACCTAAATTACTTCGGCTATCAAAAATCACCCCCAACTACACTTTACAGCAACAAACTAAGCCCAATCATTTTAAAATTTGAAAAAAATGCTAAAAATCATAACAAACTATGCCAGACTTACCTAAATTACTTCGGCTACTCTAAATCATCCCCAACTATCCTTTACCACAACAAACCAAACCATATCATCTTAAAATTACAAAAAAAGGTGCACAAATTATAACAAACTATGCCAGACTCACCTAAATTACTTCGGCTACTCTAAATCATCACCAACTAACCCTTACCACAACCAACTACACCCAATCACTTTTAAATTACAAAAAAATGCTACTAACCAGAGCAAACTATGCCAAACTTACCTAAATTACTTCGGCTATCAAAAATCACCCCCAACTACACTTTACAGCAACAAACTAAGCCCAATCACATTAAAATTACAAAAAAATGCTAAAAAATCATAACAAATTATACTAGAATCACCTAAATTACTTCGGCTACCGTAAATCACCCCCAACTATCCCTTACCACAACAAACCAAACCAAATCATCTTAAAATTACAAAAAAGGTGCACAAATCATAACAAACTATGCCAGACTCACCTAAATTACTTCGGCTACTCTAAATCACCCCCAACTATCCCTTACCACAACAAACCAAACCATATCATCTTAAAATTACAAAAAAAGGTGTACAAATCATAACAAACTATGCCAGACTCACCTAAATTACTTCGGCCACTCTAAATCATAACCAACTAACCCTTACCACTACAAACTAAACCCAATCACTTTTAAATTACAAAAAAATGCTACTAAGCATAGCAAACAATGCCAAACTCACCTAAATTACTTCGGCTATTAAAAATCACCCCCAACTACGCTTTACAGCAACGAACTAAGCCCAATCACTTTAAAATTACAAAAAAATGCTAAAAATCATAACAAACTATACCAGAATCACCTAAATTACTTCGGCTACCGTAAATCACCCCCAACTATCCCTTACCACAACAAACCAAACCATATCACCTTAAAATTACAAAAAATGGTGTACAAATCATAACAAACTATGCCAGACTCACCTAAATTACTTCGGCTACTCTAAATCATCACCAACTAACCCTTACCAATACAAACTAAACCCAATCACTTTTAAATTACAAAAAAATGCTACTAACCATAGCAAACTATGCCAAACTCACCTAAATTACTTCTTCTATCAAAAATCACCCCCAACTACACTTTACAGCAACAAACTAAGCCCAATCAGTTTAAAATTACAAAAAAATTCTAAAAATCATAACAAACTATACCAGAATCACTTAAATTACTTCGGCTACCGTAAATCACACCCAACTGTCCCTTACCACAACAAACCAAACCATATCATCTTAAAATTACAAAAAAAGGTGTAGAAAATCATAACAAACTATGCCACACTCACTTAAATTACTTCGGCTACTCTAAATCATCACCAACTAACCCTTACAACAACAAACTAAATCCAATCACTTTTAAATTACAAAAAAATGCTGCTAACCATAGCAAACTATGCCAAACTCACCTAATTACTTCGGCTATCAAGAATCACCCCCAACTACACTTTACAGCAACAAACTAAGCCCAATCACTTTAAAATTACAAAAAAATGCTAAAAATCATAACAAACTATACCAGAATCACCTAAATTACTTCGGCTACCGTAAATCACCCCCAACTATCCCTTACCACAACAAACCAAACCATATCACCTTAAAATTACAAAAAAAGGTGTACAAATCATAACAAACTATGCCAGACTCACCTAAATTACTTCAGCTACTCTAAATCATCACCAACTAACCCTTACAACAACAAACTAAATCCAATCACTTTTAAATTACAAAAAAATGCTGCTAACCATAGCAAACTATGCCAAACTTACCTAAATTACTTCGGCTATCAAAAATCACCCCCAACTACACTTTACAGCAACAAACTAAGCCCAATCACTTTAAAATTACAAAAAAATGCTAAAAAATCATAACAAATTATACTAGAATCACCTAAATTATATCGGCTACCGTAAATCACCCCCAACTATCCCTTACCACAACAAACCAAACCAAATCATCTTAAAATTACAAAAAAGGTGCACAAATCATAACAAACTATGCCAGACTCACCTAAATTACTTCGGCTACTCTAAATCACCCCCAACTATCCCTTACCACAACAAACCAAACCATATCATCTTAAAATTACAAAAAAAGGTGTACAAATCATAACAAACTATGCCAGACTCACCTAAATTACTTCGGCTACTCTAAATCATCACCAACTAACCCTTACAACAACAAACTAAATCCAATCACTTTTAAATTACAAAAAAATGCTGCTAACCATAGCAAACTATGCCAAACTCACCTAAATTACTTCGGCTATCAAGAATCACCCCCAACTACACTTTACAGCAACAAACTAAGCCCAATCACTTTAAAATTACAAAAAAATGCTAAAAATCATAACAAACTATACCAGAATCACCTAAATTACTTCGGCTACCGTAAATCACCCCCAACTATCCCTTACCACAACAAACCAAACCATATCACCTTAAAATTACAAAAAAAGGTGTACAAATCATAACAAACTATGCCAGACTCACCTAAATTACTTCAGCTACTCTAAATCATCACCAACTAACCCTTACAAAAACAAACTAAATCCAATCACTTTTAAATTACAAAAAAATGCTGCTAACCATAGCAAACTATGCCAAACTCACTTAAATTACTTCGTCTATCAAAAATCACCCCCAACTACACTTTACAGCAACAAACTAAGCCCAATCACTTTAAAATTACAAAAAAATGCTAAAAATCATAACAAACTCTACCAGAATCACCTAAATTACTTCGGCTACCGTAAATCACCCCCAACTATCCCTTACCACAACAAACCAAACTATATCATCTTAAAATTACAAAAAAGGTGTACAAATCATAACAAACTATGCCAGATTCACCTAAATTACTTCGGCTACTCTAAATCATCACCAACTAACCCTTACCACAACAAACTAAACCCAATCACTTTTAAATTACAAAAAAATGCTACTAACCATAGCAAACTATGCCAAACTCACCTAAATTACTTCGGCTATCAAAAATCACCCCCAACTACGCTTTACAGCAACAAACTAAGCCCAATCACTTTAAAATTACAAAAAAAGCTAAAAATCATAACAAACTCTACCAGAATCACCTAAATTACTTCGGCTACCGTAAATCACCCCCAACTATCCCTTACCACAACAAACCAAATCATATCATCTTAATATTACAAAAAAAGGTGTACAAATCATAACAAACTATGCCAGACTCACCTAAATTACTTCGGCTACTCTAAATCTTCATCAACTAACCCTTACCACAACAAACTAAACCCAATCACTTTTAAATTACAAAAAAATGTTACTAACCATAGCAAACTATGCCAAACACACCTAAATTACTTCGGCTATCAAAAATCACCCCCAACTACACTTTACAGCAACAAACTAAGCCCAATCACTTTAAAATTACAAAAAAATGCTAAAAATCATAACAAACTATACCAGAATCACCTAAATTACTTCGGCTAATGTAAATCACCCCCAACTATTCCTTACCACAACAAACCAAACCATATCATCTTAAAATTACAAAAAAAGGAGTACAAATCATAACAAAATATGCCAGACTCTCCTAAATTACTTCGGCTACTCTAAATCTTCATCAACTAACCCTTACCACAACAAACTAAACCCAATCACTTTTAAATTACAAAAAAATGTTACTAACCATAGCAAACTATGCCAAACTCACCTAAATTACTTCGGCTATTAAAAATCACCCCCAACTACACTTTACAGCAACGAACTAAGCCCAATCACTTTAAAATTACAAAAAAATGCTAAAAATCATAACAAACTATACCAGAATCACCTAAATTACTTCGGCTACCGTAAATCACCCCCAACTATCCTTTACCACAACAAACCAAACCATATCACCTTAAAATTACAAAAAATGGTGTAAAAATCATAACAAACTATGCCAGACTCACCTAAATTACTTCGGCTACTCTAAATCATCACCAACTAACCCTTACCACTACAAACTAAACCCAATCACTTTTAAATTACAAAAAAATGCTACTAACCATAGCAAACTATGCCAAACTCACCTAAATTACTTCTTCTATCAAAAATCACCCCCAACTACACTTTACAGCAACAAACTAAGCCCAATCAGTTTAAAATTACAAAAAAATTCTAAAAATCATAACAAACTATACCAGAATCATCTAAATTACTTCGGCTACCGTAAATCACACCCAACTATCCCTTACCACAACAAACCAAACCATATCATCTTAAAATTACAAAAAAAGTGTAGAAAATCATAACAAACTATGCCACACTCACCTAAATTACTTCGGCTACTCTAAATCATCACCAACTAACCCTTACAACAACAAACTAAATCCAATCACTTTTAAATTACAAAAAAATGCTGCTAACCATAGCAAACTATGCCAAACTCACCTAAATTACTTCGGCTATCAAGAATCACCCCCAACTACACTTTACAGCAACAAACTAAGCCCAATCACTTTAAAATTACAAAAAAATGCTAATAATCATAACAAACTATACCAGAATTACCTAAATTACTTCGGCTACCGTAAATCACCCCCAACTATCCCTTACCACAACAAACCAAACCATATCACCTTAAAATTACAAAAAAAGGTGTACAAATCATAACAAACTATGCCAGACTCACCTAAATTACTTCAGCTACTCTAAATCATCACCAACTAACCCTTACAACAACAATCTAAATCCAATCACTTTTAAATTACAAAAAAATGCTGCTAACCATAGCAAACTATGCCAAACTCACTTAAATTACTTCGTCTATCAAAAATCACCCCCAACTACACTTTACAGCAACAAACTAAGCCCAATCACTTTAAAATTACAAAAAAATGCTAAAAATCATAACAAACTCTACCAGAATCACCTAAATTACTTCAGCTACCGTAAATCACCCCCAACTATACCTTACCACAACAAACCAAACTATATCATCTTAAAATTACAAAAAAAGGTGTACAAATCATAACAAACTATGCCAGATTCACCTAAATTACTTCGGCTACTCTAAATCATCACCAACTAACCCTTACCACAACAAACTAAACCCAATCACTTTTAAATTACAACAAAATGCTACTAACCATAGCAAACTATGCCAAACTCACCTAAATTACTTCGGCTATCAAAAATCACCTCCAACTACACTTTACAGCAACAAACTAAACCCAATCACTTTAAAATTACAAAAAAATGTTAAAAATCATAACAAACTATACCAGAATCACCTAAATTACTTCGGCTATCGTAAATCACCCCCAACTATCCCTTACCACAACAAACCAAACCATATCACCTTAAAATTACAAAAAAAGGTGTACAAATCATAACAAACTATGCCAGACTCACCTAAATTACTTCAGCTACTCTAAATCATCACCAACTAACCCTTACCACAACAAACTAAACCCAATCACTTTTAAATTACAAAAAAATGCTACTAACCATAGCAAACAATGCCAAACTCACCTAAATTACTTCGGCTATTAAAAATCACCCCCAACTACACTTTACAGCAACGAACTAAGCCCAATCACTTTAAAATTACAAAAAAATGCTAAAAATCATAACAAACTATACCAGAATCACCTAAATTACTTCGGCTATCGTAAATCACCCCCAACTATCCCTTACCACAACAAACCAAACCATATCATCTTAAAATTACAAAAAATGGAGTACAAATCATAACAAACTATGCCAGACTCACCTAAATTACTTCGGCTACTCTAAATCATTACCAACTAACCCTTACCAAAACAAACTAAACCCAATCACTTTTAAATTACAACAAAATGCTACTAACCATAGCAAACTATGCCAAACTCACCTAAATTACTTCGGCTATCAAAAATCACCCCCAACTACACTTTACAGCAACAAACTAAACCCAATCACTTTAAAATTACAAAAAAATGTTAAAAATCATAACAAACTATACCAGAATCACCTAAATTACTTCGGCTACCGTAAATCACACCCAACTATCCCTTACCACAACAAACCAAACCATATCATCTTAAAATTACAAAAAAAGGTGTAGAAAATCATAACAAACTATGCCACACTCACCTAAATTACTTCGGCTACTCTAAATCATCACCAACTAACCCTTACCACAACAATCTAAACCCAATCACTTTTAAATTACAAAAAAATGCTACTAACCATAGCAAACTATGCCAAACTCACCTAAATTACTTCGGCTATCAAAAATCACCCCCAACTACACTTTACAGCAACAAACTAAGCCCAATCACTTTAAAATTACAAAAAAATGCTAAAAATCATAACAAACTATACCAGAATCACCTAAATTACTTCGGCTACCGTAAATCACCCCCAACTATCCCTTACCACAACAAACCAAACCATATCATCTTATAATTACAAAAAAAGGTGTACAAATCATAACAAACAATGCCAGACTCACCTAAATTACTTCGGCAACTCTAAATCATCACCAACTAACCCTTACCACAACAAACTAAACCCAATCACTTTTAAATTACAAAAAAAATGCTACTAACCTTTAAACCCAATTACTTTTAAATTACAAAAAAATGCTACTAACCATAGCAAACTATGCCAAACACACCTAAATTACTTCGGCTATCAAAAATTACCCCCAACTACACTTTACAGCAACAAACTAAGCCCAATCACTTTAAAATTACAAAAAAATGCTAAAAATCATAACAAACTATACCAGAATCACCTAAATTACTTCGGCTAATGTAAATCACCCCCAACTATTCCTTACCACAACAAGCCAAACCATATCATCTTAAAATTACAAAAAAAGGAGTACAAATCATAACAAAATATGCCAGACTCTCCTAAATTACTTCGGCTACTCTAAATCATCACCAACTAACCCTTACCACAACAAACTAAGCCCAATCACTTTAAAATTACAAAAAAATGCTACTAACCATAGCAAACTATGCCAAACTCACCTAAATTACTTCGGCTATCAAAAATCACCCCCAACTACACTTTACAGCAACAAACTAAGCCCAGTCACTTTAAAATTACAAAAAAATGTTAAAAATCATAACAAACTATACCAGAATCACCTAAATTACTTTGGCTACCGTAAATCACCCCCAACTATCCCTTACCACAACAAACCAAACTATATCATCTTAAAGTTACAAAAAAAGGTGTACAAATCATAACAAACTATGCCAGACTCACCTAAATTACTTCGGCTACTCTAAATCATCACCAACTAACCCTTACCACAACAAACTAAACCCAATCACTTTTAAATTACAAAAAAATGCTACTAACCATAGCAAACTATGCCAAACTCACCTAAATAACTTCGGCTATCAAAAATTACCCCCAACTACACTTTACAGCAACAAACTAAACCCAATCACTTTAAAATTACAAAAAAATGTTAAAAATCATAACAAACTATACCAGAATCACCTAAATTACTTCGGCTACCGTAAATCACACCCAACTATCCCTTACCACAACAAACCAAACCATATCATCTTAAAATTACAAAAAATGGTGTACAAATCATAACAAACTATGCCAGACTCACCTAAATTACTTCGGCTACTCTAAATCATTACCAACTAACCCTTACCACAACAAACTAAACCCAATCACTTTTAAATTACAACAAAATGGTACTAACCATAGCAAACTATGCCAAACTCACCTAAATTACTTCGGCTATTAAAAATCACCCCCAACTACACTTTACAGCAACAAACTAAACCCAATCACTTTAAAATTACAAAAAAATGTTAAAAATCATAACAAACTATACCAGAATCACCTAAATTACTTCGGCTACCGTAAATCACACCCAACTATCCCTTACCACAACAAACCAAACCATATCATCTTAAAATTACAAAAAAAGGTGTAGAAAATCATAACAAACTATGCCACACTCACCTAAATTACTTCGGCTACTCTAAATCATCACCAACTAACCCTTACCACAACAATCTAAACCCAATCACTTTTAAATTACAAAAAAATGCTACTAACCATAGCAAACTATGCCAAACTCACCTAAATTACTTCGGCTATCAAAAATCACCCCCAACTACACTTTACAGCAACAAACTAAGCCCAATCACTTTAAAATTACAAAAAAATGCTAAAAATCATAACAAACTATACCAGAATCACCTAAATTACTTCGGCTACCGTAAATCACCCCCAACTATCCCTTACCACAACAAACCAAACCATATCATCTTATAATTACAAAAAAAGGTGTACAAATCATAACAAACAATGCCAGACTCACCTAAATTACTTCGGCAACTCTAAATCATCACCAACTAACCCTTACCACAACAAACTAAACCCAATCACTTTTAAATTACAAAAAAATGCTACTAACCATTAAACCCAATTACTTTTAAATTACAAAAAAATGCTACTAACCATAGCAAACTATGCCAAACACACCTAAATTACTTCGGCTATCAAAAATCACCCCCAACTACACTTTACAGCAACAAACTAAGCCCAATCAATTTAAAATTACAAAAAAAATGCTAAAAATCATAACAAACAATACCAGAATCACCTAAATTACTTCGGCTAATGTAAATCACCCCCAACTATTCCTTACCACAACAAACCAAACCATATCATCTTAAAATTACAAAAAAAGGAGTACAAATCATAACAAAATATGCCAGACTCTCCTAAATTACTTCGGCTACTCTAAATCATCACCAACTAACCCTTACCACAACAAACTAAGCCCAATCACTTTTAAATTACAAAAAAATGCTACTAACCATAGCAAACTATGCCAAACTCACCTAAATTACTTCGGCTATCAAAAATCACCCCCAACTACACTTTACAGCAACAAACTAAGCCCAGTCACTTTAAAATAACAAAAAAATGTTAAAAATCATAACAAACTATACCAAAATCACCTAAATTACTTTGGCTACCGTAAATCACCCCCAACTATCCCTTACCACAACAAACCAAACTATATCATCTTAAAGTTACAAAAAAAGGTGAACAAATCATAACAAACTATGCCAGACTCACCTAAATTACTTCGGCTACTCTAAATCATCACCAACTAACCCTTACCACAACAAACTAAACCCAATCACTTTTAAATTACAAAAAAATGCTACTAACCATAGCAAACTATGCCAAACTCACCTAAATAACTTCGGCTATCAAAAATTACCCCCAACTACACTTTACAGCAACAAACTAAGCCCAATCATTTTAAAATTACAAAAAAATGCTAAAAATCATAACAAACTATATCAGAATCACCTAAATCACTTCGGCTACCGTAAATCACCCCCAACTATCCCTTACCACAACAAACCAAACTATATCATCTTAAAATTTCAAAAAAAGTGTACAAATCATAACAAACTATGCCAGACTCACCTAAATTACTTCGGCTACTCTAAATCATCACCAACTAACCCTTACCACAACAAACTAAACCCATTCACTTTTAAATTACAAAAAAATGCTACTAACCATAGCAAACTATGCCAAACTCACCTAAATTACGTCGGCTGTTAAAAATCACCCCCAACTACACTTTACAGCAACAAACTAAGCCCAATCACTTTAAAATTTGAAAAAAATGCTAAAAATCATAACAAACTATGCCAGACTTACCTAAATTACTTCGGCTACTCTAAATCATCCCCAACTATCCTTTACCACAACAAACCAAACCATATCATCTTAAAATTACAAAAAAAGGTACACAAATCATAACAAACTATGCCAGACTCACCTAAATTACTTCGGCTACTCTAAATCATCACCAACTAACCCTTACCACAACCAACTAAACCCAATCACTTTTAAATTACAAAAAAATGCTACTAACCATAGCAAACTATGCCAAACTTACCTAAATTACTTCGGCTATCAAAAATCACCCCTAACTACACTTTACAGCAACAAACTAAGCCCAATCACTTTAAAATTACAAAAAAATGCTAAAAAATCATAACAAATTATACTAGAATCAACTAAATTACTTCGGCTACCGTAAATCACCCCCAACTATCCCTTACCACAACAAACCAAACCAAATCATCTTAAAATTACAAAAAAGGTGCACAAATCATAACAAACTATGCCAGACTCACCTAAATTACTTCGGCTACTCTAAATCACCCCCAACTATCCCTTACCACAACAAACCAAACCATATCATCTTAAAATTACAAAAAAAGGTGTACAAATCATAACAAACTATGCCAGACTCACCTAAATTACTTCGGCTACTCTAAATCATCACCAAATAACCCTTACCACAACAAACTAATCCCAATCACTTTTAAATTACAAAAAAATGCTACTAACCATAGCAAACAATGCCAAACTCACCTAAATTACTTCGGCTATTAAAAATCACCCCTAACTACACTTTACAGCAACGAAATATGCCCAATCACTTTAAAATTACAAAAAAATGCTAAAAATCATAACAAACTATACCAGAATCACCTAAATTACTTCGGCTATCGTAAATCACCCCCAACTATCCCTTACCACAACAAACCAAACCATATCATCTTAAAATTACAAAAAATGGTGTACAAATCATAACAAACTATGCCAGACTCACCTAAATTACTTCGGCTACTCTAAATCATTACCAACTAACCCTTACCACAACAAACTAAACCCAATCACTTTTAAATTACAACAAAATGCTACTAACCATAGCAAACTATGCCAAACTCACCTAAATTACTTCGGCTATTAAAAATCACCCCTAACTACACTTTACAGCAACAAACTAAGCCCAATCATTTTAAAATTACAAAAAACTGCTAAAAATCATAACAAACTATACCAGAATCACCTAAATTACTTCGGCAACCGTAAATCACCGCCAACTATCCCTTACTACAACAAACCAAACCATATCATCTTAAAATTACAAAAAAAGGTGTACAAATCATAACAAACAATGCCAGACTCACCTAAATTACGTCGGCTACTCTAAATCATCACCAAATAACCCTTACCACAACAAACTAAACCCAATCACTTTTAAATTACAAAAAAATGCTATTAACCATAGCAAACTATGCCAAACTCACCTAAATTACTTCAGCTATCAAAAATCACCCCCAACTACACTTTACAGCATCAAACAAAGCCCAATCACTTTAAAATTACAAAAAAATGCTAAAAATCATAACAAACTACACCAGAATCACCTAAATTACTTCGGCTACCGTAAATCACCCCCAACTATCCCTTACCACAACAAACCAAACCATATCATCTTAAAATTACAAAAAAAAGTGTACAAAACATAACAAACTATGCCAGACTCACCTAAATTACTTCGGCTACTCTAAATCATCACCAACTAACCCTTACCACAACAAACTAAACCCAATCACTTTTAAATTACAAAAAAATGCTACTAACCATAGCAAACTATGCCAAACTCACCTAAATTACTTCGGCTATCAAAAATCACCCCCAACTACACTTTACAGCAACAAACTAAGCCCAATCACTTTAAAATTACAAAAAAATGCTAAAAATCATAACAAACTATATCAGAATTACCTAAATTACTTCGGCTACCGTAAATCACCCCCAACTATCCCTTACCACAACAAACCAAACCATATCATCTTAAAATTACAAAAAAAAGTGCACAAATCATAACAAACTATGCCAGACTTACCTAAATTACTTCGGCTACTTTAAATCATCACCAACTAACCCTTACCACAACAAACTAAACCCAATCACTTTTAAATTACAAAAAAATGCTACTAACTATAGCAAACTATGCCAAACTCACCTAAATTACTTCGGCTATCAAAAATCACCCCCAACTACACTTTACAGCATTAAACTAATCCCAATCACTTTAAAATTACAAAAAAATGCTATAAATCATAACATACTATACCAGAATCACCTAAATTACTTCGGCTACCGTAAATCACCCCCAACTATCCCTTACCACAACCAACCAAACCATATCATCTTAAAATTACAAAAAAAGGTGCACAAATCATAACAAACTATGCCAGACTCACATAAATTACTTCGGCTACTCTAAATCATCACCAACTAACCCTTACCACAACAAACTATACCCAATCACTTTTAAATTACAAAAAAATGCTACTAACCATAGCAAACTATGCCAAACTCACCTAAATTTCTTCGGCTATCAAAAATCACCCCCAACTACACTTTACAGCAACAAACTTAGCCCAATCACTTTAAAATTACAAAAAAATGCTAAAAATCATAACAAACTATACCAGAATCACCTAAATTACCTCGGCTACCGTAAATCACCCCCAACTATCCCTTACCACAACAAACCAAACCATATCATCTTAAAATTACAAAAAAGGTGTACAAATCATAACAAACTATGCCAGACTCACCTAAATTACTTCGACTACTCTAAATCATCACCAACTAACCCTTACCAGAACAAAATAAACCCAATCACTTTTAAATTACAAAAAAATGCTACTAACCATAGCAAACTATGCCAAACTCACCTAAATTACTTCGGCTATCAAAAATCACCCCCAACTACACTTTACAGCAACAAACTAAGCCCAATCACTTTAAAATTACAAAAAAATGCTAAAAATCATAACAAACTATACCAGAATCACCTAAATTACTTCGGCTACCGTAAATCACCTCCAACTATACCTTACCACAACAAACCAAACCATATCATCTTAAAATTACAAAAAAAGGTGTACAAATCATAACAAACTATACCAGAATCACCTAAATTACTTCGGCTACCGTAAACCACCCCCAACTATCCCTTACCACAACCAACCAAACCATATCATCTTAAAATTACAAAAAAAGGTGCACAAATCATAACAAACTATGCCAGACTCACCTAAATTACTTCGGCTACTCTAAATCATCACCAACTAATCCTTACCACAACAAACTAAACCCAATCACTTTTAAATTACAAAAAAATGCTACTAACCATAGCAAACTATGCCAAACTCACCTAAATAACTTCGGCTATCAAAAATCACCCCTAACTACACTTTACAGCAACAAACTAAGCCCAATCACTTTAAAATTACAAAAAAATGCTAAAAATCATAACAAACTATACCAGAATCACCTAAATTACTTCGGCTACCGTAAATCACCGCCAACTATCCCTTACCACAACAAACCAAACCATATCATCTTTAAATTACAAAAAAAGGTGTACAAATCATAACAAACAATGCCAGACTCACCTAAATTACTTCGGCTACTCTAAATCATCACCAACTAACCCTTACCACAACAAACTAAACCCAATCACTTTTAAATTACAAAAAAAATGCTACTAACCATAGCAAACTATGCCAAACTCACCTAAATTACTTCGGCTATCAAAAATCACCCCCAACTACACTTTACAGCAACAAACTAAGCCCAATCACTTTAAAATTACAAAAACTCTACTCTACTCTACTCTACTCTAAATCATCACCAACTAACCCTTACCACAACAAACTAAACCCAATCACTTTTAAATTACAAAAAAATGCTACTAACCATTAAACCCAATTACTTTTAAATTACAAAAAAATGCTACTAACCATAGCAAATTATGCCAAACTCACCTCAATTACTTCGGCTATCAAAAATCATCCCCAACTACACTTTACAGCAACAAACTAAGCCCAATCACATTAAAATTACAAAAAAATGCTAAAAATCATAACAAACTATACCAGAATCACCTAAATTACTTCGGCTACCGTAAATCACCCCAACTATCCCTTACCACAACAAACCAAACCATATCATCTTAAAATTACAAAAAAAGGTGTACAAATCATAACAAACTATGCCAGACTCACCTAAATTACTTCGGCTACCCTAAATCATCACCAAATAACCCTTACCACAACAAACTAAACCCAATCACTTTTAAATTACAAAAAAATGCTACTAACCATCGCAAACTATGCCAAACTTACCTAATTACTTCGGCTATCAAAAATTACCCCCAACTACACTTTACAGCAACAAACTAAGCCCAATCACTTTAAAATTACAAAAAAATGCTAAAAATCATAACAAACTATACCAGAATCACCTAAATTACTTCGGCTACCGTAAATCACCCCCAACTATCCCTTACCACAACAAACCAAACCATATCATCTTAAAATTACAAAAAAAGGTGTACAAATCATAACAAACTATGCCAGACTCACCTAAATTACTTCGGCTACTCTAAATCATCACCAACTAACCCTTACCACAACAAACTAAACCCAATCACTTTTAAATTACAAAAAAATGCTACTAACTATAGCAAACTATGCTAAACTCACCTAAATTTCTTCGGCTATCAAAACTCACCCCAACTACACTTTACAGCAACAAACTAAGCCCAATCACTTTAAAATTACAAAAAATGCTAAAAATCATAACAAACTATACCAGAATCACCTAAATTACTTCGGCAACCGTAAATCACCCCCAACTATCCCTTACCACAACAAACCAAACCATATCATCTTAAAATTAAAAAAAAGGTGTACAAATCATAACAAACTATGCCAGACTCACCTAAATTACTTCGGCTACTCTAAATCATCACCAACTAATCCTTACCACAACAAACTAAACCCAATCACCTTTAAATTACAAAAAAAATGCTACTAACCATAGCAAACTATGCCAAACTCACCTAAATTACTTCGGCTATCAAAAATCACCCCCAACTACACTTTACAGCAACAAACTAAGCCCAATCACTTTAAAATTACAAAAAAATGCTAAAAATCATAACAAACTATACCAGAATAACCTAAATTACTTCGGCTACCGTAAATCACCCCCAACTATCCCTTACCACAACAAACCAAACCATATCATCTTAAAATTACAAAAAAAGGTGCACAAATCATAACAAACTATGCCAGACTCACCTAAATTACTTCGGCTACTCTAAATCATCACCAACTAACCCTTACAAGAACAAAATATACCCAATCACTTTTAAATTACAAAAAAATGCTACTAATCATAGCAAACTATGCCAAACTCACCTAAATTACTTCGGCTATCAAAAATCACCCCCAACTACACTTTACAGCAACAAACTAAGCCCAATCATTTTAAAATTACAAAAAAATGCTAAAAATGATAACAAACTATACCAGAATCACCTAAATTACTTCGGCCACCGTAAATCACCCGCAACTATCCCTTACCACAACCAACCAAACCATATCATCTTAAAATTACAAAAAAAGGTGCACAAATCATAACAAACTATGCCAGACTCACCTAAATTACTTCGGCTACTCTAAATCATCACCAACTAATCCTTACAAGAACAAAATATACCCAATCACTTTTAAATTACAAAAAAATGCTACTAATCATAGCAAACTATGCCAAACTCACCTAAATTACTTCGGCTATCAAAAATCACCCCCAACTACACTTTACAGCAACAAACTAAGCCCAATCACTTTAAAATTACAAAAAAATGCTAAAAATCATAACAAACTATACCAGAATCACCTAAATTACTTCGGCTACCGTAAATCACCTCCAACTATACCTTACCACAACAAACCAAACCATATCATCTTAAAATTACAAAAAAAGGTGTACAAATCATAACAAACTATGCCAGACTCACCTAAATTACTTCGGCTACTCTAAATCATCACCAACTAACCCTTACCACAACAAACTAAACCCAATCACTTTTAAATTACAAAAAAATGCTACTAACCATAGCAAACTATGCCAAACTCACCTAAATTACTTCGGCTATCAAAAATCACCCCCAACTACACTTTACAGCAACAAACTAAGCCCAATCATTTTAAAATTACAAAAAAATGCTAAAAATGATAACAAACTATACCAGAATCACCTAAATTACTTCGGCCACCGTAAATCACCCGCAACTATCCCTTACCACAACCAACCAAACCATATCATCTTAAAATTACAAAAAAAGGTGCACAAATCATAACAAACTATGCCAGACTCACCTAAATTACTTCGGCTACTCTAAATCATCACCAACTAACCCTTACAAGAACAAAATATACCCAATCACTTTTAAATTACAAAAAAATGCTACTAATCATAGCAAACTATGCCAAACTCACCTAAATTACTTCGGCTATCAAAAATCACCCCCAACTACACTTTACAGCAACAAACTAAGCCCAATCACTTTAAAATTACAAAAAAATGCTAAAAATCATAACAAACTATACCAGAATCACCTAAATTACTTCGGCTACCGTAAATCACCTCCAACTATACCTTACCACAACAAACCAAACCATATCATCTTAAAATTACAAAAAAAGGTGTACAAATCATAACAAACTATGCCAGACTCACCTAAATTACTTCGGCTACTCTAAATCATCACCAACTAACCCTTACCACAACAAACTAAACCCAATCACTTTTAAATTACAAAAAAATGCTACTAACCATTAAACCCAATTACTTTTAAATTACAAAAAAATGCTACTAACCATAGCAAATTATGCCAAACTCACCTCAATTACTTCGGCTATCAAAAATCATCCCCAACTACACTTTACAGCAACAAACTAAGCCCAATCACATTAAAATTACAAAAAAATGCTAAAAATCATAACAAACTATACCAGAATCACCTAAATTACTTCGGCTACCGTAAATCACCCCAACTATCCCTTACCACAACAAACCAAACCATATCATCTTAAAATTACAAAAAAAGGTGTACAAATCATAACAAATTATGCCAGACTCACCTAAATTACTTCGGCTACCCTAAATCATCACCAAATAACCCTTACCACAACAAACTAAACCCAATCACTTTTAAATTACAAAAAAATGCTACTAACCATCGCAAACTATGCCAAACTTACCTAATTACTTCGGCTATCAAAAATTACCCCCAACTACACTTTACAGCAACAAACTAAGCCCAATCACTTTAAAATTACAAAAAAATGCTAAAAATCATAACAAACTATACCAGAATCACCTAAATTACTTCGGCTACCGTAAATCACCCCCAACTATCCCTTACCACAACAAACCAAACCATATCATCTTAAAATTACAAAAAAAGGTGTACAAATCATAACAAACTATGCCAGACTCACCTAAATTACTTCGGCTACTCTAAATCATCACCAACTAACCCTTACCACAACAAACTAAACCCAATAACTTTTAAATTACAAAAAAATGCTACTAACTATAGCAAACTATGCTAAACTCACCTAAATTTCTTCGGCTATCAAAACTCACCCCAACTACACTTTACAGCAACAAACTAAGCCCAATCACTTTAAAATTACAAAAAATGCTAAAAATCATAACAAACTATACCAGAATCACCTAAATTACTTCGGCAACCGTAAATCACCCCCAACTATCCCTTACCACAACAAACCAAACCATATCATCTTAAAATTAAAAAAAAGGTGTACAAATCATAACAAACTATGCCAGACTCACCTAAATTACTTCGGCTACTCTAAATCATCACCAACTAATCCTTACCACAACAAACTAAACCCAATCACCTTTAAATTACAAAAAAAATGCTACTAACCATAGCAAACTATGCCAAACTCACCTAAATTACTTCGGCTATCAAAAATCACCCCCAACTACACTTTACAGCAACAAACTAAGCCCAATCACTTTAAAATTACAAAAAAATGCTAAAAATCATAACAAACTATACCAGAATAACCTAAATTACTTCGGCTACCGTAAATCACCCCCAACTATCCCTTACCACAACAAACCAAACCATATCATCTTAAAATTACAAAAAAAGGTGCACAAATCATAACAAACTATGCCAGACTCACCTAAATTACTTCGGCTACTCTAAATCATCACCAACTAACCCTTACAAGAACAAAATATACCCAATCACTTTTAAATTACAAAAAAATGCTACTAATCATAGCAAACTATGCCAAACTCACCTAAATTACTTCGGCTATCAAAAATCACCCCCAACTACACTTTACAGCAACAAACTAAGCCCAATCATTTTAAAATTACAAAAAAATGCTAAAAATGATAACAAACTATACCAGAATCACCTAAATTACTTCGGCCACCGTAAATCACCCGCAACTATCCCTTACCACAACCAACCAAACCATATCATCTTAAAATTACAAAAAAAGGTGCACAAATCATAACAAACTATGCCAGACTCACCTAAATTACTTCGGCTACTCTAAATCATCACCAACTAACCCTTACAAGAACAAAATATACCCAATCACTTTTAAATTACAAAAAAATGCTACTAATCATAGCAAACTATGCCAAACTCACCTAAATTACTTCGGCTATCAAAAATCACCCCCAACTACACTTTACAGCAACAAACTAAGCCCAATCACTTTAAAATTACAAAAAAATGCTAAAAATCATAACAAACTATACCAGAATCACCTAAATTACTTCGGCTACCGTAAATCACCTCCAACTATACCTTACCACAACAAACCAAACCATATCATCTTAAAATTACAAAAAAAGGTGTACAAATCATAACAAACTATGCCAGACTCACCTAAATTACTTCGGCTACTCTAAATCATCACCAACTAACCCTTACCACAACAAACTAAACCCAATCACTTTTAAATTACAAAAAAATGCTACTAACCATTAAACCGAATTACTTTTAAATTACAAAAAAATGCTACTAACCATAGCAAATTATGCCAAACTCACCTCAATTACTTCGGCTATCAAAAATCATCCCCAACTACACTTTACAGCAACAAACTAAGCCCAATCACATTAAAATTACAAAAAAATGCTAAAAATCATAACAAACTATACCAGAATCACCTAAATTACTTCGGCTACCGTAAATCACCCCAACTATCCCTTACCACAACAAACCAAACCATATCATCTTAAAATTACAAAAAAAGGTGTACAAATCATAACAAACTATGCCAGACTCACCTAAATTACTTCGGCTACCCTAAATCATCACCAAATAACCCTTACCACAACAAACTAAACCCAATCACTTTTAAATTACAAAAAAATGCTACTAACCATCGCAAACTATGCCAAACTTACCTAATTACTTCGGCTATCAAAAATTACCCCCAACTACACTTTACAGCAACAAACTAAGCCCAATCACTTTAAAATTACAAAAAAATGTTAAAAATCATAACAAACTATACCAGAATCACCTAAATTACTTCGGCTACCGTAAATCACCCCCAACTATCCCTTACCACAACAAACCAAACCATATCATCTTAAAATTACAAAAAAAGGTGTACAAATCATAACAAACTATGCCAGACTCACCTAAATTACTTCGGCTACTCTAAATCATCACCAACTAACCCTTACCACAACAAACTAAACCCAATCACTTTTAAATTACAAAAAAATGCTACCAACTATAGCAAACTATGCTAAACTCACCTAAATTTCTTCGGCTATCAAAACTCACCCCAACTACACTTTACAGCAACAAACTAAGCCCAATCACTTTAAAATTACAAAAAATGCTAAAAATCATAACAAACTATACCAGAATCACCTAAATTACTTCGGCAACCGTAAATCACCCCCAACTATCCCTTACCACAACAAACCAAACCATATCATCTTAAAATTAAAAAAAAGGTGTACAAATCATAACAAACTATGCCAGACTCACCTAAATTACTTCGGCTACTCTAAATCATCACCAACTAATCCTTACCACAACAAACTAAACCCAATCACCTTTAAATTACAAAAAAAATGCTACTAACCATAGCAAACTATGCCAAACTCACCTAAATTACTTCGGCTATCAAAAATCACCCCCAACTACACTTTACAGCAACAAACTAAGCCCAATCACTTTAAAATTACAAAAAAATGCTAAAAATCATAACAAACTATACCAGAATAACCTAAATTACTTCGGCTACCGTAAATCACCCCCAACTATCCCTTACCACAACAAACCAAACCATATCATCTTAAAATTACAAAAAAAGGTGTACAAATCATAACAAACTATGCCAGACTCACCTAAATTACTTCGGCTACCCTAAATCATCACCAACTAACCCTTACCACAACAAACTAAACCCAATCACTTTTAAATTACAAAAAAATGCTACTAACCATAGCAAACTATGCCAAACTCACCTAAATTACTTCGGCTATCAAAAATCACCCCGAATTAAACTTTACAGCAACAAACTAAGCCCAATTATTTTAAAATTGCAAAAAATTGCTAAAAATCATAACAAACTATACCAGAATCACCTAAATTACTTCGGCTACCGTAAATCACCCCCAACTATCCCTTACCACAACAAACCAAACCATATCATCTTAAAATTACAAAAAAAGGTGTACAAATCATAACAAACTATGCCAGACTCACCTAAATTTCTTCGGCTACTCTAAATCATCACCAACTAACCCTTACCACAACAAACTAAACCCAATCACTTTTAAATTACAAAAAAATGCAACTAACCATAGCAAACTATGCCAAACTCACCTAAACTACTTCGGCTATCAAAAATCACCCCCGACTACACTTGACAGCAACAAACTAAGCCCAATCACTTTAAAATTACAAAAAAATGCTAAAAATCACAACAAACTATACCAGAATCACCTAAATTACTTCGGCTACCGTAAATCACCCCCAACTATCCCTTACCACAACAAACCAAACCATATCATCTTAAAATTACAAAAAAAGGTGTACAAATCATAACAAACTATGCCAGACTCACCTAAATTACTTCGGCTACTCGAAACCATCACCAACTAACCCTTACCACAACAAACTAAACCAATCACTTTTAAATTACAAAAAAATGCTACTAACCATAGCAAACTATGCCAAACTCACCTAAATTACTTCGGCTATCAAAAATCACCCCCAACTACACTTTACAGCAACAAACTAAGCCCAATCACTTTAAAATTACAAAAAAATGCTAAAAATCATAACAAACTATACCAGAATTATCTAAATTACTTCGGCTAGCGTAAATCACCCCCAACTATCCCTTACCACAACAAACCAAACCATATCATCTTAAAATTACAAAAAAAAGTGTACAAATCATAACAAACTATGCCAGACTCACCTAAATTACTTCGGCTACTCTAAATCGTCACCAACTTACCCTTACCACAACAAACTAAACCCAATCACTTTTAAATTACAAAAAAAATGCAACAAACCATAGCAAACTACTCACCTAAATTACTTCGGCTATCAAAAATCACCCCCAACTACACTTTACAGCAACAAACTAAGCCCAATCACTTTAAAATTACAAAAAAATGCTAAAAAACATAACAAACTATACCAGAATCACCTAAATTACTTCGGCTACCGTAAATCACCCCCAACTATCCCTTACCACAACAAACCAAACCAAACCATATCATCTTAAAATTACTAAAAAAGGTGTACAAATCATAACAAACTATGCCAGACTCCCGTAAATTACTTCGGCTATACTACTTTCTAAATCATCACCAACTAACCCTTACCAAAACAAACTAAACCCAATCACTTTTAAATTACAAAAAAATGCTACTAACCATAGCAAACTATGCCAAACTCACCTAAATTACTTCGGCTATCAAAAATCACCCCCAACTACACTTTACAGCAACAAACTAAGCCCAATCACTTTAAAATTACAAAAAAATGCTAAAAATCATAACAAACTATACCAGAATTATCTAAATTACTTCGGCTACCGTAAATCACCCCCAACTATCCCTTACCACAACAAACCAAACCATATCATCTTAAAATTACAAAAAAAAGTGTACAAATCATAACAAACTATGCCACACTCACCTAAATTACTTCGGCTACTCTAAATCATCACCAACTAACCCTTACCACAACAAACTAAACCCAATCACTTTTAAATTACAAAAAAATGCTACTAACTATAGCAAACTATGCTAAACTCACCTAAATTTCTTCGGCTATCAAAACTCACCCCAACTACACTTTACAGCAACAAACTAAGCCCAATCACTTTAAAATTACAAAAAAATGCTAAAAAACATAACAAACTATACCAGAATCACCTAAATTACTTCGGCTACCGTAAATCACCCCCAACTATCCCTTACCACAACAAACCAAACCAAACCATATCATCTTAAAATTACTAAAAAAGGTGTACAAATCATAACAAACTATGCCAGACTCCCGTAAATTACTTCGGCTACTCTAAATCATCACCAACTAACCCTTACCAAAACAAACTAAACCCAATCACTTTTAAATTACAAAAAAATGCTACTAACCATAGCAAACTATGCCAAACTCACCTAAATTACTTCGGCTATCAAAAATCACCCCCAACTACACTTTACAGCAACAAACTAAGCCAATCACTTTAAAATTACAAAAAAATGCTAAAAATCATAACAAACTATACCAGAATTATCTAAATTACTTCGGCTACCGTAAATCACCCCCAACTATCCCTTACCACAACAAACCAAACCATATCATCTTAAAATTACAAAAAAAAAGTGTACAAATCATAACAAACTATGCCACACTCACCTAAATTACTTCGGCTACTCTAAATCATCACCAACTAACCCTTACCACAACAAACTAAACCCAATCACTTTTAAATTACAAAAAAATGCTACTAACTATAGCAAACTATGCTAAACTCACCTAAATTTCTTCGGCTATCAAAACTCACCCCAACTACACTTTACAGCAACAAACTAAGCCCAATCACTTTAAAATTACAAAAAATGCTAAAAATCATAACAAACTATACCAGAATCACCTAAATTACTTCGGCAACCGTAAATCACCCCCAACTATCCCTTACCACAACAAACCAAACCATATCATCTTAAAATTAAAAAAAGGTGTACAAATCATAACAAACTATGCCAGACTCACCTAAATTACTTCGGCTACTCTAAATCATCACCAACTAATCCTTACCACAACAAACTAAACCCAATCACCTTTAAATTACAAAAAAAATGCTACTAACCATAGCAAACTATGCCAAACTCACCTAAATTACTTCGGCTATCAAAAATCATCCCCAACTACACTTTACAGCAACAAACTAAGCCCAATCACATTAAAATTACAAAAAAATGCTAAAAATCATAACAAACTATACCAGAATCACCTAAATTACTTCGGCTACCGTAAATCACCCCAACTATCCCTTACCACAACAAACCAAACCATATCATCTTAAAATTACAAAAAAAGGTGTACAAATCATAACAAACTATGCCAGACTCACCTAAATTACTTCGGCTACCCTAAATCATCACCAAATAACCCTTACCACAACAAACTAAACCCAATCACTTTTAAATTACAAAAAAATGCTACTAACCATCGCAAACTATGCCAAACTTACCTAATTACTTCGGCTATCAAAAATTACCCCCAACTACACTTTACAGCAACAAACTAAGCCCAATCACTTTAAAATTACAAAAAAATGCTAAAAATCATAACAAACTATACCAGAATCACCTAAATTACTTCGGCTACCGTAAATCACCCCCAACTATCCCTTACCACAACAAACCAAACCATATCATCTTAAAATTACAAAAAAAGGTGTACAAATCATAACAAACTATGCCAGACTCACCTAAATTACTTCGGCTACTCTAAATCATCACCAACTAACCCTTACCACAACAAACTAAACCCAATCACTTTTAAATTACAAAAAAATGCTACTAACTATAGCAAACTATGCTAAACTCACCTAAATTTCTTCGGCTATCAAAACTCACCCCAACTACACTTTACAGCAACAAACTAAGCCCAATCACTTTAAAATTACAAAAAATGCTAAAAATCATAACAAACTATACCAGAATCACCTAAATTACTTCGGCAACCGTAAATCACCCCCAACTATCCCTTACCACAACAAACCAAACCATATCATCTTAAAATTAAAAAAAAGGTGTACAAATCATAACAAACTATGCCAGACTCACCTAAATTACTTCGGCTACTCTAAATCATCACCAACTAATCCTTACCACAACAAACTAAACCCAATCACCTTTAAATTACAAAAAAAATGCTACTAACCATAGCAAACTATGCCAAACTCACCTAAATTACTTCGGCTATCAAAAATCACCCCCAACTACACTTTACAGCAACAAACTAAGCCCAATCACTTTAAAATTACAAAAAAATGCTAAAAATCATAACAAACTATACCAGAATAACCTAAATTACTTCGGCTACCGTAAATCACCCCCAACTATCCCTTACCACAACAAACCAAACCATATCATCTTAAAATTACAAAAAAAGGTGCACAAATCATAACAAACTATGCCAGACTCACCTAAATTACTTCGGCTACTCTAAATCATCACCAACTAACCCTTACAAGAACAAAATATACCCAATCACTTTTAAATTACAAAAAAATGCTACTAATCATAGCAAACTATGCCAAACTCACCTAAATTACTTCGGCTATCAAAAATCACCCCCAACTACACTTTACAGCAACAAACTAAGCCCAATCATTTTAAAATTACAAAAAAATGCTAAAAATGATAACAAACTATACCAGAATCACCTAAATTACTTCGGCCACCGTAAATCACCCGCAACTATCCCTTACCACAACCAACCAAACCATATCATCTTAAAATTACAAAAAAAGGTGCACAAATCATAACAAACTATGCCAGACTCACCTAAATTACTTCGGCTACTCTAAATCATCACCAACTAATCCTTACAAGAACAAAATATACCCAATCACTTTTAAATTACAAAAAAATGCTACTAATCATAGCAAACTATGCCAAACTCACCTAAATTACTTCGGCTATCAAAAATCACCCCCAACTACACTTTACAGCAACAAACTAAGCCCAATCACTTTAAAATTACAAAAAAATGCTAAAAATCATAACAAACTATACCAGAATCACCTAAATTACTTCGGCTACCGTAAATCACCTCCAACTATACCTTACCACAACAAACCAAACCATATCATCTTAAAATTACAAAAAAAGGTGTACAAATCATAACAAACTATGCCAGACTCACCTAAATTACTTCGGCTACTCTAAATCATCACCAACTAACCCTTACCACAACAAACTAAACCCAATCACTTTTAAATTACAAAAAAATGCTACTAACCATAGCAAACTATGCCAAACTCACCTAAATTACTTCGGCTATCAAAAATCACCCCCAACTACACTTTACAGCAACAAACTAAGCCCAATCATTTTAAAATTACAAAAAAATGCTAAAAATGATAACAAACTATACCAGAATCACCTAAATTACTTCGGCCACCGTAAATCACCCGCAACTATCCCTTACCACAACCAACCAAACCATATCATCTTAAAATTACAAAAAAAGGTGCACAAATCATAACAAACTATGCCAGACTCACCTAAATTACTTCGGCTACTCTAAATCATCACCAACTAACCCTTACAAGAACAAAATATACCCAATCACTTTTAAATTACAAAAAAATGCTACTAATCATAGCAAACTATGCCAAACTCACCTAAATTACTTCGGCTATCAAAAATCACCCCCAACTACACTTTACAGCAACAAACTAAGCCCAATCACTTTAAAATTACAAAAAAATGCTAAAAATCATAACAAACTATACCAGAATCACCTAAATTACTTCGGCTACCGTAAATCACCTCCAACTATACCTTACCACAACAAACCAAACCATATCATCTTAAAATTACAAAAAAAGGTGTACAAATCATAACAAACTATGCCAGACTCACCTAAATTACTTCGGCTACTCTAAATCATCACCAACTAACCCTTACCACAACAAACTAAACCCAATCACTTTTAAATTACAAAAAAATGCTACTAACCATTAAACCCAATTACTTTTAAATTACAAAAAAATGCTACTAACCATAGCAAATTATGCCAAACTCACCTCAATTACTTCGGCTATCAAAAATCATCCCCAACTACACTTTACAGCAACAAACTAAGCCCAATCACATTAAAATTACAAAAAAATGCTAAAAATCATAACAAACTATACCAGAATCACCTAAATTACTTCGGCTACCGTAAATCACCCCAACTATCCCTTACCACAACAAACCAAACCATATCATCTTAAAATTACAAAAAAAGGTGTACAAATCATAACAAATTATGCCAGACTCACCTAAATTACTTCGGCTACCCTAAATCATCACCAAATAACCCTTACCACAACAAACTAAACCCAATCACTTTTAAATTACAAAAAAATGCTACTAACCATCGCAAACTATGCCAAACTTACCTAATTACTTCGGCTATCAAAAATTACCCCCAACTACACTTTACAGCAACAAACTAAGCCCAATCACTTTAAAATTACAAAAAAATGCTAAAAATCATAACAAACTATACCAGAATCACCTAAATTACTTCGGCTACCGTAAATCACCCCCAACTATCCCTTACCACAACAAACCAAACCATATCATCTTAAAATTACAAAAAAAGGTGTACAAATCATAACAAACTATGCCAGACTCACCTAAATTACTTCGGCTACTCTAAATCATCACCAACTAACCCTTACCACAACAAACTAAACCCAATAACTTTTAAATTACAAAAAAATGCTACTAACTATAGCAAACTATGCTAAACTCACCTAAATTTCTTCGGCTATCAAAACTCACCCCAACTACACTTTACAGCAACAAACTAAGCCCAATCACTTTAAAATTACAAAAAATGCTAAAAATCATAACAAACTATACCAGAATCACCTAAATTACTTCGGCAACCGTAAATCACCCCCAACTATCCCTTACCACAACAAACCAAACCATATCATCTTAAAATTAAAAAAAAGGTGTACAAATCATAACAAACTATGCCAGACTCACCTAAATTACTTCGGCTACTCTAAATCATCACCAACTAATCCTTACCACAACAAACTAAACCCAATCACCTTTAAATTACAAAAAAAATGCTACTAACCATAGCAAACTATGCCAAACTCACCTAAATTACTTCGGCTATCAAAAATCACCCCCAACTACACTTTACAGCAACAAACTAAGCCCAATCACTTTAAAATTACAAAAAAATGCTAAAAATCATAACAAACTATACCAGAATAACCTAAATTACTTCGGCTACCGTAAATCACCCCCAACTATCCCTTACCACAACAAACCAAACCATATCATCTTAAAATTACAAAAAAAGGTGCACAAATCATAACAAACTATGCCAGACTCACCTAAATTACTTCGGCTACTCTAAATCATCACCAACTAACCCTTACAAGAACAAAATATACCCAATCACTTTTAAATTACAAAAAAATGCTACTAATCATAGCAAACTATGCCAAACTCACCTAAATTACTTCGGCTATCAAAAATCACCCCCAACTACACTTTATAGCAACAAACTAAGCCCAATCATTTTAAAATTACAAAAAAATGCTAAAAATGATAACAAACTATACCAGAATCACCTAAATTACTTCGGCTACCGTAAATCACCTCCAACTATACCTTACCACAACAAACCAAACCATATCATCTTAAAATTACAAAAAAAGGTGTACAAATCATAACAAACTATGCCAGACTCACCTAAATTACTTCGGCTACTCTAAATCATCACCAACTAACCCTTACCACAACAAACTAAACCCAATCACTTTTAAATTACAAAAAAATGCTACTAACCATTAAACCCAATTACTTTTAAATTACAAAAAAATGCTACTAACCATAGCAAATTATGCCAAACTCACCTCAATTACTTCGGCTATCAAAAATCATCCCCAACTACACTTTACAGCAACAAACTAAGCCCAATCACATTAAAATTACAAAAAAATGCTAAAAATCATAACAAACTATACCAGAATCACCTAAATTACTTCGGCTACCGTAAATCACCCCAACTATCCCTTACCACAACAAACCAAACCATATCATCTTAAAATTACAAAAAAAGGTGTACAAATCATAACAAACTATGCCAGACTCACCTAAATTACTTCGGCTACCCTAAATCATCACCAAATAACCCTTACCACAACAAACTAAACCCAATCACTTTTAAATTACAAAAAAATGCTACTAACCATCGCAAACTATGCCAAACTTACCTAATTACTTCGGCTATCAAAAATTACCCCCAACTACACTTTACAGCAACAAACTAAGCCCAATCACTTTAAAATTACAAAAAAATGTTAAAAATCATAACAAACTATACCAGAATCACCTAAATTACTTCGGCTACCGTAAATCACCCCCAACTATCCCTTACCACAACAAACCAAACCATATCATCTTAAAATTACAAAAAAAGGTGTACAAATCATAACAAACTATGCCAGACTCACCTAAATTACTTCGGCTACTCTAAATCATCACCAACTAACCCTTACCACAACAAACTAAACCCAATCACTTTTAAATTACAAAAAAATGCTACTAACTATAGCAAACTATGCTAAACTCACCTAAATTTCTTCGGCTATCAAAACTCACCCCAACTACACTTTACAGCAACAAACTAAGCCCAATCACTTTAAAATTACAAAAAATGCTAAAAATCATAACAAACTATACCAGAATCACCTAAATTACTTCGGCAACCGTAAATCACCCCCAACTATCCCTTACCACAACAAACCAAACCATATCATCTTAAAATTAAAAAAAAGGTGTACAAATCATAACAAACTATGCCAGACTCACCTAAATTACTTCGGCTACTCTAAATCATCACCAACTAATCCTTACCACAACAAACTAAACCCAATCACCTTTAAATTACAAAAAAAATGCTACTAACCATAGCAAACTATGCCAAACTCACCTAAATTACTTCGGCTATCAAAAATCACCCCCAACTACACTTTACAGCAACAAACTAAGCCCAATCACTTTAAAATTACAAAAAAATGCTAAAAATCATAACAAACTATACCAGAATAACCTAAATTACTTCGGCTACCGTAAATCACCCCCAACTATCCCTTACCACAACAAACCAAACCATATCATCTTAAAATTACAAAAAAAGGTGTACAAATCATAACAAACTATGCCAGACTCACCTAAATTACTTCGGCTACCCTAAATCATCACCAACTAACCCTTACCACAACAAACTAAACCCAATCACTTTTAAATTACAAAAAAATGCTACTAACCATAGCAAACTATGCCAAACTCACCTAAATTACTTCGGCTATCAAAAATCACCCCGAATTAAACTTTACAGCAACAAACTAAGCCCAATTATTTTAAAATTGCAAAAAATTGCTAAAAATCATAACAAACTATACCAGAATCACCTAAATTACTTCGGCTACCGTAAATCACCCCCAACTATCCCTTACCACAACAAACCAAACCATATCATCTTAAAATTACAAAAAAAGGTGTACAAATCATAACAAACTATGCCAGACTCACCTAAATTTCTTCGGCTACTCTAAATCATCACCAACTAACCCTTACCACAACAAACTAAACCCAATCACTTTTAAATTACAAAAAAATGCAACTAACCATAGCAAACTATGCCAAACTCACCTAAACTACTTCGGCTATCAAAAATCACCCCCGACTACACTTGACAGCAACAAACTAAGCCCAATCACTTTAAAATTACAAAAAAATGCTAAAAATCACAACAAACTATACCAGAATCACCTAAATTACTTCGGCTACCGTAAATCACCCCCAACTATCCCTTACCACAACAAACCAAACCATATCATCTTAAAATTACAAAAAAAGGTGTACAAATCATAACAAACTATGCCAGACTCACCTAAATTACTTCGGCTACTCGAAACCATCACCAACTAACCCTTACCACAACAAACTAAACCCAATCACTTTTAAATTACAAAAAAATGCTACTAACCATAGCAAACTATGCCAAACTCACCTAAATTACTTCGGCTATCAAAAATCACCCCCAACTACACTTTACAGCAACAAACTAAGCCCAATCACTTTAAAATTACAAAAAAATGCTAAAAATCATAACAAACTATACCAGAATTATCTAAATTACTTCGGCTAGCGTAAATCACCCCCAACTATCCCTTACCACAACAAACCAAACCATATCATCTTAAAATTACAAAAAAAAGTGTACAAATCATAACAAACTATGCCAGACTCACCTAAATTACTTCGGCTACTCTAAATCGTCACCAACTTACCCTTACCACAACAAACTAAACCCAATCACTTTTAAATTACAAAAAAAATGCAACAAACCATAGCAAACTATGCCAAACTCACCTAAATTACTTCGGCTATCAAAAATCACCCCCAACTACACTTTACAGCAACAAACTAAGCCCAATCACTTTAAAATTACAAAAAAATGCTAAAAAACATAACAAACTATACCAGAATCACCTAAATTACTTCGGCTACCGTAAATCACCCCCAACTATCCCTTACCACAGCAAACCAAACCAAACCATATCATCTTAAAATTACTAAAAAAGGTGTACAAATCATAACAAACTATGCCAGACTCCCGTAAATTACTTCGGCTACTCTAAATCATCACCAACTAACCCTTACCAAAACAAACTAAACCCAATCACTTTTAAATTACAAAAAAATGCTACTAACCATAGCAAACTATGCCAAACTCACCTAAATTACTTCGGCTATCAAAAATCACCCCCAACTACACTTTACAGCAACAAACTAAGCCCAATCACTTTAAAATTACAAAAAAATGCTAAAAATCATAACAAACTATACCAGAATTATCTAAATTACTTCGGCTACCGTAAATCACCCCCAACTATCCCTTACCACAACAAACCAAACCATATCATCTTAAAATTACAAAAAAAAGTGTACAAATCATAACAAACTATGCCACACTCACCTAAATTACTTCGGCTACTCTAAATCATCACCAACTAACCCTTACCACAACAAACTAAACCCAATCACTTTTATATTACAAAAAAATGCTACTAACCATAGCAAACTATGCCAAACTCACCTAAATTACTTCGGCTACTTTAAATCATCACCAACTAACCCTTACCACAACAAACTAAACCCAATCACTTTTAAATTACAAAAAAATGCTACTAACCATAGCAAACTATGCCAAACTCACCTAAATTACTTCGGCTACTTTAAATCATCACCAACTAACCCTTACCACAACAAACTAAATCCAATCACTTTTATATTACAAAAAAATGCTACTAACCATAGCAAACTATGCCAAACTCACCTAAATTACTTCGGCTATGAAAAATCACCTCCAACTACACTTTACAGCAACAAACTAAGCCCAATCACTTTAAAATTACAAAAAAATGCTAAAAATTATAACAAACTATACCAGAATCACCTAAATTACTTCGGCTACCGTAAATCACCCCCAACTATCCCTTACCACAACAAACCAAATCATATCATCTTAAAATTGCAAAAAAAGGTGTACAAATCTTAACAAACTATGCCAGACTCACCTAAATTACTTCGGCTACTCTAAATCATCACCAACTAACTCTTATCACAACAAACTAAACCCAATCACATTTAAATTACAATAAAATGCCACTAACCATAGCAAACTATGCCAAACTCACCTAAATCACTTCGGCTATCAAAAATCACCCCCAACTACTCTTTACAGCAACAAACTAAGCCCAATCACTTTAAAATTACAAAAAATGCTAAAAATCATAACAAACTATACCAGAATTACCTAAATTACATCGGCTACCGTAAATCACCCCCAACTATCCCTTACCACAACAAACCAAACCATATCATCTTAAAATTACAAAAAAAGGTGTACAAATTATAACAATCTATGCCAGACTCACCTAAATTACATCGGCTACTCTAAATTATCACCAACTAAACCTTACCACAACAAACTAAACCCAATCAATTTTAAATTACAAAAAAATGCTACTAACCATAGCAAACTATGCCAAACTCACCTAAATTACTTCGGCTATCAACAATCACCCCCAACTACATTTTACAGCAACAAACTAAGCCTAATCACTTTAAAATTACAAAAAAATGCTAAAAATCATAACAAACTATACCAGAATCACCTAAATTACTTCGGCTACCGTAAATCACCCCCAACTATCCCTTAACACAACAAACCAAACCATATCATCTTAAAATTACAATAAAAGGTGTACAAATCATAACAAACTATGCCAGACTCACCTAAATTACTTCGGCTACTCTAAATCATCACCAACTAACTCTTACCACAACAAACTAAACCCAATCACTTTTAAATTACAATAAAATGCTACTAACCATAGCAAATTATGCCAAACTCACCTAAATTACTTCGGCTATCAAAAATCACCCCCAACTACACTTTACAGCAACAAACAAAGCCCAATTACTTTAAAATTACAAAAAAATGCTAAAAATCATAACAAACTATACCAGAATCACCTAAATTACTTCGGCTACCGTAAATCACCCCCAACTATCCCTTACCACAACAAACCAAACCATATCATCTTAAAATTACAAAAAAAGGTGTACAAAACATAACAAACTATGCCAGACTCACCTAAATTACTTCGGCTACTCTAAATCATCACCAACTAACCCTTACCACAACAAACTAAACCCAATCACTTTTAAATTACAAAAAAATGCAACTAACCATAGCAAACTATGCCAAACTCACCTAAATTACTTCGGCTATCAAAAATCACCCCCAACTACACTTGACAGCAACAAACTAAGCCCAATCACTTTAAAATTAGAAAAAAATGCTAAAAATCATAACAAACTATACCAGAATCACTTAAATTACTTCGGCTACCGTAAATCACCCACAACTATCCCTTACCACAACAAACCAAACCATATCATCTTAAAATTACAAAAAAAGGTGTACAAATCATAACAAACTATGCCAGACTCACCTAAATTACTTCGGCTACTCTAAACTATCACCAACTAACCCTTACCACAACAAACTAAACCCAATCACTTTTAAATTACAAAAAAATGCTACTAACCATAGCAAACTATGCCAAACTCACCTAAATTATTTCGGCTATCAAAAATCACCCCCAACTACACTTTACAGCAACAAACTAAGCCCAATCACTTTAAAATTACAAAAAAATGCTAAAAATCATAACAAACTATACCAGAATTATCTAAATTACTTCGGCTACCGTAAATCACCCCCAACTATCCCTTACCACAACAAACCAAACCATATCATCTTAAAATTACAAAAAAAAGTGTACAAATCATAACAAACTATGCCAGACTCACCTAAATTACTTCGGCTACTCTAAATCATCACCAACTTACCCTTACCACAACAAACTAAACCCAATCACTTTTAAATTACAAAAAAATGCAACTAACCATAGCAAACTAGGCCAAACTCACCCGAATTACTTCGGCTCTCAAAAATCACCCCCAACTACACATTACAGCAACAAACTAAGCCCAATCACTTTAAAATTAGAAAAAAATGCTAAAAAACATAACAAACTATACCAGAATCACCTAAATTACTTCGGCTACCGTAAATCACCCCCAACTATCCCTTACCACAACAAACCAAACCATATCATCTTAAAATTACAAAAACAGGTGTACAAATCATAACAAACTATGCCAGACTCCCCTAAATTACTTCGGCTACTCTAAATCATCACCAACTAACCCTTACCACAACAAACTAAACCCAATCACTTTTAAATTACAAAAAAATTCTACTAACCATAGAAAACTATGCCAAACTCACCTAAATTACTTCGGCTATCAAAAATCACCCCCAACTACACTTTACAGCAACAAACTAAGCCCAATCACTTTAAAATTACAAAAAAATGCTAAAAATCATAACAAACTATACCAGAATCACCTAAATTACTTCGGCTACCGTAAATCACCCCCAACTATCCCTTACCACAACAAACCAAACCATATCATCTTAAAATTACAAAAAAAGGTGTACAAATCATAACAAACTATGCCAGACTCACCTAAATTACTTCGGCTACTCTAAATCATCACCAACTAACCCTTACCACAACAAACTAAACCCAATCACTTTTAAATTACAAAAAAATGCAACTAACCATAGCAAACTATGCCAAACTCACCTAAATTACTTCGGCTACTTTAAATCATCACCAACTAACCCTTACCACAACAAACTAAACCCAATCACTTTTAAATTACAAAAAAATGCTACTAACCATAGCAAACTATGCCAAACTCACCTAAATTACTTCGGCTATCAAAAATCACCTCCAACTACACTTTACAGCAACAAACTAAGCCCAATCACTTTAAAATTACAAAAAAATGCTAAAAATCATAACAAACTATACCAGAATTATCTAAATTACTTCGGCTACCGTAAATCACCCCCAACTATCCCTTACCACAACAAACCAAACCATATCATCTTAAAATTACAAAAAAAAGTGTACAAATCATAACAAACTATGCCAGACTCACCTAAATTACTTCGGCTACTCTAAATCATCACCAACTTACCCTTACCACAACAAACTAAACCCAATCACTTTTAAATTACAAAAAAATGCAACTAACCATAGCAAACTAGGCCAAACTCACCCGAATTACTTCGGCTCTCAAAAATCACCCCCAACTACACATTACAGCAACAAACTAAGCCCAATCACTTTAAAATTACAAAAAAATGCTAAAAAACATAACAAACTATACCAGAATCACCTAAATTACTTCGGCTACCGTAAATCACCCCCAACTATCCCTTACCACAACAAACCAAACCATATCATCTTAAAATTACAAAAACAGGTGTACAAATCATAACAAACTATGCCAGACTCCCCTAAATTACTTCGGCTACTCTAAATCATCACCAACTAACCCTTACCACAACAAACTAAACCCAATCACTTTTAAATTACAAAAAAATTCTACTAACCATAGAAAACTATGCCAAACTCACCTAAATTACTTCGGCTATCAAAAATCACCCCCAACTACACTTTACAGCAACAAACTAAGCCCAATCACTTTAAAATTACAAAAAAATGCTAAAAATCATAACAAACTATACCAGAATCACCTAAATTACTTCGGCTACCGTAAATCACCCCCAACTATCCCTTACCACAACAAACCAAACCATATCATCTTAAAATTACAAAAAAAGGTGTACAAATCATAACAAACTATGCCAGACTCACCTAAATTACTTCGGCTACTCTAAATCATCACCAACTAACCCTTACCACAACAAACTAAACCCAATCACTTTTATATTACAAAAAAATGCTACTAACCATAGCAAACTATGCCAAACTCACCTAAATTACTTCGGCTACACTAAATCATCACTAACTAACCCTTACCACAACAAACTAATCCCAATCACTTTTAAATTACAAAAAAATGCTACTAACCATAGCAAACTATGCCAAACTCACCTAAATTACTTCGGCTATCAAAAATCACCTCCAACTACACTTTACAGCAACAAACTAAGCCCAATCACTTTAAAATTACAAAAAAATGCTAAATATTATAACAAACTATACCAGAATCACCTAAATTACTTCGGCTACCGTAAATCACCCCCAATTATCCCTTACCAAAACAAACCAAATCATATCATCTTAAAATTACAAAAAAAGGTGTACAAATCATAACAAACTATGCCAGACTCACCTAAATTACTTCGGCTACTCTAAATCATCACCAACTAACTCTTACCACAACAAACTAAACCCAATCACTTTTAAATTACAATAAAATGCTACTAACCATAGCAAACTACGCCAAACTCACCTAAATTACTTCGGCTATCAAAAATCACCCCCAACTACACTTTACAGCAACAAACTAAGCCCAATCACTTTAAAATTACAAAAAAATGCTAAAAATCATAACAAACTATACCAGAATTACCTAAATTACTTCGGCTACCGTAAATCACCCCCAACTATCCCTTACCACAACAAACCAAACCATATCATCCTAAAATTACAAAAAAAGGTGTACAAATCATAACAAACTATGCCAGACTCACCTAAATTACTTCGGCTACTCTAAATCATCACCAACTTACCCTTACCACAACAAACTAAACCCAATCACTTTTAAATTACAAAAAAATGCAACTAACCATTGCAAACTATGCCAAACTCACCTAAATTACTTCGGCTATCAAAAATCACTCCCAACTACACTTTACAGCAACACACTAAGCCCAATCACTTTAAAATTACAAAAAAATTCTGAAAATCATAACAAACTATACCAGAATCACCTAAATTACTTCGGCTACCGTAAATCACCCCCAACTATCCCTTACCACAACAAACCAAACCATATCATCTTAAAATTACAAAAAAAGGTGTACAAATCATAACAAACTATGCCAGACTCACCTCAATTACTTCGGCTACTCTAAATCATCACCAACTAACCCTTACCATAACAAACTAAACCCAATCACTTTTATATTACAAAAAAATGCTACTAACCATAGCAAACTATGCCAAACTCACCTAAATTACTTCGGCTACTTTAAATCATCACCAACTAACCCTTACCACAACAAACTAAACCCAATCACTTTTAAATTACAAAAAAATGCTACTAACCATAGCAAACTATGCCAAACTCACCTAAATCACTTTGGCTATCAAAAATCACCCCCAACTACACTTTACAGCAACAAACTAAGCCCAATCACTTTAAAATTACAAAAAAATGTTAAAAATCATAACAAACTATACCAGAATGACCTAAATTACTTCGGCTACCGTAAATAACCCCCAACTATCCCTTACCACAACAAACCAAACCATATCATCTTAAAATTACAAAAAAAGGTGTACAAATCATAACAAACTATGCCAGACTCACCTAAATTACTTCGGCTACTCTAAATCATAACCAACTAACCCTTACAACAACAAACTAAACCCAATCACTTTTAAATTACAAAAAAATGTTACTAACCATAGCAAACTATGCCAAACTCACCTCAATTACTTGGGCTATCAAAAATCACCCCCAACTACTCTTTACAGCAACAAACTAAGCCCAATCACTTTAAAATTACAAAAAATGCTAAAAATCATAACAAACTATACCAGAATCACCTAAATTACTTCGGCTACCGTAAACCCCCAACCCAACTACCCCCAACTATCCCTTACCACAACAAACCAAACCATATTATCTTAAAATTACAAAAAACGGTGTACAAATCATAACAAACTATGCCAGACTTACCTAAATTACTTCGGCTACTCTAAATCATCACCAACTAACCCTTACCTCAACAAACTAAACCCAATCACTTTTAAATTACAAAAAAATGCTACTAACTATAGCAAACTATGCCAAACTCACCTAAATTACTTCGGCTATCAAAAATCACCCGCAACTACACTTTACAGCAACAAACTAAGCCGAATCACTTTAAAATTACAAAAAAATGCTAAAAAATCATAACAAACTATACTAGAATCACCTAAATTACTTCGGCTACCGTAAATCACCCCCAACTATCCCTTACCACAACAAACCAAACCATATCATCTTAAAATTACAAAAAAAGGTGCACAAATCATAACAAACTATGCCAGACTCACCTAAATTACTTCGGCTACTCTAAATCATCACCAACTAATCTTTACCACAACCAACTAAACCCAATCCCTTTTAAATTACAAAAAAAGGCTACTAACCATAGCAAACTATACTAAACTCACCTAAATTACTTCGGCTACCGTAAATCACCCCCAACTATCCGTTAACACAACAAACCAAACCATATCATCTTAAAATTACAAAAAAAGGTGTACAAATCATAACAAACTATGCCCGACTCACCTAAATTACTTCGGCTACTCTAAATCATCACCAACTAACCCTTACCACAACAAACTAAACCCAATCACTTTTAAATTACAAAAAAATGCTACTAACCATAGCAAACTATGCCAAACTCACCTAAATTACTTCGGCTATCAAAAATCAACCCCAACTACACTTTACAGCAACAAACTAAGCCTAATCACTTTAAAATTACAAAAAAATGCTAAAAATCTTAACAAACTATACCAGAATCACCTAAATTACTTCGGCTACCGTAAATCACCCCCAACTATCCCTTACCACAACAAACCAAACCATATCATCTTAAAATTACAAAAAACGGTGTACAAATCATAACAAACTATGCCAGACTCACCTAAATTACTTCGGCTACTCTAAATCATCACCAACTAACCCTTACCACAACAAACTAAACCCAATCACTTTTAAATTACAAAAAAATGCTACTAACCATAGCAAACTATGCCAAACTCACCTCAATTACTTGGGCTATCAAAAATCACTCCCAACTACTCTTTACAGCAACAAACTAAGCCCAATCACTTTAAAATTACAAAAAATGCTAAAAATCATAACAAACTATACCAGAATCACCTAAATTACTACGGCTACCGTAAATGACCCCCAACTATCACTTAACACAACAAACCAAACCATATCATCTTAAAATTACAAAAAAAGGTGTACAAATCATAACAAACTATGCCAGACTTACCTAAATTACTTCGGCTACTCTAAATCATCACCAACTAACCCCTACCACAACAAACTAAACCCAATCACTTTTAAATTACAAAAAAATGCTACTAACTATAGCAAACTATGCCAAATTCACCTAAATTACTTCGGCTATCAAAAATCACCCGCAACTACACTTTACAGCAACAAACTAAGCCCAATCACTTTAAAATTACAAAAAAATGTTAAAAATCATAACAAACTATACCAGAATCACCTAAAATACTTCGGCTACCGTAAATCACCCCCAACTATCCCTTACCACAACAAACCACACCATATCATCTTAAAATTACAAAAAAAGGTGTACAAATCATAACAAAATATGCCAGACTCACCTAAATTACTTCGGCTACTCTAAATCATCACCAACTAACCCTTACCACAACAAACTAAACCCAATCACTTTTAAATTACAAAAAAATGCTACTAACCATAGCAAACTATGCCAAACTCACCTAAATTACTTCGGCTATCAAAAATCACCCCCAACTACACTTTACAGCAACAAACTAAGCCCAATCACTTTAAAATTACAAAAAAAATGCTAAAAAACCATAACAAACTATACTAGAATCACCTAAATTACTTCGGCTACCGTAAATCACCCCCAACTATCCCTTACCACAACAAACCAAACCATATCATCTTAAAATTACAAAAAAGGTGTACAAATCATAACAAACTATGCCAGACTCACCTAAATTACTTCGGCTACTCTAAATCATCACCAACTAACCCTTACCACAACAAACTAAACCCAATCACTTTTAATTACAACAAAATGCTACTAACCATAGCAAACTATGCCAAACTCACCTAAATTACTTCGGCTATCTAAAATCACCCCCAACTACACTATACAGCAACAAACTAAGCCCAATCACTTTAAAATTACAAAAAAATGCTAAAAATCATAACAAACTATACCAGATTCACCTAAATTACTTCGGCAACCGTAAATCACCCCAACTATCCCTTACCACAACAAACCAAACTATATCATCTTAAAATTACGAAAAAAGGTGTACAAATCATAACAAACTATGCCAGACTCACCTAAATTACTTCGGCTACTCTAAATCATCACTAACTAACCCTTACCACAACAAACTAAACCCAATCACTTTTAAATTACAAAAAAATGCTACTAACCATCGCAAACTATGCCAAACTCACCTAAATTACTTTGGCTATCAAAAATCACCCCCAACTACACTTTACAGCATCAAACTAAGCCCAATCACTTTAAAATTACAAATAAATGCTAAAAATCATAACAAACTATACCAGAATCACCTAAATTACTTCGGCTACTGTAATTCACCCCCAACTATCCCTTACCATAACAAACCAAACCATATCATACTAAAATTACAAAAAAAGGTGTACAAATCATAACAAACTATGCCAGACTCACCTAAATTACTTCGGCTATTTTAAATCATCACCAACTAACCCTTACCACAACAAACTAAACCCAATCACTTTTAAATTGCAAAAAAATGATATTAACCATAGCAAACTATGCCAAACTCACCTAAATTACTTCGGCTATCAAAAATCACACCAACTACACTTTACAGCAACAAACTAAGGCCAATCACTTTAAAATTACAAAAAAATGCTAAAAATCATAACAAACTATACCAGAATTACCTAAATTACTTCGGCTACCGTAAATCACCCCCAACTAACCCCTACCACAACAAACCAAACCATATCATCTTAAAATTACAAAAAAGGTGTACAAATCATAACAAACTATGCCAGACTCACCTAAATTACTTCGGCTACTCTAAATCATCACCAACTAACCCTTACCACAACAAACTAAACCCAATCACTTTTAAATTACAAAAAAATGCTACTAACCATAGCAAACTATGCCAAACTCACCTAAATTACTTCGGCTATCAAAAATCACCCCAACTACATTTTACAGCAACAAACTAAGCCCAATCACTTTAAAATTACAAAAAAATGCTAAAAATCATAACAAACTATACCAGAATCACCTAAATTACTTCGGTTACCGTACATCACCACCACCTATCCTTTACCACAACAAACCAAACCATATCATCTTAAAATTACAAAAAAAGGTATACAAATCATAACAAATTATGCCAGACTCACCTAAATTACTTCGGCTACTCTAAATCATCACCAACTAACCCTTACCACAACAAACTAAACCCAATCACTTTTAAATTACAAAAAAATGCTACTAACCATAGCAAACTATGCCAAACTCACCTAAATTACTTTGGCTATCAAAAATCACCCCCAACTACACTTTACAGCAACAAACTAAGCCCAATCACTTTAAAATTACAAAAAAATGCTAAAAATCATAACAAACTATACCAGAATCACCTAAATTACTTCGGCTACCGTAATTCACCCCCAACTATCCCTTACCACAACAAACCAAACCATATCATCCTAAAATTACAAAAAAGGTGTACAAATCATAACAAACTATGCCAGACTCACCTAAATTACTTCGGCTACTCTAAATCATCACCAACTAACCCTTACCACAACAAACTAAACCCAATCACTTTTAAATTACAAAAAAATGCTACTAACCATAGCAAACTATGCCAAACTAACCTAAATTACTTCGGCTATCAAAAATCACCCCCAACTACACTTTACAGCAACAAACTAAGCCCAATGACTTTAAAATTACAAAAAAATGCTAAAAATCATAACAAACTATACCAGAATCACCTAAATTACTTCGGCTACCGTAAATCACCCCCAACTATCCCTTACCACAACAAACCAAACCATATCATCTTAAAATTACAAAAAAGTGTACAAATCATAACAAACTATGCCAGACTCATCTAAATTACTTCGGCTACTCTAAATCATCACCAACTAACCCTTACCACAACAAACTAAACCCAATCAATTTTAATTACAAAAAAATGTTACTAACCATAGCAAACTATGCCAAACTCACCTAAATTACTTCGGCTATCTAAAATCACCCCCAACTACACTATACAGCAACAAACTAAGCCCAATCACTTTAAAATTACAAAAAAATGCTAAAAATCATAACAAACTATACCAGAATCACCTAAATTACTTCGGCTACCGTAAATCACCCCCAACTATCCCTTACCACAACAAACCAAACCATATCATCTTAAAATTACGAAAAAAGGTGTACAAATCATAACAAACTATGCCAGACTCACCTAAATTACTTCGGCTACTCTAAATCATCACCAACTAACCTTTACCACAACAAACTAAACCCAATCACTTTTAAAATACAAAAAAATGCTACTAACTATAGCAAACTATGCCAAACTCACCTAAATTACTTCGGCTATCAAAAATCACCCCAATTACATTTTGCAGCAACAAACTAAGCCCAATCATATTAAAATTACAAAAAAATGCTAAAAATCATAACAAACTATACCAGAATCACGTAAATTACTTCGGCTACCGTAAATCACCCCCAACTATCCCTTACCACAACAAACCAAACCATATCATCTTAAAATTACAAAAAAATTTGTACAAATCATAACAAACTATGCCAGACTCACCTAAATTACTTCGGCGACTCTAAATCATCACCAACTAACCCTTACCACAACAAACTGAACCCAATCACTTTTAAATTACAAAAAAATGCTACTAACCATAGCAAACTATGCCAAATTCACCTAAATTACGTCGGCTATCAAAAATCACCCCCAACTACACTTTACAGCAACAAACTAAGCCCAATCACTTTAAAATTACAAAAAAATGCTAAAAATCATAACAAACTATTCCAGAATCACCTAAATTACTTCGGCTACCGTAATTCACCCCCAACTATCCCTTACCACAACAAACCAAACCATATCATCTTAAAATTACAAAAAAAGGTGTACAAATCATAACAAACTATGCCAGACTCACCTAAATTACTTCGGCTACTCTAAATCATCACCAACTAACCCTTACCACAACAAACTAAACCCAAACACTTTTAAATTACAAAAAATGCTACTAACCATAGCAAACTATGCCAAACTCACCTAAATTACTTCGGCTATCAAAAAGCATCCCCAACTACACTTTTCAGCAACAAACTAAGCCCAATCACTTTAAAATTACAAAAAAATGCTAAAAATCATAACAAACTATACCAGAATCACCTAAATTACTTCGGCTAACGTAAATCACCCCCAACTATCCTTTACCACAACAAACCAAATTATATCATCTTAAAATTACAAAAAAAGGTGTACAAATCATAACAAACCATGCCAGACTCACCTAAATTACTTCGGCTACTCTAAATCATCACCAACTAACCCTTACCACAACAAACTAAACCCAATCACTTTTAAATTACAAAAAAATGCTACTAACCATAGCAAACTATGCCAAACTCACCTAAATTACTTCGGCTATCAAAAATCACTCCCAACTACACTTTACAGCAACAAACTAAGCCCAATCATTTTAAAATTACAAAAAAATGCTAAAAATCATAACAAACTATATCAGAATCACCTAAATTACTTCGGCTACCGTAAATCACCCTCAACTATCACTTACCACAACAAACCAAACCATATCATCTTAAAATTACAAAAAAAGGTGTACAAATCATAACAAACTATGCCAGACTCACCTAAATTACATCGGGTACTCTAAATCATCACCAACTAACCCTTACCACAACAAACTAAACCCAATCATTTTTAAATTACAAAAATTGCTACTAACCATAGCAAACTATGCCAAACTCACCTAAATTACTTCGGCTATCAAAAATCACCACCAACTACACTTTACAGCAACAAACTAAGCCCAATCACTTTAAAATTACAAAAAAATGCTAAAAATTATAACAAACTATACCAGAATCACCTAAATTACTTCGGCTACCGTAAATCACCCCCAACTATCCTTTACCACAACAAACCAAACCATATCATCTTAAAATTACAAAAAAAGGTGTACAAATCATAACAAACTATGCCAGACTCACCTAAATTACTTCGGCTACTCTAAATCATCACCAACTAACCCCTACCACAACAAACTAAACCCAATCACATTCAAATTACAGATAAATGCTACTAACCATAGCAAACTATGCCAAACTCACCTAAATTACTTCGGCTATCAAAAATCACCCCCAACTACACTTTACAGCAACAAACTAAGCCCAATCACTTTAAAATTACAAAAAAATGCTAAGAATCATAACAAACTATACCAGAATCACCTAAATTACTTCGGCTACCGTAAATCACCCCCAACTATCCCTTACCACAACAAACCTAACCATATCATCTTAAAATTACAAAAAAAGGTGTACAAATCATAACAAATTATGCCAGACTCACCTAAATTACTTCAGCTACTCTAAATCATCACCAACTAACTCTTATCACAACAAACTAATTCCAATCACTTTTAAATTACAAAAAAAATGCTACTAACCATAGCAAACTATGCCAAACTCACCTAAACTACTTCGGCTATCAAAAAGCATCCCCAACTACACTTTTCAGCAACAAACTAAGCCCAATCACTTTAAAATTACAAAAAAATGCTAAAAATCATAACAAACTATACCAGAATCACCTAAATTACTTCGGCTAACGTAAATCACCCCCAACTATCCTTTACCACAACAAACCAAATTATATCATCTTAAAATTACAAAAAAAGGTGTACAAATCATAACAAACCATGCCAGACTCACCTAAATTACTTCTGCTACTCTAAATCATCACCAACTAACCCTTACCACAACAAACTAAACCCAATCACTTTTAAATTACAAAAAAATGCTACTAACCATAGCAAACTATGCCAAACTCACCTAAATTACTTCGGCTATCAAAAATCACTCCCAACTACACTTTACAGCAACAAACTAAGCCCAATCATTTTAAAATTACAAAAAAATGCTAAAAATCATAACAAACTATATCAGAATCACCTAAATTACTTCGGCTACCGTAAATCACCCTCAACTATCACTTACCACAACAAACCAAACCATATCATCTTAAAATTACAAAAAAAGGTGTACAAATCATAACAAACTATGCCAGACTCACCTAAATTACATCGGGTACTCTAAATCATCACCAACTAACCCTTACCACAACAAACTAAACCCAATCATTTTTAAATTACAAAAATTGCTACTAACCATAGCAAACTATGCCAAACTCACCTAAATTACTTCGGCTATCAAAAATCACCACCAACTACACTTTACAGCAACAAACTAAGCCCAATCACTTTAAAATTACAAAAAAATGCTAAAAATTATAACAAACTATACCAGAATCACCTAAATTACTTCGGCTACCGTAAATCACCCCCAACTATCCTTTACCACAACAAACCAAACCATATCATCTTAAAATTACAAAAAAAGGTGTACAAATCATAACAAACTATGCCAGACTCACCTAAATTACTTCGGCTACTCTAAATCATCACCAACTAACCCCTACCACAACAAACTAAACCCAATCACATTCAAATTACAGATAAATGCTACTAACCATAGCAAACTATGCCAAACTCACCTAAATTACTTCGGCTATCAAAAATCACCCCCAACTACACTTTACAGCAACAAACTAAGCCCAATCACTTTAAAATTACAAAAAAATGCTAAGAATCATAACAAACTATACCAGAATCACCTAAATTACTTCGGCTACCGTAAATCACCCCCAACTATACCTTACCACAACAAACCTAACCATATCATCTTAAAATTACAAAAAAAGGTGTACAAATCATAACAAATTATGCCAGACTCACCTAAATTACTTCAGCTACTCTAAATCATCACCAACTAACTCTTATCACAACAAACTAATTCCAATCACTTTTAAATTACAAAAAAAATGCTACTAACCATAGCAAACTATGCCAAACTCACCTAAATTACTTCGGCTATCAAAAATCACCCCCAACTACACTTTACAGCAACAAACTAAGCCCAATCACTTTAAAATTACAAAAAAATGCTAAAAATTATAACAAACTATACCAGAATCACCTAAATTACTTCGGCTACCGTAAATCACCCCCAACTATCCCTTACCACAACAAACCAAACCATATCATCTTAAAATTACAAAAAAAGGTGTACAAATCATAACAAACTATGCCAGACTCACCTAAATTACTTCGGCTACTCTAAATCATCACCAACTAACCCTTACCACAACAAACTAAACCCAATCACTTTTAAATTACAAAAAAATGCTACTAACCATAGCAAACTATGCCAAACTCACCTAAATTACTTCGGCTATCAAAAATCACCCCCAACTACACTTTACAGCAACAAACTAAGCCCAATCACTTTAAAATTACAAAAAAATGCTACTAATCATAGCAAACTATGCCACTCTCACCTAAATTACTTCGGCTACCGTAAATCACCCCCAACTATCCCTTACCACAACAAACCAAACCATATCATCTTAAAATTACAAAAAAAGGTGTACAAATCATAACAATCTATGCCAGACTCACCTAAATTACTTCGGCTACTCTAAATCATCACCAACTAATCCTTACCACAACAAAATAAACCCAATCACTTTTAAATTACAAAAAAAATGCTACTAACCATAGAAAACTATGCCAAACTCACCTAAATTACTTCGGCTATAAAAAATCACCCCCAACTACACTTTACAGCAACAAACTAAGCCCAATCATTTTAAAATTACAAAAAAATGCTAAAAATCATAACAAACTATACCAGAATCACCTAAATTACTTCGGCTACCGTAAATCAGCCCCAGCTATCCCTTACCACAACAAACCAACTATCCCTTACCACAACAAACCAAACCATATCATCTTAAAATTACAAAAAAAGGTGTACAAATCATATCAAACTATGCCAGACTCACCTAAATTACTTCGGCTACTCTAAATCATCACCAACTAACCCTTACCACAACAAACTAAACCCAATCACATTTAAATTACAAAAAAATGCTACAAACCATAGCAAACTATGCCAAACTCACCTAAATTACTTCGGCTATCAAAAATCACCCCCAACTACACTTTACAGCAACAAACTAAGCCCAATCACTTTAAAATTACAAAAAAATGCTAAAAATCATAACAAACTATACCAGAATCACCTAAATTATTTCGGCTACCGTAAATCACCCCCAACTCTCCCTTACCACAACAACCCAAACCATATCGTCTTAAAATTACAAAAAAAAGTGTACAAATCATAACAAACTATGCCAGACTCACCTAAATTACTTCGGCTACTCTAAATCATCACCAACTAACCCTTACTACAACAAACTAAACCCAATCACTTTTAATTTACAAAAATATCCTACTAACCATAGCAAACTATGCCAAACTCACCTAAATTACTTCTCCTATCAAAAATCACCCCCAACTACACTTTACAGCAAGAAACTAAGCCCAATTACTTTAAAATTACAAAAAAATGCTAAAAATCATAAAAACTATACCAGAATCACCTAAATTACTTCGGCCACCGTAAATCACCCCCAACTCTCCCTTACCACAACAACCCAAACCATATCGTCTTAAAATTACAAAAAAAGGTGTACAAATCATAACAAACTATGCCAGACTCACCTAAATTACTTCGGCTACTCTAAATCATCACCAACTAACCCTTACCACAACAAACTAAACCCAATCACTTTTAATTTACAAAAATATGCTACTAACCATAGCAAACTATGCCAAACTCACCTAAATTACTTCGGCTATAAAAAATCACCCCCAACTACACTTTACAGCAACAAACTAAGCCCAATCATTTTAAAATTCCAAAAAAATGCTAAAAATCATAAAAACTACACCAGAATCACCTAAATTACTTAGGCTACCGTAAATCACCCCCAACTATCCCTTACCACAACAAACCAAACCATATTGTCTTAAAATTACATAAAAAGGTGTACAAATCATTACAAACTATGCCAGACTCACCTAAATTACTTCGGCTACTCTAAATCATCACCAACTACCCCTTACCACAACAAATTAAACCCAATCACATTTAAATTACAAAAAAATGCTACTAACCATAGCAAACTATGCCAAACTCACCTAAATTACTTCGGCTATCAAAAATCACCCCCAACTACACTTTACAGCAACAAACTAAGCCCAATCACTTTAAAATTACAAAAAAATGCTAAAAATCATAACAAACTATACCAGAATCACCTAAATTACTTCGGCCACCGTAAATCACCCCCAACTATCCCTTACCACAACAAACCAAACCATATCATCTTAAAATTACAAAAAAGGTGTACAAATCATAACAAAATATGCCAGACTCACCTAAATTACTTCGGCTACTCTAAATCATCACCAACTAACCCTTACCACAACAAACTAAACCCAATCACTTTTAAATTACAAAAAAATGCTACTAACCATAGCAAACAAAGCCAAACTCACCTAAATTACTTCGGCTATCAAAAATCACCCCCAACTACACTTTACAGCAACAAACTAAGCCCAATCATTTTAAAATTACAAAAAAATGCTAAAAATCATAACAAACTATACCAGAATCACCTAAATTACTCCGGCTACCGTAAATCAGCCCCAACTATCCCTTACCACAACAAACAAAACCATATCATTTTAAAATTACAAAAAAAGGTGTACAAATCATAACAAACTATGCCAGACTCACCAAAATTACTTCGGCTACTCTAAATCATCACCAACTAACCCTTACCACATCAAACTAAACCCAATCACTTTTAAATTACAAAAAAATGCTACTAATCATAGCAAACTATGCCACTCTCACCTAAATTACTTCGGCTACCGTAAATCACCCCCAACTATCCCTTACCACAACAAACCAAACCATATCATCTTAAAATTACAAAAAAAGGTGTACAAATCATAACAATCTATGCCAGACTCACCTAAATTACTTCGGCTACTCTAAATCATCACCAACTAATCCTTACCACAACAAAATAAACCCAATCACTTTTAAATTACAAAAAAAATGCTACTAACCATAGAAAACTATGCCAAACTCACCTAAATTACTTCGGCTATAAAAAATCACCCCCAACTACACTTTACAGCAACAAACTAAGCCCAATCATTTTAAAATTACAAAAAAATGCTAAAAATCATAACAAACTATACCAGAATCACCTAAATTACTTCGGCTACCGTAAATCAGCCCCAGCTATCCCTTACCACAACAAACCAACTATCCCTTACCACAACAAACCAAACCATATCATCTTAAAATTACAAAAAAAGGTGTACAAATCATATCAAACTATGCCAGACTCACCTAAATTACTTCGGCTACTCTAAATCATCACCAACTAACCCTTACCACAACAAACTAAACCCAATCACATTTAAATTACAAAAAAATGCTACAAACCATAGCAAACTATGCCAAACTCACCTAAATTACTTCGGCTATCAAAAATCACCCCCAACTACACTTTACAGCAACAAACTAAGCCCAATCACTTTAAAATTACAAAAAAATGCTAAAAATCATAACAAACTATACCAGAATCACCTAAATTATTTCGGCTACCGTAAATCACCCCCAACTCTCCCTTACCACAACAACCCAAACCATATCGTCTTAAAATTACAAAAAAAAGTGTACAAATCATAACAAACTATGCCAGACTCACCTAAATTACTTCGGCTACTCTAAATCATCACCAACTAACCCTTACTACAACAAACTAAACCCAATCACTTTTAATTTACAAAAATATCCTACTAACCATAGCAAACTATGCCAAACTCACCTAAATTACTTCTCCTATCAAAAATCACCCCCAACTACACTTTACAGCAACAAACTAAGCCCAATTACTTTAAAATTACAAAAAAATGCTAAAAATCATAAAAACTATACCAGAATCACCTAAATTACTTCGGCCACCGTAAATCACCCCCAACTCTCCCTTACCACAACAACCCAAACCATATCGTCTTAAAATTACAAAAAAAGGTGTACAAATCATAACAAACTATGCCAGACTCACCTAAATTACTTCGGCTACTCTAAATCATCACCAACTAACCCTTACCACAACAAACTAAACCCAATCACTTTTAATTTACAAAAATATGCTACTAACCATAGCAAACTATGCCAAACTCACCTAAATTACTTCGGCTATAAAAAATCACCCCCAACTACACTTTACAGCAACAAACTAAGCCCAATCATTTTAAAATTCCAAAAAAATGCTAAAAATCATAAAAACTACACCAGAATCACCTAAATTACTTAGGCTACCGTAAATCACCCCCAACTATCCCTTACCACAACAAACCAAACCATATTGTCTTAAAATTACATAAAAAGGTGTACAAATCATTACAAACTATGCCAGACTCACCTAAATTACATCGGCTACTCTAAATCATCACCAACTACCCCTTACCACAACAAATTAAACCCAATCACATTTAAATTACAAAAAAATGCTACTAACCATAGCAAACTATGCCAAACTCACCTAAATTACTTCGGCTATCAAAAATCACCCCCAACTACACTTTACAGCAACAAACTAAGCCCAATCACTTTAAAATTACAAAAAAATGCTAAAAATCATAACAAACTATACCAGAATCACCTAAATTACTTCGGCCACCGTAAATCACCCCCAACTATCCCTTACCACAACAAACCAAACCATATCATCTTAAAATTACAAAAAAGGTGTACAAATCATAACAAACTATGCCAGACTCACCTAAATTACTTCGGCTACTCTAAATCATCACCAACTAACCCTTACCACAACAAACTAAACCCAATCACAATTAAATTACAAAAAAATGCTACTAATCATAGCAAACTATGCCAAACTCACCTAAATTACTTCGGCTATCAAAAATCACCCCCAACTACACTTTACAGCAACAAACTAAGCCCAATCACTTTAAAATTACAAAAAAATGCTAAAAATCATAACAAACTATACCAGGATCACCTAAATTACTTCGGCTACCGTAAATCACCCCCAACTATCCCTTACCACAACAAACCAAACCATATCGTCTTAAAATTACAAAAAAGGTGTACAAATCATAACTAACCATGCCAGACTCACCAAAATTACTTCGGCTACTCTAAATCATCACCAACTAATCCTTACCACAACAAACTAAACCCAATCACTTTTAAATTACAAAAAAATGCTACTAACCATAGCAAACAATGCCAAACTCACCTAAATTACTTCGGCTATCAAAAATCACCCCCAACTACACTTTACAGCAACAAACTTAGTCCAATCATTTTAAAATTACAAAAAAATGTTAAAAATCAAAACAAACTATACCAGAATCACCTAAATTACTTCGGCTACCGTAATTCACCCCCAACTATCCCTTACCACAACAAACCAAACCATATCATCTTAAAATTACAAAAAAAGGTGTACAAATCATAACAAACTATGCCAGACTCACCTAAATTACTTCGGCTACTCTAAATCATCACCAACTAACCCTTACCACAACAAACTAAACCCAAACACTTTTAAATTACAAAAAATGCTACTAACCATAGCAAACTATGCCAAACTCACCTAAATTACTTCGGCTATCAAAAAGCATCCCCAACTACACTTTTCAGCAACAAACTAAGCCCAATCACTTTAAAATTACAAAAAAATGCTAAAAATCATAACAAACTATACCAGAATCACCTAAATTACTTCGGCTAACGTAAATCACCCCCAACTATCCTTTACCACAACAAACCAAATTATATCATCTTAAAATTACAAAAAAAGGTGTACAAATCATAACAAACCATGCCAGACTCACCTAAATTACTTCGGCTACTCTAAATCATCACCAACTAACCCTTACCACAACAAACTAAACCCAATCACTTTTAAATTACAAAAAAATGCTACTAACCATAGCAAACTATGCCAAACTCACCTAAATTACTTCGGCTATCAAAAATCACTCCCAACTACACTTTACAGCAACAAACTAAGCCCAATCATTTTAAAATTACAAAAAAATGCTAAAAATCATAACAAACTATATCAGAATCACCTAAATTACTTCGGCTACCGTAAATCACCCTCAACTATCACTTACCACAACAAACCAAACCATATCATCTTAAAATTACAAAAAAAGGTGTACAAATCATAACAAACTATGCCAGACTCACCTAAATTACATCGGGTACTCTAAATCATCACCAACTAACCCTTACCACAACAAACTAAACCCAATCATTTTTAAATTACAAAAATTGCTACTAACCATAGCAAACTATGCCAAACTCACCTAAATTACTTCGGCTATCAAAAATCACCACCAACTACACTTTACAGCAACAAACTAAGCCCAATCACTTTAAAATTACAAAAAAATGCTAAAAATTATAACAAACTATACCAGAATCACCTAAATTACTTCGACTACCGTAAATCACCCCCAACTATCCTTTACCACAACAAACCAAACCATATCATCTTAAAATTACAAAAAAAGGTGTACAAATCATAACAAACTATGCCAGACTCACCTAAATTACTTCGGCTACTCTAAATCATCACCAACTAACCCCTACCACAACAAACTAAACCCAATCACATTCAAATTACAGATAAATGCTACTAACCATAGCAAACTATGCCAAACTCACCTAAATTACTTCGGCTATCAAAAATCACCCCCAACTACACTTTACAGCAACAAACTAAGCCCAATCACTTTAAAATTACAAAAAAATGCTAAGAATCATAACAAACTATACCAGAATCACCTAAATTACTTCGGCTACCGTAAATCACCCCCAACTATCCCTTACCACAACAAACCTAACCATATCATCTTAAAATTACAAAAAAAGGTGTACAAATCATAACAAATTATGCCAGACTCACCTAAATTACTTCAGCTACTCTAAATCATCACCAACTAACTCTTATCACAACAAACTAATTCCAATCACTTTTAAATTACAAAAAAAATGCTACTAACCATAGCAAACTATGCCAAACTCACCTAAATTACTTCGGCTATCAAAAATCACCCCCAACTACACTTTACAGCAACAAACTAAGCCCAATCACTTTAAAATTACAAAAAAATGCTAAAAATTATAACAAACTATACCAGAATCACCTAAATTACTTCGGCTACCGTAAATCACCCCCAACTATCCCTTACCACAACAAACCAAACCATATCATCTTAAAATTACAAAAAAAGGTGTACACATCATAACAAACTATGCCAGACTCACCTAAATTACTTCGGCTACTCTAAATCATCACCAACTAACCCTTACCACAACAAACTAAACCCAATCACTTTTAAATTACAAAAAAATGCTACTAACCATAGCAAACTATGCCAAACTCACCTAAATTACTTCGGCTATCAAAAATCACCCCCAACTACACTTTACAGCAACAAACTAAGCCCAATCACTTTAAAATTAGAAAAAAATGCTATAAATCATAACAAACTATACCAGAATCACCTAAATTACTTCGGCTACCGTAAATCACCCCCAACTATCCCTTACCACAACCAACCAAACCATATCATCTTAAAATGACAAAAAAAGGTGTACAAATCATAACAAACTATGCCAGACTCACCTAAATTACTTCGGCTACTCTAAATCATCACCATCTAACCCTTACCACAACAAACTAAACCCAATCACTTTTAAATTAAAAAAAAACGCTACTAACCATAGCAAACTATGCCAAACTCACCTAAATTACTTCGGCTATCAAAAATCACCCCCAAATACACTTTACAGCAACAAACTAAGCCCAATCATTTTAAAATTACAAAAAAATGCTAAAAATTATAACAAGCTATACCAGAATCACCTAAATTACTTCGGATACCGTAAATCACCCCCAACTATCCCTTACCACAACAAACCAAACCATATCATATTAAAATTACAAAAAAAGATGTACAAATCATAACAAACTATGCCAGACTCACCTAAATTACTTCGGCTACTCTAAATCATCACCAACTAACCCTTACCACAACAAACTAAACCCAATCACTGTTAAATTACAAAAAAATGCTACTAACCATAGCAAACTATGCCAAACTCACCTAAATTATTTCGGCTATCAAAAATCAACCCAACTACACTTTACAGCAACAAACTAAGCCCAATCACTTTAAAATTACAAAAAAATGCTAAAAATCATAACAAACTATACCAGAATCACCTAAATTACTTCGGCTACCGTAAATCACCCCCAACTATCCCTTACCACAACAAACCAAACCATATCATATTAAAATTACAAAAAAAGGTGTACAAATTATAACAAACTATGCCAGACTCACCTAAATTACTTCGGCTATTCTAAATCATCACCAACTAACCCTTACCACAACAAACTAAACTCAATCACATTTAAATTACAAAAAAATGCTACTAACCATAGCAAACTATGCCAAACTCACCTAAATTACTTCGGCTATCAAAAATTACCCCCAACTACACTTTACAGCAACAAACTAAGCCCAATCACTTAAAAATTACAAAAAAAATGCTAAAAACCATAACAAACTATACCAGAATCACCTAAATTATTTCGGCTACCGTAAATCACCCCCAACTATCCCTTACCACAACAACCCAAACCATATCGTCTTAAAATTACAAAAAAAGGTGTTCAAATCATAACAAACTATGCCAGACTCCCCTAAATTACTTCGGCTACTCTAAATCATCACCAACTAACCCTTACCACAATAAACTAAACCCAATCATTTTTAATTTACAAAAAAATGCTACTAACCATAGAAAACTATGCCAAACTCACCTAAATAACTTCGGCTATCAAAAATCACCCCTAACTACACTTTACAGCAACAAACTAAGCCCAATCACTTTAAAATTACAAAAAAATGCTAAAAATTATAACAAACTATACCAGGATCACCTAAATTATTTCGGCTACCGTAAATCACCCCCACCTATCCCTTACCACAACAAACCAAACCATATTGTCTTAAATTACAAAAAAAGGTGTACAAATCATAACAAACTATGCCAGACTCACTTAAATTACTTCGGCTACTCTTAATAATCACCAACTAATCCTTACCTAAACAAACTAAACCCAATCACTTTTAAATTACAAAAAAATGCTACTAACCATAGCAAACAAAGCCAAACTCACCTAAATTACTTCGGCTATCAAAAATCACCCCCAACTACACTTTACAGCAACAAACTAAGCCCAATCATTTTAAAATTACAAAAAAATGCTAAAAATCATAACAAACTATACCAGAATCACCTAAATTACTCCGGCTACCGTAAATCAGCCCCAACTATCCCTTACCACAACAAACAAAACCATATCATTTTAAAATTACAAAAAAAGGTGTACAAATCATAACAAACTATGCCAGACTCACCAAAATTACTTCGGCTACTCTAAATCATCACCAACTAACCCTTACCACATCAAACTAAACCCAATCACTTTTAAATTACAAAAAAATGCTACTAATCATAGCAAACTATGCCACTCTCACCTAAATTACTTCGGCTACCGTAAATCACCCCCAACTATCCCTTACCACAACAAACCAAACCATATCATCTTAAAATTACAAAAAAAGGTGTACAAATCATAACAATCTATGCCAGACTCACCTAAATTACTTCGGCTACTCTAAATCATCACCAACTAATCCTTACCACAACAAAATAAACCCAATCACTTTTAAATTACAAAAAAAATGCTACTAACCATAGAAAACTATGCCAAACTCACCTAAATTACTTCGGCTATAAAAAATCACCCCCAACTACACTTTACAGCAACAAACTAAGCCCAATCATTTTAAAATTACAAAAAAATGCTAAAAATCATAACAAACTATACCAGAATCACCTAAATTACTTCGGCTACCGTAAATCAGCCCCAGCTATCCCTTACCACAACAAACCAACTATCCCTTACCACAACAAACCAAACCATATCATCTTAAAATTACAAAAAAAGGTGTACAAATCATATCAAACTATGCCAGACTCACCTAAATTACTTCGGCTACTCTAAATCATCACCAACTAACCCTTACCACAACAAACTAAACCCAATCACATTTAAATTACAAAAAAATGCTACAAACCATAGCAAACTATGCCAAACTCACCTAAATTACTTCGGCTATCAAAAATCACCCCCAACTACACTTTACAGCAACAAACTAAGCCCAATCACTTTAAAATTACAAAAAAATGCTAAAAATCATAACAAACTATACCAGAATCACCTAAATTATTTCGGCTACCGTAAATCACCCCCAACTCTCCCTTACCACAACAAACCAAACCATATCGTCTTAAAATTACAAAAAAAAGTGTACAAATCATAACAAACTATGCCAGACTCACCTAAATTACTTCGGCTACTCTAAATCATCACCAACTAACCCTTACTACAACAAACTAAACCCAATCACTTTTAATTTACAAAAATATCCTACTAACCATAGCAAACTATGCCAAACTCACCTAAATTACTTCTCCTATCAAAAATCACCCCCAACTACACTTTACAGCAACAAACTAAGCCCAATTACTTTAAAATTACAAAAAAATGCTAAAAATCATAAAAACTATACCAGAATCACCTAAATTACTTCGGCCACCGTAAATCACCCCCAACTCTCCCTTACCACAACAACCCAAACCATATCGTCTTAAAATTACAAAAAAAGGTGTACAAATCATAACAAACTATGCCAGACTCACCTAAATTACTTCGGCTACTCTAAATCATCACCAACTAACCCTTACCACAACAAACTAAACCCAATCACTTTTAATTTACAAAAATATGCTACTAACCATAGCAAACTATGCCAAACTCACCTAAATTACTTCGGCTATAAAAAATCACCCCCAACTACACTTTACAGCAACAAACTAAGCCCAATCATTTTAAAATTCCAAAAAAATGCTAAAAATCATAAAAACTACACCAGAATCACCTAAATTACTTAGGCTACCGTAAATCACCCCCAACTATCCCTTACCACAACAAACCAAACCATATTGTCTTAAAATTACATAAAAAGGTGTACAAATCATTACAAACTATGCCAGACTCACCTAAATTACTTCGGCTACTCTAAATCATCACCAACTACCCCTTACCACAACAAATTAAACCCAATCACATTTAAATTACAAAAAAATGCTACTAACCATAGCAAACTATGCCAAACTCACCTAAATTACTTCGGCTATCAAAAATCACCCCCAACTACACTTTACAGCAACAAACTAAGCCCAATCACTTTAAAATTACAAAAAAATGCTAAAAATCATAACAAACTATACCAGAATCACCTAAATTACTTCGGCCACCGTAAATCACCCCCAACTATCCCTTACCACAACAAACCAAACCATATCATCTTAAAATTACAAAAAAGGTGTACAAATCATAACAAACTATGCCAGACTCACCTAAATTAATTCGGCTACTCTAAATCATCACCAACTAACCCTTACCACAACAAACTAAACCCAATCACAATTAAATTACAAAAAAATGCTACTAATCATAGCAAACTATGCCAAACTCACCTAAATTACTTCGGCTATCAAAAATCACCCCCAACTACACTTTACAGCAACAAACTAAGCCCAATCACTTTAAAATTACAAAAAAATGCTAAAAATCATAACAAACTATACCAGGATCACCTAAATTACTTCGGCTACCGTAAATCACCCCCAACTATCCCTTACCACAACAAACCAAACCATATCGTCTTAAAATTACAAAAAAGGTGTACAAATCATAACTAACCATGCCAGACTCACCAAAATTACTTCGGCTACTCTAAATCATCACCAACTAATCCTTACCACAACAAACTAAACCCAATCACTTTTAAATTACAAAAAAATGCTACTAACCATAGCAAACAATGCCAAACTCACCTAAATTACTTCGGCTATCAAAAATCACCCCCAACTACACTTTACAGCAACAAACTTAGTCCAATCATTTTAAAATTACAAAAAAATGTTAAAAATCAAAACAAACTATACCAGAATCACCTAAATTACTTCCGCTACCGTAAATCACCCCCAACTATCCCTTACCACAACAAACCAAACCATATCATCTTAAATTTACAAAAAAAGTTGTACAAATCATAACAAACTATGCCAGACTCACCTAAATTACATCGGCTACTCTAAATCATCACCAACTAACCCTTACCACAACAAACTAAACCCAATCACTTTTAAATTATAAAAAAAATGCTACTAACCATACCAAACTATGCCAAACTCACCTAAATTACTTCGGCTATCAAAAATCACCCCCAACTACACTTTACAGCAACAAACTAAGCCCAATCACTTTAAAATTACAAAAAAATGCTAAAAATCATAACAAACTATACCAGAATCACCTAAATTACTTCGGCTACCGTAAATCACCCTCAACTATCCCTTACCACAACAAACCAAACCATATCATCTTAAAATTACAAAAAAAGGTGTACAAATCATAACAAACTATGCCAGACTCACCTAAATTACTGCGGCTACTCTAAATCATCACCAACTAACCCTTACCACAACAAACTAAACCCAATCACATTTAAATTACAAAAAAATGCGACTAACCATAGCAAACTATGCCAAACTCACGTAAATTACTTCGGCTATCAAAAATCACCCCAACTACACTTTACAGCAACAAACTAAGCCCAATCACTTTAAAATTACAAAAAAATGCTAAAAATCATAACAAACTATACCAGAATCACCTAAATTATTTCGGCTACCGTAAATCACCCCCAACTATCCCTTACCACAACAACCCAAACCATATCGTCTTAAAATTACAAAAAAGGGTGTACAAATCATAACAAACTATGCCAGACTCACCTAAATTACTTCGGCTACTCTAAATCATTACCAACTAACCCTTACTACAACAAACTAAACCCAATCACTTTTAATTTACAAAAAAATGCTACTAGCCATAGCAAACTATCGCCGGGCAGAGACGGAATCTTTCCTGCCCTGCTCCAAAGGGGAACAGACTACCTGATACCCAGCTTAATGAGAATATTCAAAGCTAGCTACATTCTCGGATATATACCCGAGACCTGGAGAGAGGCTAAAGTGGTATTCATACCAAAAAGCGGTAGAAGGCCTCCTGAAGAGGCTAAATCTTACCGCCCCATAAGCCTCACTTCCTTTCTCCTCAAAACCATGGAGAAAATAATTGATAACTACATCAGAGGAGCTATCCTAAAGCAAACTCCACTTCATACAAATCAATTTGCTTATCAAGCAGGCAAATCCACAGTGGACGCCCTACATTGCCTCATCAAGGGCATTGAAAGGACGCTGATGGCTAAACAAGTAGCTCTGGGAATATTCATTGACGTAGAGGGAGCCTTCGACAATACCTCCTATGAATCCATCGAAAGAGCTGCTTTACTAAGAGGCGTCGAAACCTCAACCGTAGAATGGATAAAATCCATGCTGAGGAGCCGAGTCATAACGGCAAGCGTCGGTGGAGAGGAGGCGATGGTCACCACAGTAAAAGGGTGTCCGCAAGGCGGAGTTCTATCGCCCCTACTGTGGTCGATTGTTGTCGACGACCTACTGAGCAAGCTCAATGACTCGGGAATCTATACCCAAGGTTACGCAGATGACCTGGTTGTACTCATCAGGGGCAAACACGAAGGCACGATCTCTGGCCTAGCGCAAAATGCCCTAAACATCATCTCAAGATGGTGCTCGGACGAACAGCTCAATGTTAATCCGAGCAAAACTGTTCTAGTTCCCTTTACGAAGAGAAGGAAGCTGAATTTAACAGCTCCAACTCTGCACGGGAAAAAGCTGCAGTTCTCCAGAGAGGTCAAATATCTAGGTGTAAATCTAGACGCGAAACTCAACTGGAAAACGCATGTTGACAAAACTCTTGCAAAAGGCACAGCGGCACTTTGGTGTTGCCGCAGGCTTTTTGGGAGAACTTGGGGACTCAAACCGGAGATGATCTACTGGTCATACCTGACGGTGGTAAGACCCGTGGTAACCTATGCATCCCTGCTGTGGTGGCCAAAAACTGAAGAAACAACAACGCAAAGCAAAATGCAGAAATTGCAAAGGCTTGCTTGTCTAGGCGTGACGGGCTCAATGCGCTCCACCCCTACGGCCGCCTTAGAGGCGCTGCTTGATCTTCTTCCTTTACATCTACATGTGAGGAAGGAGGCAGCACTGAGTGCCTTGAGGTCAACACAGACAAAAAATCTAAAACTAGGGGACATGGTTGGTCACTGCAGGATTATGAATCTGATAAGAGCAGAGTCCTGGAACCAACCAACGGACGTAATGCCAGCCGAACTCGACTTCGATGTTCCATTCGAAGTGGCCATTTTAGGCCGCCAATGTGGAACATTCGATACGACTCGACTTCCAAAGAACTCACTCGTCTGGTACACAGACGGGTCAAAATCGCAGCAGGGGACTGGAATAGGAGTCTATGGTCCGCAGACCAGGATCCATCAGCCCTTAGGAAGTACCCCCTCGATTCATCAGGCCGAAATATGTGCCATAGATGTTTGTGCTCGGAAATGCCTCGAAAGGCGCATAAAGGGTGCAAATATCTACATACTGTCAGACAGTCAAGCAGCCTTAAAGGCCCTGAGAGCCTACCGCTGTGTACAGAGGACTGTCTGGGAATGCAAACAATCCCTGAAGCAACTGGCGATAGGCAACAGAATCACTCTGTTGTGGATTCCAGGGCATGAGGGGATTGAAGGAAATGAAATGGCAGACGCCCTCGCCAAGAAAAGTGCGACAGCTCCATTTATTGGACCAGAACCATTCTGCGGGCTAACCAAAGCCCAGAGAATGTCCGACATCCATAAATGGGAAAAGGAACAGAAAGAATCCTACTGGAGAAATACTCCAGGCCAACGCCAGGCGAAAAAGTTCATACACTATTCGTCAAAGAAGACTAAGATGCTTCTCAAACTGGAAAAGAATGATCTGAGGCAAGTAACTGGCCTCCTGACAGGACACGGTCCAGTCAGATACCATCTCCAGAAAATGGGGAAAGCAGAAGTCGCTACATGTCGACTCTGTGGATCGGCGGTAGAAACGGCCGAACACATTCTCTGTGAGTGCAACACCATCGCTCATAATAGGTTACAATATCTGGGTGCGGCTGCACTCACGGCCGCCCAGATACGTAAATCAACTCCCAAGGATCTGGCCCACTTCATCAGGGGGCTAGACTCCCTGGGATTCCAATAGGAAGCAGGGTTATTCACAATAGACCAACAATGGTCGCAGTGACGAAGGGCTTCAGTAGCCAAACGACCCCCCTACAATACTACAATACTACAATACTACAATACTACATAGCAAACTATACCAAACTCACCTAAATTACTTCGGCTATCAAAAATCACCCCCAACTTCACTTTACAGCAACAAACTAAGCCCAATCACTTTAAAATTACAAAAAAATTCTAAAAATTATAACAAACTATACCAGAATCACCTAAATTACTTAGGCAACCGTAAATCACCCCCAACTATCCCTTACCACAACAAACCAAACCATATTATCTTAAAATTACAAAAAAAGGTGTACAAATCTTTACAAACTATGCCAGACTCACCTAAATTACTTCGGCTACTCTAAATCACCAACTACCCCTTACCACAACAAACTAAACCCAATCACTTTTAAATTACAAAAAAATGCTACTAACCATAGCAAACTATGCCAAACTCACCTAAATAACTTCGGCTATCAAAAATTACCCCCAACTACACTTTACAGCAACAAACTAAACCCAATCACTTTAAAATTACAAAAAAATGTTAAAAATCATAACAAACTATACCAGAATCACCTAAATTACTTCGGCTACCGTAAATCACACCCAACTATCCCTTACCACAACAAACCAAACCATATCATCTTAAAATTACAAAAAAAGGTGTAGAAAATCATAACAAACTATGCCACACTCACCTAAATTACTTCGGCTACTCTAAATCATCACCAACTAACCCTTACAACAACAAACTAAATCCAATCACTTTTAAATTACAAAAAAATGCTGCTAACCATAGCAAACTATGCCAAACTCACCTAAATTACTTCGGCTATCAAGAATCACCCCCAACTACACTTTACAGCAACAAACTAAGCCCAATCACTTTAAAATTACAAAAAAATGCTAAAAATCATAACAAACTATACCAGAATCACCTAAATTACTTCGGCTACCGTAAATCACCCCCAACTATCCCTTACCACAACAAACCAAACCATATCACCTTAAAATTACAAAAAAAGGTGTACAAATCATAACAAACTATGCCAGACTCACCTAAATTACTTCAGCTACTCTAAATCATCACCAACTAACCCATACCACAACAAACTAAACCCAATCACTTTTAAATTACAAAAAAATGCTACTAACCATAGCAAACAATGCCAAACTCACCTAAATTACTTCGGCTATTAAAAATCACCCCCAACTACACTTTACAGCAACGAACTAAGCCCAATCACTTTAAAATTACAAAAAAATGCTAAAAATCATAACAAACTATACCAGAATCACCTAAATTACTTCGGCTATCGTAAATCACCCCCAACTATCCCTTCCCACAACAAACCAAACCATATCATCTTAAAATTACAAAAAATGGTGTACAAATCATAACAAACTATGCCAGACTCACCTAAATTACTTCGGCTACTCTAAATCATTACCAACTAACCCTTACCACAACAAACTAAACCCAATCACTTTTAAATTACAACAAAATGCTACTAACCATAGCAAACTATGCCAAACTCACCTAAATTACTTCGGCTATCAAAAATCACCCCCAACTACACTTTACAGCAACAAACTAAACCCAATCACTTTAAAATTACAAAAAAATGTTAAAAATCATAACAAACTATACCAGAATCACCTAAATTACTTGGGCTACCGTAAATCACACCCAACTAACCCTTACCACAACAAACCAAACCATATCATCTTAAAATTACAATAAAAGGTGTAGAAAATCATAACAAACTATGCCACACTCACCTAAATTACTTCGGCTACTCTAAATCATCACCAACTAACCCTTACCACAACAATCTAAACCCAATCACTTTTAAATTACAAAAAAATGCTACTAACCATAGCAAACTATGCCAAACTCACCTAAATTACTTCGGCTATCAAAAATCACCCCCAACTACACTTTACAGCAACAAACTAAGCCCAATCACTTTAAAATTACAAAAAAATGCTAAAAATCATAACAAACTATACCAGAATCACCTAAATTACTTCGGCTACCGTAAATCACCCCCAACTACCCCTTACCACAACAAACCAAACCATATCATCTTATAATTACAAAAAAAAGGTGTACAAATCATAACAAACAAAGCCAGACTCACCTAAATTACTTCGGCTACTCTAAATCATCACCAACTTACCCTTACGACAACAATCTAAACCCAATCACTTTTAAATTACAAAAAAATGCTACTAACCATAGCAAACTATGCCAAACTCACCTAAATTACTTCGGCTATCAAAAATCACCCCCAACTACACTTTACAGCAACAAACTAAGCCCAATCACTTTAAAATTACAAAAAAATGCTAAAAATCATAACAAACTATACCAGAATCACCTAAATTACTTGGGCTACCGTAAATCACCCCCAACTATCCCTTACCACAACAAACCAAACTATATCATCTTAAAATTTCAAAAAAAGTGTACAAATCATAACAAACTATGCCAGACTCACCTAAATTACTTCGGCTACTCTAAATCATCACCAACTAACCCTTACCACAACAATCTAAACCCAATCACTTTTAAATTACAAAAAAATGCTACTAACCATAGCAAACTATGCCAAACTCACCTAAATTACTTCGGCTATCAAAAATCACCCCCAACTACACTTTACAGCAACAAACTAAGCCCAATCACTTTAAAATTACAAAAAAATGCTAAAAATCATAACAAACTATACCAGAATCACCTAAATTACTTCGGCTACCGTAAATCACCCCCAACTATCCCTTACCACAACAAACCAAACCATATCATCTTATAATTACAAAAAAAGGTGTACAAATCATAACAAACAATGCCAGACTCACCTAAATTACTTCGGCAACTCTAAATCATCACCAACTAACCCTTACCACAACAAACTAAACCCAATCACTTTTAAATTACAAAAAAATGCTACTAACCATTAAACCCAATTACTTTTAAATTACAAAAAAATGCTACTAACCATAGCAAACTATGCCAAACACACCTAAATTACTTCGGCTATCAAAAATCACCCCCAACTACACTTTACAGCAACAAACTAAGCCCAATCACTTTAAAATTACAAAAAAATGCTAAAAATCTTAACAAACTATACCAGAATCACCTAAATTACTTCGGCTAATGTAAATCACCCCCAACTATTCCTTACCACAACAAACCAAACCATATCATCTTAAAATTACAAAAAAAGGAGTACAAATCATAACAAAATATGCCAGACTCTCCTAAATTACTTCGGCTACTCTAAATCATCACCAACTAACCCTTACCACAACAAACTAAGCCCAATCACTTTTAAATTACAAAAAAATGCTACTAACCATAGCAAACTATGCCAAACTCACCTAAATTACTTCGGCTATCAAAAATCACCCCCAACTACACTTTACAGCAACAAACTAAGCCCAGTTATTTTAAAATTACAAAAAAATGTTAAAAATCATAACAAACTATACCAGAATCACCTAAATTACTTTGGTTACCGTAAATCACCCCCAACTATCCCTTACCACAACAAACCAAACTATATCATCTTAAAGTTACAAAAAAAGGTGTACAAATCATAACAAACTATGCCAGACTCACCTAAATTACTTCGGCTACTCTAAATCATCACCAACTAACCCTTACCACAACAAACTAAACCCAATCACTTTTAAATTACAAAAAAATGCTACTAACCATAGCAAACTATGCCAAACTCACCTAAATAACTTCGGCTATCAAAAATTACCCCCAACTACACTTTACAGCAACAAACTAAGCCCAATCATTTTAAAATTACAAAAAAATTCTAAAAATCATAACAAACTATACCAGAATCACCTAAATCACTTCGGCTACCGTAAATCACCCCCAACTATCCCTTACCACAACAAACCAAACTATATCATCTTAAAATTTCAAAAAAATTGTACAAATCATAACAAACTATGCCAGACTCACCTAAATTACTTCGGCTACTCTAAATCATCACCAACTAACCCTTACCACAACAAACTAAACCCAATCACTTTTAAATTACAAAAAAATGCTACTAACCATAGCAAACTATGCCAAACTCACCTAAATTATTTCGGCTGTTAAAAATCACCCCCAACTACACTTTACAGCAACAAACTAAGCCCAATCACTTTAAAATTTGAAAAAAATGCTAAAAATCATAACAAACTATGCCAGACTTACCTAAATTACTTCGGCTACTCTAAATCATCCCCAACTATCCTTTACCACAACAAACCAAACCATATCATCTTAAAATTACAAAAAAAGGTATACAAATCATAACAAACTATGCCAGACTCACCTAAATTACTTCGGCTACTCTAAATCATCACCAACTAACCCTTACCACAACCAACTAAACCCAATCACTTTTAAATTACAAAAAAATGCTACTAACCATAGCAAACTATGCCAAACTTACCTAAATTACTTCGGCTAACAAAAATCACCCCTAACTACACTTTACAGCAACAAACTAAGCCCAATCACTTTAAAAATACAAAAAAATGCTAAAAAATCATAACAAATTATACTAGAATCAACTAAATTACTTCGGCTACCGTAAATCACCCCCAACTATCCCTTACCACAACAAACCAAACCAAATCATCTTAAAATTACAAAAAAGGTGCACAAATCATAACAAACTATGCCAGACTCACCTAAATTACTTCGGCTACTCTAAATCACCCCCAACTATCCCTTACCACAACAAACCAAACCATATCATCTTAAAATTACAAAAAAAGGTGTACAAATCATAACAAACTATGCCAGACTCACCTAAATTACTTCGGCTACTCTAAATCATCACCAAATAACCCTTACCACAACAAACTAATCCCAATCACTTTTAAATTACAAAAAAATGCTACTAACCATAGCAAACAATGCCAAACTCACCTAAATTACTTCGGCTATTAAAAATCACCCCTAACTACACTTTACAGCAACGAACTAAGCCCTATCACTTTAAAATTACAAAAAAATGCTAAAAATCATAACAAACTATACCAGAATCACCTAAATTACTTCGGCTATCGTAAATCACCCCCAACTATCCCTTACCACAACAAACCAAACCATATCATCTTAAAATTACAAAAAATGGTGTACAAATCATAACAAACTATGCCAGACTCACCTAAATTACTTCGGCTACTCTAAATCATTACCAACTAACCCTTACCACAACAAACTAAACCCAATCACTTTTAAATTACAACAAAATGCTACTAACCATAGCAAACTATGCCAAACTCACCTAAATTACTTCGGCTATCAAAAATCACCCCCAACTACACTTTACAGCAACAAACTAAACCCAATCACTTTAAAATTACAAAAAAATGTTAAAAATCATAACAAACTATACCAAACTCACCTAAATTACTTCGGCTACCGTAAATCACCCCCAACTACACTTTACGACAACAAACTAAGCCCAATCACTTTAAAATTACAAAAAAATGCTAAAAATCATAACAAACTATACCAGAATCACCTAAATTACTTCGGCTACCGTAAATCACCCCCAACTATCCCTTACCACAACAAACCAAACCATATCATCTTAAAATTACAAAAAAAGGTGTACAAAACATAACAAACTATGCCAGACTCACCTAAATTACTTCGGCTACTCTAAATCATCACCAACTAACCCTTACCACAACAAACTAAACCCAATCACTTTTAAATTACAAAAAAATGCTACTAACCATAGCAAACTATGCCAAACTCACCTAAATTACTTCGGCTATCAAAAATCACCCCCAACTACACTTTACAGCAACAAACTAAGCCCAATCACTTTAAAATTACAAAAAAATGCTAAAAATCATAACAAACTATATCAGAATTACCTAAATTACTTCGGCTACCGTAAATCACCCCCAACTATCCCTTACCACAACAAACCAAACCATATCATCTTAAAATTACAAAAAAAGGTGCACAAATCATAACAAACTATGCCAGACTCACCTAAATTACTTCGGCTACTTTAAATCATCACCAACTAACCCTTACCACAACAAACTAAACCCAATCACTTTTAAATTACAAAAAAATGCTACTAACTATAGCAAACTATGCCAAACTCACCTAAATTACTTCGGCTATCAAAAATCACCCCCAACTACACTTTACAGCATTAAACTAATCCCAATCACTTTAAAATTACAAAAAAATGCTATAAATCATAACATACTATACCAGAATCACCTAAATTACTTCGGCTACCGTAAATCACCCCCAACTATCCCTTACCACAACCAACCAAACCATATCATCTTAAAATTACAAAAAAAGGTGCACAAATCATAACAAACTATGCCAGACTCACATAAATTACTTCGGCTACTCTAAATCATCACCAACTAACCCTTACCACAACAAACTATACCCAATCACTTTTAAATTACAAAAAAATGCTACTAACCATAGCAAACTATGCCAAACTCACCTAAATTACTTCGGCTATCAAAAATCACCCCCAACTACACTTTACAGCAACAAACTTAGCCCAATCACTTTAAAATTACAAAAAAATGCTAAAAATCATAACAAACTATACCAGAATCACCTAAATTACCTCGGCTACCGTAAATCACCCCCAACTATCCCTTACCACAACAAACCAAACCATATCATCTTAAAATTACAAAAAAAGGTGTACAAATCATAACAAACTATACCAGAATCACCTAAATTACTTCGGCTACCGTAAACCACCCCCAACTATCCCTTACCACAACCAACCAAACCATATCATCTTAAAATTACAAAAAAAGGTGCACAAATCATAACAAACTATGCCAGACTCACCTAAATTACTTCGGCTACTCTAAATCATCACCAACTAATCCTTACCACAACAAACTAAACCCAATCACTTTTAAATTACAAAAAAATGCTACTAACCATAGCAAACTATGCCAAACTCACCTAAATAACTTCGGCTATCAAAAATCACCCCTAACTACACTTTACAGCAACAAACTAAGCCCAATCACTTTAAAATTACAAAAAAATGCTAAAAATCATAACAAACTATACCAGAATCACCTAAATTACTTCGGCTACCGTAAATCACCGCCAACTATCCCTTACCACAACAAACCAAACCATATCATCTTAAAATTACAAAAAAAGGTGTACAAATCATAACAAACAATGCCAGACTCACCTAAATTACTTCGGCTACTCTAAATCATCACCAACTAACCCTTACCACAACAAACTAAACCCAATCACTTTTAAATTACAAAAAAATGCTACTAACCATAGCAAACTATGCCAAACTCACCTAAATTACTTCGGCTATCAAAAATCACCCCCAACTACACTTTACAGCAACAAACTAAGCCCAATCACTTTAAAATTACAAAAAAATGCTAAAAATCATAACAAGCTATACCAGAATCACCTAAATTACTTCTGCTACCGTAAATCACCGCCAACTATCCCTTACCACAACAAACCAAACCATATCATCTTAAAATTACAAAAAAAAGTGTACAAATCATAACAAACTATGCCAGACTCACCTAAATTACTTCGGCTACTCTAAATCATTACCAACTAACCCTTACCATAACAAACTAAACCCAATCACTTTTAATTACAAAAAAATGCTACTAACCATAGCAAACTATGCCAAACTCACTTAAATTACTTCGGCTATCAAAAATCACCCCCAACTACACTTTACAGCAACAAACAAAGCCAAATTACTTTAAAATTACAAAAAAATGCTAAAAATCATAACAAACTATACCAGAATCACCTAAATTACTTCGGCTACCGTAAATCACCCCCAACTATCCCTTACCACAACAAACCAAACCATATCATCTTAAAATTACAAAAAAAGGTGTACAAAACATAACAAACTATGCCAGACTCACCTAAATTACTTCGGCTACTCTAAATCATCACCAACTAACCCTTACCACAACAAACTAAACCCAATCACTTTTAAATTACAAAAAAATGCTACTAACCATAGCAAACTATGCCAAACTCACCTAAATTACTTCGGCTATCAAAAATCACCAACAACTACATTTTACAGCAACAAACTAAGCCCAATCACTTTAAAATTACAAAAAAATGCTAAAAATCATTACAAACTATACCAGAATCACCTAAATTACTTCGGCTACCGTAAATCACCCCCAACTATCCCTTACCACAACAAACAAAACCATATCATCTTAAAATTACAAAAAAGGTGTACAAATCATAACAAACTATGCCAGACTCACCTAAATTACTTCGACTACTCTAAATCATCACCAACTAACCCTTACCACAACGAACTAAACCCAATCACTTTTAAATTACAAAAAAATGCTACTAAAAATAGCAAACTATGCGAAACTCACCTAAATTACTTCGGCTATCAAAAATCACTTCCAACTACACTTTACAGCAACAAACTAAGCCCAATCACTTTAAAATTACAAAAAAATGCTAAAAATCATAACAAACTATACCAGAATCACCTAAATTACTTCGGCTACCGTAAATCACCCCCAACTATCCCTTACCACAACAAACCAAACCATATCATCTTAAAATTACAAAAAAAGGTGTACAAATCATAACAAATTATGCCAGACTCACCTAAATTACTTCGGCTACTCTAAATCATCACCAACTAACCCTTACCACAACAAACTAAACCCAATCACTTTTAAATTACAAAAAAATGCTACTAACCATAGCAAACTATGCCAAACTCACCTAAATTACTTCGGCTATCAAAAATCACTCCCAACTACACTTTACAGCAACAAACTAAGCCTAATTACTTTAAAATTACAAAAAAATGCTAAAAATCATAACAAACTATACCAGAACCACCTAAATTACTTCGGCTACCGTAAATCACCCCCAACTATACCTTACCACAACAAACCAAACCATATCATCTTAAAATTACAAAAAAAGGTGTACAAATCATAACAAATTATGCCAGACTCACCTAAATTACTTCGGCTACTCTAAATCATCACCAAATAACCCTTACCACAACAAACTAAACCCAATCACTTTTAAATTACAAAAAAATGCTACTAACCATAGCAAACTATGCCAAACTCACCTAAATTACTTCGGCTATCAAAAATCACCCCCAACTACACTTTACAGCAACAAACTAAGCCCAATCATTTTAAAATTACAAAAAAATGCTAAAAATCATAACAAACTATACCAGAATCACCTAAATTACTTCGGCTACCGTAAATCACCCGCAACTATCCCTTACCACAACCAACCAAACCATATCATCTTAAAATTACAAAAAAAGGTGCACAAATCATAACAAACTATGCCAGACTCACCTAAATTACTTCGGCTACTCTAAATCATCACCAACTAACCCTTACAAGAACAAACTATACCCAATCACTTTTAAATTACAAAAAAATGCTACTAATCATAGCAAACTATGCCAAACTCACCTAAATTACTTCGGCTATCAAAAATCACCCCCAACTACACTTTACAGCAACAAACTAAGCCCAATCATTTTAAAATTACAAAAAAATGCTAAAAATCATAACAAACTATACCAGAATCACCTAAATTACTTCGGCTACCGTAAATCACCCCCAACTATACCTTACCACAACAAACCAAACCATATCATCTTCAAATTACAAAAAAAGGTGTACAAATCATAACAAACTATGCCAGACTCACCTAAATTACTTCGGCTACTCTAAATCATCACCAACTAACCCTTACCACAACAAACTAAACCCAATAACTTTTAAATTACAAAAAAATGCTACTAACCATTAAACCCAATTACTTTTAAATTACAAAAAAATGCTACTAACCATAGCAAATTATGCCAAACTCACCTCAATTACTTCGGCTATCAAAAATCATCCCCAACTACACTTTACCGCAACAAACTAAGCCCAATCACATTAAAATTACAAAAAAATGCTAAAAATCATAACAAACTATGCCAGACTCACCTAAATTACTTCGGCTACTCTAAATCATCACCAACTAACCCTTACCACAACAAACTAAACCCAATCACTTTTAAATTACAAAAAAATGCTACTAACTATAGCAAACTATGCTAAACTCACCTAAATTTCTTCGGCTATCAAAACTCACCCCAACTACACTTTACAGCAACAAACTAAGCCCAATCACTTTAAAATTACAAAAAAATGCTAAAAATCATAACAAACTATACCAGAATCACCTAAATTACTTCGGCAACCGTAAATCACCCCCAACTATCCCTTACCACAACAAACCAAACCATATCATCTTAAAATTAAAAAAAAGGTGTACAAATCATAACAAACTATGCCAGACTCACCTAAATTACTTCGGCTACTCTAAATCATCACCAACTAATCCTTACCACAACAAACTAAACCCAATCACCTTTAAATTACAAAAAAAATGCTACTAACCATAGCAAACTATGCCAAACTCACCTAAATTACTTCGGCTATCAAAAATCACCCCCAACTACACTTTACAGCAACAAACTAAGCCCAATCACTTTAAAATTACAAAAAAATGCTAAAAATCATAACAAACTATACCAGAATAACCTAAATTACTTCGGCTACCGTAAATCACCCCCAACTATCCCTTACCACAACAAACCAAACCATATCATCTTAAAATAACAAAAAAAGGTGTACAAATCATAACAAACTATGCCAGACTCACCTAAATTACTTCGGCTACTCTAAATCATCACCAACTAACCCTTACCACAACAAACTAAACCCAATCACTTTTAAATTACAAAAAAATGCAACTAACCATAGCAAACTATGCCAAACTCACCTAAACTACTTCGGCTATCAAAAATCACCCCCAACTACACTTGACAGCAACAAACTAAGCCCAATCACTTTAAAATTACAAAAAAATGCTAAAAATCGCAACAAACTATACCAGAATCACCTAAATTACATCGGCTACCGTAAATCACCCCCAACTATCCCTTACCACAACAAACCAAACCATATCATCTTAAAATTACAAAAAAAGGTGTACAAATCATAACAAACTATGCCAGACTCACCTAAATTACTTCGGCTACTCTAAATCATCACCAACTAACCCTTACCACAACAAACTAAACCCAATCACTTTTAAATTACAAAAAAATGCAACTAACCATAGCAAACTATGCCAAACTCACCTAAACTACTTCGGCTATCAAAAATCACCCCCAACTACACTTGACAGCAACAAACTAAGCCCAATCACTTTAAAATTACAAAAAAATGCTAAAAATCGCAACAAACTATACCAGAATCACCTAAATTACTTCGGCTACCGTAAATCACCCCCAACTATCCCTTACCACAACAAACCAAACCATATCATCTTAAAATTACAAAAAAAGGTGTACAAATCATAACAAACTATGCCAGACTCACCTAAATTACTTCGGCTACTCGAAACCATCACCAACTAACCCTTACCACAACAAACTAAACCCAATCACTTTTAAATCACAAAAAAATGCTACTAACCATAGCAAACTATGCCAAACTCACCTAAATTACTTCGGCTATCAAAAATCACCCCCAACTACACTTTACAGCAACAAACTAAGCCCAATCACTTTAAAATTACAAAAAAATGCTAAAAATCATAACAAACTATACCAAAATCATCTAAATTACTTCGGCTACCGTAAATCACCCCCAACTATCCCTTACCACAACAAACCAAACCATATCATCTTAAAATTACAAAAAAAAGTGTACAAATCATAACAAACTATGCCAGACTCACCTAAATTACTTCGGCTACTCTAAATCGTCACCAACTTACCCTTACCACAACAAACTAAACCCAATCACTTTTAAATTACAAAAAAAATGCAACAAACCATAGCAAACTATGCCAAACTCACCTAAATTACTTCGGCTATCAAAAATCACCCCCAACTACACTTTACAGCAACAAACTAAGCCCAATCACTTTAAAATTACAAAAAAATGCTAAAAAACATAACAAACTATACCAGAATCACCTAAATTACTTCGGCTACCGTAAATCACCCCCAACTATCCCTTACCACAACAAACCAAACCATATTATCTTAAAATTACTAAAAAAGGTGTACAAATCAAAACAAACTATGCCAGACTCCCGTTAATTACTTCGGCTACTCTAAATCATCACCAACTAACCCTTACCAAAACAAACTAAACCCAATCACTTTAAAATTACAAAAAAATGCTAAAAATCATAACAAACTATACCAGAATTATCTAAATTACTTCGGCTACCGTAAATCACCCCCAACTATCCCTTACCACAACAAACCAAACCATATCATCTTAAAATTACAAAAAAAAGTGTACAAATCATAACAAACTATGCCACACTCACCTAAATTACTTCGGCTACTCTAAATCATCACCAACTAACCCTTACCACAACAAACTAAACCCAATCACTTTTATATTACAAAAAAATGCTACTAACCATAGCAAACTATGCCAAACTCACCTAAATTACTTCGGCTACTTTAAATCATCACCAACTAACCCTTACGACAACAAACTAAACCCAATCACTTTTAAATTACAAAAAAATGCTACTAACCATAGCAAACTATGCCAAACTCACCTAAATTACTTCGGCTACTTTAAATCATCACCAACTAACCCTTACCACAACAAACTAAATCCAATGACGTTTATATTACAAAAAAATGCTACTAACCATAGCAAACTATGCCAAACTCACCTAAATTAATTCGGCTATGAAAAATCACCTCCAACTACACTTTACAGCAACAAACTAAGCCCAATCACTTTAAAATTACAAAAAAATGCTAAAAATTATAACAAACTATACTAGAATCACCTAAATTACTTCGGCTACCGTAAATCACCCCCAACTATCCCTTACCACAACAAACCAAATCATATCATCTTAAAATTGCAAAAAAAGGTGTACAAATCTTAACAAACTATGCCAGACTCACCTAAATTACTTCGGCTACTCTAAATCATCACCAACTAACTCTTACCACAACAAACTAAACCGAATCACATTTAAATTACAATAAAATGCCACTAACCATAGCAAACTATGCCAAACTCACCTAAATCACATCGGCTATCAAAAATCACCCCCAACTACTCTTTACAGCAACAAACTAAGCCCAATCACTTTAAAATTACAAAAAATGCTAAAAATCATAACAAACTATACCAGAATCACCTAAATTACATCGGCTACCGTAAATCACCCCCAACTATCCCTTACCACAACAAACCAAACCATATCATCTTAAAATTACAAAAAAAGGTGTACAAATTATAACAAACTATGCCAGACTCACCTAAATTACATCGGCTACTCTAAATCATCACCAACTAAACCTTACCACAACAAACTAAACCCAATCAATTTTAAATTACAAAAAAATGCTACTAACCATAGCAAACTATGCCAAACTCACCTAAATTACTTCGGCTATCAACAATCACCCCCAACTACATTTTACAGCAACAAACTAAGCCTAATCACTTTAAAATTACAAAAAAATGCTAAAAATCATAACAAACTATACCAGAATCACCTAAATTACTTCGGCTACCGTAAATCACCCCCAACTATCCCTTACCACAACAAACCAAACCATATCATCCTAAAATTACAAAAAAAGGTGTACAAATCATAACAAACTATGCCAGACTCACCTAAATTACTTCGGCTACTCTAAATCATCACCAACTTACCCTTACCACAACAAACTAAACCCAATCACTTTTAAATTACGAAAAAATGCAACTAACCATAGCAAACTATGCCAAACTCACCTAAATTACTTCGGCTATCAAAAATCACCCCCAACTACACTTTACAGCAACAAACTAAGCCCAATCACTTTAAAATTACAAAAAAATGCTAAAAATCATAACAAACTATACCAGAATCACCTAAATTACTTCGGCTACCGTAAATCACTCCCAACTATCCCTTACCACAACAAACCAAACCATATCATCTTAAAATTACAAAAAAAGGTGTACAAATCATAACAAACTATGCCAGACTCACCTAAATTACTTCGGCTACTCTAAATCATCACCAACTAACCCTTACCACAACAAACTAAACCCAATCACTTTTAAATTACAAAAAAATGCTACTAACCATAGCAAACTATGCCAAACTCACCTAAATTACTTCGGCTATCAAAAATCACCCCCAACTACACTTTACAGCAACAAACTAAGCCCAATCACTTTAAAATTACAAAAAAATGCTAAAAATCATAACAAACTATACCAGAGTTATCTAAATTATTTCGGCTACCCTAAATCACCCCCAACTATCCCTTACCACAACAAACCAAACCATATCATCTTAAAATTACAAAAAAAAGTGTACAAATCATAACAAACTATGCCAGACCTACCTAAATTACTTCGGCTACTCTAAATGGTCACCAACTTACCCTTACCACAACAAACTAAACCCAATCACTTTTAAATTACAAAAAAAATGCAACAAACCATAGCAAACTATGCCAAACTCACCTAAATTACTTCGGCTATCAAAAATCACCCCCAACTACACTTTACAGCAACAAACTAAGCCCAATCACTTTAAAATTACAAAAAAATGCTAAAAATCATAACAAACTATACCAGAATCACCTAAATTACTTCGGCTACCGTAAATCACCCCCAACTATCCCTTACCACAACAAACCAAACCATATTATCTTAAAATTACTAAAAAAGGTGTACAAATCATAACAAACTATGCCAGACTCCCGTTAATTACTTCGGCTACTCTAAATCATCACCAACTAACCCTTACCACAACAAACTAAACCCAATCACTTTTATATTACAAAAAAATGCTACTAACCATAGCAAACTATGCCAAACTCACCTAAATTACTTCGGCTACTTTAAATCATCACCAACTAACCCTTACCACAACAAACTAAACCCAATCACTTTTATATTACAAAAAAATGCTACTAACCATAGCAAACTATGCCAAACTCACCTAAATTACTTCGGCTATTAAAAATCACCTCCAACTACACTTTGCAGCAACAAACTAAGCCCAATCACTTTAAAATTACAAAAAAATGCTAAAAATTATAACAAACTATACCAGAATCACCTAAATTACTTCGGCTACCGTAAATCACCCCCAACTATCCCTTACCACAACAAACCAAATCATATCATCTTAAAATTACAAAAAAAGGTGTACAAAACTTAACAAACTATGCCAGACTCACCTAAATTACTTCGGCTACTCTAAATCATCACCAACTAACTCTTACCACAACAAACTAAACCCAATCACATTTAAATTACAATAAAATGCTACTAACCATAGCAAACTATGCCAAACTCACCTAAATCACTTCGGCTATCAAAAATCACCCCCAACTACTCTTTAGAGCAACAAACTAAGCCCAATCACTTTAAAATTACAAAAAATGCTAAAAATCATAACAAACTATACCAGAATCACCTAAATTACATCGGCTACCGTAAATCACCCCCAACTATCCCTTACCACAACAAACCAAACCATATCATCTTAAAATTACAAAAAAAGGTGTACAAATTATAACAAACTATGCCAGACTCACCTAAATTACATCGGCTACTCTAAATCATCACCAACTAAACCTTACCACAACAAACTAAACCCAATCAATTTTAAATTACAAAAAAATGCTACTAACCATAGCAAACTATGCCAAACTGACCTAAATTACTTCGGCTATCAACAATCACCCCCAACTACATTTTACAGCAACAAACTAAGCCTAATCACTTTAAAATTACAAAAAAATGCTAAAAATCATAACAAACTATACCAGAATCACCTAAGTTACTTCGGCTACCGTAAATCACCCCCAACTATCCCTTAACACAACAAACCAAACCATATTATCTTAAAATTACAAAAAAAGGTGTACAAATCATAACAAACTATGCCAGACTTACCTAAATTACTTCGGCTACTCTAAATCATCACCAACTAACCCTTACCACAACAAACCAAACCCAATCACTTTTAAATTACAAAAAAATGCTACTAACCATAGCAAACTATGCCAAACACACGTAAATTACTTCGGCTATTAAAAATCACCCCCAACTACACTTTACAGCAACAAAATAAGCCCAATCACTTTAGAATTACAAAAAAATGCTAAAAATCATAACAAACTATACCAGAATCACCTAAATTACTTCGGCTACCGTAAATAACCCCCAACTATTCCTTACCACAACAAACCAAACCATATCATCTTAAAATTACAAAAAAAGGTGTACAAATCATAACAAAATATGCCAGACTCACTTAAATTACTTCGGCTACTCTAAATCATCACCAACTAACCCTTACCACAACAAACTAAACCCAATCACTTTTAAATTACAAAAAAATGCTACTAACCATAGCAAACTATGCCAAACTCACCTCAATTACTTGGGCTATCAAAAATCACCCCCAACTACTCTTTACAGCAACAAACTAAGCCCAATCACTTTAAAATTACAAAAAATGCTAAAAATCATAACAAACTATACCAGAATCACCTAAATTACTTCGGCTACCGTAAATCACCCCCAACTATCCCTTACCACAACAAACCAAACCACATCATCTTAAAATTACAAAAAACGGTGTACAAATCATAACAAACTATGCCAGACTCACCTAAATTACTTCGGCTACTCTAAATCATCACCAACTAACTCTTACCACAACAAACTAAACCCAATCACTTTTAAATTACAATAAAATGCTACTAACCATAGCAAACTATGCCAAACTCACCTAAATTACTTCGGCTATCAAAAATCACCCCCCACTACACTTTACAGCAACAAACTAAGCCCAATCACTTTAAAATTACAAAAAAATGTTAAAAATCATAACAAACTATACCAGAATAACCTAAATCACTTCGGCTATCAAAAATCACCCCCAACTACTCTTTACAGCAACAAACTAAGCCCAATCACTTTAAAATTACAAAAAATGCTAAAAATCATAACAAACTATACCAGAATCACCTAAATTACATCGGCTACCGTAAATCACCCCCAACTATCCCTTACCACAACAAACCAAACCATATCATCTTAAAATTACAAAAAAAGGTGTACAAATTATAACAAACTATGCCAGACTCACCTAAATTACATCGGCTACTCTAAATCATCACCAACTAAACCTTACCACAACAAACTAAACCCAATCAATTTTAAATTACAAAAAAATGCTACTAACCATAGCAAACTATGCCAAACTCACCTAAATTACTTCGGCTATCAACAATCACCCCCAACTACATTTTACAGCAACAAACTAAGCCTAATCACTTTAAAATTACAAAAAAATGCTAAAAATCATAACAAACTATACCAGAATCACCTAAATTACTTCGGCTACCGCAAATCACCCCCAACTATCCCTTACCACAACAAACCAAACCATATCATCCTAAAATTACAAAAAAAGGTGTACAAATCATAACAAACTATGCCAGACTCACCTAAATTACTTCGGCTACTCTAAATCATCACCAACTTACCCTTACCACAACAAACTAAACCCAATCACTTTTAAATTACGAAAAAATGCAACTAACCATAGCAAACTATGCCAAACTCACCTAAATTACTTCGGCTATCAAAAATCACCCCCAACTACACTTTACAGCAACAAACTAAGCCCAATCACTTTAAAATTACAAAAAAATGCTAAAAATCATAACAAACTATACCAGAATCACCTAAATTACTTCGGCTACCGTAAATCACTCCCAACTATCCCTTACCACAACAAACCAAACCATATCATCTTAAAATTACAAAAAAAGGTGTACAAATCATAACAAACTATGCCAGACTCACCTAAATTACTTCGGCTACTCTAAATCATCACCAACTAACCCTTACCACAACAAACTAAACCCAATCACTTTTAAATTACAAAAAAATGCTACTAACCATAGCAAACTATGCCAAACTCACCTAAATTACTTCGGCTATCAAAAATCACCCCCAACTACACTTTACAGCAACAAACTAAGCCCAATCACTTTAAAATTACAAAAAAATGCTAAAAATCATAACAAACTATACCAGAGTTATCTAAATTATTTCGGCTACCCTAAATCACCCCCAACTATCCCTTACCACAACAAACCAAACCATATCATCTTAAAATTACAAAAAAAAGTGTACAAATCATAACAAACTATGCCAGACCTACCTAAATTACTTCGGCTACTCTAAATGGTCACCAACTTACCCTTACCACAACAAACTAAACCCAATCACTTTTAAATTACAAAAAAAATGCAACAAACCATAGCAAACTATGCCAAACTCACCTAAATTACTTCGGCTATCAAAAATCACCCCCAACTACACTTTACAGCAACAAACTAAGCCCAATCACTTTAAAATTACAAAAAAATGCTAAAAATCATAACAAACTATACCAGAATCACCTAAATTACTTCGGCTACCTAAATCACCCCCAACTATCCCTTACCACAACAAACCAAACCATATTATCTTAAAATTACTAAAAAAGGTGTACAAATCATAACAAACTATGCCAGACTCCCGTTAATTACTTCGGCTACTCTAAATCATCACCAACTAACCCTTACCACAACAAACTAAACCCAATCACTTTTATATTACAAAAAAATGCTACTAACCATAGCAAACTATGCCAAACTCACCTAAATTACTTCGGCTACTTTAAATCATCACCAACTAACCCTTACCACAACAAACTAAACCCAATCACTTTTATATTACAAAAAAATGCTACTAACCATAGCAAACTATGCCAAACTCACCTAAATTACTTCGGCTATTAAAAATCACCTCCAACTACACTTTGCAGCAACAAACTAAGCCCAACCACTTTAAAATTACAAAAAAATGCTAAAAATTATAACAAACTATACCAGAATCACCTAAATTACTTCGGCTACCGTAAATCACCCCCAACTATCCCTTACCACAACAAACCAAATCATATCATCTTAAAATTACAAAAAAAGGTGTACAAATCTTAACAAACTATGCCAGACTCACCTAAATTACTTCGGCTACTCTAAATCATCACCAACTAACTCTTACCACAACAAACTAAACCCAATCACATTTAAATTACAATAAAATGCTACTAACCATAGCAAACTATGCCAAACTCACCTAAATCACTTCGGCTATCAAAAATCACCCCCAACTACTCTTTAGAGCAACAAACTAATCCCAATCACTTTAAAATTACAAAAAATGCTAAAAATCATAACAAACTATACCAGAATCACCTAAATTACATCGGCTACCGTAAATCACCCCCAACTATCCCTTACCACAACAAACCAAACCATATCATCTTAAAATTACAAAAAAAGGTGTACAAATTGTAACAAACTATGCCAGACTCACCTAAATTACATCGGCTACTCTAAATCATCACCAACTAAACCTTACCACAACAAACTAAACCCAATCAATTTTAAATTACAAAAAAATGCTACTAACCATAGCAAACTATGCCAAACTCACCTAAATTACTTCGGCTATCAACAATCACCCCCAACTACATTTTACAGCAACAAACTAAGCCTAATCACTTTAAAATTACAAAAAAATGCTAAAAATCATAACAAACTATACCAGAATCACCTAAGTTACTTCGGCTACCGTAAATCACCCCCAACTATCCCTTAACACAACAAACCAAACCATATTATCTTAAAATTACAAAAAAAGGTGTACAAATCATAACAAACTATGCCAGACTTACCTAAATTACTTCGGCTACTCTAAATCATCACCAACTAACCCTTACCACAACAAACCAAACCCAATCACTTTTAAATTACATAAAAATGCTACTAACCATAGCAAACTATGCCAAACACACGTAAATTACTTCGGCTATTAAAAATCACCCCCAACTACACTTTACAGCAACAAAATAAGCCCAATCACTTTAGAATTACAAAAAAATGCTAAAAATCATAACAAACTATACCAGAATCACCTAAATTACTTCGGCTACCGTAAATAACCCCCAACTATTCCTTACCACAACAAACCAAACCATATCATCTTAAAATTACAAAAAAAGGTGTACAAATCATAACAAAATATGCCAGACTCACCTAAATTACTTCGGCTACTCTAAATCATCACCAACTAACCCTTACCACAACAAACTAAACCCAATCACTTTTAAATTACAAAAAAATGCTACTAACCATAGCAAACTATGCCAAACTCACCTCAATTACTTGGGCTATCAAAAATCACCCCCAACTACTCTTTACAGCAACAAACTAAGCCCAATCACTTTAAAATTACAAAAAATGCTAAAAATCATAACAAACTATACCAGAATCACCTAAATTACTTCGGCTACCGTAAATCACCCCCAACTATCCCTTACCACAACAAACCAAACCACATCATCTTAAAATTACAAAAAACGGTGTACAAATCATAACAAACTATGCCAGACTCACCTAAATTACTTCGGCTACTCTAAATCATCACCAACTAACTCTTACCACAACAAACTAAACCCAATCACATTTAAATTACAATAAAATGCTACTAACCATAGCAAACTATGCCAAACTCACCTAAATTACTTCGGCTATCAAAAATCACCCCCCACTACACTTTACAGCAACAAACTAAGCCCAATCACTTTAAAATTACAAAAAAATGTTAAAAATCATAACAAACTATACCAGAATAACCTAAATTACTTCGGGTACCGTAAATCACCCCCAACTATCCCTTACCACAACAAACCAAACCATATCATCTTAAAATTACAAAAAAAGGTGTACAAATCATAACAAACTATGCCAGACTCACCTAAATTACTTCGGCTACTCTAAATCATCACCAACTAACCCTTACCACAACAAACTAAACCCAATCACTTTTAAATTACAAAAAAATGCTACTAATTATAGCAAAATATGCCAAACTCACCTAAATTACTTCGGCTATTAAAAATCACCCCCAATTACACTTTACAGCAACAAACTAAGCCCAATCACTTTAAAATTACAAAAAATTGCTAAAAATTATAACAAACTATACCAGAATCACCTAAATTACTTCGGCTACCGTAAATCACCCCCAACTATCCCTTACCACAACAAACCAAACCATATCATCTTAAAATTACAAAAAAAGGTGTACAAATCATAACAAACTATGCCAGACTCACCTAAATTACTTCGGCTACTCTAAATCATCACCAACTAACCCTTACCACAACAAACTAAACCCAATCACTTTTAAATTACAAAAAAATGCAACTAACCATAGCAAACTATGCCAAACTCACCTAAATTACTTCGGCTATCAAAAATTACCGACAACTACACTTGACAGCAACAAACTAAGCCCAATCACTTTAAAATTAAAAAAAATTGCTAAAAATCATAACAAACTATACCAGAATCACCTAAATTACTTCGGCTACCGTAAATCACCCACAACTATCCCTTACCACAACAAACCAAACCATATCATCTTAAAATTACAAAAAAAGGTGTACAAATCATAACAAACTATGCCAGACTCACCTAAATTACTTCGGCTACTCTAAATCATCACCAACTAACCCTTACCACAACAAACTAAACCCAATCACTTTTAAATTACAAAAAAATGCTACTAACCATAGCAAACTATGCCAAACTCACCTAAATTACTTCGGCTATCAAAAATCACCCCCAACTACACTTTACAGCAACAAACTAAGCCCAATCACTTTAAAATTACAAAAAAATGCTAAAAATCATAACAAACTATACCAGAGTTATCTAAATTATTTCGGCTACCCTAAATCACCCCCAACTATCCCTTACCACAACAAACCAAACCATATCATCTTAAAATTACAAAAAAAAGTGTACAAATCATAACAAACTATGCCAGACCTACCTAAATTACTTCGGCTACTCTAAATGGTCACCAACTTACCCTTACCACAACAAACTAAACCCAATCACTTTTAAATTACAAAAAAAATGCAACAAACCATAGCAAACTATGCCAAACTCACCTAAATTACTTCGGCTATCAAAAATCACCCCCAACTACACTTTACAGCAACAAACTAAGCCCAATCACTTTAAAATTACAAAAAAATGCTAAAAATCATAACAAACTATACCAGAATCACCTAAATTACTTCGGCTACCGTAAATCACCCCCAACTATCCCTTACCACAACAAACCAAACCATATTATCTTAAAATTACTAAAAAAGGTGTACAAATCATAACAAACTATGCCAGACTCCCGTTAATTACTTCGGCTACTCTAAATCATCACCAACTAACCCTTACCACAACAAACTAAACCCAATCACTTTTATATTACAAAAAAATGCTACTAACCATAGCAAACTATGCCAGACTCACCTAATTTACTTCGGCTACTCTAAATCATCACCAACTAACCCTTACCACAACAAACTAAACCCAATCACTTTTATATTACAAAAAAATGCTACTAACCATAGCAAACTATGCCGAACTCACCTAAATTACTTCGGCTACTTTAAATCATCACCAACTAACCCTTACCACAACAAACTAAACCCAATCATTTTTAAATTACAAAAAAATGCTACTAACCATAGCAAACTATGCCAAACTCACCTCAATTACTTGGGCTATCAAAAATCACCCCCAACTACTCTTTACAGCAACAAACTAAGCCCAATCACTTTAAAATTACAAAAAATGCTAAAAATCATAACAAACTATACCAGAATCACCTAAATTACTTCGGCTACCGTAAATCACCCCCAACTATCCCTTACCACAACAAACCAAACCATATCATCTTAAAATTACAAAAAACGGTGTACAAATCATAACAAACTATGCCAGACTCACCTAAATTACTTCGGCTACTCTAAATCATCACCAACTAACTCTTACCACAACAAACTAAACCCAATCACTTTTAAATTACAATAAAATGCTACTAACCATAGCAAACTATGCCAAACTCACCTAAATTACTTCGGCTATCAAAAATCACCCCCCACTACACTTTACAGCAACAAACTAAGCCCAATCACTTTATAATTACAAAAAAATGTTAAAAATCATAACAAACTATACCAGAATAACCTAAATTACTTCGGGTACCGTAAATCACCCCCAACTATCCCTTACCACAACAAACCAAACTATATCATCTTAAAATTACAAAAAAAGGTGTACAAATCATAACAAACTATGCCAGACTCACCTAAATTACTTCGGCTACTCTAAATCATCACCAACTAACCCTTACCACAACAAACTAAACCCAATCACTTTTAAATTACAAAAAAATGCTACTAATTATAGCAAAATATGCCAAACTCACCTAAATTACTTCGGCTATTAAAAATCACCCCCAATTACACTTTACAGCAACAAACTAAGCCCAATCACTTTAAAATTACAAAAAATTGCTAAAAATTATAACAAACTATACCAGAATCACCTAAATTACTTCGGCTACCGTAAATCACCCCCAACTATCCCTTACCACAACAAACCAAACCATATCATCTTAAAATTACAAAAAAAGGTGTACAAATCATAACAAACTATGCCAGACTCACCTAAATTACTTCGGCTACTCTAAATCATCACCAACTAACCCTTACCACAACAAACTAAACCCAATCACTTTTAAATTACAAAAAAATGCAACTAACCATAGCAAACTATGCCAAACTCACCTAAATTACTTCGGCTATCAAAAATTACCCCCAACTACACTTGACAGCAACAAACTAAGCCCAATCACTTTAAAATTAAAAAAAATTGCTAAAAATCATAACAAACTATACCAGAATCACCTAAATTACTTCGGCTACCGTAAATCACCCACAACTATCCCTTACCACAACAAACCAAACCATATCATCTTAAAATTACAAAAAAAGGTGTACAAATCATAACAAACTATGCCAGACTCACCTAAATTACTTCGGCTACTCTAAATCATCACCAACTAACCCTTACCACAACAAACTAAACCCAATCACTTTTAAATTACAAAAAAATGCTACTAACCATAGCAAGCTATGCCAAACTCACCTAAATTACTTCGGCTATCAAAAATCACCCCCAACTACACTTTACAGCAACAAACTAAGCCCAATCACTTTAAAATTACAAAAAAATGCTAAAAATCATAACAAACTATACCAGAGTTATCTAAATTATTTCGGCTACCCTAAATCACCCCCAACTATCCCTTACCACAACAAACCAAACCATATCATCTTAAAATTACAAAAAAAAGTGTACAAATCATAACAAACTATGCCAGACCTACCTAAATTACTTCGGCTACTCTAAATGGTCACCAACTTACCCTTACCACAACAAACTAAACCCAATCACTTTTAAATTACAAAAAAAATGCAACAAACCATAGCAAACTATGCCAAACTCACCTAAATTACTTCGGCTATCAAAAATCACCCCCAACTACACTTTACAGCAACAAACTAAGCCCAATCACTTTAAAATTACAAAAAAAAGCTAAAAATCATAACAAACTATACCAGAATCACCTAAATTACTTCGGCTACCGTAAATCACCCCCAACTATCCCTTACCACAACAAACCAAACCATATTATCTTAAAATTACTAAAAAAGGTGTACAAATCATAACAAACTATGCCAGACTCCCGTTAATTACTTTGGCTACTCTAAATCATCACCAACTAACCCTTACCACAACAAACTAAACCCAATCACTTTTATATTACAAAAAAATGCTACTAACCATAGCAAACTATGCCAAACTCACCTAAATTACTTCGGCTACTTTAAATCATCACCAATTAACCCTTACCACAACAAACTAAACCCAATCACTTTTATATTACAAAAAAATGCTACTAACCATAGCAAACTATGCCAAACTCACCTAAATTACTTCGGCTATTAAAAATCACCTCCAACTACACTTTGCAGCAACAAACTAAGCCCAATCACTTTAAAATTACAAAAAAATGCTAAAAATTATAACAAACTATACCCGAATCACCTAAATTACTTCGGCTACCGTAAATCACCCCCAACTATCCCTTACCACAACAAACCAAATCATATCATCTTAAAATTACAAAAAAAGGTGTACAAATCTTAACAAACTATGCCAGACTCACCTAAATTACTTCGGCTACTCCAAATCATCACCAACTAACTCTTACCACAACAAACTAAACCCAATCACATTTAAATTACAATAAAATGCTACTAACCATAGCAAACTATGCCAAACTCACCTAAATCACTTCGGCTATCAAAAATCACCCCCAACTACTCTTTAGAGCAACAAACTAAGCCCAATCACTTTAAAATTACAAAAAATGCTAAAAATCATAACAAACTATACCAGAATCACCTAAATTACATCGGCTACCGTAAATCACCCCCAACTAGCCCTTACCACAACAAACCAAACCATATCATCTTAAAATTACAAAAAAAGGTGTACAAATTATAACAAACTATGCCAGACTCACCTAAATTACATCGGCTACTCTAAATCATCACCAACTAAACCTTACCACAACAAACTAAACCCAATCAATTTTAAATTACAAAAAAATGCTACTAACCATAGCAAACTATGCCAAACTCACCTAAATTACTTCGGCTATCAACAATCACCCCCAACTACATTTTACAGCAACAAACTAAGCCTAATCACTTTAAAATTACAAAAAAATGCTAAAAATCATAACAAACTATACCAGAATCACCTAAGTTACTTCGGCTACCGTAAATCACCCCCAACTATCCCTTAACACAACAAACCAAACCATATTATCTTAAAATTACAAAAAAAGGTGTACAAATCATAACAAACTATGCCAGACTTACCTAAATTACTTCGGCTACTCTAAATCATCACCAACTAACCCTTACCACAACAAACCAAACCCAATCACTTTTAAATTACAAAAAAATGCTACTAACCATAGCAAACTATGCCAAACACACGTAAATTACTTCGGCTATTAAAAATCACCCCCAACTACACTTTACAGCAACAAAATAAGCCCAATCACTTTAGAATTACAAAAAAATGCTAAAAATCATAACAAACTATACCAGAATCACCTAAATTACTTCGGCTACCGTAAATAACCCCCAACTATTCCTTACCACAACAAACCAAACCATATCATCTTAAAATTACAAAAAAAGTTGTACAAATCATAACAAAATATGCCAGACTCACCTAAATTACTTCGGCTACTCTAAATCATTACCAACTAACCCTTACCACAACAAACTAAACCCAATCACTTTTAAATTACAAAAAAATGCTACTAACCATAGCAAACTATGCCAAATTCACCTCAATTACTTGGGCTATCAAAAATCACCCCCAACTACTCTTTACAGCAACAAACTAAGCCCAATCACTTTAAAATTACAAAAAATGCTAAAAATCATAACAAACTATACCAGAATCACCTAAATTACTTCGGCTACCGTAAATCACCCCCAACTATCCCTTACCACAACAAACCAAACCATATCATCTTAAAATTACAAAAAACGGTGTACAAATCATAACAAACTATGCCAGACTCACCTAAATTACTTCGGCTACTCTAAATCATCACCAACTAACTCTTACCACAACAAACTAAACCCAATCACTTTTAAATTACAATAAAATGCTACTAACTATAGCAAACTATGCCAAACTCACCTAAATTACTTCGGCTATCAAAAATCACCCCCCACTACACTTTACAGCAACAAACTAAGCCCAATCACTTTAAAATTACAAAAAAATGTTAAAAATCATAACAAACTATACCAGAATAACCTACATTACTTCGGGTACCGTAAATCACCCCCAACTATCCCTTACCACAACAAACCAAACCATATCATCTTAAAATTACAAAAAAAGGTGTACAAATCATAACAAACTATGCCAGACTCACCTAAATTACTTCGGCTACTCTAAATCATCACCAACTAACCCTTACCACAACAAACTAAACCCAATCACTTTTAAATTACAAAAAAATGCTACTAATTATAGCAAACTATGCCAAACTCACCTAAATTACTTCGGCTATTAAAAATCACCCCCAATTACACTTTACAGCAACAAACTAAGCCCAATCACTTTAAAATTACAAAAAATTGCTAAAAATTATAACAAACTATACCAGAATCACCTAAATTACTTCGGCTACCGTAAATCACCCCCAACTATCCCTTACCACAACAAACCAAACCATATCATCTTAAAATTACAAAAAAAGGTGTACAAATCATAACAAACTATGCCAGACTCACCTAAATTACTTCGGCTACTCTAAACTATCACCAACTAACCCTTACCACAACAAACTAAACCCAATCACTTTTAAATTACAAAAAAATGCTACTAACCATAGCAAACTATGCCAAACTCACCTAAATTATTTCGGCTATCAAAAATCACCCCCAACTACACTTTACAGCAACAAACTAAGCCCAATCACTTTAAAATTACAAAAAAGTGCTAAAAATCATAACAAACTATACCAGAATTATCTAAATTACTTCGGCTACCGTAAATCACCCCCAACTATCCCTTTCCACAACAAACCAAACCATATCATCTTAAAATTACAAAAAAAGGTGTACAAATCATAACAAACTATGCCAGACTCACCTAAATTACTTCGGCTACTCTAAATCATCACCAACTAACCCTTACCACAACAAACTAAACCCAATCACTTTTATATTACAAAAAAATGCTACTAACCATAGCAAACTATGCCAAACTCACCTAAATTACTTCGGCTACTCTAAATCATCACTAACTAACCCTTACCACAACAAACTAATCCCAATCACTTTTAAATTACAAAAAAATGCTACTAACCATAGCAAACTATGCCAAACTCACCTAAATTACTTCGGCTATCAAAAATCACCCCCAACTACACTTTACAGCAACAAACTAAGCCCAATCATTTTAAAATTACAAAAAAATGCTAAAAATCATAACAAACTATACCAGAATTATCTAAGTTACTTCGGCTACCGTAAATCACCCCCAACTATCCCTTACCACAACAAACCAAACCATATCATCTTAAAATTACAAAAAAAGGTGTACAAATCATAACAAACTATGCCAGACTCACCTAAATTACTTCGGCTACTCTAAATCATCACCAACTAACTCTTACCACAACAAACTAAACCCAATCACTTTTAAATTACAAAAAAATGCTACTAACCATAGCAAACTATGCCAAACTCACCTAAATTACTTCGGCTATCAAAAATCACCTCCAACTACACTTTACAGCAACAAACTAAGCCCAATTACTTTAAAATTACAAAAAAATTCTGAAAATCATAACAAACTATACCAGAATCACCTAAATTACTTCGGATACCGTAAATCACCCCCAACTATCCCTTACCACAACAAACCAAACCATATCATCTTAAAATTACAAAAAAAGGTGTACAAATCGTAACAAACTATGCCAGACTCACCTCAATTACTTCGGCTACTCTAAATCATCACCAACTAACTCTTACCACAACAAACTAAACCCAATCACTTTTATATTACAAAAAAATGCTACTAACCATAGCAAACTATGCCAAACTCACCTAAATTACTTCGGCTACTTTAAATCATCACCAACTAACCCTTACCACAACAAACTAAACCCAATCACTTTTAAATTACAAAAAAATGCTACTAACCATAGCAAACTATGCCAAACTCACCTAAATTACTTCGGCTATCAAAAATCACCTCCAACTACACTTTACAGCAACAAACTAAGCCCAATCACTTTAAAATTACAAAAAAATGCTAAAAATTATAACAAACTATACCAGAATCACCTAAATTACTTCGGCTACCGTAAATCACCCCCAACTATCCCTTATCACAACAAACCAAATTATATCATCTTAAAATTACAAAAAAAGGTGTACAAATCATAACAAACTATGCCAGACTCACCAAATTTACTTCGGCTACTCTAAATCATCACCAACTAACTCTTACCACAACAAACTAAACCCAAACACATTTAAATTACAATAAAATGCTACTAACCATAGCAAACTATGCTAAACTCACCTAAATCACTTTGGCTATCAAAAATCACCTTCAACTACACTTTACAGCAACAAACTAAGCCCAATCACTTTAAAATTACAAAAAAATGTTAAAAATCATAACAAACTATACCAGAATGACCTAAATTACTTCGGCTACCGTAAATAACCCCCAACTATCCGTTAACACAACAAACCAAACCATATCATCTTAAAATTACAAAAAAAGGTGTACAAATCATAACAAACTATGCCCGACTCACCTAAATTACTTCGGCTACTCTAAATCATCACCAACTAACCCTTACCACAACAAACTAAACCCAATCACTTTTAAATTACAAAAAAATGCTACTAACCATAGCAAACTATGCCAAACTCACCTAAATTACTTCGGCTATCAAAAATCAAACCCAACTACACTTTACAGCAACAAACTAAGCCTAATCACTTTAAAATTACAAAAAAATGCTAAAAATCTTAACAAACTATACCAGAATCACCTAAATTACTTCGGCTACCGTAAATGACCCCCAACTATCCCTTAACACAACAAACCAAACCATATCATCTTAAAATTACAAAAAAAGGTGTACAAATCATAACAAACTATGCCAGACTCACCTAAATTACTTCGGCTACTCTAAATCATCACCAACTAACCCCTACCACAACAAACTAAACCCAATCACTTTTAAATTACAAAAAAATGCTACTAACTATAGCAAACTATGCCAAATTCACCTAAATTACTTCGGCTATCAAAAATCACCCGCAACTACACTTTACAGCAACAAACTAAGCCCAATCACTTTAAAATTACAAAAAAATGTTAAAAATCATAACAAACTATACCAGAATCACCTAAATTACTTCGGCTACCGTAAATCACCCCCAACTATCCCTTACCACAACAAACCACACCATATCATCTTAAAATTACAAAAAAAGGTGTTCAAATCATAACAAAATATGCCAGACTCACCTAAATTAATTCGGCTACTCTAAATCATCACCAACTAACCCTTACCACAACAAACTAAACCCAATCACTTTTAAATTACAAAAAAATGCTACTAACCATAGCAAACTATGCCAAACTCACCTAAATTACTTCGGCTATCAAAAATCACCCCCAACTACACTTTACAGCAACAAACTAAGCCCAATCACTTTAAAATTACAAAAAAAATGCTAAAAAACCATAACAAACTATACTAGAATCACCTAAATTACTTCGGCTACCGTAAATCACCCCCAACTATCCCTTACCACAACAAACCAAACCATATCATCTTAAAATTACAAAAAAAGGTGCACAAATCATAACAAACTATGCCAGACTCACCAAAATTACTTCAGCTACTTTAAATCATCACCAACTAACCCTTACCACAACAAACTAAACCCAATTACTTTTAAATTACAAAAAAATGCTACTAACCATAGCAAACTATGCCAAACTCACCTAAATTACTTCGGCTATCAAAAATCACCCCAACTACATTTTACAGCAACAAACTAAGCCCAATCACTTTAAGATTACAAAAAAATGCTAAAAATCATAACAAACTATACCAGAATCACCTAAATTACTTCGGCTACCGTAAATCACCCCCAACTATCCCTTACCACAACAAACCAAACCATATCATCTTAAAATTACAAAAAAAGGTGTACAAATCATAACAAACTATGCCAGATCCACCTAAATTACTTCGGCGACTCTAAATCAACACCAACTAACCCTTATCACAACAAACTAAACCCAATCACTTTTAAATTACAAAAAAATGCTACTAACCATAGCAAACTATGCCAAACTCACCTAAATTACTTCGGCTATCAAAAATCACACCCAACTACACTTTACAGCAACAAACTAAGCCCAATCACTTTAAAATTACAAAAAAATGCTAAAAATCATAACAAACTATACCAGAATCACCTAAATTACTTCGGCTACCGTAAATCACCCCAAACTATCCCTTACCACAACAAACCAAACCATATCATCTTAAAATTACAAAAAAAAGTGTACAAATCATAACAAACTATGCCAGACTCACCTAAATTACTTCGGCTACTCTAAATGATCACCAACTAACCCTTACCACAACAAACTAAACCCAATCACTTTTAAATTACAATAAAATGCTACTAACCATAGCAAACTACGCCAAACTCACCTAAATTACTTCGGCTATCAAAAATCACCCCCAACTACACTTTACAGCAACAAACTAAGCCCAATCACTTTAAAATTACAAAAAAATGCTAAAAATCATAACAAACTATACCAGAATTACCTAAATTACTTCGGCTACCGTAAATCACCCCCAACTATCCCTTACCACAACAAACCAAACCATATCATCCTAAAATTACAAAAAAAGGTGTGCAAATCATAACAAACTATGCCAGACTCACCTAAATTACTTCGGCTACTCTAAATCATCACCAACTTACCATTACCACAACAAACTAAACCCAATCACTTTTAAATTACAAAAAAATGCAACTAACCATTGCAAACTATGCCAAACTCACCTAAATTACTTCGGCTATCAAAAATCACCCCCAACTACACTTTACAGCAACACACTGAGCCCAATCACTTTAAAATTACAAAAAAATTCTGAAAATCATAACAAACTATACCAGAATCACCTAAATTACTTCGGCTACCGTAAATCACCCCCAACTATCCCTTACCACAACAAACCAAACCATATCATCTTAAAATTACAAAAAAAGGTGTACAAATCATAACAAACTATGCCAGACTCACCTCAATTACTTCGGCTACTCTAAATCATCACCAACTAACCCTTACCATAACAAACTAAACCCAATCACTTTTATATTACAAAAAAATGCTACTAACCATAGCAAACTATGCCAAACTCACCTAAATTACTTCACTACTACTTACTATCAAAAATGGGCTATCAAAAATCACCCCCAACTACTCTTTACAGCAACAAACTATGCCCAATCACTTTAAAATTACAAAAAAATGCTTAAAATCATAACAAACTATACCAGAATCTCCTAAATTACTTCGGCTACCGTAAATCACCCCCAACTACCCGTTAACACAACAAACCAAACCATATCATCTTAAAATTACAAAAAAAGGTGTACAAATCATAACAAACTATGCCCGACTCACCTAAATTACTTCGGCTACTCTAAATCATCACCAACTAACCCTTACCACAACAAACTAAACCCAATCACTTTTAAATTACAAAAAAATGCTACTAACCATAGCAAACTATGCCAAACTCACCTAAATTACTTCGGCTATCAAAAATCAAACCCAACTACACTTTACAGCAACAAACTAAGCCTAATCACTTTAAAATTACAAAAAAATGCTAAAAATCTTAACAAACTATACCAGAATCACCTAAATTACTTCGGCTACCGTAAATCACCCCCAACTATCCCTTACCACAACAAACCAAACCATATCATCTTAAAATTACAAAAAACGGTGTACAAATCATAACAAACTATGCCAGACTCACCTAAATTACTTCGGCTACTCTAAATCATCACCAACTAACCCTTACCACAACAAACTAAACCCAATCACTTTTAAATTACAAAAAAATGCTACTAACCATAGCAAACTATGCCAAACTCACCTCAATTACTTGGGCTATCAAAAATCACTCCCAACTACTCTTTACAGCAACAAACTAAGCCCAATCACTTTAAAATTACAAAAAATGCTAAAAATCATAACAAACTATACCAGAATCACCTAAATTACTTCGGCTACCGTAAATGACCCCCAACTATCCCTTAACACAACAAACCAAACCATATCATCTTAAAATTACAAAAAAAGGTGTACAAATCATAACAAACTATGCCAGACTCACCTAAATTACTTCGGCTACTCTAAATCATCACCAACTAACCCCTACCACAACAAACTAAACCCAATCACTTTTAAATTACAAAAAAATGCTACTAACTATAGCAAACTATGCCAAATTCACCTAAATTACTTCGGCTATCAAAAATCACCCGCAACTACACTTTACAGCAACAAACTAAGCCCAATCACTTTAAAATTACAAAAAAATGTTAAAAATCATAACAAACTATACCAGAATCACCTAAATTACTTCGGCTACCGTAAATCACCCCCAACTATCCCTTACCACAACAAACCACACCATATCATCTTAAAATTACAAAAAAAGGTGTTCAAATCATAACAAAATATGCCAGACTCACCTAAATTACTTCGGCTACTCTAAATCATCACCAACTAACCCTTACCACAACAAACTAAACCCAATCACTTTTAAATTACAAAAAAATGCTACTAACCATAGCAAACTATGCCAAACTCACCTAAATTACTTCGGCTATCAAAAATCACCCCCAACTACACTTTACAGCAACAAACTAAGCCCAATCACTTTAAAATTACAAAAAAAATGCTAAAAAACCATAACAAACTATACTAGAATCACCTAAATTACTTCGGCTACCGTAAATCACCCCCAACTATCCCTTACCACAACAAACCAAACCATATCATCTTAAAATTACAAAAAAAGGTGCACAAATCATAACAAACTATGCCAGACTCACCAAAATTACTTCAGCTACTTTAAATCATCACCAACTAATCCTTACCACAACAAACTAAACCCAATCACTTTTAAATTACAAAAAAATGCTACTAACCATAGCAAACTATGCCAAACTCACCTAAATTACTTCGGCTATCAAAAATCACCCCAACTACATTTTACAGCAACAAACTAAGCCCAATCACTTTAAGATTACAAAAAAATGCTAAAAATCATAACAAACTATACCAGAATCACCTAAATTACTTCGGCTACCGTAAATCACCCCCAACTATCCCTTACCACAACAAACCAAACCATATCATCTTAAAATTACAAAAAAAGGTGTACAAATCATAACAAACTATGCCAGATCCACCTAAATTACTTCGGCGACTCTAAATCAACACCAACTAACCCTTATCACAACAAACTAAACCCAATCACTTTTAAATTACAAAAAAATGCTACTAACCATAGCAAACTATGCCAAACTCACCTAAATTACTTCGGCTATCAAAAATCACACCCAACTACAGTTTACAGCAACAAACTAAGCCCAATCACTTTAAAATTACAAAAAAATGCTAAAAATCATAACAAACTATACCAGAATCACCTAAATTACTTCGGCTACCGTAAATCACCCCAAACTATCCCTTACCACAACAAACCAAACCATATCATCTTAAAATTACAAAAAAAAGTGTACAAATCATAACAAACTATGCCAGACTCACCTAAATTACTTCGGCTACTCTAAATGATCACCAACTAACCCTTACCACAACAAACTAAACCCAATCACTTTTAAATTACAAAAAAATGCTACTAACCATAGCAAACTATGCCAAACTAACCTAAATTACTTCGGCTATCAAAAATCACCCCCAACTACACTTTACAGCAACAAACTAAGCCCAATCACTTTAAAAGTACAAAAAAATGCTAAAAATCATAACAAACTATACCAATATCACCTAAATTACTTCGGCTACCGTAATTCACCCCCAACTATCCCTTACCACAACAAACCAAACCATATCATCCTAAAATTACAAAAAAGGTGTACAAATCATAACAAACTATGCCAGACTCACCTAAATTACTTCGGCTACTCTAAATCATCACCAACTAACCCTTATCACTACCAACTAAACCCAATCACTTTTAAATTACAAAAAAATGCTACTAACCATAGCAAACTATGCCAAACTCACCTAAATTACTTCGGCTATCAAAAATCACCCCCACTACACTTTACAGCAACAAACTAAGCCCAATCACTTTAAAATTACAAAAAAATGTTAAAAATCATAACAAACTATACCAGAATCACCTAAATTACTTCGGCTACCGTAAATCACCCCCAACTATCCCTTACCACAACAAACCAAACCATATCATCTTAAAATTACAAAAAAAGGTGTACAAATCATAACAAACTATGCCAGACACACCTAAATTACTTCGGCTACTCTAAATCCTTACCAACTAACCCTTACCACAACAAACTAAACCCAATCACTTTTAAATTACAAAAAAATGCTACTAACCATAGCAAACTATTCCAAACTCACCTAAATTACTTCGGCTATCAAAAATCAACCCCAACTACACTTTACAGCAACAAACTAAGCCTAATCACTTTAAAATTACAAAAAAATGCTAAAAATCTTAACAAACTATACCAGAATCACCTAAATTACTTCGGCTACCGTAAATCACCCCCAACTATCCCTTACCACAACAAACCAAACCATATCATCTTAAAATTACAAAAAACGGTGTACAAATCATAACAAACTATGCCAGACTCACCTAAATTACTTCGGCTACTCTAAATCATCACCAACTAACCCTTACCACAACAAACTAAACCCAATCACTTTTAAATTACAAAAAAATGCTACTAACCATAGAAAACTATGCCAAACTCACCTCAATTACTTGGGCTATCAAAAATCACCCCCAACTACTCTTTACAGCAACAAACTAAGCCCAATCACTTTAAAATTACAAAAAATGCTAAAAATCATAACAAACTATACCAGAATCACCTAAATTACTTCGGCTACCGTAAATGATTCCCAACTATCCCTTAACACAACAAACCAAACCATATCATCTTAAAATTACAAAAAAAGGTGTACAAATCATAACAAACTATGCCAGACTCACCTAAATTACTTCGGCTACTCTAAATCATCACCAACTAACCCCTACCACAACAAACTAAACCCAATCACTTTTAAATTACAAAAAAATGCTACTAACTATAGCAAACTATGCCAAATTCACCTAAATTACTTCGGCTATCAAAAATCACCCGCAACTACACTTTACAGCAACAAACTAAGCCCAATCACTTTAAAATTACAAAAAAATGTTAAAAATCATAACAAACTATACCAGAATCACCTAAATTACTTCGGCTACCGTAAATCACCCCCAACTATCCCTTACCAGAACAAACCACACCATATCATCTTAAAATTACAAAAAAAGGTGTACAAATCATATCAAAATATGCCAGACTCACCTAAATTACTTCGGCTACTCTATATCATCACCAACTAACCCTTACCACAACAAACTAAACCCAATCACTTTTAAATTACAAAAAAATGCTACTAACCATAGCAATCTATGCCAAACTCACCTAAATTACTTCGGCTATCAAAAATCCCACCCAACTACACTTTACAGCAACAAACTAAGCCAAATCACTTTAAAATTACAAAAAAATGCTAAAAATCATAACAAACTATACCAGAATCACCTAAATTACTTCGGCTACCGTAAATCACCCCAAACTATCCCTTACCACAACAAACCAAACCATATCATCTTAAAATTACAAAAAAAAAGTGTACAAATCATAACAAACTATGCCAGACTCACCTAAATTACTTCGGCTACTCTAAATCCTCACCAACTAACCCTTACCACAACAAACTAAACCCAATCACTTTTAAATTACACAAAAATGCTACTAACCATAGCAAACTATGCCAAACTCACCTAAATTACTTCGGCTATCAAAAATCACCCCAACTACACTTTACAGCAACAAACTAAGCCCAATCACTTTAAAATTACAAAAAAATGCTAAAAATCATAACAAACTATACCAGAATCACCTAAATTACTTCGGCTACCGTAAATCATCCCCAACTATCCCTTACCACAACAAACCAAACCATATCATCTTAAAATTACAAAAAAGGTGTACAAATCATAACAAACTATGCCAGACTCACCTAAATTACTTCGGCTACTCTAAATCATCACCAACTAACCCTTATCACTACCAACTAAACCCAATCACTTTTAAATTACACAAAAATGCTACTAACCATAGCAAACTATGCCAAACTCACCTAAATTACTTCGGCTATCAAAAATCACACCAACTACACTTTACAGCAACAAACTAAGGCCAATCACTTTAAAATTACAAAAAAATGCTAAAAATCATAACAAACTTTACCAGAATTACCTAAATTACTTCGGCTACTCTAAATCATCACCAACTAACCCTTGCCACAACAAACTAAACCCAATCACTTTTAAATTACAAAAAAATGCTACTAACCATAGCAAACTATGCCAAACTCACCTCAAATACTTGGGCTATCAAAAATCACCCCCAACTACTCCTTACAGCAACAAACTAAGCCCAATCACTTTAAAATTACAAAAAATGCTAGAAATCATAACAAACTATACCAGAATCACCTAAATTACTTCGGCTACCGTAAATGATTCCCAACTATCCCTTAACACAACAAACCAAACCATATCATCTTAAAATTACAAAAAAAGGTGTACAAATCATAACAAACTATGCCAGACTCACCTAAATTACTTCGGCTACTCTAAATCATCACCAACTAACCCCTACCACAACAAACTAAACCCAATCACTTTTAAATTACAAAAAAATGCTACTAACTATAGCAAACTATGCCAAATTCACCTAAATTACTTCGGCTATCAAAATTCACCCGCAACTACACTTTACAGCAACAAACTAAGCCCAATCACTTTAAAATTACAAAAAAATGTTAAAAATCATAACAAACTATACCAGAATCACCTAAATTACTTCGGCTACCGTAAATCACCCCCAACTATCCCTTACCAGAACAAACCACACCATATCATCTTAAAATTACAAAAAAAGGTGTACAAATCATATCAAAATATGCCAGACTCACCTAAATTACTTCGGCTACTCTATATCATCACCAACTAACCCTTACCACAACAAACTAAACCCAATCACTTTTAAATTACAAAAAAATGCTACTAACCATAGCAATCTATGCCAAACTCACCTAAATTACTTCGGCTATCAAAAATCCCACCCAACTACACTTTACAGCAACAAACTAAGCCAAATCACTTTAAAATTACAAAAAAATGCTAAAAATCATAACAAACTATACCAGAATCACCTAAATTACTTCGGCTACCGTAAATCACCCCAAACTATCCCTTACCACAACAAACCAAACCATATCATCTTAAAATTACAAAAAAAAAGTGTACAAATCATAACAAACTATGCCAGACTCACCTAAATTACTTCGGCTACTCTAAATCCTCACCAACTAACACTTACCACAACAAACTAAACCCAATCACTTTTAAATTACACAAAAATAACAATAACAACAATAACAATAACAAACTATACCAGAATCACCTAAATTACTTCGGCTACCGTAAATCATCCCCAACTATCCCTTACCACAACAAACCAAACCATATCATCTTAAAATTACAAAAAAGGTGTACAAATCATAACAAACTATGCCAGACTCACCTAAATTACTTCGGCTACTCTAAATCATCACCAACTAACCCTTATCACTACCAACTAAACCCAATCACTTTTAAATTACACAAAAATGCTACTAACCATAGCAAACTATGCCAAACTCACCTAAATTACTTCGGCTATCAAAAATCACACCAACTACACTTTACAGCAACAAACTAAGGCCAATCACTTTAAAATTACAAAAAAATGCTAAAAATCATAACAAACTTTACCAGAATTACCTAAATTACTTCGGCTACCGTAAATCACCCCCAACTAACCCTTACCACAACAAACCAAACCATATCATCTTAAAATTACAAAAAAGGTGTACAAATCATAACAAACTATGCCAGACTCACCTAAATTACTTCGGCTACTCTAAATCATCACCAACTAACCCTTATCACTACCAACTAAACCCAATCACTGTTAAATTACAAAAAAATGCTACTAACCATAGCAAACTATGCCAAACTCACCTAAATTACTTCGGCTATCAAAAATCACCCCCATCTACACTTTACAGCAACAAACTAAGCCCAATCACTTTAAAATTACAAAAAAATGTTAAAAATCATAACAAACTATACCAGAATCACCTAAATTACTTCGGCTACCGTAAATCACCCCCAACTATCCCTTACCACAACAAACCAAACCATATCATCTTAAAATTACAAAAAAAGGTGTACAAATCATAACAAACTATGCCAGACTCACCTAAATTACTTCGGCTACTCTAAATCCTTACCAACTAACCCTTACCACAACAAACTAAACCCAATCACTTTTAAATTACAAAAAAATGCTACTAACCATAGCAAACTATTCCAAACTCACCTAAATTACTTCAGCTATCAAAAATCAACCCCAACTACACTTTACAGCAACAAACTAAGCCTAATCACTTTAAAATTACAAAAAAATGCTAAAAATCTTAACAAACTATACCAGAATCACCTAAATTACTTCGGCTACCGTAAATCACCCCCAACTATCCCTTACCACAACAAACCAAACCATATCATCTTAAAATTACAAAAAACGGTGTACAAATCATAACAAACTATGCCAGACTCACCTAAATTACTTCGGCTACTCTAAATCATCACCAACTAACCCTTGCCACAACAAACTAAACCCAATCACTTTTAAATTACAAAAAAATGCTACTAACCATAGCAAACTATGCCAAACTCACCTCAAATACTTGGGCTATCAAAAATCACCCCCAACTACTCTTTACAGCAACAAACTAAGCCCAATCACTTTAAAATTACAAAAAATGCTAGAAATCATAACAAACTATACCAGAATCACCTAAATTACTTCGGCTACCGTAAATGATTCCCAACTATCCCTTAACACAACAAACCAAACCATATCATCTTAAAATTACAAAAAAAGGTGTACAAATCATAACAAACTATGCCAGACTCACCTAAATTACTTCGGCTACTCTAAATCATCACCAACTAACCCCTACCACAACAAACTAAACCCAATCACTTTAAAATTACAAAAAAATGTTAAAAATCATAACAAACTATACCAGAATCACCTAAATTACTTCGGCTACCGTAAATCACCCCCAACTATCCCTTACCAGAACAAACCACACCATATCATATTAAAATTACAAAAAAAGGTGTACAAATCATATCAAAATATGCCAGACTCACCTAAATTACTTCGGCTACTCTAAATCATCACCAACTAACCCTTACCACAACAAACTAAACCCAATCACTTTTAAATTACAAAAAAATGCTACTAACCATAGCAATCTATGCCAAACTCACCTAAATTACTTCGGCTATCAAAAATCCCACCCAACTACACTTTACAGCAACAAACTAAGCCAAATCACTTTAAAATTACAAAAAAATGCTAAAAATCATAACAAACTATACCAGAATCACCTAAATTACTTCGGCTACCGTAAATCACCCCAAACTATCCCTTACCACAACAAACCAAACCATATCATCTTAAAATTACAAAAAAAAAGTGTACAAATCATAACAAACTATACCAGACTCACCTAAATTACTTCGGCTACTCTAAATCCTCACCAACTAACCCTTACCACAACAAACTAAACCCAATCACTTTTAAATTACAAAAAAATGCTACTAACCATAGCAAACTATGCCAAACTCACCTAAATTACTTCGGCTATCAAAAATCACCCCAACTACACTTTACAGCAACAAACTAAGCCCAATCACTTTAAAATTACAAAAAAATGCTAAAAATCATAACAAACTATACCAGAATCACCTAAATTACTTCGGCTACCGTAAATCATCCCCAACTATCCCTTACCACAACAAACCAAACCATATCATCTTAAAATTACAAAAAAGGTGTACAAATCATAACAAACTATGCCAGACTCACCTAAATTACTTCGGCTACTCTAAATCATCACCAACTAACCCTTACCACAACAAACTAAACCCAATCACTTTTAATTACAACAAAATGCTACTAACCATAGCAAACTATGCCAAACTCACCTAAATTACTTCGGCTATCTAAAATCACCCCCAACTACACTATACAGCAACAAACTAAGCCCAATCACTTTAAAATTACAAAAAAATGCTAAAAATCATAACAAACTATACCAGATTCACCTAAATTACTTCGGCTACCGTAAATCACCCCAACTATCCCTTACCACAACAAACCAAACTATATCATCTTAAAATTACGAAAAAAGGTGTACAAATCATAACAAACTATGCCAGACTCACCTAAATTACTTCGGCTACTCTAAATCATCACTAACTAACCCTTACCACAACAAACTAAACCCAATCACTTTTAAATTACAAAAAAATGCTACTAACCATCGCAAACTATGCCAAACTCACCTAAATTACTTTGGCTATCAAAAATCACCCCCAACTACACTTTACAGCATCAAACTAAGCCCAATCACTTTAAAATTACAAATAAATGCTAAAAATCATAACAAACTATACCAGAATCACCTAAATTACTTCGGCTACTGTAATTCACCCCCAACTATCCCTTACCATAACAAACCAAACCATATCATACTAAAATTACAAAAAAAGGTGTACAAATCATAACAAACTATGCCAGACTCACCTAAATTACTTCGGCTATTTTAAATCATCACCAACTAACCCTTACCACAACAAACTAAACCCAATCACTTTTAAATTGCAAAAAAATGATATTAACCATAGCAAACTATGCCAAACTCACCTAAATTACTTCGGCTATCAAAAATCACACCAACTACACTTTACAGCAACAAACTAAGGCCAATCACTTTAAAATTACAAAAAAATGCTAAAAATCATAACAAACTTTACCAGAATTACCTAAATTACTTCGGCTACCGTAAATCACCCCCAACTAACCCTTACCACAACAAACCAAACCATATCATCTTAAAATTACAAAAAAGGTGTACAAATCATAACAAACTATGCCAGACTCACCTAAATTACTTCGGCTACTCTAAATCATTACCAACTAACCCTTACCACAACAAACTAAACCCAATCACTTTTAAATTACAAAAAAATGCTACTAACCATAGCAAACTATGCCAAACTCACCTAAATTACTTCGGCTATCAAAAATCACCCCAACTACATTTTACAGCAACAAACTAAGCCCAATCACTTTAAAATTACAAAAAAATGCTAAAAATCATAACAAACTATACCAGAAACACCTAAATTACTTCGGCTACCGTAAATCACCCCCAACTATCCCTTACCACAACAAACCAAACCATATCATCTTAAAATTACAAAAAAGTGTACAAATCATAACAAACTATGCCAGACTCACCTAAATTACTTCGGCTACTCTAAATCATCACCAACTAACCCTTACCACAACAAACTAAACCCAATCACTTTTAATTACAAAAAAATGTTACTAACCATAGCAAACTATGCCAAACTCACCTAAATTACTTCGGCTATCTAAAATCACCCCTAACTACACTATACAGCAACAAACTAAGCCCAATCACTTTAAAATTACAAAAAAATGCTAAAAATCATAACAAACTATACCAGAATCACCTAAATTACTTCGGCTACCGTAAATCACCCCCAACTATCCCTTACCACAACAAACCAAACCATATCATCTTAAAATTACGAAAAAAGGTGTACAAATCATAACAAACTATGCCAGACTCACCTAAATTAATTGGGCTACTCTAAATCATCACCAACTAACCCTTACCACAACAAACTAAACCCAATCACTTTTAAAATACAAAAAAATGCTACTAACCATAGCAAACTATGCCAAACTCACCTAAATTACTTCGGCTATCAAAAATCACCCCAACTACATTTTGCAGCAACAAACTAAGCCCAATCACATTAAAATTACAAAAAAATGCTAAAAATCATAACAAACTATACCAGAATCACGTAAATTACTTCGGCTACCGTAAATCACCCCCAACTATCCCTTACCACAACAAACCAAACCATATCATCTTAAAATTACAAAAAAAGGTGTACAAATCATAACAAACTATGCCAGACTCACCTAAATTACTTCGGCGACTCTAAATCATCGCCAACTAACCCTTACCACAACAAACTAAACCCAAACACTTTTAAATTACAAAAAAATGCTACTAACCATAGCAAACTATGCCAAATTCACCTAAATTACGTCGGCTATCAAAAATCACCCCCAACTACACTTTACAGCAACAAACTAAGCCCAATCACTTTAAAATTACAAAAAAATGCTAAAAATCATAACAAACTATTCCAGAATCACCTAAATTACTTCGGCTACCGTAATTCACCCCCAACTATCCCTTACCACAACAAACCAAACCATATCATCTTAAAATTACAAAAAAAGGTGTACAAATCTTAACAAACTATGCCAGACTCACCTAAATTACTTCGGCTACTCTAAATCATCACCAACTAACCCTTACCACAACAAACTATACCCAAACACTTTTAAATTACAAAAAATGCTACTAACCATAGCAAACTATGCCAAACTCACCTAAATTACTTCGGCTATCAAAAAGCACCCCCAACTACACTTTTCAGCAACAAACTAAGCCCAATCACTTTAAAATTACAAAAAAATGCTAAAAATCATAACAAACTATACCAGAATCACCTAAATTACTTCGGCTACCGTAAATCACCCCCAACTATCCTTTACCACAACAAACCAAATTATATCATCTTAAAATTACAAAAAAAGGTGTACAAATCATAACAAACCATGCCAGACTCACCTAAATTACTTCGGCTACTCTAAATCATCACCAACTAACCCTTACCACAACAAACTAAACCCAATCACTTTTAAATTACAAAAAAATGCTACTAACCATAGCAAACTATGCCAAACTCACCTAAATTACTTCGGCTATCAAAAATCACTCCCAACTACACTTTACAGCAACAAACTAAGCCCAATCATTTTAAAATTACAAAAAAATGCTAAAAATCATAACAAACTATATCAGAATCACCTAAATTACTTCGGCTACCGTAAATCACCCTCAACTATCACTTACCACAACAAACCAAACCATATCATCTTAAAATTACAAAAAAAGGTGTACAAATCATAACAAACTATGCCAGACTCACCTAAATTACATCGGGTACTCTAAATCATCACCAACTAACCCTTACCACAACAAACTAAACCCAATCATTTTTAAATTACAAAAATTGCTACTAACCATAGCAAACTATGCCAAACTCACCTAAATTACTTCGGCTATCAAAAATCACCACCAATTACACTTTACAGCAACAAACTAAGCCCAATCACTTTAAAATTACAAAAAAATGCTAAAAATCATAACAAACTATACCAGAATCACCTAAATTACTTCGGCTACCGTAAATCACCCCCAACTATCCTTTACCACAACAAACCAAACCATATCATCTTAAAATTACAAAAAAAGGTGTACAAATCATAACAAACTATGCCAGACTTACCTAAATTACTTCGGCTACTCTAAATCATCACCAACTAACTCTTATCACAACAAACTAATTCCAATCATTTTTAAATTACAAAAAAATGCTACTAACCATAGCAAACTATGCCAAACTCACCTAAATTACTTCGGCTATCAAAAATCACCCCCAACTACACTTTACAGCAACAAACTAAGCCCAATCACTTTAAAATTACAAAAAAATGCTAAGAATCATAACAAACTATACCAGAATCACCTAAATTACTTCGGCTACCGTAAATCACCCCTAACTATCCCTTACCACAACAAACCTAACCATATCATCTTAAAATTACAAAAAAAGGTGTACAAATCATAACAAATTATGCCAGACTCACCTAAATTACTTCGGCTACTCTAAATCATCACCAACTAACTCTTATCACAACAAACTAATTCCAATCACTTTTAAATTACAAAAAAATGCTACTAACTATAGCAAACTATGCCAAACTCACCTAAATTACTTCGGCTATCAAAAATCACCCCCAACTACACTTTACAGCAACAAACTAAGCCCAATCACTTTAAAATTACAAAAAAATGCTAAAAATCATAACAAACTATACCAGAATCACCTAAATTACTTCGGCTACCGTAAATCACCCCCAACTATCCCTTACCACAACAAACCAAACCATATCATCTTAAAATTACAAAAAAAGGTGTACAAATCATAACAAACTATGCCAGACTCACCTAAATTACTTCGGCTACTCTAAATCATCACCAACTAACCCTTACCACAACAAACTAAACCCAATCACTTTTAAATTACAAAAAAATGCTACTAACCATAGCAAACTATGCCAAACTCACCTAAATTACTTCGGCTATCAAAAATCACCCCCAACTACACTTTACAGCAACAAACTAAGCCCAATCACTTTAAAATTAGAAAAAAATGCTATAAATCATAACAAACTATACCAGAATCACCTAAATTACTTCGGCTACCGTAAATCACCCCCAACTATCCCTTACCACAACAAACCAAACCATATAATCTTAAAATTACAAAAAAAGGTGTACAAATCATAACAAACTATGACAGACTCACCTAAATTACTTCGGCTACTCTAAATCATCACCAACTAACCCTTACCACAACAAACTAAACCCAATCACTTTTAAATTACAAAAAAATGCTACTAACCATAGCAAACTATGCCAAACTCACCTAAATTACTTCGGCTATCAAAAATCACCCCCAACTACACTTTACAGCAACAAACTAAGCCCAATCACTTTTAAATTACAAAAAAATGCTAAAAATCATAACAAACTATACCAGAATCACCTAAATTAATTCGGCTATCGTAAATCACACCCAACTCTCCCTTACCACAACAAACCAAACCATATCATCTTAAAATTACAAAAAAAAGTGTACAAATCATAACAAACTATGCCAGACTCGCCTAAATTACTTCGGCTACTCTAAATCATCACCATCTAACCCTTACCACAACAAACTAAACCCAATCACTTTTAAATTACAAAAAAATGCTACTAACCATAGCAAACTATTCCAAACTCACCTAAATTACTTCGGCTATCAAAAATCACCCCCAACTACACTTTACAGCAACAAACTAAGCCCAATCACTTTAAAATTACAAAAAAATGTTACAAATCATAACAAACTATACGAGAATCACCTAAATTACTTCGGGTACCGTAAATCACCCCCAACTATCCCTTACCACAACAAACCAAACCATATCATCTTAAAATTACAAAAAAAGGTGTACAAATCATAACAAACTATGCCAGACTCACCTAAATTACTTCGGCTACTCTAAATCATCACCAACTAACCCTTACCACAACAAACTAAACCCAATCACTTTTAAATTACAAAAAAATGCTACTAACCATAGCAAACTATGCCAAACTCACCTAAATTACTTTGGCTATCAAAAATCACCCCCAACTACACTTTACAGCAACAAACTAAGCCCAATCACTTTAAAATTACAAAATAATGCTAAAAATCATAACAAACTATACCAGAATCACCTAAATTACTTCGGCTACCGTAAATCACCCCCAAATATCCCTTACCACAACAAACCAAACCATATCATCTTAAAATTACAAAAAAAGGTGTACAAATCATAACAAACCATGCCAGACTCACCTAAATTACTTCGGCTACTCTAAATCATCACCAACTAACCCTTACCACAACAAACTAAACCCAATCACTTTTAAATTACAAAAAAATGCTACTAACCATAGCAAACTATGCCAAACTCACCTAAATTACTTTGGCTATCAAAAATCACCCCCAACTACACTTTACAGCAACAAACTAAGCCCAATCACTTTAAAATTACAAAAAAATGCTAAAAATCATAACAAACTATACCAGAATCACCTAAATTACTTCGGCTACCGTAAATCACCCCCAACTATCCTTTACCACAACAAACCAAATTATATCATCTTAAAATTACAAAAAAAGGTGTACAAATCATAACAAACCATGCCAGACTCACCTAAATTACTTCGGCTACTCTAAATCATCACCAACTAACCCTTACCACAACAAACTAAACCCAATCACTTTTAAATTACAAAAAAATGCTACTAACCATAGCAAACTATGCCAAACTCACCTAAATTACTTCGGCTATCAAAAATCACTCCCAACTACACTTTACAGCAACAAACTAAGCCCAATCATTTTAAAATTACAAAAAAATGCTAAAAATCATAACAAACTATATCAGAATCACCTAAATTACTTCGGCTACCGTAAATCACCCTCAACTATCACTTACCACAACAAACCAAACCATATCATCTTAAAATTACAAAAAAAGGTGTACAAATCATAACAAACTATGCCAGACTCACCTAAATTACATCGGGTACTCTAAATCATCACCAACTAACCCTTACCACAACAAACTAAACCCAATCATTTTTAAATTACAAAAATTGCTACTAACCATAGCAAACTATGCCAAACTCACCTAAATTACTTCGGCTATCAAAAATCACCACCAATTACACTTTACAGCAACAAACTAAGCCCAATCACTTTAAAATTACAAAAAAATGCTAAAAATCATAACAAACTATACCAGAATCACCTAAATTACTTCGGCTACCGTAAATCACCCCCAACTATCCTTTACCACAACAAACCAAACCATATCATCTTAAAATTACAAAAAAAGGTGTACAAATCATAACAAACTATGCCAGACTTACCTAAATTACTTCGGCTACTCTAAATCATCACCAACTAACTCTTATCACAACAAACTAATTCCAATCATTTTTAAATTACAAAAAAATGCTACTAACCATAGCAAACTATGCCAAACTCACCTAAATTACTTCGGCTATCAAAAATCACCCCCAACTACACTTTACAGCAACAAACTAAGCCCAATCACTTTAAAATTACAAAAAAATGCTAAGAATCATAACAAACTATACCAGAATCACCTAAATTACTTCGGCTACCGTAAATCACCCCTAACTATCCCTTACCACAACAAACCTAACCATATCATCTTAAAATTACAAAAAAAGGTGTACAAATCATAACAAATTATGCCAGACTCACCTAAATTACTTCGGCTACTCTAAATCATCACCAACTAACTCTTATCACAACAAACTAATTCCAATCACTTTTAAATTACAAAAAAATGCTACTAACTATAGCAAACTATGCCAAACTCACCTAAATTACTTCGGCTATCAAAAATCACCCCCAACTACACTTTACAGCAACAAACTAAGCCCAATCACTTTAAAATTACAAAAAAATGCTAAAAATCATAACAAACTATACCAGAATCACCTAAATTACTTCGGCTACCGTAAATCACCCCCAACTATCCCTTACCACAACAAACCAAACCATATCATCTTAAAATTACAAAAAAAGGTGTACAAATCATAACAAACTATGCCAGACTCACCTAAATTACTTCGGCTACTCTAAATCATCACCAACTAACCCTTACCACAACAAACTAAACCCAATCACTTTTAAATTACAAAAAAATGCTACTAACCATAGCAAACTATGCCAAACTCACCTAAATTACTTCGGCTATCAAAAATCACCCCCAACTACACTTTACAGCAACAAACTAAGCCCAATCACTTTAAAATTAGAAAAAAATGCTATAAATCATAACAAACTATACCAGAATCACCTAAATTACTTCGGCTACCGTAAATCACCCCCAACTATCCCTTACCACAACAAACCAAACCATATAATCTTAAAATTACAAAAAAAGGTGTACAAATCATAACAAACTATGACAGACTCACCTAAATTACTTCGGCTACTCTAAATCATCACCAACTAACCCTTACCACAACAAACTAAACCCAATCACTTTTAAATTACAAAAAAATGCTACTAACCATAGCAAACTATGCCAAACTCACCTAAATTACTTCGGCTATCAAAAATCACCCCCAACTACACTTTACAGCAACAAACTAAGCCCAATCACTTTTAAATTACAAAAAAATGCTAAAAATCATAACAAACTATACCAGAATCACCTAAATTAATTCGGCTATCGTAAATCACACCCAACTCTCCCTTACCACAACAAACCAAACCATATCATCTTAAAATTACAAAAAAAAGTGTACAAATCATAACAAACTATGCCAGACTCGCCTAAATTACTTCGGCTACTCTAAATCATCACCATCTAACCCTTACCACAACAAACTAAACCCAATCACTTTTAAATTACAAAAAAATGCTACTAACCATAGCAAACTATTCCAAACTCACCTAAATTACTTCGGCTATCAAAAATCACCCCCAACTACACTTTACAGCAACAAACTAAGCCCAATCACTTTAAAATTACAAAAAAATGTTACAAATCATAACAAACTATACGAGAATCACCTAAATTACTTCGGGTACCGTAAATCACCCCCAACTATCCCTTACCACAACAAACCAAACCATATCATCTTAAAATTACAAAAAAAGGTGTACAAATCATAACAAACTATGCCAGACTCACCTAAATTACTTCGGCTACTCTAAATCATCACCAACTAACCCTTACCACAACAAACTAAACCCAATCACTTTTAAATTACAAAAAAATGCTACTAACCATAGCAAACTATGCCAAACTCACCTAAATTACTTTGGCTATCAAAAATCACCCCCAACTACACTTTACAGCAACAAACTAAGCCCAATCACTTTAAAATTACAAAATAATGCTAAAAATCATAACAAACTATACCAGAATCACCTAAATTACTTCGGCTACCGTAAATCACCCCCAAATATCCCTTACCACAACAAACCAAACCATATCATCTTAAAATTACAAAAAAAGGTGTACAAATCATAACAAACCATGCCAGACTCACCTAAATTACTTCGGCTACTCTAAATCATCACCAACTAACCCTTACCACAACAAACTAAACCCAATCACTTTTAAATTACAAAAAAATGCTACTAACCATAGCATACTATGCCAAACTCACATAAATTACTTCGGCTATCAAAAATCACCTTTAACTACACTTTACAGCAACAAACTAAGCCCAATCACTTTGAAATTACAAAAAAATCATAACAAACTATACCAGAATCACCTAAATTACTTCGGCTACCGTAAATCACCCCCAACTATCCTTTACCACAACAAACCAAACCATATCATATTAAAATTACAAAAAAAGGTGTACAAATCATAACAAACTATGCCAGACTCACCTAAATTACTTCGGCTACTCTAAATCATCACCAACTAACCCTTACCACAACAAACTAAACCCAATCACAATTAAATTACAAAAAAATGCTACTAATCATAGCAAACTATGCCAAACTCACCTAAATTACTTCGGCTATCAAAAATCACCCCCAACTACACTTTACAGCAACAAACTAAGCCCAATCACTTTAAAATTACAAAAAAATGCTAAAAATCATAACAAACTATACCAGGATCACCTAAATTACTTCGGCTACCGTAAATCACCCCCAACTATCCCTTACCACAACAAACCAAACCATATCGTCTTAAAATTACAAAAAAGGTGTACAAATCATAACAAACTATGCCAAACTCACCTAAATTACTTCGGCTATCAAAAATTACCCCCAACTACACTTTACAGCAACAAACTAAGCCCAATCACTTAAAAATTACAAAAAAAATGCTAAAAACCATAACAAACTATACCAGAATCACCTAAATTATTTCGGCTACCGTAAATCAACCCCAACTATCCCTTACCATCCCAACCCAAACCATATCGTCTTAAAATTACAAAAAAAGGTGTTCAAATCATAACAAACTATGCCAGACTCCCCTAAATTACTTCGGCTACTCTAAATCATCACCAACTAACCCTTACCACAATAAACTAAACCCAATCACTTTTAATTTACAAAAAAATGCTACTAACCATAGAAAACTATGCCAAACTCACCTAAATAACTTCGGCTATCAAAAATCACCCCTAACTACACTTTACAGCAACAAACTAAGCCCAATCACTTTAAAATTACAAAAAAATGCTAAAAATTATAACAAACTATACCAGGATCACCTAAATTATTTCGGCTACCGTAAATCACCCCCACCTATCCTTTACCACAACAAACCAAACCATATCGTCTTAAAATTACAAAAAAAGGTGTACAAATCATAACAAACTATGCCAGACTCACTTAAATTACTTCGGCTACTTTTAATAATCACCAACTAATCCTTACCTAAACAAACTAAACCCAATCACTTTTAAATTACAAAAAAATGCTACTAACCATAGCAAACAAAGCCAAACTCACCTAAATTACTTCGGCTATCAAAAATCACCCCCAACTATCCCTTACCATCACAAACCAAACCATATCGTCTTAAAATTACAAAAAAGGTGTACAAATCATAACAAACTATGCCAGACTCACCTAAATTACTTCGGCTACTCTAAATCATCACCAACTAATCCTTACTACAACAAACTAAACCCAATCACATTTAAATTACAAAAAAATGCTACTAACCATAGCAAACTATGCCAAACTCACCTAAATTACTTCGGCTATCAAAAATCACCCCCAACTATCCCTTACCATCACAAACCAAACCATATCGTCTTAAAATTACAAAAAAGGTGTACAAATCATAACAAACTATGCCAGACTCACCTAAATTACTTCGGCTACTCTAAATCATCACCAACTAATCCTTACTACAACAAACTAAACCCAATCACTTTTAAATTACAAAAAAATGCTACTAACCATAGCAAACTATGCCAAACTCACCTAAATTACTTCGGCTATCAAAAATCACCCCCAACTACACCTTACAGCAACAAACTAAACCCAATCATTTTAAAATTACAAAAAAAAGCTAAAAATCATAACAAACTATACCAGAATCACCTAAATTACTTCGGCTACCGTAAATCACCCCCAACTATCCCTTACCACAACAAACCAAACCATATCATCTTAAAATTACAAAAAAAAGGTGTACAAATCATAACAAATTATGCCAGACTCACCTAAATTACTTCGGCTACTCTAAATCATTACCAACTAACCCTTACCACAACAAACTAAACCCAATCACATTTACATTACAAAAAAATGCTACTAACCATAGCAAATTATGCCAAACTCACCTAAATTACTTCGGCTATCAAAAATCACCCCCAACTACACTTTACAGCAACAAACTAAGCCCAATCACTTTAAAATTACAAAAAAATGCTAAAAATCATAACAAACTATACCAGAATCACCTAAATTATTTTGGCTACCGTAAATCACCCCCAACTATCCCTTACCACAACAACCCAAACCATATCGTCTTAAAATTACAAAAAAAGGTGTACAAATCATAACAAACTATGCAAGAGTCACCTAAATTACTTCGGCTACTTTAAATCATCACCAACTAACCCTTACTACAACAAACTAAACCCAATCACTTTTAATTTACAAAAAAATGCTACTAACCATAGCAAACTATGCCAAACTCACCTAAATTACTACGGCTATCGAAAATCACCCCCAACTACACTTTACAGCAACAAACTAAGCCCAATCACTTTAAAATTACAAAAAAATGCTAAAAATCATAACAAACTATACCAGAATCACCTAAATTACTTAGGCTACCGTAAATCACCCCCAACTATCCCCTACCACAACAAACCAAACCATATTGTCTTAAAATTACAAAAAAAGGTGTACAAATCATTACAAACTATGCCAGACTCACCTAAATTACTTCGGCTACTCTAAATCATCACCAACTAACCCTTTCCACAACAAACTAAACCCAATCACTTTTAAATTACAAAAAAATGCTACTAACCATAGCAAACTATGCCAAACTCACCTAAATTACTTCGGCTATCAAAAATCACCCCCAACTACACTTTACAGCAACAAACTAAGCCCAATCACTTTAAAATTACAAAAAAATGCTAAAAATCATAACAAACAATACCAGAATCACCTAAATTACTTCGGCAACCGTAAATCACCCCCAACTATCCCTTACCACAACAAACCAAACCATATCATCTTAAAATTACAAAAAAAGATGTACAAATCATAACAAACTATGCCAGACTCACCTAAATTACTTCGGCTACTCTAAATCATCACCAACTAACCCTTACCACAACAAACTAAACCCAATCACATTTAAATTACAAAAAAATGCTACTAACCATAGCAAATTATGCCAAACTCACCTAAATTACTTCGGCTATCAAAAATCACCCCCAACTACACTTTACAGCAACAAACTTAGCCCAATCATTTTAAAATTACAAAAAAATGCTAAAAATCAAAACAAACTATACCAGAATCACCTAAATTACTTCGGCTACCGTAAATCACCCACAACTATCCCTTACCACAACAAACCAAACCATATCATCTTAAATTTACAAAAAAAGGTGTACAAATCATAACAAACTATGCCAGACTCACCTAAATTACTTCGGCTACTCTAAATCATCACCAACTAACCCTTACCACAACAAACTAAACCCAATCACATTTAAATTACAAAAAAATGCTACTAACCATAGCAAATTATGCCAAACTCACCTAAATTACTTCGGCTATCAAAAATAACCCCCAACTACACTTTACAGCAACAAACTTAGCCCAATCATTTTAAAATTACAAAAAAATGCTAAAAATCAAAACAAACTATACCAGAATCACCTAAATTACTTCGGCTACCGTAAATCACCCCCAACTATCCCTTACCACAACAAACCAAACCATATCATCTTAAAATTACAAAAAAAAGGTGTACAAATCATAACAAATTATGCCAGACTCACCTAAATTACTTCGGCTACTCTAAATCATCACCAACTAACCCTTACCACAACAAACTAAACCCAATCACAATTAAATTACAAAAAAATGCTACTAACCATAGCAAATTATGCCAAACTCACCTAAATTACTTCGGCTATCAAAAATCACCCCCAACTACACTTTACAGCAACAAACTAAGCCCAATCACTTTAAAATTACAAAAAAATGCTAAAAATCATAACAAACTATACCAGAATCACCTAAATTAATTCGGCTACCGTAAATCACCCCCAACTATCCCTTACCACAACAACCCAAACCATATCGTCTTAAAATTACAAAAAAAGGTGTACAAATCATAACAAACTATGCAAGAGTCACCTAAATTACTTCGGCTACTTTAAATCATCACCAACTAACCCTTACTACAACAAACTAAACCCAATCACTTTTAATTTACAAAAAAATGCTACTAACCTTAGCAAACTATGCCAAACTCACCTAAATTACTTCGGCTATCGAAAATCACCCCCAACTACACTTTACAGCAACAAACTAAGCCCAATCACTTTAAAATTACAAAAAAATGCTAAAAATCATAACAAACTATACCAGAATCACCTAAATTACTTAGGCTACCGTAAATCACCCCCAACTATCCCCTACCACAACAAACCAAACCATATTGTCTTAAAATTACAAAAAAAGGTGTACAAATCATTACAAACTATGCCAGACTCACCTAAATTACTTCGGCTACTCTAAATCATCACCAACTAACCCTTTCCACAACAAACTAAACCCAATCACTTTTAAATTACAAAAAAATGCTACTAACCATAGCAAACTATGCCAAACTCACCTAAATTACTTCGGCTATCAAAAATCACCCCCAACTACACTTTACAGCAACAAACTAAGCCCAATCACTTTAAAATTACAAAATAATGCTAAAAATCATAACAAACTATACCAGAATCACCTAAATTACTTCGGCAACCGTAAATCACCCCCAACTATCCCTTACCACAACAAACCAAACCATATCATCTTAAAATTACAAAAAAAGATGTACAAATCATAACAAACTATGCCAGACTCACCTAAATTACTTCGGCTACTCTAAATCATCACCAACTAACCCTTACTACAACAAACTAAACCCAATCACATTTAAATTACAAAAAAATGCTACTAACCATAGCAAATTATGCCAAACTCACCTAAATTACTTCGGCTATCAAAAATCACCCCCAACTACACTTTACAGCAACAAACTTAGCCCAATCATTTTAAAATTACAAAAAAATGCTAAAAATCAAAACAAACTATACCAGAATCACCTAAATTACTTCGGCTACCGTAAATCACCCCCAACTATCCCTTACCACAACAAACCAAACCATATCATCTTAAAATTACAAAAAAAGGTGTACAAATCATAACAAACTATGCCAGACTCACCTAAATTACTTCGGCTACTCTAAATCATCACCAACTAACCCTTACCACAACAAACTAAACCCAATCACATTTAAATTACAAAAAAATGCGACTAACCATAGCAAACTATGCCAAACTCACCTAAATTACTTCGGCTATCAAAAATCACCCCCAACTACACTTTACAGCAACAAACTAAGCCCAATCACTTTAAAATTACAAAAAAATGCTAAAAATAATAACAAACTATACCAGAATCACCTAAATTACTTCGGCTACCGTAAATCACCCCCAACTATCCCTTACCACAACAAACCAAACCATATCATCTTAAAATTACAAAAAAAGGTGTACAAATCATAACAAACTATGCCAGACTCACCTAAATTACTTCGGCTACTCTAAATCATCACCAACTAACCCTTACCACAACAAACTAAACCCAATCACATTTAAATTACAAAAAAATGCGACTAACCATAGCAAACTATGCCAAACTCACCTAAATTACTTCGGCTATCAAAAATCACCTCCAACTACACTTTACAGCAACAAACTAAGCCCAATCACTTTAAAATTACAAAAAAATGCTAAAAATAATAACAAACTATACCAGAATCACCTAAATTATTTCGGCTACCGTAAATCACCCCCAACTATCCCTTACCACAACAACCCAAACCATATCATCTTAAATTTACAAAAAAAGGTGTACAAATCATAACAAACTATGCCAGACTCACCTAAATTACTTCGGCTACTCTAAATCATCACCAACTAACCCTTACCACAACAAACTAAACCCAATCACTTTTAAATTATAAAAAAATGCTACTAACCATACCAAACTATGCCAAACTCACCTAAATTACTTGGGCTATCAAAAATCACCCCCAACTACACTTTACAGCAACAAACTAAGCCCAATCACTTTAAAATTACTAAAAAATGCTAAAAATCATAACAAACTATACCAGAATCACCTAAATTACTTCGGCTACCGTAAATCACCCCCAACTATCCCTTACCACAACAAACCAAACCATATCATCTTTAAATTACAAAAAAAGGTGTACAAATCATAACAAACTATGCCAGACTCACCTAAATTACTTCGGCTACTCTAAATCATCACCAACTAACCCTTACCACAACAAACTAAACCCAATCACATTTAAATTACAAAAAAATGCGACTAACCATAGCAAACTATGCCAAACTCACCTAAATTACTTCGGCTATCAAAAATCACCCCCAACTACACTTTACAGCAAAAAACTAAGCCCAATCACTTTAAAATTACAAAAAAATGCTAAAAATCATAACAAACTATACCAGGATCACCTAAATTACTTCGGCTACCGTAAATCACCCCCAACTATCCCTTACCACAACAAACCAAACCATATCGTCTTAAAATTACAAAAAAGGTGTACAAATCATAACAAATTATGCGAGACTCACCTAAATTACTTCGGCTACTCTAAATCATCACCAACTAATCCTTACCACAACAAACTAAACCCAATCACTTTTAAATTACAAAAAATGCTACTAACCATAGCAAACAATGCCAAACTCACCTAAATTACTTCGGCTATCAAAAATCACCCCCAACTACACTTTACAGCAACAAACTTAGCCCAATCATTTTAAAATTACAAAAAAATGCTAAAAATCAAAACAAACTATACCAGAAACACCTAAATTACTTCGGCTACCGTAAATCACCCCCAACTATCCCTTACCACAACAAACCAAACCATATCATCTTAAATTTACAAAAAAAGGTGTACAAATCATAACAAACTATGCCAGACTCACCTAAATTACTTCGGCTACTCTAAATCATCACCAACTAACCCTTACCACAACAAACTAAACCCAATCACTTTTAAATTACAAAAAAATGCTACTAACCATACCAAACTATGCCAAACTCACCTAAATTACTTCGGCTATCAAAAATCACCCCCAACTACACCTTACAGCAACAAACTAAGCCCAATCATTTTAAAATTACCAAAAAAGGCTAAAAATCATAACAAACTATACCAGAATCACCTAAATTACTTCGGCTACCGTAAATCACCCCCAACTATCCCTTACCACAACAAACCAAACCATATCATCTTAAAATTACAAAAAAAATGTACAAATCACAACAAACTATGCCAGACTCACCTAAATTACTTCGGCTACTCTAAATCATCACCAACTAACCCTTACCACAACAAACTAAACCCAATCACATTTAAATTACAAAAAAATGCTACTAACCATAGCAAATTATGCCAAACTCACCTAAATTACTTCGGCTATCAAAAATCACCCCCAACTACACTTTACAGCAACAAACTAAGCCCAATCACTTTAAAATTACAAAAAAATGCTAAAAATCATAACAAACTATACCAGAATCACCTAAATTATTTCGGCTACCGTAAATCACCCCCAACTATCCCTTACCACAACAACCCAAACCATATCGTCTTAAAATGACAAAAAAAGCTGTACAAATCATAACAAACTATGCAAGAGTCACCTAAATTACTTCGGCTACTCTAAATCATCACCAACTAACCCTTACTACAGCAAACTAAACCCAATCACTTTTAATTTACAAAAAAATGCTACTAACCATAGCAAACTATGCCAAACTCACCTAAATTACTTCGGCTATCAAAAATCACCCCCAACTGCACTTTACAGCAACAAACTAAGCCCAATCACTTTAAAATTACAAAAAAATGCTAAAAATCATAACAAACTATACCAGAATCACCTAAATTATTTCGGCTACCGTAAATCACCCCCAACTATCCCTTACCACAACAACCCAAACCATATCGTCTTAAAATGACAAAAAAAGCTGTACAAATCATAACAAACTATGCAAGAGTCACCTAAATTACTTCGGCTACTCTAAATCATCACCAACTAACCCTTACTACAACAAACTAAACCCAATCACTTTTAATTTACAAAAAAATGCTACTAACCATAGCAAACTATGCCAAACTCACCTAAATTACTTGGGCTATCAAAAATCACCCCCAACTACACTTTACAGCAACAAACTAAGCCCAATCACTTTAAAATTACCAAAAAATGCTAAAAATCATAACAAACTATACCAGAATCACCTAAATTACTTCGGCTACCGTAAATCACCCCCAACTATCCCTTACCACAACAAACCAAACCATATCATCTTAAAATTACAAAAAAAGGTGTACAAATCATAACAAACTATGCCAGACTCACCTAAATTACTTCGGCTACTCTAACTCATCACCAACTAACCCTTACCACAACAAACTAAACCCAATCACATTTAAATTACAAAAAAATGCGACTAACCATAGCAAACTATGCCAAACTCACCTAAATTACTTCGGCTATCAAAAATCACCCCCAACTACACTTTACAGCAACAAACTAAGCCCAATCACTTTAAAATTACAAAAAAATGCTAAAAATCATAACAAACTATACCAGAATCACCTAAATTATTTCGGCTACCGTAAATCACCCCCAACTATCCCTTACCACAACAACCCAAACCATATCATCTTAAATTTACAAAAAAAGGTGTACAAATCATAACAAACTATGCCAGACTCACCTAAATTACTTCGGCTACTCTAAATCATCACCAACTAACCCTTACCACAACAAACTAAACCCAATCACTTTTAAATTATAAAAAAATGCTACTAACCATACCAAACTATGCCAAACTCACCTAAATTACTTGGGCTATCAAAAATCACCCCCAACTACACTTTACCGCAACAAACTAAGCCCAATCACTTTAAAATTACCAAAAAATGCTAAAAATCATAACAAACTATACCAGAATCACCTAAATTACTTCGGCTACCGTAAATCACCCCCAACTATCCCTTACCACAACAAACCAAACCATATCATCTTAAAATTACAAAAAAAGGTGTACAAATCATAACAAACTATGCCAGACTCACCTAAATTACTTCGGCTACTCTAAATCATCACCAACTAACCCTTACCACAACAAACTAAACCCAATCACATTTAAATTACAAAAAAATGCGACTAACCATAGCAAACTATGCCAAACTCACCTAAATTACTTCGGCTATCAAAAATCACCCCCAACTACACTTTACAGCAACAAACTAAGCCCAATCACTTTAAAATTACAAAAAAATGCTAAAAATCATAACAAACTATACCAGGATCACCTAAATTACTTCGGCTACCGTAAATCACCCCCAACTATCCCTTACCACAACAAACCAAACCATATCGTCTTAAAATTACAAAAAAGGTGTACAAATCATAACAAATTATGCGAGACTCACCTAAATTACTTCGGCTACTCTAAATCATCACCAACTAATCCTTACCACAACAAACTAAACCCAATCACTTTTAAATTACAAAAAATGCTACTAACCATAGCAAACAATGCCAAACTCACCTAAATTACTTCGGCTACCAAAAATCACCCCCAACTACACTTTACAGCAACAAACTAAGCCCAATCATTTTAAAATTACAAAAAAATGCTAAAAATCAAAACAAACTATACCAGAATCACCTAAATTACTTCGGCTACCGTAAATCACCCCCAACTATCCCTTACCACAACAAACCAAACCATATCATCTTAAATTTACAAAAAAAGGTGTACAAATCATAACAAACTATGCCAAACTCACCTAAATTACTTCGGCTATCAAAAATCACCCCCAACTACACCTTACAGCAACAAACTAAGCCCAATCATTTTAAAATTACCAAAAAAGGCTAAAAATCATAACAAACTATACCAGAATCACCTAAATTACTTCGGCTACCGTAAATCACCCCCAACTATCCCTTACCACAACAAACCAAACCATATCATCTTAAAATTACAAAAAAAATGTACAAATCACAACAAACTATGCCAGACTCACCTAAATTACTTCGGCTACTCTAAATCATCACCAACTAACCCTTACCACAACAAACTAAACCCAATCACATTTAAATTACAAAAAAATGCTACTAACCATAGCAAATTATGCCAAACTCACCTAAATTACTTCGGCTATCAAAAATCACCCCCAACTACACTTTACAGCAACAAACTAAGCCCAATCACTTTAAAATTACAAAAAAATGCTAAAAATCATAGCAAACTATACCAGAATCACCTAAATTATTTCGGCTACCGTAAATCACCCCCAACTATCCCTTACCACAACAACCCAAACCATATCGTCTTAAAATGACAAAAAAAGCTGTACAAATCATAACAAACTATGCAAGAGTCACCTAAATTACTTCGGCTACTCTAAATCATCACCAACTAACCCTTACTACAACAAACTAAACCCAATCACTTTTAATTTACAAAAAAATGCTACTAACCATAGCAAACTATGCCAAACTCACCTAAATTACTTCGGCTATCAAAAATCACCCCCAACTACACTTTACAGCAACAAACTAAGCCCAATCACTTTAAAATTACAAAAAAATGCTAAAAATCATAACAAACTATACCAGAATCACCTAAATTATTTCGGCTACCGTAAATCACCCCCAACTATCCCTTACCACAACAACCCAAACCATATCGTCTTAAAATGACAAAAAAAGCTGTACAAATCATAACAAACTATGCAAGAGTCACCTAAATTACTTCGGCTACTCTAAATCATCACCAACTAACCCTTACTACAACAAACTAAACCCAATCACTTTTAATTTACAAAAAAATGCTACTAACCATAGCAAACTATGCCAAACTCACCTAAATTACTTCGGCTATCAAAAATCACCCCCAACTACACTTTACAGCAACAAACTAAGCCCAATCACTTTAAAATTACAAAAAAATGCTAAAAATCATAACAAACTATACCAGAATCACCTAAATTACTTCGGCTACCGTAAATCACCCCCAACTATCCCTTACCACAACAAACCAAACCATATCATCATAAATTACAAAAAAAATGTACAAATCACAACAAACTATGCCAGACTCACCTAAATTACTTCGGCTACTCTAAATCATCACCAACTAACCCTTACCACAACAAACTAAACCCAATCACATTTAAATTACAAAAAAATGCTACTAACCATAGCAAATTATGCCAAACTCACCTAAATTACTTCGGCTATCAAAAATCACCCCCAACTACACTTTACAGCAACAAACTAAGCCCAATCACTTTAAAATTACAAAAAAATGCTAAAAATCATAACAAACTATACCAGAATCACCTAAATTATTTCGGCTACCGTAAATCACCCCCAACTATCCCTTACCACAACAACCCAAACCATATCGTCTTAAAATGACAAAAAAAGCTGTACAAATCATAACAAACTTTGCAAGAGTCACCTAAATTACTTCGGCTACTCTAAATCATCACCAACTAACCCTTACTACAACAAACTAAACCCAATCACTTTTAATTTACAAAAAAATGCTACTAACCATAGCAAACTATGCCAAACTCACCTAAATTACTTCGGCTATCAAAAATCACCCCCAACTACACTTTACAGCAACAAACTAAGCCCAATCACTTTAAAATTACAAAAAAATGCTAAAAATCATAACAAACTATACCAGAATCACCTAAATTACTTCGGCTACCGTAAATCACCCCCAACTATCCCTTACCACAACAAACCAAACCATATCATCTTAAAATTACAAAAAAAGGTGTACAAATCATAACAAACTATGCCAGACTCACCTAAATTACTTCGGCTACTCTAAATTATCACCAACTAATCCTTACCACAACAACCTAAACCCAATCACATTTAAATTACAAAAAAATGCTACTAACCATACCAAACTATGCCAAACTCACCTAAATTACTTCGGCTATCAAAAATTACCCCCAACTACACCTTACAGCAACAAACTAAGCCCAATCATTTTAAAATTACAAAAAAATGCTAAAAATCATAACAAACTATGCCAGAATCACCTAAATTACTTCGGCTACCGTAAATCACCCCCAACTATCCCTTACCACAACAAACCAAACCATATCATCTTAAAATTACAAAAAAAGGTGTACAAATCATAACAAACTATGCCAGACTCACCTAAATTACTTCGGCTACTCTAAATCATCACCAACTAACCCTTACCACAACAAATTAAACCCAATCACATTTAAATTACAAAAAAATGCTACTAACCATAGCAAATTATGCCAAACTCACCTAAATTACTTCGGCTACCGTAAATCACCCCCAACTATCCCTTACCACAACAAACCAAACCATATCATCTTAAAATTACAAAAAAAGGTGTACAAATCATAACAAACTATGCCAGACTCACCTAAATTACTTCGGCTACTCTAAATCATCATCAACTAACCCTTACCACAACAAACTAAACCCAATCACATTTAAATTACAAAAAAAATGCTACTAACCATAGCAAATTATGCCAAACTCACCTAAATTACTTCGGCTATCAAAAATCACCCCCAACTACACTTTACAGCAACAAACTAAGCCCAATCACTTTAAAATTACAAAAAAATGCTAAAAATCATAGCAAACTATACCAGAATCACCTAAATTATTTCGGCTACCGTGAATCACCCCCAACTATCCCTTACCACAACAACCCAAACCATATCGTCTTAAAATGACAAAAATAGCTGTACAAATCATAACAAACTATGCAAGAGTCACCTAAATTACTTCGGCTACTCTAAATCATCACCAACTAACCCTTACTACAACAAACTAAACCCAATCACTTTTAATTTACAAAAAAATGCTACTAACCATAGCAAACTATGCCAAACTCACCTAAATTACTTCGGCTATCAAAAATCACCCCCAACTACACTTTACAGCAACAAACTAAGCCCAATCACTTTAAAATTACAAAAAAATGCTAAAAATCATAACAAACTATACCAGAATCACCTAAATTACTTCGGCTACCGTAAATCACCCCCAACTATCCCTTACCACAACAAACCAAACCATATCATCTTAAAATTACAAAAAAAGGTGTACAAATCATAACAAACTATGCCAGACTCACCTAAATTACTTCGGCTACTCTAAATCATCACCAACTAATCCTTACCACAACAAACTAAACTCAATCACTTTTAAATTACAAAAAAATGCTACTAACCATAGCAAACAATGCCAAACTCACCTAAATTACTTCGGCTATCAAAAATCACCCCCAACTACACTTTACAGCAACAAACTAAGCCCAATCATTTTAAAATTACAAAAAAATGCTAAAAATCAAAACAAACTATACCAAAATCACCTAATTTACTTCGGCTACCGTAAATCACCCCCAACTATCCCTTACCACAACAAACCAAACCATATCATCTTAAATTTACAAAAAAAGGTGTACAAATCATAACAAACTATGCCAGACTCACCTAAATTACTTCGGCTACTCTAAATCATCACCAACTAACCCTTACCACAACAAACTAAACCCAATCACTTTTAAATTACAAAAAAATGCTACTAACCATACCAAACTATGCCAAACTCACCTAAATTACTTCGGCTATCAAAAATCACCCCCAACTACACCTTACAGCAACAAACTAAGCCCAATCATTTTAAAATTACAAAAAAATGCTAAAAATCATAACAAACTATACCAGAATCACCTAAATTACTTTGGCTACTGTAAATCACCCCCAACTATCCCTTACCACAACAAACCAAACCATATCATCTTAAAATTACAAAAAAAGGTGTACAAATCATAACAAACTATGCCAGACTCACCTAAATTACTTCGGCTACTCTAAATCATCACCAACTAACCCTTACCACAACAAACTAAACCCAATCACATTTAAATTAAAAAAAATGCTACTAACCATAGCAAATTATGCCAAACTCACCTAAATTACTTCGGCTATCAAAAATCACCCCCAACTACACTTTACAGCAACAAACTAAGCCCAATCACTTTAAAATTACAAAAAAATGCTAAAAATCATAACAAACTATACCAGAATCACCTAAATTATATCGGCTACCGTAAATCACCCCCAACTATCCCTTACCACAACAACCCAAACCATATCGTCTTAAAATTACAAAAAAAGGTGTACAAATCATTACAAATTATGCCAGACTCACCTAAATTACTTCGGCTACTCTAAATCATCACCAACTAACCCTTACTACAACAAACTAAACCCAATCACTTTTAATTTACAAAAAAATGCTACTAACCATAGCAAACTATGCCAAACTCACCTAAATTACTTCGGCTATCGAAAATCACCCCCAACTACACTTTACAGCAACAAACTAAGCCCAATTACTTTAAAATTACAAAAAAATGCTAAAAATCATAACAAACTATACCAGAACCACCTAAATTACTTCGGCTACCGTAAATCACCCCCAACTATACCTTACCACAACAAACCAAACCATATCATCTTAAAATTACAAAAAAGGTGTACAAATCATTACAAACTATGCCAGACTCACCTAAATTACTTCGGCTACTCTAAATCATCACCAACTAACCCTTACCACAACAAACTAAACCCAATCACTTTTAAATTACAAAAAAATGCTACTAACCATAGCAAACTATGCCAAACTCACCTAAATTACTTCGGCTATCAAAAATCACTCCCAACTACACTTTACAGCAACAAACTAAGCCCAATCACTTTAAAATTACAAAAAAATGCTAAAAATCATAACAAACTATACCAGAATCACCTAAATTACTTCGGCTACCGTAAATCACCCCCAACTATCCCTTACCACAACAAACCAAACCATATCATCTTAAAATTACAAAAAAAGGTGTACAAATCATAACAAACTATGCCAGACTCACCTAAATTACTTCGGCTACTCAAAATCATCACCAACTAATCCTTACCACAACAAACTAAACTCAATCACTTTTAAATTACAAAAACATGCTACTAACCATAGCAAACAATGCCAAACTCACCTAAATTACTTCGGCTATCAAAAATCACCCCCAACTACACTTTACAGCAACAAACTAAGCCCAATCATTTTAAAATTACAAAAAAATGCTAAAAATCAAAACAAACTATACCAAAATCACCTAATTTACTTCGGCTACCGTAAATCACCCCCAACTATCCCTTACCACAACAAACCAAACCATATCATCTTAAATTTACAAAAAAAGGTGTACAAATCATAACAAACTATGCCAGACTCACCTAAATTACTTCGGCTACTCTAAATCATCACCAACTAACCCTTACCACAACAAACTAAACCCAATCACTTTTAAATTACAAAAAAATGCTACTAACCATACCAAACTATGCCAAACTCACCTAAATTACTTCGGCTATCAAAAATCACCCCCAACTACACCTTACAGCAACAAACTAAGCCCAATCATTTTAAAATTACAAAAAAATGCTAAAAATCATAACAAACTATACCAGAATCACCTAAATTACTTTGGCTACTGTAAATCACCCCCAACTATCCCTTACCACAACAAACCAAACCATATCATCTTAAAATTACAAAAAAAGGTGTACAAATCATAACAAACTATGCCAGACTCACCTAAATTACTTCGGCTACTCTAAATCATCACCAACTAACCCTTACCACAACAAACTAAACCCAATCACATTTAAATTAAAAAAAATGCTACTAACCATAGCAAATTATGCCAAACTCACCTAAATTACTTCGGCTATCAAAAATCACCCCCAACTACACTTTACAGCAACAAACTAAGCCCAATCACTTTAAAATTACAAAAAAATGCTAAAAATCATAACAAACTATACCAGAATCACCTAAATTATATCGGCTACCGTAAATCACCCCCAACTATCCCTTACCACAACAACCCAAACCATATCGTCTTAAAATTCAAAAAAAGGTGTACAAATCATTACAAATTATGCCAGACTCACCTAAATTACTTCGGCTACTCTAAATCATCACCAACTAACCCTTACCACAACAAACTAAACCCAATCACTTTTAAATTACAAAAAAATGCTACTAACCATAGCAAACTATGCCAAACTCACCTAAATTACTTCGGCTATCAAAAATCACCCCCAACTACACTTTACAGCAACAAACTAAGCCCAATCACTTTAAAATTACAAAAAAATGCTAAAAATCATAACAAACTATACCAGAATCACCTAAATTACTTCGGCTACCGTAAATCACCCCCAACTATCCCTTACCACAACAAACCAAACCATATCATCTTAAAATTACAAAAAAAGGTGTACAAATCATAACAAAGTATGCCAGACTCACCTAAATTACTTCGGCTACTCTAAATCATCACCAACTAACCCCTACCACAACAAACTAAACCCAATAACTTTTAAATTACAAAAAAATGCTACTAATCATAGCAAACTATGCCAAACTCACCTAAATTACTTCGGCTATCAAAAATCACTCCCAACTACACTTTACAGCAACAAACTAAGCCCAATCACATGAAAATTACAAAAAAATGCTAAAAATCATAACACACAATACCAGGATCACCTAAATTACTTCGGCTACCGTAAATCACCCACAACTATCCCTTACCACAACAAACCAAACCATATTCTTAAAATTACACAAAAGGTGTACAAATCATATCAAACTATGCCAGACTCACCTAAATTACTTCGGCTACACTAAATCATCACCAACTAATCCTTACCACAACAAACTAAACCCAATCACTTTTAAATTACAAAAAAATGCTACTAACCATAGCAAACAATGCCAAACTCACCTAAATTACTTCGGCTATCAAAAATCACCCCCAACTACACTTTACAGCAACAAACTAAGCCCAATCATTTTAAAATTACAAAAAAACGCTAAAAATCAAAACAAACTATACCAGAATCACCTAAATTACTTCGGCTACCGTAAATTACCCCCAACTATCCCTTACCACAACAAACCAAACCATATCATCTTAAATTGACAAAAAAAGGTGTACAAATCATAACAAACTATGCCAGACTCACCTAAATTACTTCGGCTACTCTAAATCATCACCAACTAACCCTTACCACAACAAACTAAACCCAATCACTTTTAAATTACAAAAAAATGCTACTAACCATACCAAACTATGCCAAACTCACCTAAATTACTTCGGCTATCAAAAATCACCCCCAACTACACTTTACAGCAACAAACTAAGCCCAATCGCTTTAAAATTACAAAAAAATGCTAAAAATCATAACAAACTAAACCAGAATCACCTAAATTACTTCGGCTACCATAAATCATCCCCAACTATCCCTTACCACAACAAACCAAACCATATCGTCCTAAAATTACAAAAAAAGGTGTACAAATCATAACAAACTATGCCAGACTCACCTAAATTACTTCGGCTACTCTAAATCATCACCAACTAACCCTTACCACAACAAACTAAACCCAATCACTTTTAAATTACAATAAAATGCTACTAACCATAGCAAACTATGCCAAACCCACTTAAATTACTTCGGCTATCAAAAATCACCCCCAACTACACTTTACAGCAACAAACTAAGCCCAATCACTTTAAAGTACAAAAAAATGCTAAAAATCATAACAAACTATAACAAGATCACCTAAATTACTTCGGCTACCGTAAATCACCCCCAACTATCCCTTACCGCAACAAACCAAATCATTTCATCTTTAAATTACAAAAAAAGGTGTACAAATCATAACAAACTATGCCAGACTAACCTAAATTACTTCGGCTACTCTAAATCATCACCAACTAACTCTTACCACAACAAATAAAACTCAATCACTTTTAAATTATAAAAAAAATGCTATTAACCCTAGCAAACTATGCCAAACTCACCTAAATTACTTCGGCTATCAAAAATCACCCCCAACTACACTTTACAGCAACAAAATAAGCCCAATCACTTTAAAATTACAGAAAAATTCTAAAAATCATAACAAACTATACCAGAATCACCTAAATTACTTCGGCTACCGTAAATCACCCCCAACTATCCCTTACCACAACAAACCAAACCATATCATCTTAAAATTACAAAAAAAAGTGTACAAATCATAACAAACTATGCCAGATTCACCTAAATTACTTCGGATACTCTAAATCATCACCAACTAACCCTTACCAAAACAAACTAAACCCAATCACTTTTAAATTACAAAAAAATGCTACTAACCATCGCAAACTATGTCAAATTCACTTAAATTACTTCGGCTATCAAAAATCACTCCCAACTACACTTTACAGCAACAAACTAAGCCCAATCACTTTAAAATTACAAAAAAATGCTAAAAATCATAACAAACTATACCAGAATCACCTAAATTACTTCGGCTACCGTAAATCACCCCCAACTATCCATTACCACAACAAACCAAACCATATCATTTTAAAATTACAAAAAAAGGTGTACAAATCATAACAAACTATGCCAGACTCACCTAAATTACTTCGGCTACTCTAAATCATCGCCAACTAACCCTTACCACAACAAACTAAACCCAATCACTTTTAAATTACAATAAAATGCTACTAACCATAGCAAACAATGCCAAACTCACCTAAATTACTTCGGCTATCAAAAATCACCCCCAACTACACTTTACAGCAACAAACTAAGCCCAATCACTTTAAAATTACAAAAAAATGCTAAACATCATAACAAACTACACCAGAATCACCTAAATTACTTCGGCTACCGTAAATCACCCCCAACTATCCCTTACCACAACAAACCAAACCATATTGTCTTAAAATTACAAAAAAAGTTGTACAAATCATTACAAACTATGCCAGACTCACCTAAATTACTTCGGCTGCTCTAAATCATCACCAACTAACCCTTACCACAACAAACTAAACACAATCACTTTTAAATTACAAAAAAATGCTACTAACCATAGCAAACTATGCCAAACTCACCTAAATTATTTCGGCTATCAAAAATCATCCCCAACTACACTTTTCAGCAACAAACTAAGCCCAATCACATTAAAATTACAAAAAAATGCTAAAAATCATAACAAACTATACCAGAATCACATAAATTACTTCGGCTACCGTAAATCACCCCCCAACTAACCCTTACCACAACAAACCAAACCATATCATCTTAAAATTACAAAAAAAGGTGTACAAATCATAACAAACTATACCAGACTCACCTAAATTACTTCGGCTACTCTAAATCATCACCAACTAACCCTTACCACAACAAACTAAACCTAATCACTTTTAAATTACAAAAAAATGCTACTAACCATAGCAAACTATGCCAAACTCACCTAAATTACTTCGGCTATCAAAAATCACCCCCAACTACACTTTACAGCAACAAACTAAGCCCAATCACATTAAAATTACAAAAAAATACTAAAAATCATAACAAACAATACCAGGATCACCTAAATTACTTCGGCTACCGTAAATCACCCACAACTATCTCTTACCACAACAAACCAAACCATATTCTTAAAATTACAAAAAAGGAGTACAAATCATAACAAACTATGCCAGACTCACCTAAATTACTTCGGCTACTCTAAATCATCACCAACTAATCCTTACCACAACAAACTAAACCCAATCACTTTTAAATTACAAAAAAATGCTACTAACCATAGCAAACAATGCCAAACTCACCTAAATTACTTCGGCTATCAAAAATCACCCCCAACTACACTTTACAGCAACAAACTAAGCCCAATCATTTTAAAATTACAAAAAAATGCTAAAAATCAAAACAAACTATACCAGAATCACCTAAATTACTTCGGATACCGTAAATCACCCCCAACTATCCCTTACCACAACAAACCAAACCATATCATCTTAAAATTACAAAAAAAGGTGTACAAATCATAACAAACTATGCCAGACTCACCTAAATTACTTCGGCTACTCTAAATCATCACCAACTAACCCCTACCACAACAAACTAAACCCAATCACTTTTAAATTACAAAAAAATTCTACTAATCATAGCAAACTATGCCAAACACACCTAAATTACTTCGGCTATCAAAAATCACCCCCAACTACACTTTACAGCAACAAACTAAGCCCAATCACATTAAAATTACAAAAAAATGCTAAAAATCATAACAAACAATACCAGGATCACCTAAATTACTTCGGCTACCGTAAATCACCCACAACTATCCCTTACCACAACAAACCAAACCATATTCTTAAAATTAAAAAAAAGGTGTACAAATCATAACAAACTATGCCAGACTCACCTAAATTACTTCGGCTACTCTAAATCATCACCAACTAATCCTTACCACAACAAACTAAACCCAATCACTTTTAAATTACAAAAAAATGCTACTAACCATAGCAAACAATGCCAAACTCACCTAAATTACTTCGGCTATCAAAAATCACCCCCAACTACACTTTACAGCAACAAACTAAGCCCAATCACTTTAAAATTACAAAAAAATGCTAAACATCATAACAAACTACACCAGAATCACCTAAATTACTTCGGCTACCGTAAATCACCCCCAACTATCCCTTACCACAACAAACCAAACCATATTGTCTTAAAATTACAAAAAAAGGTGTACAAATCATTACAAACTATGCCAGACTCACCTAAATTACTTCGGCTGCTCTAAATCATCACCAACTAACCCTTACCACAACAAACTAAACACAATCACTTTTAAATTACAAAAAAATGCTACTAACCATAGCAAACTATGCCAAACTCACCTAAATTATTTCGGCTATCAAAAATCATCCCCAACTACACTTTTCAGCAACAAACTAAGCCCAATCACATTAAAATTACAAAAAAATGCTAAAAATCATAACAAACTATACCAGAATCACATAAATTACTTCGGCTACCGTAAATCACCCCCCAACTAACCCTTACCACAACAAACCAAACCATATCATCTTAAAATTACAAAAAAAGGTGTACAAATCATAACAAACTATACCAGACTCACCTAAATTACTTCGGCTACTCTAAATCATCACCAACTAACCCTTACCACAACAAACTAAACCTAATCACTTTTAAATTACAAAAAAATGCTACTAACCATAGCAAACTATGCCAAACTCACCTAAATTACTTCGGCTATCAAAAATCACCCCCAACTACACTTTACAGCAACAAACTAAGCCCAATCACATTAAAATTACAAAAAAATGCTAAAAATCATAACAAACAATACCAGGATCACCTAAATTACTTCGGCTACCGTAAATCACCCACAACTATCCCTTACCACAACAAACCAAACCATATTCTTAAAATTACAAAAAAGGTGTACAAATCATAACAAACTATGCCAGACTCACCTAAATTACTTCGGCTACTCTAAATCATCACCAACTAATCCTTACCACAACAAACTAAACCCAATCACTTTTAAATTACAAAAAAATGCTACTAACCATAGCAAACAATGCCAAACTCACCTAAATTACTTCGGCTATCAAAAATCACCCCCAACTACACTTTACAGCAACAAACTAAGCCCAATCATTTTAAAATTACAAAAAAATGCTAAAAATCAAAACAAACTATACCAGAATCACCTAAATTACTTCGGCTACCGTAAATCACCCCCAACTATCCCTTACCACAACAAACCAAACCATATCATCTTAAATTGACAAAAAAAGGTGTACAAATCATAACAAACTATGCCAGACTCACCTAAATTACTTCGGCTACTCTAAATCATCAGCAACTAACCCTTACCACAACAAACTAAACCCAATCACTTTTAAATTACAAAAAAATGCTACTAACCATACCAAACTATGCCAAACTCACCTAAATTACTTCGGCTATCAAAAATCACCCCCAACTACACTTTACAGCAACAAACTAAGCCCAATCGCTTTAAAATTACAAAAAAATGCTAAAAATCATAACAAACTATACCAGAATCACCTAAATTACTTCGGCTACCATAAATCATCCCCAAATATCCCTTACCACAACAAACCAAACCATATCGTCTTAAAATTACAAAAAAAGGTGTACAAATCATAACAAACTATGCAAGACTCACCTAAATTACTTCGGCTACTCTAAATCATCACCAACTAACCCTTACCACAACAAACTAAACCCAATCACTTTTAAATTACAAAAAAATGCTACTAACCATAGCAAACTTTGCCAAACTCACCTAAATTACTTCGGCAATCAAAAATCACCCCCAAATACACTTTACAGCAACAAACTAAGCCCAATCACTTTAAAATTACAAAAAAATGCTTAAAACATAACAAACTATACCAGAATCACCTAAATTACTTCGGCTACCGTAAATCACCCCCAACTATCGCTTACCACAACAAACCAAACCATATCATTTTAAAATTACAAAAAAAGGTGTACAAATCATAACAAACTATGCCAGACTCAGGGACCCCAGGGACTTTGGCAGAAATGCCAGAGGACGGGTATGGCTAACCCGGGGTACCCGAGCTAGAGATGTCTGAACGCCAGATATCTGCTTAAAACCGGAAGCTGAACTGGTGCTTCAAAGACCGCTGCGGGGCGTGGCAGTGGTACGTTGCACTAAGAGGACAGTCGGGGGACCTGGCTTCACCGCCCGGTCCGCGAGGAGACAATCTCTATAAAAAACCCTCAGAGTCACGGTGGAACAGCATATGCCAAAGGCTCGCCTGGCCAGTAAGGTAGGATTGGTCATAAATATGCGAACTCACAGGAACCTGGCGCACCTGTGTTTCAATTAGCCTTCGTGTGGTAATGCGGGGCTCTGCCACACGCGACCTCTTTTCCCTTGCTACTCGTGGGAACATTTATGGAACCAAGTACAAAAACACAAGAGGTTATCAAAGACCTCGAAACATATCCTCCAACGGTAAGGGAAGAACTTCCCCACCCGGAGGAGGATAAGTTAACTGACAGCGTCACCAAAATCGGAGAAAACCTTAAGGCTCTCAATGTGAAAGAGCAAAAGGTCCGATTAGGAGGAGCTGCCAGAAAAAGGCTGAAGTATCTTCTCGCCAAAGGACTCTCCAAGGAAGAGGCCCTTGAGAAGGCGCTGAAGCCAATCGAAAGGGCAACGCCGCCAGGAAAAGGAGCCAAAAGGATCCGATCTGACGGCAGTACCCCTGAAACAGCAAACGCTAAGAGAGCGAAGAAGCAGGAGAGCAGTTCTGCCAAGCCCTCATTTAGCCAAGCTGTGACTGGAGTGAGGGTTGGAATTATACCCTCAGACTATCCACAGTCACTCCTGACAGCGGCACAACAGGAAGCCGTGCAGGAGGCTGTTGTGGAGAAAATGGCAGCCATGGGAGCAGGGGACAAAATAAGACCCAAGTTCCACGGCCTCCATTACAGGCCAGGTTGGCTTTCATTGGTGTGTGCCGACAAAGACACCGCGCAGTGGCTAGGAAGCATCGCCGATGAAATCAGACCGTGGGAGGGTGCGTCGCTCAGGATGGTAGAAGAGGCAGAAATGCCTCACACTGTCGTCCTGGTGGCGTATCTTCCCGGAAGTCAGGACTACTCGAACGAGAAAATCCTGAATCTAATAGAGGCCCAAAACGAAGGCCTCAGTGCAAAGAGCTGGAGGGTGCTTAGGAGAAATCCGATAGGCCCCACACTCGAAACAACGCTCTCTGTCGACCATCAGTCGACGGAGATATTGAAAACCATGGGCTTTAAGGTAAGCTATAAGTTCGGTCAAGTTCAACTTAGGCCAAGGACCGCTGGCGCCAACAAAGCCCAAGATAAAGGGGCGAGCACCTCTATTAGCTCTGCAACCAAGCCAGCTAGCACTGGTGTTGCTAGTGAAAGGAGATTGCCCGCCTCAACGTCTGCTGCAGCCAACTCTGGAGCAAAGCCTAAAGGCAGGAAATTGCCTAAGGTAGCGCAAAAGAAAGGCTGCGGCAAAAAGAAGTAACTGCAACAATGGCAGGCAGGATAAACTTCACCCAGATAAACCTCCAACACTCAAAAGCCGCATCCAGTGTGCTTTATTGGGGGTTTGTCAGAGGGTCCGCAGACGTGGGGCTAATCCAAGAGCCCTGGATAAATGGGGGAAACATAAAGGGACTTCCAACCAGATCATGTAAGGTAATAAGTGACCACCATGAACATCCAAGAGCAGCAATTCTGCTCAAAAAACATATCAAATTTGTTCCGATTCCAGAGTTCATCTCCAGGGACTTAGTTGCAGTAGCTGTAGAGGTACCCACGGAAGGTGGCAAAAGGCCAATTGTAATGGCCTCTGCCTACTTCCCAGGCGACGAAAATAACTCCATTCCAGAGGAAGTTATACGCCTCATAAGCTGGTGCAAAAGGAGGAACAAACACTACATTCTGGGCTGCGACGCCAACGCACACCATCTCATGTGGGGCAGCACGGACACAAACAAAAGAGGTGAGTCCCTTTTTGAATATTTGTCCGCGAACGACGTGGACATTATCAACCGAGGGAACAAAGCCACCTTCATAAATGCGATTAGGAAAGAGGTTTTAGATCTAACCCTGGCGAGTCCATTTATTGCAAATTTTATTAAAAATTGGCACGTGGCGGACGAGGCCTCCATGTCGGACCATTGCACAATCCGATTCCACATGGAGGCATCCCCCCACAGCCTCGAAACGTGCAGAGTGCCGAAGGAGACGGACTGGTGTCTCTACACGGAGCATATCAGAGCCGAAACCGACGGACTCCGTTACCAAATCGACACAAGAGAGGACCTCGATGCGGCCTCGGTGCATCTTCGCGATCTCATAGTCTCGTCCTATAAGAAAAGTTGTCCTCTGAAACAAAGAGTGACTTCGAGGAACGTTCCTTGGTGGAACAAAGAACTCGGCCGACGTAGGGCCGAAGTAAGGAAGCTATTCAATAGAGCTAAAAGTTTAGGAACGTGGATCGACTACAAAAAAGCTCTCACAGAATACAACAAAGAATTGAGGAAGTCAAAGAGGCGCTCATGGAGTACTTTCTGCGAAGGGATCGAGCAATTGATCCCAGCAGTAAGGCTCCAAAAAGTGCTCTCAAAAGACCACTCAAACGGAATAGGCTTAATAAAAAAACCTAACGGCGAATACACCGGCGATCTAAAGGAAAGCTTAAGGGTACTTTTAGAGACCCATTTTCCTGGGTCAAAGGCGCTAACAGACATAGAGATCAGAGACGTGACTCAAGGGCCGATAACACGCCCAACCCGGCAAACCAAAAGCCTAGCAGGAAAAATGTTTACTGCTAACAAAATACAATGGGCGATCAACAGCTTCAAGCCGTTCAAATCGCCGGGCAGAGACGGAATCTTTCCTGCCCTGCTCCAAAGGGGAACAGACTACCTGATACCCAGCTTAATGAGAATATTCAAAGCTAGCTACATTCTCGGATATATACCCGAGACCTGGAGAGAGGCTAAAGTGGTATTCATACCAAAAAGCGGTAGAAGGCCTCCTGAAGAGGCTAAATCTTACCGCCCCATAAGCCTCACTTCCTTTCTCCTCAAAACCATGGAGAAAATAATTGATAACTACATCAGAGGAGCTATCCTAAAGCAAACTCCACTTCATACAAATCAATTTGCTTATCAAGCAGGCAAATCCACAGTGGACGCCCTACATTGCCTCATCAAGGGCATTGAAAGGACGCTGATGGCTAAACAAGTAGCTCTGGGAATATTCATTGACGTAGAGGGAGCCTTCGACAATACCTCCTATGAATCCATCGAAAGAGCTGCTTTACTAAGAGGCGTCGAAACCTCAACCGTAGAATGGATAAAATCCATGCTGAGGAGCCGAGTCATAACGGCAAGCGTCGGTGGAGAGGAGGCGATGGTCACCACAGTAAAAGGGTGTCCGCAAGGCGGAGTTCTATCGCCCCTACTGTGGTCGATTGTTGTCGACGACCTACTGAGCAAGCTCAATGACACGGGAATCTATACCCAAGGTTACGCAGATGACCTGGTTGTACTCATCAGGGGCAAACACGAAGGCACGATCTCTGGCCTAGCGCAAAATGCCCTAAACATCATCTCAAGATGGTGCTCGGACGAACAGCTCAATGTTAATCCGAGCAAAACTGTTCTAGTTCCCTTTACGAAGAGAAGGAAGCTGAATTTAACAGCTCCAACTCTGCACGGGAAAAAGCTGCAGTTCTCCAGAGAGGTCAAATATCTAGGTGTAAATCTAGACGCGAAACTCAACTGGAAAACGCATGTTGACAAAACTCTTGCAAAAGGCACAGCGGCACTTTGGTGTTGCCGCAGGCTTTTTGGGAGAACTTGGGGACTCAAACCGGAGATGATCTACTGGTCATACCTGACGGTGGTAAGACCCGTGGTAACCTATGCATCCCTGCTGTGGTGGCCAAAAACTGAAGAAACAACAACGCAAAGCAAAATGCAGAAATTGCAAAGGCTTGCTTGTCTAGGCGTGACGGGCTCAATGCGCTCCACCCCTACGGCCGCCTTAGAGGCGCTGCTTGATCTTCTTCCTTTACATCTACATGTGAGGAAGGAGGCAGCACTGAGTGCCTTGAGGTCAACACAGACAAAAAATCTAAAACTAGGGGACATGGTTGGTCACTGCAGGATTATGAATCTGATAAGAGCAGAGTCCTGGAACCAACCAACGGACGTAATGCCAGCCGAACTCAACTTCGATGTTCCATTCGAAGTGGCCATTTTAGGCCGCCAATGTGGAACATTCGATACGACTCGACTTCCAAAGAACTCACTCGTCTGGTACACAGACGGGTCAAAATCGCAGCAGGGGACTGGAATAGGAGTCTATGGTCCGCAGACCAGGATCCATCAGCCCTTAGGAAGTACCCCCTCGATTCATCAGGCCGAAATATGTGCCATAGATGTTTGTGCTCGGAAATGCCTCGAAAGGCGCATAAAGGGTGCAAATATCTACATACTGTCAGACAGTCAAGCAGCCTTAAAGGCCCTGAGAGCCTACCGCTGTGTACAGAGGACTGTCTGGGAATGCAAACAATCCCTGAAGCAACTGGCGATAGGCAACAGAATCACTCTGTTGTGGATTCCAGGGCATGAGGGGATTGAAGGAAATGAAATGGCAGACGCCCTCGCCAAGAAAGGTGCGACAGCTCCATTTATTGGACCAGAACCATTCTGCGGGCTAACCAAAGCCCAGAGAATGTCCGACATCTATAAATGGGAAAAGGAACAGAAAGAATCCTACTGGAGAAATACTCCAGGCCAACGCCAGGCGAAAAAGTTCATACACTATTCGTCAAAGAAGACTAAGATGCTTCTCAAACTGGAAAAGAATGATCTGAGGCAAGTAACTGGCCTCCTGACAGGACACGGTCCAGTCAGATACCATCTCCAGAAAATGGGGAAAGCAGAAGTCGCTACATGTCGACTCTGTGGATCGGCGGTAGAAACGGCCGAACACATTCTCTGTGAGTGCAACACCATCGCTCATAATAGGTTACAATATCTGGGTGCGGCTGCACTCACGGCCGCCCAGATACGTAAATCAACTCCCAAGGATCTGGCCCACTTCATCAGGGGGCTAGACTCCCTGGGATTCCAATAGGAAGCAGGGTTATTCACAATAGACCAACAATGGTCGCAGTGACGAAGGGCTTCAGTAGCCAAACGACCCCCCTACAATACTACTACAATACTACATGCCAGACTCACCTAAATTACTTCGGCTAGTCTAAATCATCGCCAACTAACCCTTACCACAACAAACTAAACCCAATCACTTTTAAATTACAATAAAATGCTACTAACCATAGCAAACAATGCCAAACCCACCTAAATTACTTCGGCTATCAAAAATCACCCCCAACTACACTTTACAGCAACAAACTAAGCCCAATCACTTTAAAGTACAAAAAAATGCTAAAAATCATAACAAACTATAACAGGATCACCTAAATTACTTCGGCAACCGTAAATCACCCCCAACTATCCCTTACCGCAACAAACCAAATCATATCATCTTTAAATTACAAAAAAAGGTGTACAAATCATAACAAACTATGCCAGACTAACCTAAATTACTTCGGCTACTCTAAATCATCACCAACTAACTCTTACCACAACAAATAAAACTCAATCACTTTTAAATTATAAAAAAAATGCTACTAACCCTAGCAAACTATGCCAAACTCACCTAAATTACTTCGGCTATCAAAAATCACCCCCAACTACACTTTACAGCAACAAAATAAGCCCAATCACTTTAAAATTACAAAAAAATTCTAAAAATCATAACAAACTATACCAGAATCACCTAAATTACTTCGGCTACCGTAAATCACCCCCAACTATCCCATACCACAACAAACCAAACCATATCATCTTAAAATTACAAAAAAAAGTGTACAAATCATAACAAACTATGCCAGATTCACCTGAATGACTTCGGATACTCTAAATCATCACCAACTAACCCTTACCACAACAAACTAAACCCAATCACTTTTAAATTACAAAAAAATGCTACTAACCATAGCAAACTATGTCAAATTCACCTAAATTACTTCGGCTATCAAAAATCACCCCCAACTACACTTTACAGCAACAAACTAAGCCCAATCACTTTAAAATTACAAAAAAATGCTAAAAATCATAACAAACTATACCAGAATCACCTAAATTACTTCGGCCACCGTAAATCACCCCCAACTATCCCTTACCACAACAAACCAAACCATATCATTTTAAAATTACAAAAAAAGGTGTACAAATCATAACAAACTATGCCAGACTCACCTAAATTACTTCGGCTACTCTAAATCATCGCCAACTAACCCTTACCACAACAAACTAAACCCAATCACTTTTAAATTACAATAAAATGCTACTAACCATAGCAAACAATGCCAAAATAACCTAAATTACTTCGGCTATCAAAAATCACCCCCAACTACACTTTACAGCAACAAACTAAGCCCAATCACATTAAAATTACAAAAAAATGCTAAAAATCATAACAAACAATACCAGGATCACCTAAATTACTTCGGCTACCGTAAGTCACCCACAACTATCCCTTACCACAACAAACCAAACCATATTCTTAAAATTACAAAAAAGGTGTACAAATCATAACAAACTATGCCAGACTCACCTAAATTACTTCGGCTACTCTAAATCATCACCAACTAATCCTTACCACAACAAACTAAACCCAATCACTTTTAAATTACAAAAAAATGCTACTAACCATAGCAAACAATGCCAAACTCACCTAAATTACTTCGGCTATCAAAAATCACCCCCAACTACACTTTACAGCAACAAACTAAGCCCAATCATTTTAAAATTACAAAAAAATGCTAAAAATCAAAACAAACTATACCAGAATCGCCTAAATTACTTCGGCTACCGTAAATCACCCCCAACTATCCCTTACCACAACAAACCAAACCATATCATCTTAAATTGACAAAAAAAGGTGTACAAATCATAACAAACTATGCCAGACTCACCTAAATTACTTCGGCTACACTAAATCATCACCAACTAACCCTTACCACAACAAACTAAACCCAATCACTTTTAAATTACAAAAAAATGCTACTAACCATACCAAACTATGCCAAACTCACCTAAATTACTTCGGCTATCAAAAATCACCCCCAACTACACTTTACAGCAACAAACTAAGCCCAATCGCTTTAAAATTACAAAAAAATGCTAAAAATCATAACAAACTATACCAGAATCACCTAAATTACTTCGGCTACCATAAATCATCCCCAACTATCCCTTACCACAACAAACCAAACCATATTGTCTTAAAATTACAAAAAAAGGTGTACAAATCATAACAAACTATGCCAGACTCACCTAAATTACTTCGGCTACTCTAAATCATCACCAACTAACCCTTACCACAACAAACTAAACCCAATCACTTTTAAATTACAATAAAATGCTACTAACCATAGCAAACAATGCCAAACTCACCTAAATTACTTCGGCTATCAAAAATCACCCCCAACTACACTTTACAGCAACAAACTAAGCCCAATCACTTTAAAATTACAAAAAAATGCTTAAAACATAACAAACTATACCAGAATCACCTAAATTACTTCGGCTACCGTAAATCACCCCCAACTATCCCATACCACAACAAACCAAACCATATCATCTTAAAATTACAAAAAAAAGTGTACAAATCATAACAAACTATGCCAGATTCACCTAAATGACTTCGGATACTCTAAATCATCACCAACTAACCCTTACCACAACAAACTAAACCCAATCACTTTTAAATTACAAAAAAATGCTACTAACCATAGCAAACTATGTCAAATTCACCTAAATTACTTCGGCTATCAAAAATCACCCCCAACTACACTTTACAGCAACAAACTAAGCCCAATCACTTTAAAATTACAATAAAATGCTAAAAATCATAACAAACTATACCAGAATCACCTAAATTACTTCGGCCACCGTAAATCACCAACAACTATCCCTTACCACAACAAACCAAACCATATCATTTTAAAATTACAAAAAAAGGTGTACAAATCATAACAAACTATGCCAGACTCACCTAAATTACTTCGGCTACTCTAAATCATCGCCAACTAACCCTTACTACAACAAACTAAACCCAATCACTTTTAAATTACAATAAAATGCTACTAACCATAGCAAACAATGCCAAACTCACCTAAATTACTTCGGCTATCAAAAATCACCCCCAACTACACTTTACAGCAACAAACTAAGCCCAATCACTTTAAAATTACAAAAAAATGCTTAAAACATAACAAACTATACCAGAATCACCTAAATTACTTCGGCTACCGTAAATCACCCCCAACTATCGCTTACCACAACAAACCAAACCATATCATTTTAAAATTACAAAAAAAGGTGTACAAATCATAACAAACTATGCCAGACTCACCTAAATTACTTCGGCTAGTCTAAATCATCGCCAACTAACCCTTACCACAACAAACTAAACCCAATCACTTTTAAATTACAATAAAATGCTACTAACCATAGCAAACAATGCCAAACCCACCTAAATTACTTCGGCTATCAAAAATCACCCCCAACTACACTTTACAGCAACAAACTAAGCCCAATCACTTTAAAGTACAAAAAAATGCTAAAAATCATAACAAACTATAACAGGATCACCTAAATTACTTCGGCTACCGTAAATCACCCCCAACTATCCCATACCACAACAAACCAAACCATATCATCTTAAAATTACAAAAAAAAGTGTACAAATCATAACAAACTATGCCAGATTCACCTAAATGACTTAGGATACTCTAAATCATCACCAACTATCCCTTACCGCAACAAACCAAATCATATCATCTTTAAATTACAAAAAAAGGTGTACAAATCATAACAAACTATGCCAGACTAACCTAAATTACTTTGGCTACTCTAAATCATCACCAACTAACTCTTACCACAACAAATAAAACTCAATCACTTTTAAATTATAAAAAAAATGCTATTAACCCTAGCAAACTATGCCAAACTCACCTAAATTACTTCGGCTATCAAAAATCACCCCCAACTACACTTTACAGCAACAAAATAAGCCCAATCACTTTAAAATTACAAAAAAATTCTAAAAATCATAACAAACTATAGCAGAATCACCTAAATTACTTCGGCTACCGTAAATCACCCCCAACTATCCCATACCACAACAAACCAAACCATATCATCTTAAAATTACAAAAAAAAGTGTACAAATCATAACAAACTATGCCAGATTCACCTAAATGACTTAGGATACTCTAAATCATCACCAACTAACCCTTACCACAACAAACTAAACCCAATCACTTTTAAATTACAAAAAATTGCTACTAACCATAGCAAACTATGTCAAATTCACCTAAGTTACTTCGGCTATCAAAAATCACCCCCAACTACACTTTACAGCAACAAACTAAGCCCAATCACTTTAAAATTACAAAAAAATGCTAAAAATCATAACAAACTATACCAGAATCACCTAAATTACTTCGGCCACCGTAAATCACCCCCAACTATCCCTTACCACAACAAACCAAACCATATCATTTTAAAATTACAAAAAAAGGTGTACAAATCATAACAAACTATGCCAGACTCACCTAAATTACTTCGGCTACTCTAAATCATCGCCAACTAACCCTTACCACAACAAACTAAACCCAATCACTTTTAAATTACAATAAAATGCTACTAACCATAGCAAACAATGCCAAACTCACCTAAATTACTTCGGCTATCAAAAATCACCCCCAACTACACTTTACAGCAACAAACTAAGCCCAATCACTTTAAAATTACAAAAAAATGCTAAACATCATAACAAACTACACCAGAATTACCTAAATTACTTCGGCTACCGTAAATCACCCCCAACTATCCCTTACCACAACAAACCAAACCATATCATCTTAAAATTACAAAAAAAGGTGTACAAATCATAACAAACTATGCCAGACTCTCCTAAATTACTTCGGCTACTCTAAATCATCACCAACTAACCCTTACCACAACAAACTAAACCCAATCACTTTTAAATTACAAAAAATGCTACTAACCATAGCAAACTATGCCAAACTCACCTAAATTATTTCGGCTATCAAAAATCATCCCCAACTACACTTTTCAGCAACAAACTAAGCCCAATCACTTTATAATTACAAAAAAATGCTAAAAACCATAACAAACTATACCAGGATCACCTAAATTACTTCGGCTACCGTAAATCACCCCCAACTATCCCTTACCACAACAAACCAAACCATATTGTCTTAAAATTACAAAAAAAGGTGTACAAATCATTACAAACTATGCCAGACTCACCTAAATTACTTCGGCTACTCTAAATCATCACCAAATAACCCTTACCACAACAAACTAAACCCAATCACTTTTAAATTACAAAAAAATGCTACTATCTATAGCAAACTATGCCAAACTCACCTAAATTATTTCGGCTATCAAAAATCATCCTCAACTACACTTTTCAGCAACAAACTAAGCCCAATCACTTTAAAATTACAAAAAAATGCTAAAAATCATAACAAACTATACCAGAATCACCTAAATTACTTCGGCTACCGTAAATCACCCCCCAACTAACCCTTACCACAACAAACCAAACCATATCATGTTAAAATTACAAAAAAAGGTGTACAAATCATAACAAACTATACCAGACTCACCTAAATTACTTCGGCAACTCTAAATCATCACCAACTAACCCTTACCACAACAAACTAAACCTAATCACTTTTAAATTACAAAAAAATGCTACTAACCATAGCAAACTATGCCAAACTCACCTAAATTACTTCGGCTATCAAAAATCACACCCAACTACACTTTACAGCAACAAACTAAGCCTAATCACTTTAAAATTACAACAAAATGCTAAAAATCATAACAAACTATACCAGAATCACCTAAATTACTTCGGCTACCGTAAATCACCCCCAACTATCCCTTACCACAACAAACCAAACCATATCCTCTTAAAATTACAAAAAAAGGTGTACAAATCATAACAAACTATGCCAGACTCACCTAAATTATTTCGGCTACTCTAAATCATCACCAACTAATCTTTACCACAACAAAATAAACCCAATCACTTTTAAATTACAAAAAAATGCTACTAACCATAGCAAACTATGCCAAACTCACCTAAATTACTTCGGCTATCAAAAATCACCCCCAACTACACTTTACAGCAACAAACTAAGCCCAATCACTTTAAAATTACAAAAAAATGCTAAAAGTCATAACAAACTATACCAGAATCACCTAAATTACTTCGGCTACCGTAAATCACCCCCAACTATCCCATACCACAACAACCCAAACCATATCGTCTTAAAATTACAAAAAAGGGTGTACAAATCATAACAAACTATGCCAGACTCACCTAAATTACTTCGGCTACTCTAAATCATCATCAACTAAACCTTACTACAACAAACTAAACCCAATCACTTTTAATTTACAAAAAAATGCTACTAACCATAGCAAACTATGCCAAACTCACCTAAATTACTTCGGCTATCAAAAATCACCGCCAACTACACTTTACAGCAACAAACTAAGCCCAATCACTTTAAAATTACAAAAAAATGCTAAAAATCATAACAAACTATACCAGAATCACCTAAATTACTTCGGCTACCGTAAATCACCCCCAACTATCGCTTACCACAACAAACCAAACCATATCATTTTAAAATTACAAAAAAAGGTGTACAAATCATAACAAACTATGCCAGACTCACCTAAATTACTTCGGCTAGTCTAAATCATCGCCAACTAACCCTTACCACAACAAACTAAACCCAATCACTTTTAAATTACAATAAAATGCTACTAACCATAGCAAACAATGCCAAACCCACCTAAATTACTTCGGCTATCAAAAATCACCCCCAACTACACTTTACAGCAACAAACTAAGCCCAATCACTTTAAAGTACAAAAAAATGCTAAAAATCATAACAAACTATAACAGGATCACCTAAATTACTTCGGCTACCGTAAATCACCCCCAACTATCCCTTACCGCAACAAACCAAATCATATCATCTTTAAATTACAAAAAAAGGTGTACAAATCATAACAAACTATGCCAGACTAACCTAAATTACTTCGGCTACTCTAAATCATCACCAACTAACTCTTACCACAACAAATAAAACTCAATCACTTTTAAATTATAAAAAAAATGCTACTAACCCTAGCAAACTATGCCAAACTCACCTAAATTACTTCGGCTATCAAAAATCACCCCCAACTACACTTTACAGCAACAAAATAAGCCCAATCACTTTAAAATTACAAAAAAATTCTAAAAATCATAACAAACTATAGCAGAATCACCTAAATTACTTCGGCTACCGTAAATCACCCCCAACTATCCCATACCACAACAAACCAAACCATATCATCTTAAAATTACAAAAAAAAGTGTACAAATCATAACAAACTATGCCAGATTCACCTAAATGACTTCGGATACTCTAAATCATCACCAACTAACCCTTACCACAACAAACTAAACCCAATCACTTTTAAATTACAAAAAATTGCTACTAACCATAGCAAACTATGTCAAATTCACCTAAGTTACTTCGGCTATCAAAAATCACCCCCAACTACACTTTACAGCAACAAACTAAGCCCAATCACTTTAAAATTACAAAAAAATGCTAAAAATCATAACAAACTATACCAGAATCACCTAAATTACTTCGGCCACCGTAAATCACCCCCAACTATCCCTTACCACAACAAACCAAACCATATCATTTTAAAATTACAAAAAAAGGTGTACAAATCATAACAAACTATGCCAGACTCACCTAAATTACTTCGGCTACTCTAAATCATCGCCAACTAACCCTTACCACAACAAACTAAACCCAATCACTTTTAAATTACAATAAAATGCTACTAACCATAGCAAACAATGCCAAACTCACCTAAATTACTTCGGCTATCAAAAATCACCCCCAACTACACTTTACAGCAACAAACTAAGCCCAATCACTTTAAAATTACAAAAAAAATGCTAAACATCATAACAAACTACACCAGAATCACCTAAATTACTTCGGCTACCGTAAATCACCCCCAACTATCCCTTACCACAACAAACCAAACCATATCATCTTAAAATTACAAAAAAAGGTGTACAAATCATAACAAACTATGCCAGACTCTCCTAAATTACTTCGGCTACTCTAAATCATCACCAACTAACCCTTACCACAACAAACTAAACCCAATCACTTTTAAATTACAAAAAAATGCTACTAACCATTGCAAACTATGCCAAACTCACCTAAATTATTTCGGCTATCAAAAATCATCCCCAACTACACTTTTCAGCAACAAACTAAGCCCAATCACTTTATAATTACAAAAAAATGCTAAAAACCATAACAAACTATACCAGGATCACCTAAATTACTTCGGCTACCGTAAATCACCCCCAACTATCCCTTACCACAACAAACCAAACCATATTGTCTTAAAATTACAAAAAAAGGTGTACAAATCATTACAAACTATGCCAGACTCACCTAAATTACTTCGGCTACTCTAAATCATCACCAACTAACCCTTACCACAACAAACTAAACCCAATCACTTTTAAATTACAAAAAAATGCTACTATCCATAGCAAACTATGCCAAACTCACCTAAATTATTTCGGCTATCAAAAATCATCCTCAACTACACTTTTCAGCAACAAACTAAGCCCAATCACTTTAAAATTACAAAAAAATGCTAAAAATCATAACAAACTATACCAGAATCACCTAAATTACTTCGGCTACCGTAAATCACCCCCCAACTAACCCTTACCACAACAAACCAAACCATATCATGTTAAAATTACAAAAAAAGGTGTACAAATCATAACAAACTATACCAGACTCACCTAAATTACTTCGGCTACTCTAAATCATCACCAACTAACCCTTACCACAACAAACTAAACCTAATCACTTTTAAATTACAAAAAAATGCTACTAACCATAGCAAACTATGCCAAACTCACCTAAATTACTTCGGCTATCAAAAATCACACCCAACTACACTTTACAGCAACAAACTAAGCCTAATCACTTTAAAATTACAACAAAATGCTAAAAATCATAACAAACTATACCAGAATCACCTAAATTACTTCGGCTACCGTAAATCACCCCCAACTATCCCTTACCACAACAAACCAAACCATATCCTCTTAAAATTACAAAAAAAGGTGTACAAATCATAACAAACTATGCCAGACTCACCTAAATTATTTCGGCTACTCTAAATCATCACCAACTAATCTTTACCACAACAAAATAAACCCAATCACTTTTAAATTACAAAAAAATGCTACTAACCATAGCAAACTATGCCAAACTCACCTAAATTACTTCGGCTATCAAAAATCACCCCCAACTACACTTTACAGCAACAAACTAAGCCCAATCACTTTAAAATTACAAAAAAATGCTAAAAATCATAACAAACTATACCAGAATCACCTAAATTACTTCGGCTACCGTAAATCACCCCCAACTATCCCATACCACAACAACCCAAACCATATCGTCTTAAAATTACAAAAAAGGGTGTACAAATCATAACAAACTATGCCAGACTCACCTAAATTACTTCGGCTACTCTAAATCATCATCAACTAAACCTTACTACAACAAACTAAACCCAATCACTTTTAATTTACAAAAAAATGCTACTAACCATAGCAAACTATGCCAAACTCACCTAAATTACTTCGGCTATCAAAAATCACCGCCAACTACACTTTACAGCAACAAACTAAGCCCAATCACTTTAAAATTACAAAAAAATGCTAAAAATCATAACAAACTATACCAGAATCACCTAAATTACTTCGGCTACCGTAAATCACCCCCAACTATCGCTTACCACAACAAACCAAACCATATCATTTTAAAATTACAAAAAAAGGTGTACAAATCATAACAAACTATGCCAGACTCACCTAAATTACTTCGGCTAGTCTAAATCATCGCCAACTAACCCTTACCACAACAAACTAAACCCAATCACTTTTAAATTACAATAAAATGCTACTAACCATAGCAAACAATGCCAAACCCACCTAAATTACTTCGGCTATCAAAAATCACCCCCAACTACACTTTACAGCAACAAACTAAGCCCAATCACTTTAAAGTACAAAAAAATGCTAAAAATCATAACAAACTATAACAGGATCACCTAAATTACTTCGGCTACCGTAAATCACCCCCAACTATCCCTTACCGCAACAAACCAAATCATATCATCTTTAAATTACAAAAAAAGGTGTACAAATCATAACAAACTATGCCAGACTAACCTAAATTACTTCGGCTACTCTAAATCATCACCAACTAACTCTTACCATAACAAATAAAACTCAATCACTTTTAAATTATAAAAAAAATGCTACTAACCCTAGCAAACTATGCCAAACTCACCTAAATTACTTCGGCTATCAAAAATCACCCCCAACTACACTTTACAGCAACAAAATAAGCCCAATCACTTTAAAATTACAAAAAAATTCTAAAAATCATAACAAACTATACCAGAATCACCTAAATTACTTCGGCTACCGTAAATCACCCCCAACTATCCCATACCACAACAAACCAAACCATATCATCTTAAAATTACAAAAAAAAGTGTACAAATCATAACAAACTATGCCAGATTCACCTAAATGACTTCGGATACTCTAAATCATCACCAACTAACCCTTACCACAACAAACTAAACCCAATCACTTTTAAATTACAAAAAAATGCTACTAACCATAGCAAACTATGTCAAATTCACCTAAATTACTTCGGCTATCAAAAATCACCCCCAACTACACTTTACAGCAACAAACTAAGCCCAATCACTTTAAAATTACAAAAAAATGCTAAAAATCATAACAAACTATACCAGAATCACCTAAATTACTTCGGCCACCGTAAATCACCCCCAACTATCCCTTACCACAACAAACCAAACCATATCATTTTAAAATTACAAAAAAAGGTGTACAAATCATAACAAACTATGCCAGACTCACCTAAATTACTTCGGCTACTCTAAATCATCGCCAACTAACCCTTACCACAACAAACTAAACCCAATCACTTTTAAATTACAATAAAATGCTACTAACCATAGCAAACAATGCCAAACTCACCTAAATTACTTCGGCTATCAAAAATCACCCCCAACTACACTTTACAGCAACAAACTAAGCCCAATCACTTTAAAATTACAAAAAAATGCTTAAAACATAACAAACTATACCAGAATCACCTAAATTACTTCGGCTACCGTAAATCACCCCCAACTATCGCTTACCACAACAAACCAAACCATATCATTTTAAAATTACAAAAAAAGGTGTACAAATCATAACAAACTATGCCAGACTCACCTAAATTACTTCGGCTACTCTAAATCATCGCCAACTAACCCTTACCACAACAAACTAAACCCAATCACTTTTAAATTACAATAAAATGCTACTAACCATAGCAAACAATGCCAAACTCACCTAAATTACTTCGGCTATCAAAAATCACCCCCAACTACACTTTACAGCAACAAACTAAGCCCAATCACTTTAAAATTACAAAAAAAATGCTAAACATCATAACAAACTACACCAGAATCACCTAAATTACTTCGGCTACCGTAAATCACCCCCAACTATCCCTTACCACAACAAACCAAACCATATCATCTTAAAATTACAAAAAAAGGTGTACAAATCATAACAAACTATGCCAGACTCTCCTAAATTACTTCGGCTACTCTAAATCATCACCAACTAACCCTTACCACAACAAACTAAACCCAATCACTTTTAAATTACAAAAAAATGCTACTAACCATAGCAAACTATGCCAAACTCACCTAAATTATTTCGGCTATCAAAAATCATCCCCAACTACACTTTTCAGCAACAAACTAAGCCCAATCACTTTATAATTACAAAAAAATGCTAAAAACCATAACAAACTATACCAGGATCACCTAAATTACTTCGGCTACCGTAAATCACCCCCAACTATCCCTTACCACAACAAACCAAACCATATTGTCTTAAAATTACAAAAAAAGGTGTACAAATCATTACAAACTATGCCAGACTCACCTAAATTACTTCGGCTACTCTAAATCATCACCAACTAACCCTTACCACAACAAACTAAACCCAATCACTTTTAAATTACAAAAAAATGCTACTATCCATAGCAAACTATGCCAAACTCACCTAAATTATTTCGGCTATCAAAAATCATCCTCAACTACACTTTTCAGCAACAAACTAAGCCCAATCACTTTAAAATTACAAAAAAATGCTAAAAATCATAACAAACTATACCAGAATCACCTAAATTACTTCGGCTACCGTAAATCACCCCCCAACTAACCCTTACCACAACAAACCAAACCATATCATGTTAAAATTACAAAAAAAGGTGTACAAATCATAACAAACTATACCAGACTCACCTAAATTACTTCGGCTACTCTAAATCATCACCAACTAACCCTTACCACAACAAACTAAACCTAATCACTTTTAAATTACAAAAAAATGCTACTAACCATAGCAAACTATGCCAAACTCACCTAAATTACTTCGGCTATCAAAAATCACACCCAACTACACTTTACAGCAACAAACTAAGCCTAATCACTTTAAAATTACAACAAAATGCTAAAAATCATAACAAACTATACCAGAATCACCTAAATTACTTCGGCTACCGTAAATCACCCCCAACTATCCCTTACCACAACAAACCAAACCATATCCTCTTAAAATTACAAAAAAAGGTGTACAAATCATAACAAACTATGCCAGACTCACCTAAATTATTTCGGCTACTCTAAATCATCACCAACTAATCTTTACCACAACAAAATAAACCCAATCACTTTTAAATTACAAAAAAATGCTACTAACCATAGCAAACTATGCCAAACTCACCTAAATTACTTCGGCTATCAAAAATCACCCCCAACTACACTTTACAGCAACAAACTAAGCCCAATCACTTTAAAATTACAAAAAAATGCTAAAAATCATAACAAACTATACCAGAATCACCTAAATTACTTCGGCTACCGTAAATCACCCCCAACTATCCCATACCACAACAACCCAAACCATATCGTCTTAAAATTACAAAAAAGGGTGTACAAATCATAACAAACTATGCCAGACTCACCTAAATTACTTCGGCTACTCTAAATCATCATCAACTAAACCTTACTACAACAAACTAAACCCAATCACTTTTAATTTACAAAAAAATGCTACTAACCATAGCAAACTATGCCAAACTCACCTAAATTACTTCGGCTATCAAAAATCACCGCCAACTACACTTTACAGCAACAAACTAAGCCCAATCACTTTAAAATTACAAAAAAATGCTAAAAATCATAACAAACTATACCAGAATCACCTAAATTACTTCGGCTACCGTAAATCACCCCCAACTATCGCTTACCACAACAAACCAAACCATATCATTTTAAAATTACAAAAAAAGGTGTACAAATCATAACAAACTATGCCAGACTCACCTAAATTACTTTGGCTAGTCTAAATCATCGCCAACTAACCCTTACCACAACAAACTAAACCCAATCACTTTTAAATTACAATAAAATGCTACTAACCATAGCAAACAATGCCAAACTCACCTAAATTACTTCGGCTATCAAAAATCACCCCCAACTACACTTTACAGCAACAAACTAAGCCCAATCACTTTAAAATTACAAAAAAATGCTTAAAACATAACAAACTATACCAGAATCACCTAAATTACTTCGGCTACCGTAAATCACCCCCAACTATCGCTTACCACAACAAACCAAACCATATCATTTTAAAATTACAAAAAAAGGTGTACAAATCATAACAAACTATGCCAGACACCTAAATTACTTCGGCTAGTCTAAATCATCGCCAACTAACCCTTACCACAACAAACTAAACCCAATCACTTTTAAATTACAATAAAATGCTACTAACCATAGCAAACAATGCCAAACCCACCTAAATTACTTCGGCTATCAAAAATCACCCCCAACTACACTTTACAGCAACAAACTAAGCCCAATCACTTTAAAGTACAAAAAAATGCTAAAAATCATAACAAACTATAACAGGATCACCTAAATTACTTCGGCTACCGTAAATCACCCCCAACTATCCCTTACCGCAACAAACCAAATCATATCATCTTTAAATTACAAAAAAAGGTGTACAAATCAGAACAAACTATGCCAGACTAACCTAAATTACTTCGGCTATTCTAAATCATCACCAACTAACTCTTACCACAACAAATAAAACTCAATCACTTTTAAATTATAAAAAAAATGCTACTAACCCTAGCAAACTATGCCAAACTCACCTAAATTACTTCGGCTATCAAAAATCACCCCCAACTACACTTTACAGCAACAAAATAAGCCCAATCACTTTAAAATTACAAAAAAATTCTAAAAATCATAACAAACTATAGCAGAATCACCTAAATTACTTCGGCTACCGTAAATCACCCCCAACTATCCCATACCACAACAAACCAAACCATATCATCTTAAAATTACAAAAAAAAGTGTACAAATCATAACAAACTATGCCAGATTCACCTAAATGACTTCGGATACTCTAAATCATCACCAACTAACCCTTACCACAACAAACTAAACCCAATCACTTTTAAATTACAAAAAATTGCTACTAACCATAGCAAACTATGTCAAATTCACCTAAGTTACTTCGGCTATCAAAAATCACCCCCAACTACACTTTACAGCAACAAACTAAGCCCAATCACTTTAAAATTACAAAAAAATGCTAAAAATCATAACAAACTATACCAGAATCACCTAAATTACTTCGGCCACCGTAAATCACCCCCAACTATCCCTTACCACAACAAACCAAACCATATCATTTTAAAATTACAAAAAAAGGTGTACAAATCATAACAAACTATGCCAGACTCACCTAAATTACTTCGGCTACTCTAAATCATCGCCAACTAACCCTTACCACAACAAACTAAACCCAATCACTTTTAAATTACAATAAAATGCTACTAACCATAGCAAACAATGCCAAACTCACCTAAATTACTTCGGCTATCAAAAATCACCCCCAACTACACTTTACAGCAACAAACTAAGCCCAATCACTTTAAAATTACAAAAAAATGCTAAACATCATAACAAACTACACCAGAATCACCTAAATTACTTCGGCTACCGTAAATCACCCCCAACTATCCCTTACCACAACAAACCAAACCATATCATCTTAAAATTACAAAAAAAGGTGTACAAATCATAACAAACTATGCCAGACTCTCCTAAATTACTTCGGCTACTCTAAATCATCACCAACTAACCCTTACCACAACAAACTAAACCCAATCACTTTTAAATTACAAAAAAATGCTACTAACCATAGCAAACTATGCCAAACTCACCTAAATTATTTCGGCTATCAAAAATCATCCCCAACTACACTTTTCAGCAACAAACTAAGCCCAATCACTTTATAATTACAAAAAAATGCTAAAAACCATAACAAACTATACCAGGATCACCTAAATTACTTCGGCTACCGTAAATCACCCCCCAACTAACCCTTACCACAACAAACCAAACCATATCATCTTAAAATTACAAAAAAAGGTGTACAAATCATAACAAACTATACCAGACTCACCTAAATTACTTCGGCTACTCTAAATCATCACCAACTAACCCTTACCACAACAAACTAAACCTAATCACTTTTAAATTACAAAAAAATGCTACTAACCATAGCAAACTATGCCAAACTCACCTAAATTACTTCGGCTATCAAAAATCACACCCAACTACACTTTACAGCAACAAACTAAGCCTAATCACTTTAAAATTACGACAAAATGCTAAAAATCATAACAAACTATACCAGAATCACCTAAATTACTTCGGCTACCGTAAATCACCCCCAACTATCCCTTACCACAACAAACCAAACCAGATCCTCTTAAAATTACAAAAAAAGGTGTACAAATCATAACAAACTATGCCAGACTCACCTAAATTATTTCGGCTACTCTAAATCATCACCAACTAATCTTTACCACAACAAAATAAACCCAATCACTTTTAAATTACAAAAAAATGCTACTAACCATAGCAAACTATGCCAAACTCACCTAAATTACTTCGGCTATCAAAAATCACCCCCAACTACACTTTACAGCAACAAACTAAGCCCAATCACTTTAAAATTACAAAAAAATGCTAAAAATCATAACAAACTATACCAGAATCACCTAAATTACTTCGGCTACCGTAAATCACCCCCAACTATCCCATACCACAACAACCCAAACCATATCGTCTTAAAATTACAAAAAAGGGTGTACAAATCATAACAAACTATGCCAGACTCACCTAAATTACTTCGGCTACTCTAAATCATCATCAACTAAACCTTACTACAACAAACTAAACCCAATCACTTTTAATTAAAAAAAAAATGCTACTAACCATAGCAAACTATGCCAAACTCACCTAAATTACTTCGGCTATCAAAAATCACCGCCAACTACACTTTACAGCAACAAACTAAGCCCAATCACTTTAAAATTACAAAAAAATTCTAAAAATCATAACAAACTATACCAGAATCACCTAAATTACTTCGGCTACCGTAAATCACCCCCAACTATCCCTTACCACAACAAACCAAACCATATCATCTTAAAATTACAAAAAAAGGTGTACAAATCATAACAAACTATGCCAGACTCACCTAAATTACTTCGGCTAGTTTAAATCATCACCAACTAACCCTTACCACAACAATCTAAACCCAATCACTTATAAATTATAAAAAAATGCTACTAACCATACCAAACTATCCCAAACTCACCTAAATTACTTCGGCTATCAAAAATCACCCCCAACTACACTCTACAGCAACAAACTAAGCCCAATCACTTTAAAATTACAAAAAAATGCTAAAAATCATAACAAACTATACCAGACTCACCTAAATTACTTCGGCTACCGTAAATCACCCCCAACTATCCCTTACCACAACAAACCAAACCATATCATCTTAAAATTACAAAAAAAGGTGTACAAATCATAACAAACTATGCCAGACTCACCTAAATTACTTCGGCTACTCTAAATCATCACCAACTAACCCTTACCACAACAAACTAAACCCAATCACATTTAAATTACAAAAAAATGCGACTAACCATAGCAAACTATGCCAAACTCACCTAAATTACTTCGGCTATCAAAAATCACCCCCAACTACACTTTACAGCAACAAACTAAGCCCAATCACTTTAAAATTACAAAAAAATGCTAAAAATCATAACAAACTATACCAGAATTACCTAAATTACTTCGGCTACCGTAAATCACCCCCAACTATCCCTTACCACAACAACCCAAACCATATCGTCTTAAAATTACAAAAAAGGGTGTACAAATCATAACAAACTATGCCAGACTCACCTAAATTACTTCGGCTACTCTAAATCATCACCAACTAACCCTTACTACAACAAACTAAACCCAATCACTTTTAATTTACAAAAAAATGCTACTAACCATAGCAAACTATGCCAAACTCACCTAAATTACTTCGGCTATCAAAAATCACCCCCAACTACACTTTACAGCAACAAACTAAGCCCAATCACTTTAAAATTACAAAAAAATTCTAAAAATCATAACAAACTATACCAGAATCACCTAAATTATTTCGGCTACCGTAAATCACCCCCAACTATCCCTTACCACAACAACCCAAACCATATCGTCTTAAAATTACAAAAAAAGGTGTACAAATCATAACAAACTATGCCAGACTCACCTAAATTACTTCGGCTACTCTAAATCATCACCAACTAACCCTTACTACAACAAACTAAACCCAATCACTTTTAATTTACAAAAAAATGCTACTAACCATAGCAAACTATGCCAAACTCACCTAAATTACTTCGGCTATCAAAAATCACCCCCAACTACACTCTACAGCAACAAACTAAGCCCAATCTCGTTAAAATTACAAAAAAATGCTAAAAATCATAACAAACTATACCAGAATCACCTAAATTACTTAGGCTACCGTAAATCACCCCCAACTATCCCTTACCACAACAAACCAAACCATATTGTCTTAAAATTACAAAAAAAGGTGTACAAATCATTACAAACTATGCCAGACTCACCTAAATTACTTCGGCTACTCTAAATCATCACCAACTAACCCTTACCACAACAAACTAAACCCAATCACTTTTAAATTACAAAAAAATGCGACTAACCATAGCAAACTATGCCAAACTCACCTAAATTACTTCGGCTATCAAAAATCACCCCCAAATACACTATACAGCAACAAACTAAGCCCAATCACTTTAAAATTACAAAAAAATGCTAAAAATCGTAACAAACTATACCAGAATCACCTAAATTACTTCGGCTACCGTAAATCACCCCCAACTATCCCTTACCACAACAAACCAAACCATATCATCTTAAATTTACAAAAAAAGGTGTACAAATCATAACAAACTATGCCAGACTCACCTAAATTACTTCGGCTACTCTAAATCATCACCAACTAACCCTTACCACAACAACCTAAACCCAATCACTTTTAAATTATAAAAAAATGCTACTAACCATACCAAACTATGCCAAACTCACCTAAATTACTTCGGCTATCAAAAATCACCCCCAACTACACTTTACAGCAACAAAATAAGCCCAATCACTTTAAAATTACAAAAAAATGCTAAAAATCATAACAAACTATACCAGACTCACCTAAATTACTTCGGCTACCGTAAATCACCCCCAACTATCCCTTACCACAACAAACCAAACCATATCATCTTAAAATTACAAAAAAAGGTGTACAAATCATAACAAATTATGCCAGACTCACCTAAATTACTTCGGCTACTCTAAATCATTACCAACTAACCCTTACCACAACAAAATAAACCCAATCACATTTAAATTACAAAAAAATGCGACTAACCATAGCAAACTATGCCAAACTCACCTAAACTACTTCGGCTATCAAAAATCACCCCCAACTACACTTTACAGCAACAAACTAAGCCCAATAACTTTAAAATTACAAAAAAATGCTAAAAATCATAACAAACTATACCAGAATCACCTAAATTACTTCGGCTACCGTAAATCACCCCCAACTATCCCTTACCACAACAAACCAAACCATATCATCTTAAAATTACAAAAAAAGGTGTACAAATCATAACAAACTATGCCAGACTCACCTAAATTACTTCGGCTATCAAAAATCACCCCCAACTACACTTTACAGCAACAAACTAAGCCCAATCACTTTAAAATTTAAAAAAATGCTAAAAATCATAACAAACTATACCAGAATCACCTAAATTACTTAGGCTACCCTAAATCACCCCCAACTATCCCTTACCACAACAAACCAAACCATATTGTCTTAAAATTACAAAAAAAGGTGTACAAATTATTACAAACTATGCCAGACTCACCTAAATTACTTCGGCTACTCTAAATCATCACCAACTACCCCTTACCACAACAAACTAAACCCAATCAGTTTTAAATTACAAAAAAATGCTACTAACCATAGAAAACTATGCCAAACTCACCTAAATTACTTCGGCTATCAAAAATCACCCCCAACTACACTTTACAGCAACAAACTAAGCCCAATCACTTTAAAATTACAAAAAAATGCTAAAAATCATAACAAACTATACCAGAATCACCTAAATTACTTCGGCCACCGTAAATCACCCCCAACTATCCCTTACCACAACAAACCATACCATATCATCTTAAAATTACAAAAAAAGATGTACAAATCATAACAAACTATGCCAGACTCACCTAAATTACTTCGGCTACTCTAAATCATCACCAACTAACCCTTACCACAACAAACTAAACCCAATCACTTTTAAATTACAAAAAAATGCTACTAATCATAGCAAACTATGCCAAACTCACCTAAATTACTTCGGCTATCAAAAATCACCCCCAACTACACTTTACAGCAACAAACTAAGCCCAATCACTTTAAAATTACAAAAAAATGCTAAAAATCATAACAAACTATACCAGGATCACCTAAATTACTTCGGCTACCGTAAACCACCCCCAACTATCCCTTACCACAACAAACCAAACCATATCGTCTTAAAATTACAAAAAAGATGTACAAATCATAACAAACTATGCCAGACTCACCTAAATTACTTCGGCTACTCTAAATCATCACCAACTAATCCTTACCACAACAAACTAAACCCAATCACTTTTAAATTACAAAAAAATGCTACTAACCATAGCAAACAATGCCAAACTCACCTAAATTACTTCGGCTATCAAAAATCACCCTTAACTACACTTTACAGCAACAAACTAAGCCCAATCATTTTAAAATTACAAAAAAATGCTAAAAATCAAAACAAACTATACCAGAATCACCTAAGTTACTTCGGCTACCGTAAATCACCCCCAACTATCCCTTACCACAACAAACCAAACCATATCATCTTAAATTTACAAAAAAAGGTGTACAAATCATAACAAACTATGCCAGACTCACCTAAATTACTTCGGCTACTCTAAATCATCACCAACTAACCTTGACCACAACAAACTAAACCCAATCACTTTTAAATTACAAAAAAATGCTACTAACCATACCAAACTATGCCAAACACACCTAAATTACTTCGGCTATCAAAAATCACCCCCAACTACACTTTACAGCAACAAACTAATCCCAATCATTTTAAAATTACAAAAAAATGCTAAAAATCAAAACAAACTATACCAGAATCACCTAAGTTACTTCGGCTACCGTAAATCACCCCCAACTATCCCTTACCACAACAAACCAAACCATATCATCTTAAAATTACAAAAAAAGTTGTACAAATCATAACAAACTATGCCAGACTCACCTAAATTACTTCGGCTACTCTAAATCATCACCAACTAACCCTTACCACAACAAACTAAACCCAATCACTTTTAAATTACAAAAAAATGCTACTAATCATAGCAAACTATGCCAAACTCACCTAAATTACTTCGGCTATCAAAAATCACCCCCAACTACACTTTACAGCAACAAACTAAGCCCAATCACTTTAAAATTACAAAAAAATGCTAAAAATCATAACAAACTATACCAGGATCACCTAAATTACTTCGGCTACCGTAAACCACCCCCAACTATCCCTTACCACAACAAACCAAACCATATCGTCTTAAAATTACAAAAAAGGTGTACAAATCATAACAAACTATGCCAGACTCACCTAAATTACTTCGGCTACTCTAAATCATCACCAACTAATCCTTACCACAACAAACTAAACCCAATCACTTTTAAATTACAAAAAAATGCTACTAACCATAGCAAACAATGCCAAACTCACCTAAATTACTTCGGCTATCAAAAATCACCCTTAACTACACTTTACAGCAACAAACTAATCCCAATCATTTTAAAATTACAAAAAAATGCTAAAAATCAAAACAAACTATACCAGAATCACCTAAGTTACTTCGGCTACCGTAAATCACCCCCAACTATGCCTTACCACAACAAACCAAACCATATCATCTTAAATTTACAAAAAAAGGTGTACAAATCATAACAAACTATGCCAGACTCACCTAAATTACTTCGGCTACTCTAAATCATCACCAACTAACCCTGACCACAACAAACTAAACCCAATCACTTTTAAATTACAAAAAAATGCTACTAACCATACCAAACTATGCCAAACACACCTAAATTACTTCGGCTATCAAAAATCACCCCCAACTACACTTTACAGCAACAAACTAAGCCCAATCATTTTAAAATTACAAAAAAATGCTAAAAATCATAACAAACTATACCAGAATCACCTAAATTACTTCGGCTACCGTAAATCACCCCCAACTATCCCTTACCACAACAAACCAAACCATATCATCTTAAAACTACAAAAAAAGGTGTACAAATCATAACAAACTATGCCAGACTCACCTAAATTCCTTCGGCTACTCTAAATCATCACCAACTAACCCTTACCACAACAAACTAAACCCAATCACTTTTAAATTACAAAAAAATGCTACTAATCATAGCAAACTATGCCAAACTCACCTAAATTACTTCGGCTATCAAAAATCACCCCCAACTACACTTTACAGCAACAAACTAAGCCCAATCACTTTAAAATTACAAAAAAATGCTAAAAATCATAACAAACTATAACAGGATCACCTAAATTACTTCGGCTACCGTAAATCACCCCCAACTATCCCTTACCACGACAAACCAAACCATATCGTCTTAAAATTACAAAAAAGGTGTACAAATCATAACAAACTATGCCAGACTCACCTAAATTTCTTCGGCTACTCTAAATCATCACCAACTAACCCTTACCACAACAAACTAAACCCAATCAGTTTTAAATTACAAAAAATGCTACTAATCATAGCAAACTATGCCAAACTCACCTAAATTACTTCGGCTATCAAAAATCACCCCCAACTACACTTTACAGCAACAAACTAAGCCCAATCACTTTAAAATTACAAAAAAATGCTAAAAATCATAACAAACTATACCAGGATCACTTAAATTACTTCGGCTACCGTAAATCACCCCCAACTATCCCTTACCACAACAAACCAAACCATATCGTCTTAAAATTACAAAAAAGGTGTACAAATCATAACAAACTATGCCAGACTCACCTAAATTACTTCGGCTACTCTAAATCATCACCAACTAATCCTTACCACAACAAACTAAACCCAATCACTTTTAAATTACAAAAAAATGCTACTAACCATAGCAAACAATGCCAAACTCACCTAAATTACTTCGGCTATCAAAAATCACCCCCAACTACACTTTACAGCAACAAACTAAGCCCAATCATTTTAAAATTACAAAAAAATGCTAAAAATCAAAACAAACTATACCAGAATCACCTATGTTACTTCGGCTACCGTAAATCACCCGCAACTATCCCTTACCACAACAAACCAAACCATATCATCTTAAATTTACAAAAAAAGGTGTACAAATCATAACAAACTATGCCAGATTCACCTAAATTACTTCGGCTACTCTAAATCATCACCAACTAACCCTGACCACAACAAACTAAACCCAATCACTTTTAAATTACAAAAAAATGCTACTAACCATACCAAACTATGCCAAACACACCTAAATTACTTCGGCTATCAAAAATCACCCCCAACTACACTTTACAGCAACAAACTAAGCCCAATCACTTTAAAATTACAAAAAAAATTCTAAAAATCATAACAAACTATACCAGAATCACCTAAATTATTTCGGCTACCGTAAATCACCCCCAACTATCCCTTACCACAACAACCCAAACCATATCGTCTTAAAATTACAAAAAAAGGTGTACAAATCATAACAAACTATGCCAGACTCACCTAAATTACTTCGGCTACTCTAAATCATCACCAACTAACCCTTACTACAACAAACTAAACCCAATCACTTTTAATTTACAAAAAAATGCTACTAACCATAGCAAACTATGCCAAACTCACCTAAATTACTTCGGCTATCAAAAATCACCCCCAACTACACTCTACAGCAACAAACTAAGCCCAATCTCGTTAAAATTACAAAAAAATGCTAAAAATCATAACAAACTATACCAGAATCACCTAAATTACTTAGGCTACCGTAAATCACCCCCAACTATCCCTTACCACAACAAACCAAACCATATTGTCTTAAAATTACAAAAAAAGGTGTACAAATCATTACAAACTATGCCAGACTCACCTAAATTACTTCGGCTACTCTAAATCATCACCAACTAACCCTTACCACAACAACCTAAACCCAATCACTTTTAAATTATAAAAAAATGCTACTAACCATACCAAACTATGCCAAACTCACCTAAATTACTTCGGCTATCAAAAATCACCCCCAACTACACTTTACAGCAACAAAATAAGCCCAATCACTTTAAAATTACAAAAAAATGCTAAAAATCATAACAAACTATACCAGACTCACCTAAATTACTTCGGCTACCGTAAATCACCCCCAACTATCCCTTACCACAACAAACCAAACCATATCATCTTAAAATTACAAAAAAAGGTGTACAAATCATAACAAACTATGCCAGACTCACCTAAATTACTTCGGCTACTCTAAATCATTACCAACTAACCCTTACCACAACAAAATAAACCCAATCACATTTAAATTACAAAAAAATGCGACTAACCATAGCAAACTATGCCAAACTCACCTAAACTACTTCGGCTATCAAAAATCACCCCCAACTACACTTTACAGCAACAAACTAAGCCCAATAACTTTAAAATTACAAAAAAATGCTAAAAATCATAACAAACTATACCAGAATCACCTAAATTACTTCGGCTACCGTAAATCACCCCCAACTATCCCTTACCACAACAAACCAAACCATATCATCTTAAAATTACAAAAAAAGGTGTACAAATCATAACAAACTATGCCAGACTCACCTAAATTACTTCGGCTATCAAAAATCACCCCCAACTACACTTTACAGCAACAAACTAAGCCCAATCACTTTAAAATTTAAAAAAATGCTAAAAATCATAACAAACTATACCAGAATCACCTAAATTACTTAGGCTACCCTAAATCACCCCCAACTATCCCTTACCACAACAAACCAAACCATATTGTCTTAAAATTACAAAAAAAGGTGTACAAATTATTACAAACTATGCCAGACTCACCTAAATTACTTCGGCTACTCTAAATCATCACCAACTACCCCTTACCACAACAAACTAAACCCAATCAGTTTTAAATTACAAAAAAATGCTACTAACCATAGAAAACTATGCCAAATTCACCTAAATTACTTCGGCTATCAAAAATCACCCCCAACTACACTTTACAGCAACAAACTAAGCCCAATCACTTTAAAATTACAAAAAAATGCTAAAAATTATAACAAACTATACCAGAATCACCTAAATTACTTCGGCCACCGTAAATCACCCCCAACTATCCCTTACCACAACAAACCAAACCATATCATCTTAAAATTACAAAAAAAGGTGTACAAATCATAACAAACTATGCCAGACTCACCTAAATTACTTCGGCTACTCTAAATCATCACCAACTAACCCTTACCACAACAAACTAAACCCAATCACTTTTAAATTACAAAAAAATGCTACTAATCATAGCAAACTATGCCAAACTCACCTAAATTACTTCGGCTATCAAAAATCACCCCCAACTACACTTTACAGCAACAAACTAAGCCCAATCACTTTAAAATTACAAAAAAATGCTAAAAATCATAACAAACTATACCAGGATCACCTAAATTACTTCGGCTACCGTAAACCACCCCCAACTATCCCTTACCACAACAAACCAAACCATATCGTCTTAAAATTACAAAAAAGGTGTACAAATCATAACAAACTATGCCAGACTCACCTAAATTACTTCGGCTACTCTAAATCATCACCAACTAATCCTTACCACAACAAACTAAACCCAATCACTTTTAAATTACAAAAAAATGCTACTAACCATAGCAAACAATGCCAAACTCACCTAAATTACTTCGGCTATCAAAAATCACCCCCAACTACACTTTACAGCAACAAACTAAGCCCAATCATTTTAAAATTACAAAAAAATGCTAAAAATCAAAACAAACTATACCAGAATCACCTAAGTTACTTCGGCTACCGTAAATCACCCCCAACTATCCCTTACCACAACAAACCAAACCATATCATCTTAAATTTACAAAAAAAGGTGTACAAATCATAACAAACTATGCCAGACTCACCTAAATTACTTCGGCTACTCTAAATCATCACCAACTAACCCTGACCACAACAAACTAAACCCAATCACTTTTAAATTACAAAAAAATGCTACTAACCATACCAAACTAAGCCAAACACACCTAAATTACTTCGGCTATCAAAAATCACCCCCAACTACACTTTACAGCAACAAACTAATCCCAATCATTTTAACATTACAAAAAAATGCTAAAAATCAAAACAAACTATACCAGAATCACCTAAGTTACTTCGGCTACCGTAAATCACCCCCAACTATCCCTTACCACAACAAACCAAACCATATCATCTTAAATTTACAAAAAAAGGTGTACAAATCATAACAAACTATGCCAGACTCACCTAAATTACTTCGGCTACTCTAAATCATCACCAACTAACCCTGACCACAACAAACTAAACCCAATCACTTTTAAATTACAAAAAAATGCTACTAACCATACCAAACTATGCCAAACACACCTAAATTACTTCGGCTATCAAAAATCACCCCCAACTACACTTTACAGCAACAAACTAAGCCCAATCATTTTAAAATTACAAAAAAATGCTAAAAATCATAACAAACTATACCAGAATCACCTAAATTACTTCGGCTACCGTAAATCACCCCCAACTATCCCTTACCACAACAAACCAAACCATATCATCTTAAAATTACAAAAAAAGGTGTACAAATCATAACAAACTATGCCAGACTCACCTAAATTACTTCGGCTACTCTAAATCATCACCAACTACCCCTTACCACAACAAACTAAACCCAATCAGTTTTAAATTACAAAAAAATGCTACTAACCATAGAAAACTATGCCAAATTCACCTAAATTACTTCGGCTATCAAAAATCACCCCCAACTACACTTTACAGCAACAAACTAAGCCCAATCACTTTAAAATTTAAAAAAATGCTAAAAATCATAACAAACTATACCAGAATCACCTAAATTACTTAGGCTACCCTAAATCACCCCCAACTATCCCTTACCACAACAAACCAAACCATATTGTCTTAAAATTACAAAAAAAGGTGTACAAATTATTACAAACTATGCCAGACTCACCTAAATTACTTCGGCTACTCTAAATCATCACCAACTACCCCTTACCACAACAAACTAAACCCAATCAGTTTTAAATTACAAAAAAATGCTACTAACCATAGAAAACTATGCCAAATTCACCTAAATTACTTCGGCTATCAAAAATCACCCCCAACTACACTTTACAGCAACAAACTAAGCCCAATCACTTTAAAATTACAAAAAAATGCTAAAAATCATAACAAACTATACCAGGATCACCTAAATTACTTCGGCTACCGTAAACCACCCCCAACTATCCCTTACCACAACAAACCAAACCATATCGTCTTAAAATTACAAAAAAGGTGTACAAATCATAACAAACTATGCCAGACTCACCTAAATTACTTCGGCTACTCTAAATCATCACCAACTAATCCTTACCACAACAAACTAAACCCAATCACTTTTAAATTACAAAAAAATGCTACTAACCATAGCAAACAATGCCAAACTCACCTAAATTACTTCGGCTATCAAAAATCACCCCCAACTACACTTTACAGCAACAAACTAAGCCCAATCATTTTAAAATTACAAAAAAATGCTAAAAATCAAAACAAACTATACCAGAATCACCTAAGTTACTTCGGCTACCGTAAATCACCCCCAACTATCCCTTACCACAACAAACCAAACCATATCATCTTAAATTTACAAAAAAAGGTGTACAAATCATAACAAACTATGCCAGACTCACCTAAATTACTTCGGCTACTCTAAATCATCACCAACTAACCCTGACCACAACAAACTAAACCCAATCACTTTTAAATTACAAAAAAATGCTACTAACCATACCAAACTATGCCAAACACACCTAAATTACTTCGGCTATCAAAAATCACCCCCAACTACACTTTACAGCAACAAACTAATCCCAATCATTTTAAAATTACAAAAAAATGCTAAAAATCAAAACAAACTATACCAGAATCACCTAAGTTACTTCGGCTACCGTAAATCACCCCCAACTATCCCTTACCACAACAAACCAAACCATATCATCTTAAATTTACAAAAAAAGGTGTACAAATCATAACAAACTATGCCAGACTCTCCTAAATTACTTCGGCTACTCTAAATCATCACCAACTAACCCTGACCACAACAAACTAAACCCAATCACTTTTAAATTACAAAAAAATGCTACTAACCATACCAAACTATGCCAAACACACCTAAATTACTTCGGCTATCAAAAATCACCCCCAACTACACTTTACAGCAACAAACTAAGCCCAATCATTTTAAAATTACAAAAAAATGCTAAAAATCATAACAAACTATACCAGAATCACCTAAATTACTTCGGCTACCGTAAATCACCCCCAACTATCCCTTACCACAACAAACCAAACCATATCATCTTAAAATTACAAAAAAAGGTGTACAAATCATAACAAACTATGCCAGACTCACCTAAATTACTTCGGCTACTCTAATTCATCACCAACTAACCCTTACCACAACAAACTAAACCCAATCACATTTAAATTACAAAAAAATGCTACTAACCATAGCAAACTATGCCAAACTCACCTAAATTACTTCGGCTATCAAAAATCACCCCCAACTACACTTTACAGCAACAAACATAACCCAATCACTTTAAAATTACAAAAAAATGCTAAAAATCATAACAAACTATACCAGAATCACCTAAATTATTTCGGCTACCGTAAATCACCCCCAACTATCCCTTACCACAACAACCCAAACCATATCGTCTTAAAATTACAAAAAAAGTGTACAAATCATAACAAACTATGCCAGACTCACCTAAATTACTTCGGCTACTCTAAATCATCACCAACTAACCCTTACTACAACAAACTAAACCCAATCACTTTTAAATTACAAGAAAATGCTACTAACCATAGCAAACTATGCCAAACTCACCTAAATTACTTCGGCTATCAAAAATCACCCCTAACTACACTTTACAGCAACAAACTAAGCCCAATCACTTTAAAATACAAAAAAAATGTTAAAAACTCACCTTAATTACTTCGGCTATCGAAAATCACCCCCAACTACACTTTACAGCAACAAACTAAGCCCAATCACTTTAAAATTACAAAAAAATGCTAAAAATCATAACAAACTATACCAGAATCACCTAAATTACTTAGGCTACCGTAAATCACCCCCAACTATCCCTTACCACAACAAACCAAACCATATTGTCTTAAAATTACAAAAAAAGGTATACAAATCATTACAAACTATGCCAGACTCACCTAAATTATTTCGGCTACTCTAAATCATCACCAACTAATCCTTACCACAACAAACTAAACCCAATCACTTTTAAATTACAAAAAAATGCTACTAACCATAGCAAACAATGCCAAACTCACCTAAATTACTTCGGCTATCAAAAATCACCCCCAACTACACTTTACAGCAACAAACTAAGCCCAATCATTTTAAAATTACAAAAAAATGCAACAAACTAAACCCAATCACATTTAAATTACAAAAAAATGCTACTAACCATAGCAAACTATGCCAAACTCACCTAAATTACTTCGGCTATCAAAAATCACCCCCAACTACACTTTACAGCAACAAACTTAGCCCAATCACTTTAAAATTACAAAAAAATGCTAAAAATCATAACAAACTATACCAGAATCACCTAAATTACTTCGGCTACCGTAAATCACCCCCAACTATCCCTTACCACAACAAACCAAACCATATCATCTTAAAACTACAAAAAAAGGTGTACAAATCATAACAAACTATGCCAGACTCACCTAAATTACTTCGGCTACTCTAAATCATCACCAACTAACTCTTACCACAACAAACTAAACCCAATCACTTTTAAATTACAAAAAAATGCTACTAATCATAGCAAACTATGCCAAACTCACCTAAATTACTTCGGCTATCAAAAATCACCCCCAACTACACTTTACAGCAACAAACTAAGCCCAATCACTTTAAAATTACAAAAAAATGCTAAAAATCATAACAAACTATAACAGGATCACCTAAATTACTTCGGCTACCGTAAATCACCCCCAACTATCCCTTACCACGACAAACCAAACCATATCGTCTTAAAATTACAAAAAAGGTGTACAAATCATAACAAACTATGCCAGACTCACCTAAATTTCTTCGGCTACTCTAAATCATCACCAACTAACCCTTACCACAACAAACTAAACCCAATAACTTTTAAATTACAAAAAATGCTACTAATCATAGCAAACTATGCCAAACTCACCTAAATTACTTCGGCTATCAAAAATCACCCCCAACTACACTTTACAGCAACAAACTAAGCCCAATCACTTTAAAATTACAAAAAAATGCTAAAAATCATAACAAACTATACCAGGATCACTTAAATTACTTCGGCTACCGTAAATCACCCCCAACTATCCCTTACCACAACAAACCAAACCATATCGTCTTAAAATTACAAAAAAGGTGTACAAATCATAACAAACTATGCCAGACTCACCTAAATTACTTCGGCTACTCTAAATCATCACCAACTAATCCTTACCACAACAAACTAAACCCAATCACTTTTAAATTACAAAAAAATGCTACTAACCATAGCAAACAATGCCAAACTCACCTAAATTACTTCGGCTATCAAAAATCACCCCCAACTACACTTTACAGCAACAAACTAAGCCCAATCATTTTAAAATTACAAAAAAATGCTAAAAATCAAAACAAACTATACCAGAATCACCTATGTTACTTCGGCTACCGTAAATCACCCGCAACTATCCCTTACCACAACAAACCAAACCATATCATCTTAAATTTACAAAAAAAGGTGTACAAATCATAACAAACTATGCCAGATTCACCTAAATTACTTCGGCTACTCTAAATCATCACCAACTAACCCTGACCACAACAAACTAAACCCAATCACTTTTAAATTACAAAAAAATGCTACTAACCATACCAAACTATGCCAAACACACCTAAATTACTTCGGCTATCAAAAATCACCCCCAACTACACTTTACAGCAACAAACTAAGCCCAATCATTTTAAAATTACAAAAAAATGCTAAAAATCATAACAAACTATACCAGAATCACCTAAATTACTTTGGCTACCGTAAATCACCCCCAACAATCCCTTACCACAACAAACCAAACCATATCATCTTAAAATTACAAAAAAAAGTGTACAAATCATAACAAACTATGCCAGACTCACCTAAATTACTTCGGCTACTCTAATTCATCACCAACTAACCCTTACCACAACAAACTAAACCCAATCACATTTAAATTACAAAAAAATGCTACTAACCATAGCAAACTATGCCAAACTCACCTAAATTACTTCGGCTATCAAAAATCACCCCCAACTACACTTTACAGCAACAAACATAACCCAATCACTTTAAAATTACAAAAAAATGCTAAAAATCATAACAATCTATACCAGAATCACCTAAATTATTTCGGCTACCGTAAATCACCCCCAACTATCCCTTACCACAACAACCCAAACCATATCTTCTTAAAATTACAAAAAAAGTGTACAAATCATAACAAACTATGCCAGACTCACCTAAATTACTTCGGCTACTCTAAATCATCACCAACTAACCCTTACTACAACAAACTAAACCCAATCACTATTAATTTACAAAAAAATGCTACTAACCATAGCAAACTATGCCAAACTCACCTAAATTTCTTCGGCTATCAAAAATCACCCCTAACTACACTTTACAGCAACAAACTAAGCCCAATCACTTTAAAATACAAAAAAAATGCTAAAAACTCACCTTAATTACTTCGGCTATCGAAAATCACCCCCAACTACACTTTACAGCAACAAACTAAACCCAATCACTTTAAAATTACAAAAAAATTCTAAAAATCATAACAAACTATACCAGAATCACCTAAATTACTTAGGCTACCGTAAATCACCCCCAACTATCCCTTACCACAACAAACCAAACCATATTGTCTTAAAATTACAAAAAAAGGTATACAAATCATTACAAACTATGCCAGACTCACCTAAATTACTTCGGCTACTCTAAATCATCACCAACTAATCCTTACCACAACAAACTAAACCCAATCACTTTTAAATTACAAAAAAATGCTACTAACCATAGCAAACAATGCCAAACTCACCTAAATTACTTCGGCTATCAAAAATCACCCCCAACTACACTTTACAGCAACAAACAAAGCCCAATCATTTTAAAATTACAAAAAAATGCAACAAACTAAACCCAATCACATTTGAATTACAAAAAAATGCTACTAACCATAGCAAACTATGCCAAACTCACCTAAATTACTTCGGCTATCAAAAATCACCCCCAACTACACTTTACAGCAACAAACTAAGCCCAATCATTTTAAAATTACAAAAAAATGCTAAAAATCATAACAAACTATACCAGAATCACCTAAATTACTTTGGCTACCGTAAATCACCCCCAACTATCCCTTACCACAACAAACCAAACCATATCATCTTAAAATTACAAAAAAAGTTGTACAAATCATAACAAACTATGCCAGACTCACCTAAATTACTTCGGCTACTCTAAATCATCACCAACTAACCCTTACTACAACAAACTAAACCCAATCACTTTTAATTTACAAAAAAATGCTACTAACCATAGCAAACTATGCCAAACTCACCTAAATTTCTTCGGCTATCAAAAATCACCCCTAACTACACTTTACAGCAACAAACTAAGCCCAATCACTTTAAAATACAAAAAAAATGCTAAAAACTCACCTTAATTACTTCGGCTATCGAAAATCACCCCCAACTACACTTTACAGCAACAAACTAAACCCAATCACTTTAAAATTACAAAAAAATTCTAAAAATCATAACAAACTATACCAGAATTACCTAAATTACTTAGGCTACCGTAAATCACCCCCAACTATCCCTTACCACAACAAACCAAACCATATTGTCTTAAAATTACAAAAAAAGGTATACAAATCATTACAAACTATGCCAGACTCACCTAAATTACTTCGGCTACTCTAAATCATCACCAACTAATCCTTACCACAACAAACTAAACCCAATCACTTTTAAATTACAAAAAAATGCTACTAACCATAGCAAACAATGCCAAACTCACCTAAATTACTTCGGCTATCAAAAATCACCCCCAACTACACTTTACAGCAACAAACTAAGCCCAATCATTTTAAAATTACAAAAAAATGCAACTAACTAAATCCAATCACATTTAAATTACAAAAAAATGCTACTAACCATAGCAAACTATGCCAAACTCACCTAAATTACTTCGGCTATCAAAAATCACCCCCAACTACACTTTACAGCAACAAACTAAGCCCAATCACTTTAAAATTACAAAAAAATGCTAAAAATCATAACAAACTATACCAGAATCACCTAAATTACTTCGGCTACCGTAAATCACCCCCAACTATCCCTTACCACAACAAACCAAACCATATCATCTTAAAACTACAAAAAAAGGTGTACAAATCATAACAAACTATGCCAGACTCACCTAAATTACTTCGGCTATCAAAAATCACCCCCAACTACACTTTACAGCAACAAACTAAGCCCAATCACTTTAAAATTACAAAAAAATGCTAAAAATCATAACAAGCTATACCAGAATCACCTAAATTACTTCGGCTATCAAAAATCAACCCCAACTACACTTTACAGCAACAAACTAAGCCCAATCACTTTAAAATTACAAAAAAATGCTAAAAATCATAACAAGCTATACCAGAATCACCTAAATTACTTCGGCTATCAAAAATCAACCCCAACTACACTTTACAGCAACAAACTAAGCACAATCACTTTAAAATTACAAAAAAATGCTAAAAATCAAAACAAACTATACCAGAATCACCTAAATTACTTCGGCTACCGTAAATCACCCCCAACTATCCCCTACCACAACAAACCAAACCATATCATCTTAAAATTACAAAAAAGGTGTACAAATCATAGCAAACTATGCCAGACTCACCTAAATTACTTCGGCTACTCTAAATCATCACCAACTAACCCTTACCACAACAAACTAAACCCAATCACTTTTAAATTACAAAAAAATGTTACTAACCATAGCAAACTATGCCAAACTCACCTAAATTACTTCGGCTATCAAAAATCACCCCCAACTACACTTTACAGTAACAAACAAAGCCCAATCACTTTAAAATTACAAAAAAATGCTAAAAATCATAACAAACTATACCAGAATCACCTAAATTACTTCGGCTACCGTAAATCATCCCCAACTATCCCTTACCACAACAAACTAAACCCAATCACTTTTAAATTACAAAAATATGCTACTAACCATAGCAAACTATGCCAAAGTCACCTAAATTACTTCGGCTATCAAAAATCACCCCCAACTACACTTTACAGCAACAAACTAAGCCCAATCACTTTAAATTAACAAAAACATGCTAAAAATCATAACAAACTATACCAGAATCACCTAAATTACTTCGGCTACCGTAAATCACCCCCAACTATCCCTTACCACAACAAACCAAACCATATCGTCTTAAAATTACAAAAAAAGGTGTACAAATCATAACAAACTATGCCAGACTCACCTGAATTACTTCGGCTACTCTAAATCATCACCAACTAACCCTTACCACAACAAGCAAAACCCAATCACTTTTAAATTACAAAAAAATGCTACTAACCATAGCAAACTATGCCAAACTCACCTAAATTACTTCGGCTATCAAAAAGCACCCCCAACTACACTTTACAGCAACAAACTAAGCCCAATCACTTTAAAATTACAAAAAAATGCTAAAAATCATAACAAACTATACCAGAATCACCTAAATTACTTCGTCTACCGTAAATCACCCCCAACTATCCCTTACCACAACAAACCAAACCATATCATCTTAAAATTACAAAAAAAGGTGTACATATCATAACAAACTATGCCATACTCAATTAAATTACTTCGGCTACTCTAAATCATCACCAACTAACCCTTACCACAACAAACTAAACCCAATCACTTTTAAATTACAAAAAAATGCTACTAACCATAGCAAACTATGCCAAACTCACCTAAATTACTTCGGCTATCAAAAATAACCCCCAACTACACTTTACAGCAACAAACTAAGCCCAATCACATTAAAATTACAAAAAAATGCTAAAAATCATAACAAACTATACCAGAATCACCTAAATTACTTCGGCTACCGTAACTCACCCCCAACTATCCCTTACCACAACAAACCAAACCATATAATCTTAAAATTACAAAAAAAGGTGTACAAATCATAACAAACTATGCCAGACTCACCCAAATTACTTCGGCTACTCTAAATCATCACCAACTAACCCTTACCACAACAAACTAAACCCAATCACTTTTAAATTACAAAAAAATGCTACTAACCATAGCATACTATGCCAAACTCACCTAAATTACTTCGGCTATCAAAAATCACCCCCAACTACACTTTACAGCAACAAACTAAGCCCAATCACTTTAAAATAACAAAAACATGCTAAAAATCATAACAAACTATACCAGAATCACCTAAATTACTTCGGCTACCGTAAATCACCCCCAACTATCCCTTACCACAACAAACCAAACCATATCGTCTTAAAATTACAAAAAAAGGTGTACAAATCATAACAAACTATGCCAGACTCACCTAAATTACTTCGGCTACTCTAAATCAACACCAACTAACCTTTACCCCAACAAACTAAACCCAATCACTTTTAAATTTTAAAAAAATGCTACTAACCATAGCAAACTATGCCAAACTCACCTAAATTACTTCGGCTATCAAAAATCACCCCCAACAACACTTTACAGCAACAAACTAAGCCCAATCACATTAAAATTACAAAAAAATGCTAAAAATCATAACAAACTATACCAGAATTACCTAAATTACTTCGGCTACCGTAAATCACCCCCAACTATTCCTTACCACAACAAACCAAACCATATAATCTTAAAATTACAAAAAAAGGTGTACAAATCATAACAAACTATGCCAGACTCACCTAAATTACTTCGGCTACTCTAAATCATCACCAACTAACCCTTACCACAACAAACTAAACCCAATCACTTTTAAATTACAAAAAAATGCTACTAACCATAGCAAACTATGCCAAACTCACCTAAATTACTTCGGCTATCAAAAATCACACCCAACTACACTTTACAGCAACAAACTAAGACCAATCCCTTTAAAATTACAAAAAAATGCTAAAAATTATAACAAACTATACCAGAATCACCTAAATTACTTCGGCTACCGTAAATCACCCCCAACTATCCCCTACCACAACAAACCAAACCATATCATCTTAAAATTACAAAAAAAATGTACAAATCATAACAAACTATGCCAGACTCACCTAAATTACTTCGGCTATCAAAAATCACCCCCAACTACACTTTACAGCAACAAACTAAGCCCAATCACTTTAAAATTACAAAAAAATGCCTAAAATCATAACAAACTATACCAGAATCACCTAAATTACTTCGGCTACCGTAAATCACCCCCAACTATCCCTTACCACAACAAACCAAACCATATCGCCTTAAAATTACAAAAAAAGGTGTACAAATCATAACAAACTATGCCAGACTCACCTAAATTACTTCGGCTACTCTAAATCATCACCAACTAACCCTTACCACAACAAACTAAACCCAATCACTTTTAAATTTCAAAAAAATGCTAAAAATCATAACAAACTATACCAGAATCATCTAAATTACTTCGGCTACCGTAAATCACCCCCAACTAACCCTTACCACAACAAACCAAACCATATCATCTTAAAATTACAAAAAAAGGTGTACAAATCATAACAAACTATGCCAGACTCACCTAAATTACTTCGGCTACTCTAAATCATCACCAACTAACCCTTACCACAACAAACTAAACCCAATCACTTTTAAATTACAAAAAAATGCTACTAACCATAGCAAACTATGCCAAACTTACCTAAATTACTTCGGCTATCAAAAATCTCCCCCAAATACACTTTACAGAAACAAACTAAGCCCAATAACTTTAAAATTACAAAAAATTGCTAAAAATCAAAACAAACTATACCAGAATCACCTAAATTACTTCGGCTACCGTAAATCACCCCCAACTATCCCTTACCACAACAAACCAAACCATATCATCTTAAAATTACAAAAAAAGGTGTAAAAATCATAACAAACAATGCCAGACTCACCTAAATTACTTCGGCTACTCTAAATCATCACCAACTAACCCTTACCACAACAAACTAAACCCAAACACTTTTAAATTAAAAAAAAATGCTACTAACCATAGCAAACTATGCCAAACTCACCTAAATTACTTCGGCTATCAAAAATCACCCCCAACTACACTTTACAGCAACAAACTAAGCCCAATTATTTTAAAATTACAAAAAAATGCTCAAAATCATAACAAACTATACCAGAATCACCTAAATTACTTCGGCTACCGTAAATCACCCCCAACTATCCCTTACCACAACAAACTAAACCCAATCATTTTTAAATTACAAAAAAATGCTACTAACCATAGCAAACTATGCCAAACTCACCTAAATTACTTCGGCTATCAAAAATCACCCCCAACTACATTTTACAGAAACAAACTAAGCCCAATCCCTTTAAAATTACAAAAAAATGCTAAAAATCATAACAAACTATTCCAGAATCACCTAAATTACTTCGGCTACCGTAAATCACCCCCAACTATCCCCTACCACAACAAACCAAACCATATCATCTTAAAATTACAAAAAAAATGTACAAATCATAACAAACTATGCCAGACTCACCTAAATTACTTCGGCTATCAAAAATCACCCCCAACTACACTTTGCAGCAACAAACTAAGCCCAATCACTTTAAAATTACAAAAAAATGCTAAAAATCATAACAAACTATACCAGAATCACCTAAATTACTTTGGCTACCGTAAATCACCCCCAACAATCCCTTACCACAACAAACCAAACCATATCATCTTAAAATTACAAAAAAAAGTGTACAAATCATAACAAACTATGCCAGACTCACCTAAATTACTTCGGCTACTCTAATTCATCACCAACTAACCCTTACCACAACAAACTAAACCCAATCACATTTAAATTACAAAAAAATGCTACTAACCATAGCAAACTATGCCAAACTCACCTAAATTACTTCGGCTATCAAAAATCACCCCCAACTACACTTTACAGCAACAAACATAACCCAATCACTTTAAAATTACAAAAAAATGCTAAAAATCATAACATTCTATACCAGAATCACCTAAATTATTTCGGCTACCGTAAATCACCCCCAACTATCCCTTACCACAACAACCCAAACCATATCTTCTTAAAATTACAAAAAAAGTGTACAAATCATAACAAACTATGCCAGACTCACCTAAATTACTTCGGCTACTCTAAATCATCACCAACTAACCCTTACTACAACAAACTAAACCCAATCACTATTAATTTACAAAAAAATGCTACTAACCATAGCAAACTATGCCAAACTCACCTAAATTTCTTCGGCTATCAAAAATCACCCCTAACTACACTTTACAGCAACAAACTAAGCCCAATCACTTTAAAATACAAAAAAAATGCTAAAAACTCACCTTAATTACTTCGGCTATCGAAAATCACCCCCAACTACACTTTACAGCAACAAACTAAACCCAATCACTTTAAAATTACAAAAAAATTCTAAAAATCATAACAAACTATACCAGAATCACCTAAATTACTTAGGCTACCGTAAATCACCCCCAACTATCCCTTACCACAACAAACCAAACCATATTGTCTTAAAATTACAAAAAAAGGTATACAAATCATTACAAACTATGCCAGACTCACCTAAATTACTTCGGCTACTCTAAATCATCACCAACTAATCCTTACCACAACAAACTAAACCCAATCACTTTTAAATTACAAAAAAATGCTACTAACCATAGCAAACAATGCCAAACTCACCTAAATTACTTCGGCTATCAAAAATCACCCCCAACTACACTTTACAGCAACAAACAAAGCCCAATCATTTTAAAATTACAAAAAAATGCAACAAACTAAACCCAATCACATTTGAATTACAAAAAAATGCTACTAACCATAGCAAACTATGCCAAACTCACCTAAATTACTTCGGCTATCAAAAATCACCCCCAACTACACTTTACAGCAACAAACTAAGCCCAATCATTTTAAAATTACAAAAAAATGCTAAAAATCATAACAAACTATACCAGAATCACCTAAATTACTTTGGCTACCGTAAATCACCCCCAACTATCCCTTACCACAACAAACCAAACCATATCATCTTAAAATTACAAAAAAAGTTGTACAAATCATAACAAACTATGCCAGACTCACCTAAATTACTTCGGCTACTCTAAATCATCACCAACTAACCCTTACTACAACAAACTAAACCCAATCACTTTTAATTTACAAAAAAATGCTACTAACCATAGCAAACTATGCCAAACTCACCTAAATTTCTTCGGCTATCAAAAATCACCCCTAACTACACTTTACAGCAACAAACTAAGCCCAATCACTTTAAAATACAAAAAAAATGCTAAAAACTCACCTTAATTACTTCGGCTATCGAAAATCACCCCCAACTACACTTTACAGCAACAAACTAAACCCAATCACTTTAAAATTACAAAAAAATTCTAAAAATCATAACAAACTATACCAGAATTACCTAAATTACTTAGGCTACCGTAAATCACCCCCAACTATCCCTTACCACAACAAACCAAACCATATTGTCTTAAAATTACAAAAAAAGGTATACAAATCATTACAAACTATGCCAGACTCACCTAAATTACTTCGGCTACTCTAAATCATCACCAACTAATCCTTACCACAACAAACTAAACCCAATCACTTTTAAATTACAAAAAAATGCTACTAACCATAGCAAACAATGCCAAACTCACCTAAATTACTTCGGCTATCAAAAATCACCCCCAACTACACTTTACAGCAACAAACTAAGCCCAATCATTTTAAAATTACAAAAAAATGCAACTAACTAAATCCAATCACATTTAAATTACAAAAAAATGCTACTAACCATAGCAAACTATGCCAAACTCACCTAAATTACTTCGGCTATCAAAAATCACCCCCAACTACACTTTACAGCAACAAACTAAGCCCAATCACTTTAAAATTACAAAAAAATGCTAAAAATCATAACAAACTATACCAGAATCACCTAAATTACTTCGGCTACCGTAAATCACCCCCAACTATCCCTTACCACAACAAACCAAACCATATCATCTTAAAACTACAAAAAAAGGTGTACAAATCATAACAAACTATGCCAGACTCACCTAAATTACTTCGGCTATCAAAAATCACCCCCAACTACACTTTACAGCAACAAACTAAGCCCAATCACTTTAAAATTACAAAAAAATGCTAAAAATCATAACAAGCTATACCAGAATCACCTAAATTACTTCGGCTATCAAAAATCAACCCCAACTACACTTTACAGCAACAAACTAAGCCCAATCACTTTAAAATTACAAAAAAATGCTAAAAATCATAACAAGCTATACCAGAATCACCTAAATTACTTCGGCTATCAAAAATCAACCCCAACTACACTTTACAGCAACAAACTAAGCACAATCACTTTAAAATTACAAAAAAATGCTAAAAATCAAAACAAACTATGCCAGACTCACCTAAATTACTTCGGCTACTCTAAATCATCACCAACTAACCCTTACCACAACAAACTAAACCCAATCACTTTTAAATTACAAAAAAATGTTACTAACCATAGCAAACTATGCCAAACTCACCTAAATTACTTCGGCTATCAAAAATCACCCCCAACTACACTTTACAGTAACAAACAAAGCCCAATCACTTTAAAATTACAAAAAAATGCTAAAAATCATAACAAACTATACCAGAATCACCTAAATTACTTCGGCTACCGTAAATCATCCCCAACTATCCCTTACCACAACAAACTAAACCCAATCACTTTTAAATTACAAAAATATGCTACTAACCATAGCAAACTATGCCAAAGTCACCTAAATTACTTCGGCTATCAAAAATCACCCCCAACTACACTTTACAGCAACAAACTAAGCCCAATCACTTTAAATTAACAAAAACATGCTAAAAATCATAACAAACTATACCAGAATCACCTAAATTACTTCGGCTACCGTAAATCACCCCCAACTATCCCTTACCACAACAAACCAAACCATATCGTCTTAAAATTACAAAAAAAGGTGTACAAATCATAACAAACTATGCCAGACTCACCTGAATTACTTCGGCTACTCTAAATCATCACCAACTAACCCTTACCACAACAAGCAAAACCCAATCACTTTTAAATTACAAAAAAATGCTACTAACCATAGCAAACTATGCCAAACTCACCTAAATTACTTCGGCTATCAAAAAGCACCCCCAACTACACTTTACAGCAACAAACTAAGCCCAATCACTTTAAAATTACAAAAAAATGCTAAAAATCATAACAAACTATACCAGAATCACCTAAATTACTTCGTCTACCGTAAATCACCCCCAACTATCCCTTACCACAACAAACCAAACCATATCATCTTAAAATTACAAAAAAAGGTGTACATATCATAACAAACTATGCCATACTCAATTAAATTACTTCGGCTACTCTAAATCATCACCAACTAACCCTTACCACAACAAACTAAACCCAATCACTTTTAAATTACAAAAAAATGCTACTAACCATAGCAAACTATGCCAAACTCACCTAAATTACTTCGGCTATCAAAAATAACCCCCAACTACACTTTACAGCAACAAACTAAGCCCAATCACATTAAAATTACAAAAAAATGCTAAAAATCATAACAAACTATACCAGAATCACCTAAATTACTTCGGCTACCGTAACTCACCCCCAACTATCCCTTACCACAACAAACCAAACCATATAATCTTAAAATTACAAAAAAAGGTGTACAAATCATAACAAACTATGCCAGACTCACCCAAATTACTTCGGCTACTCTAAATCATCACCAACTAACCCTTACCACAACAAACTAAACCCAATCACTTTTAAATTACAAAAAAATGCTACTAACCATAGCATACTATGCCAAACTCACCTAAATTACTTCGGCTATCAAAAATCACCCCCAACTACACTTTACAGCAACAAACTAAGCCCAATCACTTTAAAATAACAAAAACATGCTAAAAATCATAACAAACTATACCAGAATCACCTAAATTACTTCGGCTACCGTAAATCACCCCCAACTATCCCTTACCACAACAAACCAAACCATATCGTCTTAAAATTACAAAAAAAGGTGTACAAATCATAACAAACTATGCCAGACTCACCTAAATTACTTCGGCTACTCTAAATCAACACCAACTAACCTTTACCCCAACAAACTAAACCCAATCACTTTTAAATTTTAAAAAAATGCTACTAACCATAGCAAACTATGCCAAACTCACCTAAATTACTTCGGCTATCAAAAATCACCCCCAACAACACTTTACAGCAACAAACTAAGCCCAATCACATTAAAATTACAAAAAAATGCTAAAAATCATAACAAACTATACCAGAATTACCTAAATTACTTCGGCTACCGTAAATCACCCCCAACTATTCCTTACCACAACAAACCAAACCATATAATCTTAAAATTACAAAAAAAGGTGTACAAATCATAACAAACTATGCCAGACTCACCTAAATTACTTCGGCTACTCTAAATCATCACCAACTAACCCTTACCACAACAAACTAAACCCAATCACTTTTAAATTACAAAAAAATGCTACTAACCATAGCAAACTATGCCAAACTCACCTAAATTACTTCGGCTATCAAAAATCACACCCAACTACACTTTACAGCAACAAACTAAGACCAATCCCTTTAAAATTACAAAAAAATGCTAAAAATTATAACAAACTATACCAGAATCACCTAAATTACTTCGGCTACCGTAAATCACCCCCAACTATCCCCTACCACAACAAACCAAACCATATCATCTTAAAATTACAAAAAAAATGTACAAATCATAACAAACTATGCCAGACTCACCTAAATTACTTCGGCTATCAAAAATCACCCCCAACTACACTTTACAGCAACAAACTAAGCCCAATCACTTTAAAATTACAAAAAAATGCCTAAAATCATAACAAACTATACCAGAATCACCTAAATTACTTCGGCTACCGTAAATCACCCCCAACTATCCCTTACCACAACAAACCAAACCATATCATCTTAAAATTACAAAAAAAGGTGTACAAATCATAACAAACTATGCCAGACTCACCTAAATTACTTCGGCTACTCTAAATCATCACCAACTAACCCTTACCACAACAAACTAAACCCAATCACTTTTAAATTACAAAAAAATGCTAAAAATCATAACAAACAATGCCAGACTCACCTAAATTACTTCGGCTACTCTAAATCATCACCAACTAACCCTTACCACAACAAACTAAACCCAATCACTTTTAAATTAAAAAAAAATGCTACTAACCATAGCAAACTATGCCAAACTCACCTAAATTACTTCGGCTATCAAAAATCACCCCCAACTACACTTTACAGCAACAAACTAAGCCCAATTATTTTAAAATTACAAAAAAATGCTCAAAATCATAACAAACTATACCAGAATCACCTAAATTACTTCGGCTACCGTAAATCACCCCCAACTATCCCTTACCACAACAAACTAAACCCAATCATTTTTAAATTACAAAAAAATGCTACTAACCATAGCAAACTATACCAGAATTACCTAAATTACTTCGGCTACCGTAAATCACCCCCAACTATCCCTTACCACAACAAACCAAACCATATCATCTTAAAATTGCAAAAAAAGGTGTACAAATCATAACAAACTATGCCAGACTCACCTAAATTACTTCGGCTACTCTAAATCATCACCAACTAACCCTTACCACAACAAACTAAACCCAATCACTTTTAAATTACAAACACACCTAAATTACTTCGGTTATCAAAAATCACCCCCAACTACACTTTACAGCAACAAACTAAGCCCAATCACTTTAAAATTACAAAAAACTGCTAAAAATCATAACAAACTATACCAGAATCACCTAAATTACTTCGGCTACCGTAAATCACCCCCAACCTTCCCTTACCACAACAAACCAAACCATATCATCTTAAAATTACAAAAAAAGGTGTACAAATCATAACAAACTATGCCAGACTCACCTAAATTACTTTGGCTACTCTAAATCATCACCAAATAACCCTTACCACAACAAACTAAACCCAATCACTTTTAAATTACAAAAAAATGCTACTAACCATAGCAAACTATGCCCAACTCACCTAAATTACTTCGGCTACCGTAAATCACCCCCAACTATCCCTTACCACAACAAACCAAACCATATCGTCTTAAAATTACAAAAAAAGGTGTACAAATCATAACAAACTATGCCAGACTCACCTAAATTACTTCGGCTACTCTAAATCATCACCAACTAACCCTTACCACAACAAACAAAACCCAATCACTTTTAAATTACAAAAAAATGCCACTAACCATAGCAAACTATGCCAAACTCACCTCAATTACTTCGGCTATCAAAAATCACCCCCAACTACACTTTACAGCAACAAACTAAGCCCAATCACTTTAAAATTACAAAAAAATGCTAAAAATCATAACAAACTATACCAGAATTACCTAAATTACTTCGGCTACCGTAAATCACCCCCAACTATCCCTTACCACAACAAACCAAACCATATCATCTTAAAATTGCAAAAAAAGGTGTACAAATCATAACAAACTATGCCAGACTCACCTAAATTACTTCGGCTACTCTAAATCATCACCAACTAACCCTTACCACAACAAACTAAACCCAATCACTTTTAAATTACAAACACACCTAAATTACTTCGGTTATCAAAAATCACCCCCAACTACACTTTACAGCAACAAACTAAGCCCAATCACTTTAAAATTACAAAAAACTGCTAAAAATCATAACAAACTATACCAGAATCACCTAAATTACTTCGGCTACCGTAAATCACCCCCAACTATCCCTTACCACAACAAACCAAACCATATCATCTTAAAATTACAAAAAAAAGTGTTCAAATTATAACAAACTATGCCAGACTGAACTAAATTACTTCGGATACTCCAAGTCATCACCAACTAACCCTTACAAAAACAAACTAAACCCAATCACATTTAAATTACTAAAAAATGCTACTAACCATAGCAAACTATGCCAAACTCACCTAAATTACTTCGGCTATCAAAAATCACCCTTAACTACACTTTACAGCAACAAACTAAGCCCAATCACTTTAAAATTACAAAAAAATGCTAAAAATCATTACAAACTATACCAGAATCACCTAAATTACTTCGGCTAACGTAAATCACCCCCAACTATCCCTTACCACAACAAACCAAACCATATCATCTTAAAATTACAAAAAAAGGTGTACAAACCATAACAAACTATGCCAGACTCACTTAATTACTTCGGCTACTCTAAATCATCACCAACTAACCCTTACCACAACAAACTAAACCCAATCTTTTTTAAATTACAAAAAAATGCTACTAACCATAGCAAACTATGCCAAACTCACCTCAATTACTTCGGCTATCAAAAATCACTCTTAACTACACTTTACAGCAACAAACTAAGCCCAATCACTTTAAAATTACAAAAAAATGCTAAAAATCATAACAAACTATACCAGAATTACCTAAATTACTTCGGCTACCGTAAATCACCCCCAACTATCCCTTACCACAACAAACCAAACCATATAATCTTAAAATTACAAAAAAAGGTGTACAAATCATAACAAACTATGCCAGACTCACCTAAATTACTTCGGCTACACTAAATTATCACCAACTAACCCTTACCACAACAAACTAAACCCAATTACTTTTAAATTACAAAAAAATGCTACTAACCATAGCACACTATGCCAAACTCACCTAAATTACTTCGGCTATCAAAAATCACCCCCAACTACACTTTACAGCAACAAACTAAGCCCAATCACTTTAAAATTACAAAAAAATGCTAAAAATCATCACAAACTATACCAGAATCACCTAAATTACTTCGGCTACCGTAAATCACCCCCAACTATCCCTTACCACAACAAACCAAACCATATAATCTTAAAATTACCAAAAAAGGTGTACAAATCATAACAAACTATGCCAGATTCACCTAAATTACTTCGGCGACACTAAATTATCACCAACTAACCCTTACCACAACAAACTAAACCCAATCACTTTTAAATTACAAAAAAATGCTACTAACCATAGCAAACTATGCCAAACTCACCTCAATTACTTCGGCTATCAAAAATCACCCCCAACTACACTTTACAGCAACAAACTAAGCCCAATCACTTTAAAATTACAAAAAAATGCTAAAAATCATAACAAACTATACCAGAATTACCTAAATTACTTCGGCTACCGTAAATCACCCCCAACTATCCCTTACCACAACAAACCAAACCATATCATCTTAAAATTACAAAAAAAGGTGTACAAATCATTAACAAACTATGCCAGATTCACCTAAATTACTTCGGCTACTCTAAATCATCACCAACTAACCCTTACCTTAACAAACTAAACCCAATCACTTTTAAATTACAAACACACCTAAATTACTTCGGTTATCAAAAATCACCCCCAACTACACTTTACAGCAACAAACTAAGCCCAATCACTTTAAAATTACAAAAAACTGCTAAAAATCATAACAAACTATACCAGAATCACCTAAATTACTTCGGCTACCGTAAATCACCCCCAACTATCCCTTACCACAACAAACCAAACCATATCATCTTAAAATTACAAAAAAAAGTGTTCAAATTATAACAAACTATGCCAGACTGACCTAAATTACATCGGATACTCTAAGTCATCACCAACTAACCCTTACAACAACAAACTAAACCCAATCACATTTAAATTACTAAAAAATGCTACTAACCATAGCAAACTATGCCAAACTCACCTAAATTACTTCGGCTATCAAAAATCACCCCCAACTACACTTTACAGCAACAAACTAAGCCCAATCACTTTAAAATTACAAAAAAATGCTAAAAATCATTACAAACTATACCAGAATCACCTAAATTACTTCGGCTAACGTAAATCACCCCCAACTATCCCTTACCACAACAAACCAAACCATATCATCTTAAAATTACAAAAAAAGGTGTACAAATCATAACAAACTATGCCAGACTCACCTAAATTACTTCGGCTACTCTAAATCATCACCAACTAACCCTTACCACAACAAACAAAACGCAATCTTTTTTAAATTACAAAAAAATGCTACTAACCATAGCAAATTATGCCAAACTCACCTAAATTATTTCGGCTATCAAAAATCACCCCCAACTACTCTTTGCAGCAACAAACTAAGCCCAATCACTTTAAAATTACAAAAAAATGCTAAAAATCATAACAAACTATACCAAAATCACCTAAATTACTTCGGCTACCGTAAATCACCCCCAACTATCCCTTACCACAACAAACCAAACCACATCATCTTAAAATTACAAAAAAGGTGTACAAATCATAACAAACTATGCCAGACTCACCTACATTACTTCGGCTACACTAAATTATCACCAACTAACCCTTACCACAACAAACTAAACCCAATTACTTTTAAATTACAAAAAAATGCTACTAACCATAGCACACTATGCCAAACTCACCTAAATTACTTCGGCTATCAAAAATCACCCCCAACTACACTTTACAGCAACAAACTAAGCCCAATCACTTTAAAATTACAAAAAAATGCTAAAAATCATCACAAACTATACCAGAATCACCTAAATTACTTCGGCTACCGTAAATCACCCCCAACTATCCCTTACCACAACAAACCAAACCATATAATCTTAAAATTACAAAAAAAGGTGTACAAATCATAACAAACTATGCCAGATTCACCTAAATTACTTCGGCTACACTAAATTATCACCAACTAACCCTTACCACAACAAACTAAACCCAATCACTTTTAAATTACAAAAAAATGCTACTAACCATAGCAAACTATGCCAAACTCACCTCAATTACTTCGGCTATCAAAAATCACCCCCAACTACACTTTTCAGCAACAAACTAAGCCCAAACACTTTAAAATTACAAAAAAATGCTAAAAATCATAACAAACTATACCAGAATTACCTAAATTACTTCGGCTACCGTAAATCACCCCCAACTATCCCTTACCACAACAAACCAAACCATATCATCTTAAAATTACAAAAAAAAGTGTTCAAATTATAACAAACTATGCCAGACTGACCTAAATTACTTCGGATACTCTAAGTCATCACCAACTAACCCTTACAACAACAAACTAAACCCAATCACATTTAAATTACTAAAAAATGCTACTAACCATAGCAAACTATGCCAAACTCACCTAAATTACTTCGGCTATCAAAAATCACCCCCAACTACACTTTACAGCAACAAACTAAGCCCAATCACTTTAAAATTACAAAAAAATGCTAAAAATCATTACAAACTATACCAGAATCACCTAAATTACTTCGGCTAACGTAAATCACCCCCAACTATCCCCTACCACAACAAACCAAACCATATCATCTTAAAATTACAAAAAAAGGTGTACAAATCATAACAAACTATGCCAGACTCACCTAAATTACTTCGGCTACTCTAAATCATCACCAACTAACCCTTACCACAACAAACTAAACCCAATCTTTTTTAAATTACAAAAAAATGCTACTAACCATAGCAAATTATGCCAAACTCACCTAAATTATTTCGGCTATCAAAAATCACCCCCAACTACACTTTGCAGCAACAAACTAAGCCCAATCACTTTAAAATTACAAAAAAATGCTAAAAATCATAACAAACTATACCAGAATCACCTAAATTACTTCGGCTAACGTAAATCACCCCCAACTATCCCTTACCACAACAAACCAAACCATATCATCTTAAAATTACAAAAAAAAGTGTACAAATCATAACAAACTATGCCAGACTCACCTAAATTACTTCGGCTACTCTAAATCATCACCAACTAACCCTTACCACAACAATCTAAACCCAATTACATTTAAATTACAAAAAAATGCTACTAACCATAGCAAACTATGCCAAACTCACCTAAATTACTTCGGCTATCAAAAATCACCCCCAACTACACTTTACAGCAACAAACTAAGCCCAATCACTTTAAAATTACAAAAAAAGCTAAAAATCATAACAAACTATACCAGAATTACCCAAATTACTTCGGCTACCGTAAATCACCCCCAACTATCCCTTACCACAACAAACCAAACCATACAATCTTAAAATTACAAAAAAAGGTGTACAAATCATAACAAACTATGCCAGACTCACCTAAATTACTTCGGCTACTCTAAATCATCACCAACTAACCCTTACCACAACAAACTAAACACAATCACTTTTAAATTACAAAAAAATGCTACTAACCATAGCAAACTATGCCAAACTCACCTAAATTACTTCGGCTATCAAAAATCACCCCCAACCACACTTTACAGCAACAAACTAAGCCCAATCACTTTAAAATTACAAAAAAATGCTAAAAATCATAACAAACTATACCAGAATCACCAAAATTACTTCGGCCTATGTAAATCACTCCCAACTATCCCTTACCACAACAAACCAAACCATATCATCTTAAAATTACAAAAAAAGATGTACAAATTATAAAAAACTATGCCAGACTCACCTAAATTACTTCGGATACTCTAAATCATCACCAACTAACCCTTACCACAACAAACTAAACCCAATCACATTTAAATTACAAAAAAATGCTACTAACCATAGCAAAATATGCAAAACTAACCTAAATTACTTCGGCTATCAAAAATCACCCCCAACTACACTTTACAGCAACAAACTAAGCCCAATCACTTTAAAATTACAAAAAAATGCTAAAAATCATAACAAACTATACCAGAATTACCTAAATTACTTCGGCTACCGTAAATCATCCCCAACTATCCCTTACCACAACAAACCAAACCATATCATCTTAAAATTACAAAAAAAGGTGTACAAATCATAACAAACTATGCCAGATTCACCTAAATTACTTCGGCTACTCTAAATCATCACCAACTAACCCTTACCACAACAAACTAAACCCAATCACTTTTAAATTACAAACACACCTAAATTACTTCGGTTATCAAAAATCACCCCCAACTACACTTTACAGCAACAAACTAAGCCCAATCACTTTAAAATTACAAAAAACTGCTAAAAATCATAACAAACTATACCAGAATCACCTAAATTACTTCGGCTACCGTAAATCACCCCCAACTGTCCCTTACCACAACAAACCAAACTATATCATCTTAAAATTACAAAAAAAAGTGTTCAAATTATAACAAACTATGCCAGACTGACCTAAATTCCTTCGGATACTCTAAGTCATCACCAACTAACCCTTACAACAACAAACTAAACCCAATCACATTTAAATTACTAAAAAATGCTACTAACCATAGCAAACTATGCCAAACTCACCTAAATTACTTCGGCTATCAAAAATCACCCCCAACTACACTTTACAGCAACAAACTAAGCCCAATCACTTTAAAATTACAAAAAAATGCTAAATATCATTACAAACTATACCAGAATCACCTAAATTACTTCGGCTAACGTAAATCACCCCCAACTATCCCTTACCACAACAAACCAAACCATATCATCTTAAAATTACAAAAAAAGGTGTACAAATCATAACAAACTATGCCAGACTCACCTAAATTACTTCGGCTACTCTAAATCATCACCAACTAACCCTTACCACAACAAACTAAACCCAATCTTTTTTAAATTACAAAAAAATGCTACTAACCATAGCAAATTATGCCAAACTCACCTAAATTATTTCGGCTATCAAAAATCACCCCCAACTACACTTTGCAGCAACAAACTAAGCCCAATCACTTTAAAATTACAAAAAAATGCTAAAAATCATAACAAACTATACCAAAATCACCTAAATTACTTCGGCTACCGTAAATCACCCCCAACTATCCCTTACCACAACAAACCAAACCATATCATCTTAAAATTACAAAAAAAGGAGTACAAATCATAACAAACTATGCCAGACTCACCTAAATTACTTCGGCTACTCTAAATCATCACCAACTAACCCTTACCACAACAATCTAAACCCAATTACATTTAAATTACAAAAAAATGCTACTAACAATAGCAAACTATGCCAAACTCACCTAAATTACTTCGGCTATCAAAAATCACCCCCAACTACACTTTACAGCAACAAACTAAGCCCAATCACTTTAAAATTACAAAAAAAAGCTAAAAATCATAACAAACTATACCAGAATCACCTAAATTACTTCGGCTACCGTAAATCACCCCCAACTATCCCTTACCACAACAAACCAAACCATACAATCTTAAAATTACAAAAAAAGGTGTACAAATCATAACAAACTATGCCAGACTCACCTAAATTACTTTGGCTACTCTAAATCATCACCAACTAACCCTTACCACAACAAACTAAACCCAATCACTTTTAAATTACAAAAAAATGCTACTAACCATAGCAAACTATGCCAAACTCACCTAAATTACTTCGGCTATCAAAAATCACCCCCAACCACACTTTACAGCAACAAACTAAGCCCAATCACTTTAAAATTACAAAAAAATGCTAAAAATCATAACAAACTATACCAGAATCACCTAAATTACTTCGGCCTATGTAAATCACTCCCAACTATCCCTTACCACAACAAACCGAACCATATCATCTTAAAATTACAAAAAAAGGTGTACAAATTATAAAAAACTATGCCAGACTCACCTAAATTACTTCGGATACTCTAAATCATCACCAACTAACCCTTACCACAACAAACTAAACCCAATCACATTTAAATTACAAAAAAATGCTACTAACCATAGCAAAATATGCAAAACTAACCTAAATTACTTCGGCTATCAAAAATCACCCCCAACTACACTTTACAGCAACAAACTAAGCCCAATCACTTTAAAATTACAAAAAATGCTAAAAATCATTACAAACTATACCAGAATCACCTAAATTACTTCGGCTACCATAAATCACCCTCAACTATCCCTTACCACAACAAACCAAACCATATCATCTTAAAATTACAAAAAAAGATGTACAAATCATAACAAACTATGCCAGACTCACCTAAATTACTTCGGCTACTCTAAATCATCACCAACTAACCCTTACAACAACAAACTAAACCCAATCTCTTTTAAATTACTAAAAAATGCTACTAACCATAGCAAACTATGCCAAACTCACCTAAATTACTTCGGCTATCAAAAATCACCCCCAACTACACTTTACAGCAACAAACTAAGCCCAATCACTTTAAAATTACAAAAAAATGCTAAAAATCATTACAAACTATACCAGAATCACCTAAATTACTTCGGCTAACGTAAATCACCCCCAACTATCCCTTACCACAACAAACCAAACCATATCATCTTAAAATTACAAAAAAAGGTGTACAAATCTTAACAAACTATGCCAGACTTACCTAAATTACTTCGGCTACTCTAAATCATCACCAACTAACCCTTACCACAACAAACTAAATCCAATCTTTTTTAAATTACAAAAAAATGCTACTAACCATAGCAAATTATGCCAAACTCACCTAAATTATTTCGGCTATCAAAAATCTCCCCCAACTACACTTTGCAGCAACAAACTAAGCCCAATCACTTTAAAATTACAAAAAAATGCTAAAAATCATAACAAACTATACCAGAATCACCTAAATTACTTCGGCTACCGTAAATCACCCCCAACTATCCCTTACCACAACAAACCAAACCATACAATCTTAAAATTACAAAAAAAGGTGTACAAATCATAACAAACTATGCCAGACTCACCTAAATTACTTCGGCTACTCTAAATCATCACCAACTAACCCTTACCACAACAAACTAATCCCAATCACTTTTAAATTACAAAAAAATGCTACTAACCATAGCAAACTATGCCAAACTCACCTAAATTACTTCGGCTATCAAAAATCACCCCCAACCACACTTTACAGCAACAAACTAAGCCCAATCACTTTAAAATTACAAAAAACTGCTAAAAATCATAACAAACTATACCAGAATCACCTAAATTACTTCGGCTACCGTAAATCACCCCCAACTGTCCCTTACCACAACAAACCAAACTATATCATCTTAAAATTACAAAAAAAAGTGTTCAAATTATAACAAACTATGCCAGACTGACCTAAATTCCTTCGGATACTCTAAGTCATCACCAACTAACCCTTACAACAACAAACTAAACCCAATCACATTTAAATTACTAAAAAATGCTACTAACCATAGCAAACTATGCCAAACTCACCTAAATTACTTCGGCTATCAAAAATCACCCCCAACTACACTTTACAGCAACAAACTAAGCCCAATCACTTTAAAATTACAAAAAAATGCTAAATATCATTACAAACTATACCAGAATCACCTAAATTACTTCGGCTAACGTAAATCACCCCCAACTATCCCTTACCACAACAAACCAAACCATATCATCTTAAAATTACAAAAAAAGGTGTACAAATCATAACAAACTATGCCAGACTCACCTAAATTACTTCGGCTACTCTAAATCATCACCAACTAACCCTTACCACAACAAACTAAACCCAATCTTTTTTAAATTACAAAAAAATGCTACTAACCATAGCAAATTATGCCAAACTCACCTAAATTATTTCGGCTATCAAAAATCACCCCCAACTACACTTTGCAGCAACAAACTAAGCCCAATCACTTTAAAATTACAAAAAAATGCTAAAAATCATAACAAACTATACCAAAATCACCTAAATTACTTCGGCTACCGTAAATCACCCCCAACTATCCCTTACCACAACAAACCAAACCATATCATCTTAAAATTACAAAAAAAGGAGTACAAATCATAACAAACTATGCCAGACTCACCTAAATTACTTCGGCTACTCTAAATCATCACCAACTAACCCTTACCACAACAATCTAAACCCAATTACATTTAAATTACAAAAAAATGCTACTAACAATAGCAAACTATGCCAAACTCACCTAAATTACTTCGGCTATCAAAAATCACCCCCAACTACACTTTACAGCAACAAACTAAGCCCAATCACTTTAAAATTACAAAAAAAAGCTAAAAATCATAACAAACTATACCAGAATCACCTAAATTACTTCGGCTACCGTAAATCACCCCCAACTATCCCTTACCACAACAAACCAAACCATACAATCTTAAAATTACAAAAAAAGGTGTACAAATCATAACAAACTATGCCAGACTCACCTAAATTACTTTGGCTACTCTAAATCATCACCAACTAACCCTTACCACAACAAACTAAACCCAATCACTTTTAAATTACAAAAAAATGCTACTAACCATAGCAAACTATGCCAAACTCACCTAAATTACTTCGGCTATCAAAAATCACCCCCAACCACACTTTACAGCAACAAACTAAGCCCAATCACTTTAAAATTACAAAAAAATGCTAAAAATCATAACAAACTATACCAGAATCACCTAAATTACTTCGGCCTATGTAAATCACTCCCAACTATCCCTTACCACAACAAACCGAACCATATCATCTTAAAATTACAAAAAAAGGTGTACAAATTATAAAAAACTATGCCAGACTCACCTAAATTACTTCGGATACTCTAAATCATCACCAACTAACCCTTACCACAACAAACTAAACCCAATCACATTTAAATTACAAAAAAATGCTACTAACCATAGCAAAATATGCAAAACTAACCTAAATTACTTCGGCTATCAAAAATCACCCCCAACTACACTTTACAGCAACAAACTAAGCCCAATCACTTTAAAATTACAAAAAATGCTAAAAATCATTACAAACTATACCAGAATCACCTAAATTACTTCGGCTACCATAAATCACCCTCAACTATCCCTTACCACAACAAACCAAACCATATCATCTTAAAATTACAAAAAAAGATGTACAAATCATAACAAACTATGCCAGACTCACCTAAATTACTTCGGCTACTCTAAATCATCACCAACTAACCCTTACAACAACAAACTAAACCCAATCTCTTTTAAATTACAAAAAAATGCTACTAACCATAGCAAATTATGCCAAACTCACCTAAATTATTTCGGCTATCAAAAATCACTCCCAACTACACTTTACAGCAACAAACTAATCCCAATCACTTTAAAATTACAAAAAACTGCTAAAAATCATAACAAACTATACCAGAATCACCTAAATTACTTCGGCTACCGTAAATCACCCCCAACTATCCCTTACCACAACAAACCAAACAATATCATCTTAAAATTACAAAAAAAAGTGTTCAAATTATAACAAACTATGCCAGACTGACCTAAATTACTTCGGATACTCTAAGTCATCACCAACTAAACCTTACAACAACAAAGTAAACCCAATCACATTTAAATTACTAAAAAATGCTACTAACCATAGCAAACTATGCCAAACTCACCTAAATTACTTCGGCTATCAAAAATCACCCCCAACTACACTTTACAGCAACAAACTAAGCCCAATCACTTTAAAATTACAAAAAAATGCTAAAAATCATTACAAACTATACCAGAATCACCTAAATTACTTCGGCTAACGTAAATCACCCCCAACTATCCCTTACCACAACAAACCAAACCATATCATCTTAAAATTACAAAAAAAGGTGTACAAATCTTAACAAACTATGCCAGACTCACCTAAATTACTTCGGCTACTCTAAATCATCACCAACTAACCCTTACCACAACAAACTAAATCCAATCTTTTTTAAATTACAAAAAAATGCTACTAACCATAGCAAATTATGCCAAACTCACCTAAATTATTTCGGCTATCAAAAATCTCCCCCAACTACACTTTGCAGCAACAAACTAAGCCCAATCACTTTAAAATTACAAAAAAATGCTAAAAATCATAACAAACTATACCAGAATCACCTAAATTACTTCGGCTACCGTAAATCACCCCCAACTATCCCTTACCACAACAAACCAAACCATACAATCTTAAAATTACAAAAAAAGGTGTACAAATCATAACAAACTATGCCAGACTCACCTAAATTACTTCGGCTACTCTAAATCATCACCAACTAACCCTTACCACAACAAACTAATCCCAATCACTTTTAAATTACAAAAAAATGCTACTAACCATAGCAAACTATGCCAAACTCACCTAAATTACTTCGGCTATCAAAAATCACCCCCAACCACACTTTACAGCAACAAACTAAGCCCAATCACTTTAAAATTACAAAAAAATGCTAAAAATCATAACAAACTATACCAGAATCACCTAAATTACTTCGGCCTATGTAAATCACTCCCAACTATCCCTTACCACAACAAACCAAACCATATCATCTTAAAATTACAAAAAAAGGTGTACAAATTATAAAAAACTATGCCAGACTCACCTAAATTACTTCGGATACTCTAAATCATCACCAACTAACCCTTACCACAACAAACTAAACCCAATCACATTTAAATTACAAAAAAATGCTACTAACCATAGCAAAATATGCAAAACTAACCTAAATTACTTCGGCTATCAAAAATCACCCCCAACTACACTTTACAGCAACAAACTAAGCCCAATCACTTTAAAATTACAAAAAATGCTAAAAATCATTACAAACTATACCAGAATCACCTAAATTACTTCGGCTACCATAAATCACCCCCAACTATCCCTTACCACAACAAACCAAACCATATCATCTTAAAATTACAAAAAAAGGTGTACAAATCATAACAAACTATGCCAGACTCACCTAAATTACTTCGGCTACTCTAAATCATCACAAACTAACCCTTACCACAACAAACTAAACTCAATCACATTTAAATTACAAAAAAATGCTACTAACCATAGCAAAATATGCAAAACTAACCTAAATTACTTCGGCTATCAAAAATCACCCCCAACTACACTTTACAGCAACAAACTAAGCCCAATCACATTAAAATTACAAAAAAATGCTAAAAATCATAACAAACTATACCAGAATCACCAAAATTACTTCGGCCTATGTAAATCACTCCCAACTATCCCTTACCACAACAAACCAAACCATATCATCTTAAAATTACAAAAAAAGGTGTACAAATTATAAAAAACTATGCCAGACTCACCTAAATTACTTCGGATACTCTAAATCATCACCAACTAACCCTTACCACAACAAACTAAACCCAATCACATTTAAATTACAAAAAAATGCTACTAACCATTGCAAAATATGCAAAACTAACCTAAATTACTTCGGCTATCAAAAATCACCCCCAACTACACTTTACAGCAACAAACTAAGCCCAATCACTTTAAAATTACAAAAAAATGCTAAAAATCATAACAAACTATACCAGAATTACCTAAATTACTTCGGCTACCGTAAATCATCCCCAACTATCCCTTACCACAACAAACCAAACCATATCATCTTAAAATTACAAAAAAAGGTGTACAAATCATAACAAACTATGCCAGATTCACCTAAATTACTTCGGCTACTCTAAATCATCACCAACTAACCCTTACCACAACAAACTAAACCCAATCACTTTTAAATTACAAACACACCTAAATTACTTCGGTTATCAAAAATCACCCCCAACTACACTTTACAGCAACAAACTAAGCCCAATCACTTTAAAATTACAAAAAACTGCTAAAAATCATAACAAACTATACCAGAATCACCTAAATTACTTCGGCTACCGTAAATCACCCCCATCTATCCCTTACCACAACAAACCAAACTATATCATCTTAAAATTACAAAAAAAAGTGTGCAAATTATAACAAACTATGCCAGACTGACCTAAATTCCTTCGGATACTCTAAGTCATCACCAACTAACCCTTACAACAACAAACTAAACCCAATCACATTTAAATTACTAAAAAATGCTACTAACCATAGCAAACTATGCCAAACTCACCTAAATTACTTCGGCTATCAAAAATCACCCCCAACTACACTTTACAGCAACAAACTAAGCCCAATCACTTTAAAATTACAAAAAAATGCTAAATATCATTACAAACTATACCAGAATCACCTAAATTACTTCGGCTAACGTAAATCACCCCCAACTATCCCTTACCACAACAAACCAAACCATATCATCGTAAAATTACAAAAAAAGGTGTACAAATCATAACAAACTATGCCAGACTCACCTAAATTACTTCGGCTACTCTAAATCATCACCAACTAACCCTTACCACAACAAACTAAACCCAATCTTTTTTAAATTACAAAAAAATGCTACTAACCATAGCAAATTATGCCAAACTCACCTAAATTATTTCGGCTATCAAAAATCACCCCCAACTACACTTTGCAGCAACAAACTAAGCCCAATCACTTTAAAATTACAAAAAAATGCTAAAAATCATAACAAACTATACCAAAATCACCTAAATTACTTCGGCTACCGTAAATCACCCCCAACTATCCCTTACCACAACAAACCAAACCATATCATCTTAAAATTACAAAAAAAGGAGTACAAATCATAACAAACTATGCCAGACTCACCTAAATTACTTCGGCTACTCTAAATCATCACCAACTAACCCTTACCACAACAATCTAAACCCAATTACATTTAAATTACAAAAAAATGCTACTAACAATAGCAAACTATGCCAAACTCACCTAAATTACTTCGGCTATCAAAAATCACCCCCAACTACACTTTACAGCAACAAACTAAACCCAATCACTTTAAAATTACAAAAAAAGCTAAAAATCATAACAAACTATACCAGAATCACCTAAATTACTTCGGCTACCGTAAATCACCCCCAACTATTCCTTACCACAACAAACCAAACCATACAATCTTAAAATTACAAAAAAAGGTGTACAAATCATAACAAACTATGCCAGACTCACCTAAATTACTTTGGCTACTCTAAATCATCACCAACTAACCCTTACCACAACAAACTAAACCCAATCACTTTTAAATTACAAAAAAATGCTACTAACCATAGCAAACTATGCCAAACTCACCTAAATTACTTCGGCTATCAAAAATCACCCCCAACCACACTTTACAGCAACAAACTAAGCCCAATCACTTTAAAATTACAAAAAAATGCTAAAAATCATAACAAACTATACCAGAATCACCTAAATTACTTCGGCCTATGTAAATCACTCCCAACTATCCCTTACCACAACAAACCGAACCATATCATCTTAAAATTACAAAAAAAGGTGTACAAATTATAAAAAGCTATGCCAGACTCACCTAAATTACTTCGGATACTCTAAATCATCACCAACTAACCCTTACCACAACAAACTAAACCCAATCACTTTTAAATTACAAAAAAATGCTACTAACCATAGCAAACTATGCCAAACTCACCTAAATTACTTCGGCTATTAAAAATCACCCCCAACTACACTTTAGAGCAACAAACTAAGCCCAATCATTTTAAAATTACAAAAAAAATGCTAAAAATCATAACAAACTATACCAGAGTTACTTAAATTACTTCGGCTACCGTAAATCACCCCCATCTATCCCTTACCACAACAAACCAAACCATATTATCTTAAAATTACAAAAAAAGGTGTACAAATCATAACAAACTATGCCAGACTCACCTAAATTACTTCGGCTACTCTATATCATCACCAACTAACCCTTACCACAACAAACTAATCCCAATCAATTTTAAATTACAAAAAAATGCTACTAACCATAGCAAACTATGCCAAACTCACCTAAATTACTTCGGCTATCAAAAATAATCCCCAACTACACTTTAAAGCAACAAACTAAGCCCAATCACTTTAAAATTACAAAAAAATGCTAAAAAACATAACAAACTATACCAGAATCACCTAAATTACTTCGGCTAACGTAAATCACCCCCAACTATCCCTTACCACAACAAACCAAACCATATCATCTTAAAATCTTAAAATTACAAAAAAAGGTGTAAAATCATAACAAACTATGCCAGACTCACCTAAATTACTTTGGCTACTCTAAATCATCACCAACTAACCCTTACCACAACAAACTGAACCCAATCACTTATAAATTACAAAAAAATGCTACTAACCATAGCAAACTATGCCAAACTCACCTAAATTACTTCGGCTATCAAAAATCACCCTCAACTACACTTTAAAGCAACAAACTAAGCCCAATCACCTAAATTACTTCGGCTACCGTAAATCACCCCCAACTATCCCTTATCACAACAAACCAAACCATATCATCTTAAAATTACAAAAAAAGGTGTACAAATCATAACAAACTATGCCAGACTCACCTAAATTACTTCGGCTAATTTAAATCATCACCAACTAACCCTTACCACAACAAACTAAACCCAATCACTTTTAAATTATAAAAAAATTCTACTAACCATAGCAAACTATGCCAAACTCACCTAAATTACTTCGGCTATCAAAAATCACCCCCAACTACACTTTACAGCAACAAACTAAGCCCAATCACTTTAAAATTACAAAAAAAATGCTAAAAATCATAACAAACTATACCAGAATCACCTAAATTACTTCGGCTACCGTTAATTACCCCCAACTATCCCTTATCACAACAAACCAAACCATATCATCTTAAAATTACAAAAAAAGGTGTACAAATCATAACAAACTATGCCAGACTCACCTAAATTACTTCGGCTAATTTAAATCATCACCAACTAACCCTTACCACAACAAACTAAACCCAATCACTTTTAAATTACAAAAAAATGCTACTAACCATAGCAAACTATGCCAAACTCACCTAAATTACTTCGGCTATCAAAAATCACCCCCAACTACACTTTACAGCAACAAACTAAGCCCAATCACTTTAAAATTACAAAAAAAGTGCTAAAAATCATAACAAACTATACCAGAATCACCTAAATTACTTCGGCTACCATAAATCACCCCCAACTACGCCTTACCACCCCAAACTAAGCCCAATCACTTTAAAATTACAAAAAATGCTACAAACCATAGCAAACTATTCCAAACTCACCTAAATTACTTCGGCTACCATAAATCACCCCCAACTACCCCTTACCTCCCCAAAATAAGCCCAATCACTTTAAAATTACAAAAAATGCTACAAACCATAGCAAACTTATCCAAAGTCACCTAAATTACTTCGGCTACCATAAATCACCCCCAACTACCCCTTACCACCCCAAAATAAGCCCAATTACTTTAAAATTACAGAAAATGTTACAAACCATAGCAAACTATGTCAAACTCACTTAAATTACTTCGGCTACCATAAATCACCCCCAACTACCCCTTACCACCCCAAAATAAGCCCAATCGCTTTAAAATTACAAAAAATGCTACAAACCATAGCAAACCATGTCAAACTCACCTAAATGACTTCGGCTACCATAAATCACCCCCATCTACCCCTTACCACCCCAAAATAAGCCCAATTACTTTACAATTACAAAAATTATACAAACCATAGCAAACTACGTCAAACTCACCTAAATTACTTCGGCTACCATAAATCACCCCCAACTACCCCTTACCGCCCCAAAATTAGCCTAATCAGTTTAAAATTACAAAAAATGCTACAAAACATAGCAAGCTAAGGCAAACTCACTTAAATTACTTCGGCTACCATAAATTAATAATCATTTTCAATCAAAATTTTCTATTTGGTTGTGTCATTTATAAATGCCTTATCGTATTAAATCATAAAATATTAATAAATATCTGCACATAAAATATATTGTTTCGACTAATAGACGTTATTCTGAATATTAAATATGCTGATACCTATTTTGATTCTCTTCCACGTTCCAATAAATATTTGTTCCAGTTGAGATGCAAACATAATCGTATTTCTGAATTGCAACACGCTAACGGGGCAAGCCCTACCTTTTCAACATGCGTGCATTTGTATAAACAGCTCTATGGTTTTTAACTTTAAAGAGGTATAAAGGCGGTGTAAGCGCTAGATTTTCGTAAAAATATCTGAAAAATTCGAAATTTTGCAATTGAATTACAGAACTATCTTTGTGTTCGATAGTAAGTTTATACTTGGAGTGGCACTGCCAACCCTGCCACCCCTGACGAGGCCCCTGCTGACTACACTCCTTCCAGGGAAACTTTATAAATCAACGGCAAAATAATTTAGGGCGCCTGAATGTGAAAATATCACTGTGTAATAAGTTCAGACTGACATGGAACACTTGAAATTTCGATATTTGTTTGTAATTAGTCACAGGTCCATGAAGGAATGCATGTTAATGTAAACAAGTGTTAGTTTGTTGGAGAGACCGAATAAGATTTTTAACATTCCCGTTAAAATATTTATTTACTTTAGAATGTTAATTTTTTTCATTTCGTGAAAATTATGACGGGCCATACGAGTACACCTGTGCGAGTATTATTTGGTACATACAATTTAATCTCTTTTGTTATCCAAATTGTTTTCATACGCACCAGGCACGTGCACCTCATATAATTGTGAAAATTGCTGCTTCAGCGTCTGAAACGCTGGTACTCAACGTCGCCAAGGTCGAGGCGACGCATCGGTATTCGAAGTTCTATCGCTATTAAATAAATTATTTTAATATAATATTCCCGATTTGTTCTTGCCGTTAACCAAAACTCTCCCCAATCGATTTTCGAAAAATTTCCAGCGTCGGACCGGACTTCACTTATTTTCGTACGCTAATTTTTAGGTTCAGTTAATGATAGTGGTGTATTTGTTCATCACCAAACCTGCTCCGACCGAAATCCGAAATTTTCACTGACATCATACGCTTAAGTATTGTATGCTTATACACGATTTACAATATTTATTTTACGTACATTGCGTTCATTATTGTTCTGCATTATTTATAACTAAGATGGAGCAGTTTGAAAATCTAATAGTAAGCGGAGAACAAATACCACCATGTATAATTCCCGTGAAAAGTGATGGAAATAGTCTTTCTTACTATCTTTCCTATTGCATTTTTAATACCGGAAATAGAGCTCAAAAGCGAAGAATAACTTCGACTTTTTTTATACATAATTCCTAAATACTTCGTTTTTATGGTGTAAAATTTTGTATCTATATATTTCAACATTGTCTTTAACGTTGTCAGAGAACTAAATGGGAATAATTTGGAATAATGTCAACTCTCCTTCTCTTGAAACTTTGGAAAACAACGACAAAATTCTTTAGGGCGCCTGGATTTGAAAATATAACTCTGTGCAATAAGTTTAGACTGACTAGAGTGAAAAGAAAGGAGCTTGCACCCAGAAACGAAATTAAATGGAACACTTAAAGTTGCAATATTTGTTTGTAATTCGTCACAAGTCCATGAGGGAATGCGTGTTAATGCAAACAAATGTGAGTTTATTGGAGAAGCCGAATAAGATTTTTACATTATTGAAGCAGCTGGAGCCTGCCACGTCAAGGGCAAGGTCACAAACGTGAAAAGGCGATGCTCGATTTAGTTTGATTGAGTATCTTTGCAGAAATTCGCACTTACCAAGCGTTGGATAAGTCTTTGTTATCGTTTCTTAGAGATCGAGAATTGCTGGTTCAGCGTGTGGAGCAGTACTCGATCGCGGTGTTTAATTTTAACACAACTACAATTGTGAAAATTGCTGCTCCAGCGTCGGAAACTGTTCGCAAAGTCGCCAAATTCGATGAGGCGACACATCAGTGTTCGAAGGTCTACCGCTATCAAATAAAGTATTTTAATTTAACATTTGATCCTCGCGTTAACCAAATCTGCCCCCAATCAATTTTCGAAAAATTACCAGCGTCGAACCGGACTCCACTTATATTTGTACGCTAATTTTTACTTTCAGTTAATGGTAGTGGTGTATTTGTTTTTCACCAAATTTGCCCCGGCTGAAATCCGAAATTTTCACCATTGTATGTACCAGAGATCACTGACATTCATACCCTTATTAATTATGTGCTTATACACGTTTTACACTATTTATTTTACGTACACTGTGTTTATTTTGCTTTACATCATTTATAACTAAGATGGAGAAGTTTGAAAATCTAGCGATGTACAAATACCACACCGTATTATGAAAGGTGATGGAAATTGTCTTTTTTTATATCTATGGTATTGGTATTAATATTTTAATACTGGAACGGAAGCTCAAGAGGTTGGCACTTTAATTGTTCAACAAGTGTGTGTTAATGTAAACAGGTGTGAGTCCGTCGGAGAGACCGTTTGCCGTTAACAAAATTTTTTCCCAATCACCATCGTCGTACCGGACGACCGTTCAGTTAATGATAATGGTGTATTTATTTTTCACCAAATCTGCCTCGGCTAAAATCCAAAATTTACAGCGTTGGACCAGACATTACTGACATTGATACGCGTTTTACACTGTTTATTTTACGTAAATACATTGTGTTCATTATTGCTTTACATCATTTATAACTAAGATGGACAAGTTTGAAAATCTAGCGATGCACAAATACCATAAAATACCACATTTTACCACATACCAAAATTTTAATACTGGAAAGGGAGCTCAAAAGGTTCACACTTTAATTGTCCAACCAGTTAGGGCCAGGTTTTAATAATTTTTGTGCAGTTCAGAAGGAAATAAGTGTTTGTTTATTCCGGAGATAAGTCAAAATCATCTACATACTGTTGTGTTTGTGAGTTGACTGCAGCAAGAGGAATCGTTCCATTGTGTTTTCAATTTTATCATAACATGATCAGCTAATTTGTAAACTTCGATTTCCCCGAAAATTATATAAAGTTAATTTCGATTTCCTGGAATCGCTTATAGAACAACTGCCTACAGGGTCTATTCAAAAATTTTCATCTCAGATATCAACCAAGGTATCCTCTTTGTCCAAATCATATTGAAGTACCTGGTCCTGGCAACGCAGGTTAATTTCAGCATATTTGTTTATTTTGTGATTGGAAAAGTAGAGCATTCCTGTTTAATTGTATTATAATGTCGATTAGTCAACATCACCACTTTAGTCAACACTGAGTTTATTTAATCTACGTCCGGGCAACGCCGGGTACATTCAGCTAGTCACTTATAAATTACAAAAAAATGCTACTAACCATGGCAAACTATGCCAAACTCACCTAAATTACTTCGGCTATCAAAAATCACCCCCAACTACACCTTACAGCAACAAACTAAGCCCAATCACCTAAATTACTTCGGCTACCGTAAATCACCCCCAACTATCCCTTACCACAACAAACCAAACCATATCATCTTAAAATTACAAAAAAGGTGTACAAATCATAACAAACTATGCCAGACTCACCTAAATTACTTCGGCTACTCTAAATGATCACCAACTAATCCTTACCACAACAAACTAAACCCAATCATTTTTAAATTACAAAAAAATGCTACTAACCATAGCAAACTATGCCAAACTCACCTAAATTACGTCGGCAATCAAAAATCATCCCCAACTACACTTTACAGCAACAAACTAAGCCCAATCACTTTAAAATTACAAAAAAAAACTAAAAAACATAACAAACTATACCAGAATCACCTAAATTACTTCGGCTACCGTAAATCACCCCCAACTATCCCTTATCACAACAAACCAAACCATATCATCTTAAAATTACAAAAAAAGGTGTACAAATCATAACAAACTATGCCAGACTCACCTAAATTACTTCGGCTAATTTAAATCATCACCAACTAACCCTTACCACAACAAACTAAACCCAAACACTTTTAAATTACAAAAAAATGCTACTAACCATAGCAAACTATGCCAAACTCACCTAAATTACTTCGGATATTAAAAATCACCCCCAACTACACTTTACAGCAACAAACTAAGCCCAATCACTTTAAAATTACAAAAAAAATGCTAAAAATCAAAACAAACTATACCAGAATCACTTAAATTACTTCGGCTACCGTAAATCACCCCCAACTATCCCTTACCACAACAAACCAAACCATATTATCTTAAATTTACAAAAAAAGGTGTACAAATCATAACAAACTATGCCAGACTCACCTAAATTACTTCGGCTACACTATATCATCACCAACTAACCCTTACCACAACAAACTAAACCCAATCACTTTTAAATTACAAAAAAATGCTACTAACCATAGCAAACTATGCCAAACTCACCTAAATTACTTCGGCTATCAAAAATCATCCCCAACTACACTTTACAGCAACAAACTAAGCCCAATCATTTTAAAATTACAAAAAAATGCTAAAAATCATTAACAAACTATACCAGAATCACCTAAATTATTTCGGCTACCGTAAATGACGCCCAACTATCCCTTACCACAACAAACCAAACCATATCATCTTAAAATTACAAAAAAACGTGTACAAATCATAACAAACTATGCCAGACTCACCTAAATTACTTTGGCTACTCTAAATCATCACCAACTAACCCTTACCACAACAAACTAAACCCAATCACTTTTAAATTACAAAAAATGCTACTAACCATAGCAAACAATACCAAACTCACCTAAATTACTTCGGCTATCAAAAATTACCCCCAACTACACTTTACAGCAACAAACTAAGCCGAATCACTTTAAAATTACAAAAAAATGCTAAAAATCATAACAAACTATACCAGAATCACCTAAATTACTTCGGCTACCGTAAATCACCCCCAACTATCCCTTACCACAACAAACCAAACCCTATCATCTTAAAATTATAAAAAAAGGTGTACAAATCATAACAAACTATGCCAGACTCACCTAAATTACTTCGGCTTCTCTAAATCTTCACCATCTAACCCTTACCACAACAAACTAAACCCAATCAATTTTAAATTACAAAAAAATTCTACTAACCATAGCAAACTATGCCAAACTCACATAAATTACTTTGGCTATCAAAAATCACCCCCAACTACACTTTACAGCAACAAACTAAGCCCAATCACTTTAAAATTAAAAAAAAATGCTAAAAATCATAACAAACTATACCAGAATCACCTAAATTACTTCGGCTACCGTAAAACACCCCCAACTATCCCTTACCACAACAAACCAAACCATATCATCTTAAAATGACAAAAAAAGGTGTACAAATCATAACAAACTATGCCAGACTCACCTAAATTACTTCGGCTACTCTAAATCATCACCAACTAACCCTTACCAAAACAAACTAAACCCAATCACTTTTAAATTACAAAAAAATGCTACTAACCATAGCAAACTTTGCCAAACTCACCTAAATTACTTCGGCTATTAAAAATCACCCCCAACTACACTTTAGAGCAACAAACTAAGCCCAATCATTTTAAAATTACAAAAAAAATGCTAAAAATCATAACAAACTATACCAGAGTTACTTAAATAACTTCGGCTACCGTAAATCACCCCCAACTATCCCTTACCACAACAAACCAAACCATATTATCTTAAAATTACAAAAAAAGGTGTACAAATCATAACAAACTATGCCAGACTCACCTAAATTACTTCGGCTACTCTATATCATCACCAACTAACCCTTACCACAACAAACTAAACCCAATCACTTTTAAATTACAAAAAAATGCTACTAACCATAGCAAACTATGCCAAACTCACCTAAATTATTTCGGCTATCAAAAATAATCCCCAACTACACTTTAAAGCAACAAACTAAGCCCAATCACTTTAAAATTACAAAAAAATGCTAAAAAACATAACAAACTATACCAGAATCACCTAAATTACTTCGGCTAACGTAAATCACCCCCAACTATCCCTTACCACAACAAACCAAACCATATCATCTTAAAATTACAAAAAAAGATGTAAAATCATAACAAACTATGCCAGACTCACCTAAATTACTTTGGCTACTCTAAATCAACACCAACTAACCCTTACCACAACAAACTAAACCCAATCACTTTTAAATTACAAAAAAATGCTACTAACCATAGCAAACTATGCCAAACTCACCTAAATTACTTCGGCTATCAAAAATAATCCCCAACTACACTTTAAAGCAACAAACTAAGCCCAATCACTTTAAAATTACAAAAAAATGCTAAAAAACATAACAAACTATACCAGAATCACCTAAATTACTTCGCCTACCGTAAATCACCACCAACTATCCCTTACCACAACAAACCAAACCATATCATCTTAAAATTACAAAAAAAAGTGTACAAATCATAACAAACTATGCGAGACTTACTTAAATTACTTCGGCTACTCTAAATCATCACCAACTAACCCTTACCACAACAAACTAAACCCAATCACTATTAAATTACAAAAAAATGCTACTAACCATAGCAAACTATGCCAAACTCACCCAAATTACTTCGGCCATCAAAAATCACCCCCAACTACACTTTACAGCAACAAACTAAGTCCAATTACTTTAAAATTACAAAAAAATGCTAAAAATCATAACAAACTATACCAGAATCACCTAAATTACTTCGCCTACCGTAAATCACCACCAACTAACCCTTACCACAACAAACCAAACCATATCATCTTAAAATTACAAAAAAAAGTGTACAAATCATAACAAACTATGCGAGACTCACCTAAATTACTTCGGCTACTCTAAATCATCACCAACTAACCCTTACCACAACAAACTAAACCCAATCACTTTTAAATTACAAAAAAATGCTACTAACCATTGCAAACTATGCCAAACTCACCTAAATTACTTCGGCGATCAAAAATCACCCCAAACTACACTTTACAGCAACAAACTAAGCCCAATTACTTTAAAATTACAAAAAAATGCTAAAAATCATAACAAACTATACCAGAATCACCTAAATTACTTCGGCTACCGTAAATCACCCCCAACTATCCCTTACCACAACAAACCAAACCATATCATCTTAAAATTACAAAAAAAGTTGTACAAATCATAACAAACTATGCCAGACTCACCTAAATTACTTCGGCTAATCTAAATCATCACCAAATAACCCTTACCACAACAAACTAAACCCAATCACTTTAAAATTACAAAAAAATGCTACTAACTATAGCAAACTATGCCAAACTCACCTAAATTACTTCGGCTATCAAAAATCACTTCCAACTACACTTTGCAGCAACAAACTAAACCCAATCACTTTAAAATTACAAAAAAATGCTAAAAATCATAACAAACTACCAGAATCACCTAAATTACTTCGGCTACCGTAAATCACCCCCAACTATTCCTTACCACAACAAACCAAACCATATCATCTTAAAATTACAAAAAAAGGTGTACAAATCATAACAAAATATGCCAGACTCACCTAAATTACTTCGGCTACTCTAAATCATCACCAACTAACCCTTACCACAACAAACTAAACCCAATCAATTTTAAATTACAAAAAAATGCTAAAAATCATAACAAACTATACCAGAATCACCTAAATTACTTCGACTACCGTAAATCACCCCCAACTATCCCTTACCACAACAAACCAAACCATATCATCTTAAAATTACAAAAAAAGTTGTACAAATCATAACAAAATATGCCAGACTCACCTAAATTACTTCGGCTACTCTAAATCATCACCAACTAACCCTTACCATAACAAACTAAACCCAATCAATTTTAAATTACAAAAAAATGCTAAAAATCATAACAAACTATACCAGAATCACCTAAATTACTTCGACTACCGTAAATCACTCCCAACTATCCCTTACCACAACAAACCAAACCATATAATCTTAAAATTACAAAAAAAGTTGTACAAATCATTACAAACTATGCCAAACTCACCTAAATTACTTCGGCTATCAAAAATCACCTCCAACTTCACTTTACAGCAACAAACTAAGCTCAATCACTTTAAAATTACAAAAAAATGCTAAAAATCATAACAAACTATACCAGAATCACCTAAATTACTTCGGCTACCGTAAATCACCCCCAACTATTCCTTACCACAACAAACCAAACCATATCATCTTAAAATTACAAAAAAAGGTGTACAAATCATAACAAAATATGCCAGACTCACCTAAATTACTTCGGCTACTCTAAATCATCACCAACTAACCCTTACCACAACAAACTAAACCCAATCAATTTTAAATTACAAAAAAATGCTAAAAATCATAACAAACTATACCAGAATCACCTAAATTACTTCGACTACCGTAAATCACCCCCAACTATCCCTTACCACAACAAACCAAACCATATCATCTTAAAATTACAAAAAAAGTTGTACAAATCATAACAAAATATGCCAGACTCACCTAAATTACTTCGGCTACTCTAAATCATCACCAACTAACCCTTACCATAACAAACTAAACCCAATCAATTTTAAATTACAAAAAAATGCTAAAAATCATAACAAACTATACCAGAATCACCTAAATTACTTCGACTACCGTAAATCACTCCCAACTATCCCTTACCACAACAAACCAAACCATATAATCTTAAAATTACAAAAAAAGTTGTACAAATCATTACAAACTATGCCAAACTCACCTAAATTACTTCGGCTATCAAAAATCACCTCCAACTTCACTTTACAGCAACAAACTAAGCTCAATCACTTTAAAATTACAAAAAAATGCTAAAAATCATAACAAACTATACCAGAATCACCTAAATTACTTCGGCTACCGTAAAACACCCCCAACTATTCCTTACCACAACAAACCAAACCATATCATCTTAAAATTACAAAAAAAGGTGTACAAATCATAACAAAATATGCCAGACTCACCTAAATTACTTCGGCTACTCTAAATCATCACCAACTAACCCTTACCACAACAAACTAAACCCAATCAATTTTAAATTACAAAAAAATGCTAAAAATCATAACAAACTATACCAGAATCACCTAAATTACTTCGACTACCGTAAATCACCCCCAACTATCCCTTACCACAACAAACCAAACCATATCATCTTAAAATTACAAAAAAAGTTGTACAAATCATAACAAAATATGCCAGACTCACCTAAATTACTTCGGCTACTCTAAATCATCACCAACTAACCCTTACCATAACAAACTAAACCCAATCAATTTTAAATTACAAAAAAATGCTAAAAATCATAACAAACTATACCAGAATCACCTAAATTACTTCGACTACCGTAAATCACTCCCAACTATCCCTTACCACAACAAACCAAACCATATAATCTTAAAATTACAAAAAAAGTTGTACAAATCATTACAAACTATGCCAAACTCACCTAAATTACTTCGGCTATCAAAAATCACCTCCAACTTCACTTTACAGCAACAAACTAAGCTCAATCACTTTAAAATTACAAAAAAATGCTAAAAATCATAACAAACTATACCAGAATCACCTAAATTACTTAGGCTACCGTAAATCACCCCCAACTATCCCTTACCACAACAAATCAAACCATATCATCTTAAAATTACAAAAAAGGGTGTACAAATCATAACAAACTACGCCAGACTCACCTAAATTACTTTGGCTACTCTAAATCATCACCAATTATCCCTTACCACAACAAACTAAACCCAATCACTTTAAAATTACAAAAAAATGCTACTAACTATAGCAAACTATGCCAAACTCTCCTAAATTATTTCGGCTATCAAAAATCACTACCAACTACACTTTGCAGCAACAAACTAAACCCAATCACTTTAAAATTACAAAAAAATGCTAAAAATCATAACAAACTATACCAGAATCACCTAAATTACTTCGGCTACCGTAAATCACCCCCAACTATTCCTTATAACAACAAACCAAACCATATCATCTTAAAATTACAAAAAAGGGTGTACAAATCATAACAAACAACGCCAGACTCACCTAAATTACTTCGGCTACTCTAAATCATCACCAACTAACCCTAACCACAACAATCTAAACCAAATCACTTTTAAATTACAAAAAAATGCTACTAACCCTAGCAAACTATGACAAACTCACCTAAATTACTTCGGCTATAAAAATTACCCCTAACTACACTTTACAGCAACAAACTAAGCCCAATCACTTTAAAATTACAAAAAAATGCTAAAAATCATACAAACTAAACCAGAAACACCTAAATTACTTCGGCTACCGTAAATCACCCCCAACTATCCCTTACCACAACAAACCAAACCATATCATCTTAAAATTACAAAAAAAGGTGTACAAATCATAACAAACTATGCCAGACTCACCTAAATTACTTCGGCTACTCTAAATCATCACCAACTAACCCTTACCTCAACAAACTAAACCCAATCACTTTTAAATTACAAAAAAATGCTACTAACCATAGCAAACTATGCCAAACTTACTTAAATTACTTCGGCTATCAAAAATCACCCCCAACTACACTTTACAGCAACCAACTAAGCCCAATCACTTTAAAATTACAAAAAAATGCTAAAAAATCATAACAAACTATACTAGAATCACCTAAATTACTTCGGCTACCGTAAATCACCCCCAACTATCCCTTACCACAACAAACCAAACCATATCATCTTAAAATTACAAAAAAATGTGCACAAATCATAACAAACTATGCCAGACTCACCTAAATTACTTCGGCTACCCTAAATCATCACCAACTAATTCTTACCACAACCAACTAAACCAAATCCCTTTTAAATTACAAAAAAATGCTACTAACCATAGCAAACTATGCCAAACTCACCTAAATTACTTCGGCTATCAAAAATTACCCCCAACTACACTTTACAGCAACAAACTAAGCCTAATCACTTTAAAATTACAAAAAAATGCTTAAAATCATAACAAACTATACCAGAATCACCTAAATTACTTCGGCTACCGTAAATCACCCCCAACTATCCCTTAACAAAACAAACCAAACCATATCATCTTAAAATTACAAAAAAAGGTGTACAAATCATAACAAACTATGCCAGACTCACCTAAATTTCTTCGGCTACTCTAAATCATTACCAACTAACCCTTACCACAACAAACTAAACCCAATCACTTTTAAATTACAAAAAAATGCTACGAACCATAGCAAACTATGCCAAACTCACCTAAATTACTTCGGCTATCAAAAATTACCCCCAACTACACTTTACAGCAACAAACTAAGCCCAATCACTTTAAAATTACAAAAAAATGCTAAAAATCATAACAAACTATACCAGAATCACCTAAATTACTTCGGCTACCGTAAATCACCCCCAACTATCCCTTACCACAACAAACCAAACCATATCATCTTAAAATTACAAAAAAAAGTGTACAAATCATAACAAACTATGCCAGACTCACCTAAATTACTTCGGCTACTCTAAATCATCACCAACTAACCCTTACCACAACAAACTAAACCCAATCACTTTTAAATTACAAAAAAATGCTTCTAACCATAGCAAACTATGCCAAACTCACCTAAATTAGTTCGGCTATTAAAAATCACCCCCAACTACACTTTACAGCAACAAACTAAGCCCAATCACTTTAAAATTACAAAAAAATGCTAAAAATCATATCAAACTATACCAGAAACACATAAATTACTTCGGCTACCGTAAATCACCCCCAACTATCCCTTACCACAACAAACCAAACAATATCATCTTAAAATTACAAAAAAAGGTGTACAAATCATAACAAACTATGCCAGACTCACCTAAATTCCTTCGGCTACTCTAAATCATCACCAACTAACCCTTACCACAACAAACTAAACCCAATCACTTTTAAATTACAAAAAAATGCTACTAACCATAGCAAACTATGCCAAACTCACCTAAATTACTTCGGCTAAAAAAATCACCCCCAACTACACTTTACAGCAACAAACTAAGCCCAATCACTTTAAAATTACAAAAAAATGTTAAAAAATCATAACAAACTATACTAGAATCACCTAAATTACTTCGGCTACCGTAAATCACCCCCAACTATCCCTTAACACAACAAACCAAACCATATTATCTTAAAATTACAAAAAAAGGTGTACAAATCATAATAAACTATGCCAAACTCACCTAAATTAGTTCGGCTATTAAAAATCACCCCCAACTACACTTTACAGCAACAAACTAAGCCCAATCACTTTAAAATTACAAAAAAATGCTAAAAATCATATCAAACTATACCAGAAACACATAAATTACTTCGGCTACCGTAAATCACCCCCAACTATCCCTTACCACAACAAACCAAACAATATCATCTTAAAATTACAAAAAAAGGTGTACAAATCATAACAAACTATGCCAGACTCACCTAAATTCCTTCGGCTACTCTAAATCATCACCAACTAACCCTTACCACAACAAACTAAACCCAATCACTTTTAAATTACAAAAAATTGCTAGTAACCATAGCAAACTATGCCAAATTCACCTAAATTACTTCGGCTACCATAAAACATCACCAACTAACCCTTACCACAACAAACTAAACCCAATCACTTTTAAATTACAAAAAATTGCTACTAACCATAGCAAACTATGCCAAACTCACCTAAATTACTTCGGCTATTAAAAATCACCCCCAACTACACTTTACAGCAACAAACTAAGCCCAATCACTTTAAAATTACAAAAAAATGCTAAAAATCATAACAAACTATACCAGAATCACCTAAATTACTTCGGCTACCGTAAATAACTCCCAACTATCCCTTACCACAACAAACCAAACCATATCATCTTAAAATTACAAAAAAAGGTGTACAAATCATAAAAAACTATGCCAGACTCACCTAAATTACTTCGGCTACTCTAAATCATCACCAACTAACCCTTACTAAAACAAACTAAACCCAATCACTATTAAATTACAAAAAAATGCTAGTAACCATAGCAAACTATGCCAAACTCACCTAAATTACTTCGGCTACCATAAATCATCACCAACTAACCCTTACCACAACAAACTAAACCCAATCACTTTTAAATTACAAAAAAATGCTACTAACCATAGCAAACTATGCCAAACTCACCTAAAATACTTCGGCTATCAAAAATCACCCCCAACTACACTTTACAGCAACAAACTAAGCCCAATCATTTTAAAATTACAAAAAAATGCTAAAAATCATAACAAACTATACCAGAATCACCTAAATTTCTTCGGCTACCGTAAATCACCCCCAACTATCCCTTACCATAATAAACCAAACCATATCATCTTAAAAATACAAAAAAAGGTGTACAAATCATAAAAAACTATGCCAGACTCACCTAAATTACTTCGGCTACTCTAAATCATCACCAACTCACCGTTACCACAACAAACTAAACCCAATCACTTTTAAATTACAAAAAAATGCTAGTAACCATAGCAAACTATGCCAAACTTACCTTAATTACTTCGGCTACCATAAATCATCACCAACTAACCCTTACCACAACAAACTAAACCCAATCACTTTTAAATTACAAAAAAATGCTACTAACCTTTGCAAAATATGCCAAACTCACCTAAATTACTTCGGCTATCAAAAATCACCCCCAACTACACTTTACAGCAACAAACTAAGCCCAATCACTATAAAATTACAAAAAAATGCTACAAATCATAACAAACTATACCAGAATCACCTAAATTACTTCGGCTACCGTAAATCACGCCCAACTATCCCTTACCACAACAAACCAAACCATATCATCTTAAAATTACAAAAAAATGTGTACAAATCATAACAAACTATGCCAGATCACCTAAATTACTTCGGCTACTCTAAATCATCACCAACTAACCCTTACCACAACAAACTAAACCCAATCACTTTTAAATTACAAAAAAATGCCAGTAACCATAGCAAACTATGCCAAACTCACCTAAATTACTTCGGCTACCATAAATCATCACCAACTAACCCTTACCACAACAAACTAAACCCAATCACATTTTAATTACAAAAAAATGCTACTAACCATAGCAAACTATGCCAAACTCACCTAAATTACTTCGGCTATCAAAAATCACCCCCAACTACACTTTACAGCAACAAACTAAACCCAATCACTATAAAATTACAAAAAAATGCTAAAAATCATAACAAACTATACCAGAATCACCTAAATTACTTCGGCTACCGTAAATCACCCCCAACTATCCCTTACCACAACAAACCAAACAATATCATCTTAAAATTACAAAAAAAGGTGTACAAATTATAACAAACTATGCCAGGCTCACCTAAATTATTTCGGCTACTCTAAATCATTACCAACTAACCCTTACCACAACAAACTAAACCCAATCACTTTTAAATTACAAAAAATGCTAGTAACCATAGCAAACTATGCCAAACTCACCTAAATTACTTCGGCTACCATAAATCATCACCAACTAACCCTTACCAAAACAAACTAAACTCAATCACTTTTTAATTACAAAAAAATGCTACTAACCATAGCAAACTATGCCAAACTCACCTAAATTACTTCGGCTATTAAAAATCACACCCAACTACTCTTTACAGCAACAAACTAAGCCCAATCACTTTAAAATTACAAAAAAATGCTAAAAATCATAACAAACTTTACCAGAAACACCTAAATTACTTCGGCTACCGTAAATCACCCCCAACTATCCCTTACCACAACAAACCAAACCATATCATCTTAAAATTACAAAAAAAGGTGTACAAATCATAACAAACTATGCCAGACTCACCTAAATTACTTCGGCTACTCTAAATCATCACCAAATAACCCTTACCACAACAAACTAAACCCAATCACTTTTAAATTACAAAAAAATGCTAGTAACCATAGCAAACTATGCCAAACTCACCTAAATTACTTCGGCTACCATAAATCATCACCAACTAACCCTTACCACAACAAACTAAGCCCAATCACTTTAAAATTACAAAAAAATGCAAAAAATCATAACAAACTATACCAGAATCACCTAAATTTCTTCGGCTACCGTAAATCACCCCCAACTATCCCTTACCACAATAAACCAAACCATATCATCTTAAAAATACAAAAAAGGTGTACAAATCATAAAAAACTATGCCAGACTCACCAAAATTACTTCGGCTACTCTAAATAATCACCAACTCACCCTTACCACAACAAACTAAACCCAATCACTTTTAAATTACAAAAAAATGCTAGTAACCATAGCAAACTATGCCAAACTCTCCTAAATTACTTCGGCTATCAAAAATCACCCCCAACTACACTTTACAGCAACAAACTAAGCCCAATCACTATAAAATTACAAAAAAAATGCTAAAAATCATAACAAACTATACCAGAATTACCTAAATTACTTCGGCTACCGTAAATCACCCCCAACTATCCCTTACCACAACAAACCAAACCATATCATCTTAAAATTACAAAAAAAGGTCTACAAATCATAACAAACTAAGCCAGACTCACCTAAATTATTTCGGCTACTCTAAATCATCACCAACTAACCCTTACCACAACAAACTAAACCCAATCATTTTTAAATTACAAAAAATGTTAGTAACCATAGCAAACTATGCCAAACTCACCTAAATTACTTCGGCTACCATAAATCATCACCAAATAACCCTTACCACAACAAACTAAACCCAATCACTTTTAAATTACAAAAAAATGCTACTAACCATAGCAGACTATGCCAAACTCACCTAAATTACTTCGGCTATCAAAAATCACCCCCAACTACACTTTACAGCAACAAACTAAGCCCAATCACTTTAAAATTACAAAAAAATGCTAAAAATCATAACAAACTATACCAGAATCACCTAAATTACTTCGGCTACCGTAAATCACCCCCAACTATCCCTTACCACAATAAACCAAACCATACCATCTTAAAAATACACAAAAAGGTGTACAAATCATAACAAACTTTGCCAGACTCACCTAAATTACTTCGGCTACTCTAAATCATCACCAACTCACCCTTACCACAACAAACTAAACCCAATCACTTTTAAATTACAAAAAAATGCTAGTAATCATAGCAAACTATGCCAAACTCACCTAAATTACTTCGGCTACCATAAATCATCACCAACTAACCCTTACCACAACAAACTAAACCCAATCACTTTTAAATTACAAAAAAATGCTACTAACCATAGCAAATTATGCCAAACTCACCAAAATTACTTCGGCTATCAAAAATCACCCCCAATTACACTTTACAGCAACAAACTAAGCCCAATCACTTTAAAATTACAAAAAATGCTAAAAATCATAACAAACTGTACCAGAATCACCTAAATTACTTCGGCTACCGTAAATCACCCCCAACTATCCCTTACCACAACAAACCAAACGATATCATCTTAAAATTACAAAAAAAGGTGTACAAATCATAACAAACTATGCCAGACTCACCTAAATTACTTCGGCTACTCTAAATCATCACCAACTAACCCTTACCACAACAAACTAAACCCAATCACTTTTAAATTACAAAAAAATGCTAGTAACCATAGCAAACTATGCCAAACTCACCTAAATTTCTTCGGCTACCATAAATCATCACCAACTAACCCTTACCACAACAAACTAAACCCAATCACTTTTAAATTACAAAAAAATGCTACTAACCATAGCAAACTATGCCAAACTCACCTAAATTACTTCGGCTATCAAAAATCACCCCCAACTACACTTTACAGCAACAAACTAAGCCCAATCACTTTAAAATTACAAAAAAATGCTAAAAATCATAACAAACTATACCAGAATCACCTAAATTACTTCGGCTACCGTAAATCACCCCCAACTATCCCTTACCACAATAAACCAAACCATACCATCTTAAAAATACACAAAAAGGTGTACAAATCATAACAAACTATGCCAGACTCACCTAAATTACTTCGGCTACTCTAAATCATCACCAACTCACCCTTACCACAACAAACTAAACCCAATCACTTTTAAATTACAAAAAAATGCTAGTAACCATAGCAAACTATGTCACCTAAATTACTTCGGCTACCATAAATCATCACCAACTAACCCTTACCACAACAAACTAAACCCAATCACTTTTAAATTACAAAAAAATGCTACTAACTTTTGCAAAATATGCCAAACTCACCTAAATTACTTCGGCTATCAAAAATCAACCCCAACTACACTTTACAGCAACAAACTAAGCCCAATTACTATAAAATTACAAAAAAATGCTACAAATCATAACAAACTATACCAGAAACACCTAAATTACTTCGGCTACCGTAAATCACCCCCAACTATCCCTTACCACAACAAACCAAACCATATCATCTTAAAATTACAAAAAAAGGTGTACAAATCATAACAAACTATGCCAGACTCACCTAAATTACTTCGGCTACTCTAAATCATCACCAAATAACCCTTACCACAACAAACTAAACCCAATCACTTTTAAATTACAAAAAAATGCTAGTAACCATAGCAAACTATGCCAAACTCACCTAAATTACTTCGGCTACCATAAATCATCACCAACTAACCCTTACCACAACAAACTAAGCCCAATCACTTTAAAATTACAAAAAAATGCTAAAAATCATAACAAACTATACCAGAATCACCTAAATTTCTTCGGCTACCGTAAATCACCCCCAACTATCCCTTACCACAATAAACCAAACCATATCATCTTAAAAATACAAAAAAGGTGTACAAATCATAAAAAACTATGCCAGACTCACCTAAATTACTTCGGCTACTCTAAATAATCACCAACTCACCCTTACCACAACAAACTAAACCCAATCACTTTTAAATTACAAAAAAATGCTAGTGACCATAGCAAACTATGCCAAACTCTCCTAAATTACTTCGGCTATCAAAAATCACCCCCAACTACACTTTACAGCAACAAACTAAGCCCAATCACTATAAAATTACAAAAAAAATGCTAAAAATCATAACAAACTATACCAGAATTACCTAAATTACTTCGGCTACCGTAAATCACCCCCAACTATCCCTTACCACAACAAACCAAACCATATCATCTTAAAATTACAAAAAAGGTGTACAAATCATAACAAACTATGCCAGACTCACCTAAATTATTTCGGCTACTCTAAATCATCACCAACTAACCCTTACCACAACAAACTAAACCCAATCATTTTTAAATTACAAAAAATGTTAGTAACCATAGCAAACTATGCCAAACTCACCTAAATTACTTCGGCTACCATAAATCATCACCAACTAACCCTTACCACAACAAACTAAACCCAATCACTTTTAAATTACAAAAAAATGCTACTAACCATAGCAAACTATGCCAAACTCACCTAAATTACTTCGGCTATCAAAAATCACCCCCAACTACACTTTACAGCAACAAACTAAACCCAATCACTATAAAATTACAAAAAAATGCTAAAAATCATAACAAACTATACCAGAATCACCTAAATTACTTCGGCTACCGTAAATCACCCCCAACTATCCCTTACCACAACAAACCAAACAATATCATCTTAAAATTACAAAAAAAGGTGTACAAATTATAACAAACTATGCCAGGCTCACCTAAATTATTTCGGCTACTCTAAATCATTACCAACTAACCCTTACCACAACAAACTAAACCCAATCACTTTTAAATTACAAAAAATGCTAGTAACCATAGCAAACTATGCCAAACTCACCTAAATTACTTCGGCTACCATAAATCATCACCAACTAACCCTTACCAAAACAAACTAAACTCAATCACTTTTTAATTACAAAAAAATGCTACTAACCATAGCAAACTATGCCAAACTCACCTAAATTACTTCGGCTATTAAAAATCACACCCAACTACTCTTTACAGCAACAAACTAAGCCCAATCACTTTAAAATTACAAAAAAATGCTAAAAATCATAACAAACTTTACCAGAAACACCTAAATTACTTCGGCTACCGTAAATCACCCCCAACTATCCCTTACCACAACAAACCAAACCATATCATCTTAAAATTACAAAAAAAGGTGTACAAATCATAACAAACTATGCCAGACTCACCTAAATTACTTCGGCTACTCTAAATCATCACCAAATAACCCTTACCACAACAAACTAAACCCAATCACTTTTAAATTACAAAAAAATGCTAGTAACCATAGCAAACTATGCCAAACTCACCTAAATTACTTCGGCTACCATAAATCATCACCAACTAACCCTTACCACAACAAACTAAGCCCAATCACTTTAAAATTACAAAAAAATGCAAAAAATCATAACAAACTATACCAGAATCACCTAAATTTCTTCGGCTACCGTAAATCACCCCCAACTATCCCTTACCACAATAAACCAAACCATATCATCTTAAAAATACAAAAAAGGTGTACAAATCATAAAAAACTATGCCAGACTCACCAAAATTACTTCGGCTACTCTAAATAATCACCAACTCACCCTTACCACAACAAACTAAACCCAATCACTTTTAAATTACAAAAAAATGCTAGTAACCATAGCAAACTATGCCAAACTCTCCTAAATTACTTCGGCTATCAAAAATCACCCCCAACTACACTTTACAGCAACAAACTAAGCCCAATCACTATAAAATTACAAAAAAAATGCTAAAAATCATAACAAACTATACCAGAATTACCTAAATTACTTCGGCTACCGTAAATCACCCCCAACTATCCCTTACCACAACAAACCAAACCATATCATCTTAAAATTACAAAAAAAGGTGTACAAATCATAACAAACTAAGCCAGACTCACCTAAATTATTTCGGCTACTCTAAATCATCACCAACTAACCCTTACCACAACAAACTAAACCCAATCATTTTTAAATTACAAAAAATGTTAGTAACCATAGCAAACTATGCCAAACTCACCTAAATTACTTCGGCTACCATAAATCATCACCAAATAACCCTTACCACAACAAACTAAACCCAATCACTTTTAAATTACAAAAAAATGCTACTAACCATAGCAGACTATGCCAAACTCACCTAAATTACTTCGGCTATCAAAAATCACCCCCAACTACACTTTACAGCAACAAACTAAGCCCAATCACTTTAAAATTACAAAAAAATGCTAAAAATCATAACAAACTATACCAGAATCACCTAAATTACTTCGGCTACCGTAAATCACCCCCAACTATCCCTTACCACAATAAACCAAACCATACCATCTTAAAAATACACAAAAAGGTGTACAAATCATAACAAACTTTGCCAGACTCACCTAAATTACTTCGGCTACTCTAAATCATCACCAACTCACCCTTACCACAACAAACTAAACCCAATCACTTTTAAATTACAAAAAAATGCTAGTAATCATAGCAAACTATGCCAAACTCACCTAAATTACTTCGGCTACCATAAATCATCACCAACTAACCCTTACCACAACAAACTAAACCCAATCACTTTTAAATTACAAAAAAATGCTACTAACCATAGCAAATTATGCCAAACTCACCAAAATTACTTCGGCTATCAAAAATCACCCCCAATTACACTTTACAGCAACAAACTAAGCCCAATCACTTTAAAATTACAAAAAATGCTAAAAATCATAACAAACTGTACCAGAATCACCTAAATTACTTCGGCTACCGTAAATCACCCCCAACTATCCCTTACCACAACAAACCAAACGATATCATCTTAAAATTACAAAAAAAGGTGTACAAATCATAACAAACTATGCCAGACTCACCTAAATTACTTCGGCTACTCTAAATCATCACCAACTAACCCTTACCACAACAAACTAAACCCAATCACTTTTAAATTACAAAAAAATGCTAGTAACCATAGCAAACTATGCCAAACTCACCTAAATTTCTTCGGCTACCATAAATCATCACCAACTAACCCTTACCACAACAAACTAAACCCAATCACTTTTAAATTACAAAAAAATGCTACTAACCATAGCAAACTATGCCAAACTCACCTAAATTACTTCGGCTATCAAAAATCACCCCCAACTACACTTTACAGCAACAAACTAAGCCCAATCACTTTAAAATTACAAAAAAATGCTAAAAATCATAACAAACTATACCAGAATCACCTAAATTACTTCGGCTACCGTAAATCACCCCCAACTATCCCTTACCACAATAAACCAAACCATACCATCTTAAAAATACACAAAAAGGTGTACAAATCATAACAAACTATGCCAGACTCACCTAAATTACTTCGGCTACTCTAAATCATCACCAACTCACCCTTACCACAACAAACTAAACCCAATCACTTTTAAATTACAAAAAAATGCTAGTAACCATAGCAAAGTATGTCACCTAAATTACTTCGGCTACCATAAATCATCACCAACTAACCCTTACCACAACAAACTAAACCCAATCACTTTTAAATTACAAAAAAATGCTACTAACTTTTGCAAAATATGCCAAACTCACCTAAATTACTTCGGCTATCAAAAATCAACCCCAACTACACTTTACAGCAACAAACTAAGCCCAATTACTATAAAATTACAAAAAAATGCTACAAATCATAACAAACTATACCAGAAACACCTAAATTACTTCGGCTACCGTAAATCACCCCCAACTATCCCTTACCACAACAAACCAAACCATATCATCTTAAAATTACAAAAAAAGGTGTACAAATCATAACAAACTATGCCAGACTCACCTAAATTACTTCGGCTACTCTAAATCATCACCAAATAACCCTTACCACAACAAACTAAACCCAATCACTTTTAAATTACAAAAAAATGCTAGTAACCATAGCAAACTATGCCAAACTCACCTAAATTACTTCGGCTACCATAAATCATCACCAACTAACCCTTACCACAACAAACTAAGCCCAATCACTTTAAAATTACAAAAAAATGCTAAAAATCATAACAAACTATACCAGAATCACCTAAATTTCTTCGGCTACCGTAAATCACCCCCAACTATCCCTTACCACAATAAACCAAACCATATCATCTTAAAAATACAAAAAAGGTGTACAAATCATAAAAAACTATGCCAGACTCACCTAAATTACTTCGGCTACTCTAAATAATCACCAACTCACCCTTACCACAACAAACTAAACCCAATCACTTTTAAATTACAAAAAAATGCTAGTAACCATAGCAAACTATGCCAAACTCTCCTAAATTACTTCGGCTATCAAAAATCACCCCCAACTACACTTTACAGCAACAAACTAAGCCCAATCACTATAAAATTACAAAAAAAATGCTAAAAATCATAACAAACTATACCAGAATTACCTAAATTACTTCGGCTACCGTAAATCACCCCCAACTATCCCTTACCACAACAAACCAAACCATATCATCTTAAAATTACAAAAAAGGTGTACAAATCATAACAAACTATGCCAGACTCACCTAAATTATTTCGGCTACTCTAAATCATCACCAACTAACCCTTACCACAACAAACTAAACCCAATCATTTTTAAATTACAAAAAATGTTAGTAACCATAGCAAACTATGCCAAACTCACCTAAATTACTTCGGCTACCATAAATCATCACCAACTAACCCTTACCACAACAAACTAAACCCAATCACTTTTAAATTACAAAAAAATGCTACTAACCATAGCAAACTATGCCAAACTCACCTAAATTACTTCGGCTATCAAAAATCACCCCCACCCACACTTTACAGCAACAAACTAAGCCCAATCACTTTAAAATTACAAAAAAATGCTAAAAATCATAACAAACTATAACAGAATCACCTAAATTACTTCGGCTACCGTAAATCACCCCAACTATCCCTTACCACAACAAATCAAACCATATCATCTTAAAATTACAAAAAAGGTGTACAAATCATAACAAACTATGCCAGACTCACCTAAATTACATCGGCTACACTAAATCATCACTAACTAACCCTTACCACAACAAAATAAACCCAATCATTTTTAAATTACAAAAAAATGCTAGTAACCATAGCAAACTATGCCAAACTCACCTAAATTACTTCGGCTACCATAAATCATCACCAACTAACCCTTACCACAACAAACTAAACCCAATCACTTTTAAATTACAAAAAAATGCTACTAACCATAGCAAACTATGCCAAACTCACCTAAATTACTTCGGCTATGAAAAATCACCCCCAACTACACTTTACAGCAACAAACTAAGCCCAATCACATTAAAATTACAAAAAAATGCTAAAAATCATAACAAACTATACCAGAATCACCTAAATTACTTCGGCTACCGTAAATCACCCCCAACTATCCCTTAGCACAACAAACCAAACCATATCATCTTAAAATTACAAAAAAAGGTGTACAAATCATAACAAACTATGCCAGACTCACCTAAATTACTTCGGCTACTCTAAATCATCACCAACTAACCCTTACCACAACAAACTAAACCCAATCACTTTTAAATTACAAAAAAATGCTAGTAACCATAGCAAACTATGCCTAACTCACCTAACTTAATTCGGCTACCATAAATCATTACCAACTAACCCTAACCTCAACAAACTAAACCCAATCATTTTTAAATTACAAAAAAATGCTACTAACCATAGCAAACTATGCCAAACTCAACTAAATTACTTCGGCTATTAAAAATTCACCTCAACTACACTTTACAGCAACAAACTAAGCCCAATGACATTAAAATTACAAAAAAATGCTAAAAATCATAGCAAACTATACCAGAATCACCTAAATTACTTCGGCTACCGTAAATCACCCCCAACTATCCCTTACCACAACAAACCAAACCATATTGTCTTAAAATTACAAAAAAAGGTGTACAAATCATTACAAATTATGCCAGACTCACCTAAATTACTTCGGCTACTCTAAATCATCGCCAACTAACCCTTACCACAACAAACTAAACCCAATCACTTTTAAATTACAAAAAAATGCTACTAATCATAGCAAACTATGCCAAATTCACCTAAATTACTTCGGCTATCAAAAATTACCCCCAACTACACTTTACAGCAACAAACTAAGCCCAATCACTTTAAAATTACAAAAAAATGCTAAAAATCATAACAAACTTTACCAGAATCACCTAAATTACTTCGGCTACCGTAAATCACCCCCAACTATCCTTTACCACAACAAACCAAACCATATCACCTTAAAATTACAAAAAAGGTGTACAAATCATAACAAACTATGCCAGACTCACCTAAATTACTTCGGCTACTCTAAATCATCACCAACTAACCCTTACCACAACAAACTAAACCCAATCACTTTTAAATTACAAAAAAATGCTAGTAACCATAGCAAACTATGCCAAACTCACCTAAATTACTTCGGCTACCATAAATCATCACCAACTAACCCTTACCACAACAAACTTAACCCAATCACTTTTAAATTACAAAAAAATGCTACTAACCATAGCAAACTATGCCAAACTCACCTTAATTACTTCGGCTATCAAAAATCACCCCCAACTACACTTTACAGCAACAAACTAAGCCCAATCACTTTAAAATTACAAAAAAATGCTAAAATTCATAACAAACTATACCAGAATCACCTAAATTACTTCGGCTATCGTAAATCGCCCCCAACTATCCCTTACCACAACAAACCAAACCATATCATCTTAAAATTACAAAAAAAGGTGTACAAATCATAACAAACTATGCCAGACTCACCTAAATTACTTTGGCTACTCTAAATCATCACCAACTAATCCTTACCACAACAAACTAAACCCAATCACTTTTAAATTACAAAAAAATGCTACTAACCATAGCAAACTATGCCAGACTCACCTAAATTACTTCGGCTATCAAAAATCACCCCCAACTACACTTTACAGCAACAAACTAAACCCAATCACATTAAAATTACAAAAAAGTGCTAAAAATCATAACAAACTATACCAGAATCACCTAAATTACTTCGGCTACCGTAAATCACCCCCAACTATCCCTTACCACAACAAACCAAACCATATTGTCTTAAAATTACAAAAAAAGGTGTACAAATCATTACAAATTATGCCAGACTCACCTAAATTACTTCGGCTACTCTAAATCATCACCAACTAACCCTTACCACAACAAACTAAACCCAATCACTTTTAAATTACAAAAAAATGCTACTAATCATAGCAAACTATGCCAAATTCACCTAAATTACTTCGGCTATCAAAAATTACCCCCAACTACACTTTACAGCAACAAACTAAGCCCAATCACTTTAAAATTACAAAAAAATGCTAAAAATCATAACAAACTTTACCAGAATCACCTAAATTACTTCGGCTACCGTAAATCACCCCCAACTATCCCTTACCACAACAAACCAAACCATATCACCTTAAAATTACAAAAAAAGGTGTACAAATCATAACAAACTATGCCAGACTCACCTAAATTACTTCGGCTACTCTAAATCATCACCAACTAACCCTTACCACAACAAACTAAACCCAATCACTTTTAAATTACAAAAAAATGCTAGTAACCATAGCAAACTATGCCAAACTCACCTAAATTACTTCGGCTACCATAAATCATCACCAACTAACCCTTACCACAACAAACTTAACCCAATCACTTTTAAATTACAAAAAAATGCTACTAACCATAGCAAACTATGCCAAACTCACCTTAATTACTTCGGCTATCAAAAATCACCCCCAACTACACTTTACAGCAACAAACTAAGCCCAATCACTTTAAAATTACAAAAAAATGCTAAAATTCATAACAAACTATACCAGAATCACCTAAATTACTTCGGCTATCGTAAATCGCCCCCAACTATCCCTTACCACAACAAACCAAACCATATCATCTTAAAATTACAAAAAAAGGTGTACAAATAATAACAAATTATGCCAGACTCACCTAAATTACTTTGGCTACTCTAAATCATCACCAACTAATCCTTACCACAACAAACTAAACCCAATCACTTTTAAATTACAAAAAAATGCTACTAACCATAGCAAACTATGCCAGACTCACCTAAATTACTTCGGCTATCAAAAATCACCCCCAACTACACTTTACAGCAACAAACTAAACCCAATCACATTAAAATTACAAAAAAATGCTAAAAATCATAACAAACTATACCAGAATCACCTAAATTACTTCGGCTACCGTAAATCACCCCCAACTATCCCTTACCACAACAAACCAAACCATATTGTCTTAAAATTACAAAAAAAGGTGTACAAATCATTACAAATTATGCCAGACTCACCTAAATTACTTCGGCTACTCTAAATCATCACCAACTAACCCTTACCACAACAAACTAAACCCAATCACTTTTAAATTACAAAAAAATGCTACTAATCATAGCAAACTATGCCAAATTCACCTAAATTACTTCGGCTATCAAAAATTACCCCCAACTACACTTTACAGCAACAAACTAAGCCCAATCACTTTAAAATTACAAAAAAATGCTAAAAATCATAACAAACTTTACCAGAATCACCTAAATTACTTCGGCTACCGTAAATCACCCCCAACTATCCCTTACCACAACAAACCAAACCATATCACCTTAAAATTACAAAAAAAGGTGTACAAATCATAACAAACTATGCCAGACTCACCTAAATTACTTCGGCTACTCTAAATCATCACCAACTAACCCTTACCACAACAAACTAAACCCAATCACTTTTAAATTACAAAAAAATGCTAGTAACCATAGCAAACTATGCCAAACTCACCTAAATTACTTCGGCTACCATAAATCATCACCAACTAACCCTTACCACAACAAACTTAACCCAATCACTTTTAAATTACAAAAAAATGCTACTAACCATAGCAAACTATGCCAAACTCACCTTAATTACTTCGGCTATCAAAAATCACCCCCAACTACACTTTACAGCAACAAACTAAGCCCAATCACTTTAAAATTACAAAAAAATGCTAAAATTCATAACAAACTATACCAGAATCACCTAAATTACTTCGGCTATCGTAAATCGCCCCCAACTATCCCTTACCACAACAAACCAAACCATATCATCTTAAAATTACAAAAAAAGGTGTACAAATCATAACAAACTATGCCAGACTCACCTAAATTACTTTGGCTACTCTAAATCATCACCAACTAATCCTTACCACAACAAACTAAACCCAATCACTTTTAAATTACAAAAAAATGCTACTAACCATAGCAAACTATGCCAGACTCACCTAAATTACTTCGGCTATCAAAAATCACCCCCAACTACACTTTACAGCAACAAACTAAACCCAATCACATTAAAATTACAAAAAAATGCTAAAATTCATAACAAACTATACCAGAATCACCTAAATTACTTCGGCTACCGTAAATCACCCCCAACTATCCCTTACCACAACAAACCAAACCATATTGTCTTAAAATTACAAAAAAAGGTGTACAAATCATTACAAATTATGCCAGACTCACCTAAATTACTTCGGCTACTCTAAATCATCACCAACTAACCCTTACCACAACAAACTAAACCCAATCACTTTTAAATTACAAAAAAATGCTACTAACCATAGCAAACTATGCCAAACTCACCTTAATTACTTCGGCTATCAAAAATCACCCCCAACTACACTTTACAGCAACAAACTAAGCCCAATCACTTTAAAATTACAAAAAAATGCTAAAAATCATAACAAACTATACCAGAAACACCTAAATTACTTCGGCTACCGTAAATCACCCCCAACTATCCCTTACCACAACAAACCAAACCATATTGTCTTAAAATTACAAAAAAAGGTGTACAAATCATTACAAATTATGCCAGACTCACCTAAATTACTTCGGCTACTCTAAATCATCACCAACTAACCCTTACCACAACAAACTAAACCCAATCACTTTTAAATTACAAAAAAATGCTACTAATCATAGCAAACTATGCCAAATTCACCTAAATTACTTCGGCTATCAAAAATTACCCCCAACTACACTTTACAGCAACAAACTAAGCCCAATCACTTTAAAATTACAAAAAAATGCTAAAAATCATAACAAACTTTACCAGAATCACCTAAATTACTTCGGCTACCGTAAATCACCCCCAACTATCCCTTACCACAACAAACCAAACCATATCACCTTAAAATTACAAAAAAAGGTGTACAAATCATAACAAACTATGCCAGACTCACCTAAATTACTTCGGCTACTCTAAATCATCACCAACTAACCCTTACCACAACAAACTAAACCCAATCACTTTTAAATTACAAAAAAATGCTAGTAACCATAGCAAACTATGCCAAACTCACCTAAATTACTTCGGCTACCATAAATCATCACCAACTAACCCTTACCACAACAAACTTAACCCAATCACTTTTAAATTACAAAAAAATGCTACTAACCATAGCAAACTATGCCAAACTCACCTTAATTACTTCGGCTATCAAAAATCACCCCCAACTACACTTTACAGCAACAAACTAAGCCCAATCACTTTAAAATTACAAAAAAATGCTAAAATTCATAACAAACTATACCAGAATCACCTAAATTACTTCGGCTATCGTAAATCGCCCCCAACTATCCCTTACCACAACAAACCAAACCATATCATCTTAAAATTACAAAAAAAGGTGTACAAATCATAACAAACTATGCCAGACTCACCTAAATTACTTTGGCTACTCTAAATCATCACCAACTAATCCTTACCACAACAAACTAAACCCAATCACTTTTAAATTACAAAAAAATGCTACTAACCATAGCAAACTATGCCAGACTCACCTAAATTACTTCGGCTATCAAAAATCACCCCCAACTACACTTTACAGCAACAAACTAAACCCAATCACATTAAAATTACAAAAAAATGCTAAAAATCATAACAAACTATACCAGAAACACCTAAATTACTTCGGCTACCGTAAATCACCCCCAACTATCCCTTACCACAACAAACCAAACCATATTGTCTTAAAATTACAAAAAAAGGTGAACAAATCATTACAAATTATGCCAGACTCACCTAAATTACTTCGGCTACTCTAAATCATCACCAACTAACCCTTACCACAACAAACTAAACCCAATCACTTTTAAATTACAAAAAAATGCTAGTAACCATAGCAAACTATGCCAAACTCACCTAAATTACTTCGGCTACCATAAATCATCACCAACTAACCCTTACCACAACAAACTTAACCCAATCACTTTTAAATTACAAAAAAATGCTACTAACCATAGCAAACTATGCCAAACTCACCTTAATTACTTCGGCTATCAAAAATCACCCCCAACTACACTTTACAGCAACAAACTAAGCCCAATCACTTTAAAATTACAAAAAAATGCTAAAATTCATAACAAACTATACCAGAATCACCTAAATTACTTCGGCTATCGTAAATCGCCCCCAACTATCCCTTACCACAACAAACCAAACCATATCATCTTAAAATTACAAAAAAAGGTGTACAAATCATAACAAACTATGCCAGACTCACCTAAATTACTTTGGCTACTCTAAATCATCACCAACTAATCCTTACCACAACAAACTAAACCCAATCACTTTTAAATTACAAAAAAATGCTACTAACCATAGCAAACTATGCCAGACTCACCTAAATTACTTCGGCTATCAAAAATCACCCCCAACTACACTTTACAGCAACAAACTAAACCCAATCACATTAAAATTACAAAAAAATGCTAAAAATCATAACAAACTATACCAGAAACACCTAAATTACTTCGGCTACCGTAAATCACCCCCAACTATCCCTTACCACAACAAACCAAACCATATTGTCTTAAAATTACAAAAAAAGGTGAACAAATCATTACAAATTATGCCAGACTCACCTAAATTACTTCGGCTACTCTAAATCATCACCAACTAACCCTTACCACAACAAACTAAACCCAATCACTTTTAAATTACAAAAAAATGCTACTAACCATTGCAAACTATGCCAAACTCACCTAAATTACTTCGGCTATCAAAAATCACCCCCAACTACACTTTACAGCAACAAACTAAGCCCAATGACATTAAAATTACAAAAAAATGCTAAAAATCATAGCAAACTATACCAGAATCACCTAAATTACTTCGGCTACCGTAAATCACCCCCAACTATCCCTTACCACAACAAACCAAACCATATTGTCTTAAAATTACAAAAAAAGGTGTACAAATCATTACAAATTATGCCAGACTCACCTAAATTACTTCGGCTACTCTAAATCATCACCAACTAACCCTTACCACAACAAACTAAACCCAATCACTTTTAAATTACAAAAAAATGCTACTAATCATAGCAAACTATGCCAAATTCACCTAAATTACTTCGGCTATCAAAAATTACCCCCAACTACACTTTACAGCAACAAACTAAGCCCAATCACTTTAAAATTACAAAAAAATGCTAAAAATCATAACAAACTTTACCAGAATCACCTAAATTACTTCGGCTACCGTAAATCACCCCCAACTATCCCTTACCACAACAAACCAAACCATATCACCTTAAAATTACAAAAAAAGGTGTACAAATCATAACAAACTATGCCAGACTCACCTAAATTACTTCGGCTACTCTAAATCATCACCAACTAACCCTTACCACAACAAACTAAACCCAATCACTTTTAAATTACAAAAAAATGCTAGTAACCATAGCAAACTATGCCAAACTCACCTAAATTACTTCGGCTACCATAAATCATCACCAACTAACCCTTACCACAACAAACTTAACCCAATCACTTTTAAATTACAAAAAAATGCTACTAACCATAGCAAACTATGCCAAACTCACCTTAATTACTTCGGCTATCAAAAATCACCCCCAACTACACTTTACAGCAACAAACTAAGCCCAATCACTTTAAAATTACAAAAAAATGCTAAAATTCATAACAAACTATACCAGAATCACCTAAATTACTTCGGCTATCGTAAATCGCCCCCAACTATCCCTTACCACAACAAACCAAACCATATCATCTTAAAATTACAAAAAAAGGTGTACAAATCATAACAAACTATGCCAGACTCACCTAAATTACTTTGGCTACTCTAAATCATCACCAACTAATCCTTACCACAACAAACTAAACCCAATCACTTTTAAATTACAAAAAAATGCTACTAACCATAGCAAACTATGCCAGACTCACCTAAATTACTTCGGCTATCAAAAATCACCCCCAACTACACTTTACAGCAACAAACTAAACCCAATCACATTAAAATTACAAAAAAATGCTAAAAATCATAACAAACTATACCAGAATCACCTAAATTACTTCGGCTACCGTAAATCACCCCCAACTATCCCTTACCACAACAAACCAAACCATATTGTCTTAAAATTACAAAAAAAGGTGTACAAATCATTACAAATTATGCCAGACTCACCTAAATTACTTCGGCTACTCTAAATCATCACCAACTAACCCTTACCACAACAAACTAAACCCAATCACTTTTAAATTACAAAAAAATGCTACTAATCATAGCAAACTATGCCAAATTCACCTAAATTACTTCGGCTATCAAAAATTACCCCCAACTACACTTTACAGCAACAAACTAAGCCCAATCACTTTAAAATTACAAAAAAATGCTAAAAATCATAACAAACTTTACCAGAATCACCTAAATTACTTCGGCTACCGTAAATCACCCCCAACTATCCCTTACCACAACAAACCAAACCATATCACCTTAAAATTACAAAAAAGGTGTACAAATCATAACAAACTATGCCAGACTCACCTAAATTACTTCGGCTACTCTAAATCATCACCAACTAACCCTTACCACAACAAACTAAACCCAATCACTTTTAAATTACAAAAAAATGCTAGTAACCATAGCAAACTATGCCAAACTCACCTAAATTACTTCGGCTACCATAAATCATCACCAACTAACCCTTACCACAACAAACTTAACCCAATCACTTTTAAATTACAAAAAAATGCTACTAACCATAGCAAACTATGCCAAACTCACCTTAATTACTTCGGCTATCAAAAATCACCCCCAACTACACTTTACAGCAACAAACTAAGCCCAATCACTTTAAAATTACAAAAAAATGCTAAAATTCATAACAAACTATACCAGAATCACCTAAATTACTTCGGCTATCGTAAATCGCCCCCAACTATCCCTTACCACAACAAACCAAACCATATCATCTTAAAATTACAAAAAAAGGTGTACAAATAATAACAAATTATGCCAGACTCACCTAAATTACTTTGGCTACTCTAAATCATCACCAACTAATCCTTACCACAACAAACTAAACCCAATCACTTTTAAATTACAAAAAAATGCTACTAACCATAGCAAACTATGCCAGACTCACCTAAATTACTTCGGCTATCAAAAATCACCCCCAACTACACTTTACAGCAACAAACTAAACCCAATCACATTAAAATTACAAAAAAATGCTAAAAATCATAACAAACTATACCAGAATCACCTAAATTACTTCGGCTACCGTAAATCACCCCCAACTATCCCTTACCACAACAAACCAAACCATATTGTCTTAAAATTACAAAAAAAGGTGTACAAATCATTACAAATTATGCCAGACTCACCTAAATTACTTCGGCTACTCTAAATCATCACCAACTAACCCTTACCACAACAAACTAAACCCAATCACTTTTAAATTACAAAAAAATGCTACTAATCATAGCAAACTATGCCAAATTCACCTAAATTACTTCGGCTATCAAAAATTACCCCCAACTACACTTTACAGCAACAAACTAAGCCCAATCACTTTAAAATTACAAAAAAATGCTAAAAATCATAACAAACTTTACCAGAATCACCTAAATTACTTCGGCTACCGTAAATCACCCCCAACTATCCCTTACCACAACAAACCAAACCATATCACCTTAAAATTACAAAAAAAGGTGTACAAATCATAACAAACTATGCCAGACTCACCTAAATTACTTCGGCTACTCTAAATCATCACCAACTAACCCTTACCACAACAAACTAAACCCAATCACTTTTAAATTACAAAAAAATGCTAGTAACCATAGCAAACTATGCCAAACTCACCTAAATTACTTCGGCTACCATAAATCATCACCAACTAACCCTTACCACAACAAACTTAACCCAATCACTTTTAAATTACAAAAAAATGCTACTAACCATAGCAAACTATGCCAAACTCACCTTAATTACTTCGGCTATCAAAAATCACCCCCAACTACACTTTACAGCAACAAACTAAGCCCAATCACTTTAAAATTACAAAAAAATGCTAAAATTCATAACAAACTATACCAGAATCACCTAAATTACTTCGGCTATCGTAAATCGCCCCCAACTATCCCTTACCACAACAAACCAAACCATATCATCTTAAAATTACAAAAAAAGGTGTACAAATCATAACAAACTATGCCAGACTCACCTAAATTACTTTGGCTACTCTAAATCATCACCAACTAATCCTTACCACAACAAACTAAACCCAATCACTTTTAAATTACAAAAAAATGCTACTAACCATAGCAAACTATGCCAGACTCACCTAAATTACTTCGGCTATCAAAAATCACCCCCAACTACACTTTACAGCAACAAACTAAACCCAATCACATTAAAATTACAAAAAAATGCTAAAAATCATAACAAACTATACCAGAAACACCTAAATTACTTCGGCTACCGTAAATCACCCCCAACTATCCCTTACCACAACAAACCAAACCATATTGTCTTAAAATTACAAAAAAAGGTGAACAAATCATTACAAATTATGCCAGACTCACCTAAATTACTTCGGCTACTCTAAATCATCACCAACTAACCCTTACCACAACAAACTTAACCCAATCACTTTTAAATTACAAAAAAATGCTACTAACCATAGCAAACTATGCCAAACTCACCTTAATTACTTCGGCTATCAAAAATCACCCCCAACTACACTTTACAGCAACAAACTAAGCCCAATCACTTTAAAATTACAAAAAAATGCTAAAATTCATAACAAACTATACCAGAATCACCTAAATTACTTCGGCTACCGTAAATCACCCCCAACTATCCCTTACCACAACAAACCAAACCATATTGTCTTAAAATTACAAAAAAAGGTGTACAAATCATTACAAATTATGCCAGACTCACCTAAATTACTTCGGCTACTCTAAATCATCACCAACTAACCCTTACCACAACAAACTAAACCCAATCACTTTTAAATTACAAAAAAATGCTACTAACCATAGCAAACTATGCCAAACTCACCTTAATTACTTCGGCTATCAAAAATCACCCCCAACTACACTTTACAGCAACAAACTAAGCCCAATCACTTTAAAATTACAAAAAAATGCTAAAAATCATAACAAACTATACCAGAAACACCTAAATTACTTCGGCTACCGTAAATCACCCCCAACTATCCCTTACCACAACAAACCAAACCATATTGTCTTAAAATTACAAAAAAAGGTGTACAAATCATTACAAATTATGCCAGACTCACCTAAATTACTTCGGCTACTCTAAATCATCACCAACTAACCCTTACCACAACAAACTAAACCCAATCACTTTTAAATTACAAAAAAATGCTACTAATCATAGCAAACTATGCCAAATTCACCTAAATTACTTCGGCTATCAAAAATTACCCCCAACTACACTTTACAGCAACAAACTAAGCCCAATCACTTTAAAATTACAAAAAAATGCTAAAAATCATAACAAACTTTACCAGAATCACCTAAATTACTTCGGCTACCGTAAATCACCCCCAACTATCCCTTACCACAACAAACCAAACCATATCACCTTAAAATTACAAAAAAAGGTGTACAAATCATAACAAACTATGCCAGACTCACCTAAATTACTTCGGCTACTCTAAATCATCACCAACTAACCCTTACCACAACAAACTAAACCCAATCACTTTTAAATTACAAAAAAATGCTAGTAACCATAGCAAACTATGCCAAACTCACCTAAATTACTTCGGCTACCATAAATCATCACCAACTAACCCTTACCACAACAAACTTAACCCAATCACTTTTAAATTACAAAAAAATGCTACTAACCATAGCAAACTATGCCAAACTCACCTTAATTACTTCGGCTATCAAAAATCACCCCCAACTACACTTTACAGCAACAAACTAAGCCCAATCACTTTAAAATTACAAAAAAATGCTAAAATTCATAACAAACTATACCAGAATCACCTAAATTACTTCGGCTATCGTAAATCGCCCCCAACTATCCCTTACCACAACAAACCAAACCATATCATCTTAAAATTACAAAAAAAGGTGTACAAATCATAACAAACTATGCCAGACTCACCTAAATTACTTTGGCTACTCTAAATCATCACCAACTAATCCTTACCACAACAAACTAAACCCAATCACTTTTAAATTACAAAAAAATGCTACTAACCATAGCAAACTATGCCAGACTCACCTAAATTACTTCGGCTATCAAAAATCACCCCCAACTACACTTTACAGCAACAAACTAAACCCAATCACATTAAAATTACAAAAAAATGCTAAAAATCATAACAAACTATACCAGAAACACCTAAATTACTTCGGCTACCGTAAATCACCCCCAACTATCCCTTACCACAACAAACCAAACCATATTGTCTTAAAATTACAAAAAAAGGTGAACAAATCATTACAAATTATGCCAGACTCACCTAAATTACTTCGGCTACTCTAAATCATCACCAACTAACCCTTACCACAACAAACTAAACCCAATCACTTTTAAATTACAAAAAAATGCTACTAATCATAGCAAACTATGCCAAATTCACCTAAATTACTTCGGCTATCAAAAATTACCCTCAACTACACTTTACAGCAACAAACTAAGCCCAATCACTTTAAAATTACAAAAAAATGCTAAAAATCATAACAAACTTTACCAGAATCACCTAAATTACTTCGGCTACCGTAAACCACCCCCAACTATCCCTTACCACAACAAACCAAACCATATCACCTTAAAATTACAAAAAAAGGTGTACAAATCATAACAAACTATGCCAGACTCACATAAATTACTTCGGCTACTCTAAATCATCACCAACTAACCCTTACCACAACAAACTAAACCCAATCACTTTTAAATTACAAAAAAATGCTACTAACCATAGCAAACTATGCCAAACTCACCTAAATTACTTCGGCTATCAAAAATCACCCCCAACTACACTTTACAGCAACAAACTATGCCGAATCACTTTAAAATTACAAAAAAATGCTAAAAATCATAACAAACTATACCAGAATCACCTAAACTACTTCGGCTACCGTAAATCACCCCCAACTATCCCTTACCACAACAAACTAAACCATATCATCTTAAAATTACAAAAAAGGTGTACAAATCATAACAAACTATGCCAGACTCACCTAAATTACTTCGGCTACTCTAAATCATCACCAACTAACCCTTACCACAACAAACTAAACCCAATCACTTTTAAATTACAAAAAAATTCTACTAACCATAGCAAACTATGCCAAACTCACCTAAATTATTTCGGCTATCAAAAATCACCCCCAACTACACTTTACAGCAACAAATTAAGCCCAATCAATTAAAAATTACAAAAAAATGCTAAAAATCATAACAAACTATACCAGAATCACCTAAATTACTTCGGCTACCGTAAATCACCCCCAACTATCCCTTACCACTTCAAACCAAACCATATCATCTTAAAATTACAAAAAAAGGTGTACAAATCATAACAAACTATGCCAGACTCACCTAAATTACTTCGGCTACTCTAAATCATCACCAACTAACCCTTACCACAACAAACTAAACCCAATCACTTTTAAATTACAAAAAAATGCTACTAACCATAGCAAACTATGCCAAACTCACCTAAATTACTTCTGCTATCAAAAATCACCCCCAACTACACTTTACAGCAACAAACTAAGCCCAATCACTTTAAAATTACAAAAAAATGCTAAAAATCATAACAAACTATACCAGAATTACCTAAATTACTTCGGCTAACGTAAATCACCCCCAACTATCCCTTACCACAACAAACCAAACCATATCATCTTAAAATTACAAAAAAAGGTGTACAAATCATAACAAACTATGCCAGACTCACCTAAATTACTTCGGCTACTCTAAATCATCACCAACTAACCCTTACCACAACAAACTAAACCCAATCACTTTTAAATTACAAAAAAATGCTACTAACCATAGCAAACTATGCCAAACTCACCTAAATTACTTCGGCTATCAAAAATCACCCCCAACTACACCTTACAGCAACAAACTAAGCCCAATCACTTTAAAATTACAAAAAAATGCTAAAAATCATAACAAACTATACCAGAATCACCTTAACTACTTCGGCTACCGTAAATCACCCCCAACTATCCCTTACCACAACAAACCAAACCATATCATCTTAAAATTACAAAACAAGGTGTACAAATCATAACAAACTATGCCAGACTAACTTAATTTACTTCGGCTACTCTAAATCATCACCAACTAACCCTTACCACAACAACCTAAACCCAATCACTTTTAAATTACAAAAATATGCTACTAACCATAGTAAACTATGCCAAACTCACCTAAATTACTTCGGCTATCAAAAATCACCCCCAACTACACTTTACAGCAACAAACTAAACCCAATCACTTTAAAATTACAAAAAAATGCTAAAAATCATAACAAACTATACCAGAATCACCTAAATTACTTCGGCTTCCGTAAATCACCCTCAACTATCCCTTACCACAACAAACCAAACCATATCATCTTAAAATTACAAAAAAAGGTGTACAAATCATAACAAACTATGCCAGACTCACCTAAATTACTTCGGCTACTCTAAATCATCACCAACTAACCCTTACCACAACAAACTAAACCCAAACACTTTTAAATTACAAAAAAATGCTACTAACCATAGCAAACTATGCCAAACTCACCTAAATTACTTCGGGTATCAAAAATCACCCCCAACTACACTATACAGCAACAAACTAAGCCCAATCACTTTAAAATTACAAAAAAATGCTAAAAATCATAACAAACTATACCAGAATCACCTAAATTACTTCGGCTTCCTTAAATCAACCCCAACTATCCCTTACCACAACAAACCAAACCATATCATCTTAAAATTACAAAAAAAGGTGTACAAATCATAACAAACTATGCCAGACTCACCTAAATTACTTCGGCTACTCTAAATCATCACCAACTAACCCTTACCACAACAAACTAAACCCAAACACTTTTAAATTACAAAAAAATGCTACTAACCATTGCAAACTATGCCAAACTCACCTAAATTACTTCGGCTATCAAAAATCACCCCCAACTACACTTTACAGCAACAAACTAAGCCCAATCACTTTAAAATTACAAAAAAATGCTTAAAATCATAACAAACTATACCAGAATCACCTAAATTACTTCGGCTACCGTAAATCACCCCCAACTATCCCTTACCACAACAAACCAAACCATATCACCCTAAAATTACAAAAAAGGTGTACAAATCATAACAAACTATGCCAGACTCACATAAATTACTTCGGCTACTCTAAATCATCACCAACTAACCCTTACCACAACAAACTAAACCCAATCACTTTTAAATTACAAAAAAATGCTACTAACCATAGCAAACTATGCCAAACTCACCTAAATTACTTCGGCTATCAAAAATAACCCGCAACTACACTTTACAGCAACAAACTATGCCGAATCACTTTAAAATTACAAAAAAATGCTAAAAATCATAACAAACTATACCAGAATCACCTAAATTACTTCGGCTACCGTAAATCACCCCCAACTATCCCTTACCACAACAAACCAAACCATATCACCCTAAAATTACAAAAAAGGTGTACAAATCATAACAAACTATGCCAGACTCACATAAATTACTTCGGCTACTCTAAATCATCACCAACTAACCCTTACCACAACAAACTAAACCCAATCACTTTTAAATTACAAAAAAATGCTACTAACCATTGCAAACTATGCCAAACTCACCTAAATTACTTCGGCTATCAAAAATCACCCCCAACTACACTTTACAGCAACAAACTAAGCCCAATGACATTAAAATTACAAAAAAATGCTAAAAATCATAGCAAACTATACCAGAATCACCTAAATTACTTCGGCTACCGTAAATCACCCCCAACTATCCCTTACCACAACAAACCAAACCATATTGTCTTAAAATTACAAAAAAAGGTGTACAAATCATTACAAATTATGCCAGACTCACCTAAATTACTTCGGCTACTCTAAATCATCACCAACTAACCCTTACCACAACAAACTAAACCCAATCACTTTTAAATTACAAAAAAATGCTACTAATCATAGCAAACTATGCCAAATTCACCTAAATTACTTCGGCTATCAAAAATTACCCCCAACTACACTTTACAGCAACAAACTAAGCCCAATCACTTTAAAATTACAAAAAAATGCTAAAAATCATAACAAACTTTACCAGAATCACCTAAATTACTTCGGCTACCGTAAATCACCCCCAACTATCCCTTACCACAACAAACCAAACCATATCACCTTAAAATTACAAAAAAAGGTGTACAAATCATAACAAACTATGCCAGACTCACCTAAATTACTTCGGCTACTCTAAATCATCACCAACTAACCCTTACCACAACAAACTAAACCCAATCACTTTTAAATTACAAAAAAATGCTAGTAACCATAGCAAACTATGCCAAACTCACCTAAATTACTTCGGCTACCATAAATCATCACCAACTAACCCTTACCACAACAAACTTAACCCAATCACTTTTAAATTACAAAAAAATGCTACTAACCATAGCAAACTATGCCAAACTCACCTTAATTACTTCGGCTATCAAAAATCACCCCCAACTACACTTTACAGCAACAAACTAAGCCCAATCACTTTAAAATTACAAAAAAATGCTAAAATTCATAACAAACTATACCAGAATCACCTAAATTACTTCGGCTATCGTAAATCGCCCCCAACTATCCCTTACCACAACAAACCAAACCATATCATCTTAAAATTACAAAAAAAGGTGTACAAATCATAACAAACTATGCCAGACTCACCTAAATTACTTTGGCTACTCTAAATCATCACCAACTAATCCTTACCACAACAAACTAAACCCAATCACTTTTAAATTACAAAAAAATGCTACTAACCATAGCAAACTATGCCAGACTCACCTAAATTACTTCGGCTATCAAAAATCACCCCCAACTACACTTTACAGCAACAAACTAAACCCAATCACATTAAAATTACAAAAAAATGCTAAAAATCATAACAAACTATACCAGAATCACCTAAATTACTTCGGCTACCGTAAATCACCCCCAACTATCCCTTACCACAACAAACCAAACCATATTGTCTTAAAATTACAAAAAAAGGTGTACAAATCATTACAAATTATGCCAGACTCACCTAAATTACTTCGGCTACTCTAAATCATCACCAACTAACCCTTACCACAACAAACTAAACCCAATCACTTTTAAATTACAAAAAAATGCTACTAATCATAGCAAACTATGCCAAATTCACCTAAATTACTTCGGCTATCAAAAATTACCCCCAACTACACTTTACAGCAACAAACTAAGCCCAATCACTTTAAAATTACAAAAAAATGCTAAAAATCATAACAAACTTTACCAGAATCACCTAAATTACTTCGGCTACCGTAAATCACCCCCAACTATCCCTTACCACAACAAACCAAACCATATCACCTTAAAATTACAAAAAAAGGTGTACAAATCATAACAAACTATGCCAGACTCACCTAAATTACTTCGGCTACTCTAAATCATCACCAACTAACCCTTACCACAACAAACTAAACCCAATCACTTTTAAATTACAAAAAAATGCTAGTAACCATAGCAAACTATGCCAAACTCACCTAAATTACTTCGGCTACCATAAATCATCACCAACTAACCCTTACCACAACAAACTTAACCCAATCACTTTTAAATTACAAAAAAATGCTACTAACCATAGCAAACTATGCCAAACTCACCTTAATTACTTCGGCTATCAAAAATCACCCCCAACTACACTTTACAGCAACAAACTAAGCCCAATCACTTTAAAATTACAAAAAAATGCTAAAATTCATAACAAACTATACCAGAATCACCTAAATTACTTCGGCTATCGTAAATCGCCCCCAACTATCCCTTACCACAACAAACCAAACCATATCATCTTAAAATTACAAAAAAAGGTGTACAAATAATAACAAATTATGCCAGACTCACCTAAATTACTTTGGCTACTCTAAATCATCACCAACTAATCCTTACCACAACAAACTAAACCCAATCACTTTTAAATTACAAAAAAATGCTACTAACCATAGCAAACTATGCCAGACTCACCTAAATTACTTCGGCTATCAAAAATCACCCCCAACTACACTTTACAGCAACAAACTAAACCCAATCACATTAAAATTACAAAAAAATGCTAAAAATCATAACAAACTATACCAGAATCACCTAAATTACTTCGGCTACCGTAAATCACCCCCAACTATCCCTTACCACAACAAACCAAACCATATTGTCTTAAAATTACAAAAAAAGGTGTACAAATCATTACAAATTATGCCAGACTCACCTAAATTACTTCGGCTACTCTAAATCATCACCAACTAACCCTTACCACAACAAACTAAACCCAATCACTTTTAAATTACAAAAAAATGCTACTAATCATAGCAAACTATGCCAAATTCACCTAAATTACTTCGGCTATCAAAAATTACCCCCAACTACACTTTACAGCAACAAACTAAGCCCAATCACTTTAAAATTACAAAAAAATGCTAAAAATCATAACAAACTTTACCAGAATCACCTAAATTACTTCGGCTACCGTAAATCACCCCCAACTATCCCTTACCACAACAAACCAAACCATATCACCTTAAAATTACAAAAAAAGGTGTACAAATCATAACAAACTATGCCAGACTCACCTAAATTACTTCGGCTACTCTAAATCATCACCAACTAACCCTTACCACAACAAACTAAACCCAATCACTTTTAAATTACAAAAAAATGCTAGTAACCATAGCAAACTATGCCAAACTCACCTAAATTACTTCGGCTACCATAAATCATCACCAACTAACCCTTACCACAACAAACTTAACCCAATCACTTTTAAATTACAAAAAAATGCTACTAACCATAGCAAACTATGCCAAACTCACCTTAATTACTTCGGCTATCAAAAATCACCCCCAACTACACTTTACAGCAACAAACTAAGCCCAATCACTTTAAAATTACAAAAAAATGCTAAAATTCATAACAAACTATACCAGAATCACCTAAATTACTTCGGCTATCGTAAATCGCCCCCAACTATCCCTTACCACAACAAACCAAACCATATCATCTTAAAATTACAAAAAAAGGTGTACAAATCATAACAAACTATGCCAGACTCACCTAAATTACTTTGGCTACTCTAAATCATCACCAACTAATCCTTACCACAACAAACTAAACCCAATCACTTTTAAATTACAAAAAAATGCTACTAACCATAGCAAACTATGCCAGACTCACCTAAATTACTTCGGCTATCAAAAATCACCCCCAACTACACTTTACAGCAACAAACTAAACCCAATCACATTAAAATTACAAAAAAATGCTAAAAATCATAACAAACTATACCAGAAACACCTAAATTACTTCGGCTACCGTAAATCACCCCCAACTATCCCTTACCACAACAAACCAAACCATATTGTCTTAAAATTACAAAAAAAGGTGAACAAATCATTACAAATTATGCCAGACTCACCTAAATTACTTCGGCTACTCTAAATCATCACCAACTAACCCTTACCACAACAAACTAAACCCAATCACTTTTAAATTACAAAAAAATGCTACTAATCATAGCAAACTATGCCAAATTCACCTAAATTACTTCGGCTATCAAAAATTACCCTCAACTACACTTTACAGCAACAAACTAAGCCCAATCACTTTAAAATTACAAAAAAATGCTAAAAATCATAACAAACTTTACCAGAATCACCTAAATTACTTCGGCTACCGTAAACCACCCCCAACTATCCCTTACCACAACAAACCAAACCATATCACCTTAAAATTACAAAAAAAGGTGTACAAATCATAACAAACTATGCCAGACTCACATAAATTACTTCGGCTACTCTAAATCATCACCAACTAACCCTTACCACAACAAACTAAACCCAATCACTTTTAAATTACAAAAAAATGCTACTAACCATAGCAAACTATGCCAAACTCACCTAAATTACTTCGGCTATCAAAAATCACCCCCAACTACACTTTACAGCAACAAACTATGCCGAATCACTTTAAAATTACAAAAAAATGCTAAAAATCATAACAAACTATACCAGAATCACCTAAACTACTTCGGCTACCGTAAATCACCCCCAACTATCCCTTACCACAACAAACTAAACCATATCATCTTAAAATTACAAAAAAGGTGTACAAATCATAACAAACTATGCCAGACTCACCTAAATTACTTCGGCTACTCTAAATCATCACCAACTAACCCTTACCACAACAAACTAAACCCAATCACTTTTAAATTACAAAAAAATTCTACTAACCATAGCAAACTATGCCAAACTCACCTAAATTATTTCGGCTATCAAAAATCACCCCCAACTACACTTTACAGCAACAAATTAAGCCCAATCAATTAAAAATTACAAAAAAATGCTAAAAATCATAACAAACTATACCAGAATCACCTAAATTACTTCGGCTACCGTAAATCACCCCCAACTATCCCTTACCACTTCAAACCAAACCATATCATCTTAAAATTACAAAAAAAGGTGTACAAATCATAACAAACTATGCCAGACTCACCTAAATTACTTCGGCTACTCTAAATCATCACCATCTAACCCTTACCACAACAAACTAAACCCAATCACTTTTAAATTACAAAAAAATGCTACTAACCATAGCAAACTATGCCAAACTCACCTAAATTACTTCTGCTATCAAAAATCACCCCCAACTACACTTTACAGCAACAAACTAAGCCCAATCACTTTAAAATTACAAAAAAATGCTAAAAATCATAACAAACTATACCAGAATTACCTAAATTACTTCGGCTAACGTAAATCACCCCCAACTATCCCTTACCACAACAAACCAAACCATATCATCTTAAAATTACAAAAAAAGGTGTACAAATCATAACAAACTATGCCAGACTCACCTAAATTACTTCGGCTACTCTAAATCATCACCAACTAACCCTTACCACAACAAACTAAACCCAATCACTTTTAAATTACAAAAAAATGCTACTAACCATAGCAAACTATGCCAAACTCACCTAAATTACTTCGGCTATCAAAAATCACCCCCAACTACACCTTACAGCAACAAACTAAGCCCAATCACTTTAAAATTACAAAAAAATGCTAAAAATCATAACAAACTATACCAGAATCACCTTAACTACTTCGGCTACCGTAAATCACCCCCAACTATCCCTTACCACAACAAACCAAACCATATCATCTTAAAATTACAAAACAAGGTGTACAAATCATAACAAACTATGCCAGACTAACTTAATTTACTTCGGCTACTCTAAATCATCACCAACTAACCCTTACCACAACAACCTAAACCCAATCACTTTTAAATTACAAAAATATGCTACTAACCATAGTAAACTATGCCAAACTCACCTAAATTACTTCGGCTATCAAAAATCACCCCCAACTACACTTTACAGCAACAAACTAAACCCAATCACTTTAAAATTACAAAAAAATGCTAAAAATCATAACAAACTATACCAGAATCACCTAAATTACTTCGGCTTCCTTAAATCAACCCCAACTATCCCTTACCACAACAAACCAAACCATATCATCTTAAAATTACAAAAAAAGGTGTACAAATCATAACAAACTATGCCAGACTCACCTAAATTACTTCGGCTACTCTAAATCATCACCAACTAACCCTTACCACAACAAACTAAACCCAAACACTTTTAAATTACAAAAAAATGCTACTAACCATAGCAAACTATGCCAAACTCACCTAAATTACTTCGGCTATCAAAAATCACCCCCAACTACACTTTACAGCAACAAACTAAGCCCAATCACTTTAAAATTACAAAAAAATGCTTAAAATCATAACAAACTATACCAGAATCACCTAAATTACTTCGGCTACCGTAAATCACCCCCAACTATCCCTTACCACAACAAACCAAACCATATCACCCTAAAATTACAAAAAAGGTGTACAAATCATAACAAACTATGCCAGACTCCCCTAAATTACTTCGGCTACTCTAAATCATCACCAACTAACCCTTACCACAACAAACTAAACCCAATCACTTTTAAATTACAAAAAAATGCTACTAACCATAGCAAACTATGCCAAACTCACCTAAATTACTTCAGCTATCAAAAATCACCCCCAACTACACTTTACAGCAACAAACTAAGGCCAATCACTTTAAAATTACAAAAAAATGCTAAAAATCATAACAAACTTCTCCAGAATCACCTAAATTACTTCGGCTACCGTAAATCACCCCCAACTATCCCTTACCACAACAAACCAAACCATATCATTTTAAAATTACAAAAAAAGGTGTACAAATCATAACAAACTATGCCAGACTCACCTAAATTACTTCGGCTACTCTAAATCATCACCAACTAACCCTTACCACAACAAACTAAACCCAATCACTTTTAAATTACAAAAAAATGCTACTAACCATAGCAAACTATGCCAAACTCACCTAAATTACTTCGGCTATCAAAAATCACCCCCAACTACACTTTACAGCAACAAACTAAGCCGAATCACTTTAAAATTACAAAAAAATGCTAAAAATTATAACAAACTATACCAGAATCACCTAAACTACTCCGGCTACCGTAAATCACCCCCAACTATCACTTACCACAACAAACTAAACCATATCATCTTAAAATTACAAAAAAAGGTGTACAAATCATAACAAACTATGCCAGACTCACCTAAATTACTTCGGCTACTCTAAATCATCACCAACTAACCCTTATCACAACAAACTAAACCCAAACACTTTTAAATTACAAAAAAATGCTACTAACCATAGCAAACTATGCCAAACTCACCTAAATTACTTCGGCTATCAAAAATCACCCCCAACTACACTTTACAGCAACAAACTAAGCCCAATCACTTTAAAATTACAAAAAAATGCTAAAAATCATAACAAACTATACCAGAATCACCTAAATTACTTCGGCTACCTTAAATCACCCCCAACTATCCCTTACCACTACAAACCAAACCATATCATCTTAAAATTACAAAAAAAGGTGTACAAATCATAACAAACTATGCCAGACTCACCTAAATTACTTCGGCTACTCTAAATCATCACCAACTAACCTTTACCACAACAAACTAAACCCAAACACTTTTAAATTATAAAAAAATGCTACTAACCATAGCAAACTATGCCAAACTCACCTAAATTACTTCGGCTATCAAAAATCACCCCCAACTACACTTTACAGCAACAAACTAAACCCAATCACTTTAAAATTACAAAAAAATGCTAAAAATCATAACAAACTATACCAGAATCACCTAAATTACTTCGGCTACCTTAAATCACCCCCAACTATCCCTTACCACTACAAACCAAACCATATCATCTTAAAATTACAAAAAAAGGTGTACAAATCATAACAAACTATGCCAGACTCACCTAAATTACTTCGGCTACTCTAAATCATCACCAACTAACCCTTACACAACAAACTAAACCCAAACACTTTTAAATTACAAAAAAATGCTACTAACCATAGCAAACTATGCCAAACTCACCTAAATTACTTCGGCTATCAAAAATCACCCCCAACTACACTTTAAAGCAACAAACTAAGCCCAATCCTTTTAAAATTACGAAAAAATGCTAAAAATCATAACAAACTATACCAGAATCACCTAAATTACTTCGGCTATCAAAAATCACCCCCAACTACACTTTACAGCAACAAACTAAGCCCAATCACTTTAAAATTACAAAAAAATGCTAAAAATTATAACAAACTATACCAGAATCACCTAAATTACTTCGGCTACCGTAAATCACCACCAACTATCCCTTACCACAACAAACCAAACCATATCATCTTAAAATTACAAAAAAAGGTGAACAAATCATAACAAACTATGCCAGATTCACCTAAATTACTTCGGCTACTCTAAATCATCACCAACTAACCCTCACCACAACAAACTAAACCCAATCACTTTTAAATTACAAAAAAATGCTACTAACCATAGCAAACTATGCCAAACTCACCTAAATCACTTCAGCTATCAAAAATCTCCCCCAACTACACTTTACAGCAACAAACTAAGCCCAATCACTTTAAAATTACAAAAAAATGCTAAAAATCATAACAGACTATACCAGAATCACCTAAATTACTTCGGCTATCGTAAATCACCCCCAACTATCCCTTACCACAACAAACCAAACCATATCATCTTAAAATTACAAAAAAGGTGTACAAATCGTAACAAATTATCCAGACTCACCTAAATTACTTCGGCTACTCTAAATCATCACCAACTAACCCTTACCACAACAAACTAAACCCAATCACTTTTAAATTACAAAAAAATGCTACTAACCATAGCAAACTATGCCAAACTAACCTAAATTACTTCGGCTATCAAAAATCACCCCCAACTACACTTTACAGCAACAAACTAAGCCCAATCACTTTAAAATTACAAAAAATGCTAAAAATCATAACAAACTATACCAGAATCACCTAAATTACTTTGGCTACCGTAAATCACCCCCAACTATCCCTTAACACAACAAACCAAACCATATCATCTTAAAATTACAATATAAGGTGTACAAATCATAACAAACTATGCCAGACTCACCTAAATTACTTCGTCTACTCTAAATCATCACCAACTAACCCTTACCACAACAAACTAAACCCAATCACTTTTAAGTTACAATAAAATGCTACTAACCATAGCAAACTATGCCAAACTCCCCTAAATTACTTCGGCTATCAAAAATCACCCCCAACTACACTTTAGAGCAACAAACTAAGCCCAATCACTTTAAAATTACAAAAAAATGCTAAAAATTATAACAAACTATACCAGAATCACCTAAATTACTTCGGCTACCGTAAATCACCCCCAACTATCCCTTACCAAAACAAACCAAATCATATCATCTTAAAATTACAAAAAAAGGTGTACAAATCATAACAAACTATGCCAGACTCACCTAAATTACTTCGTCTACTCTAAATCATCACCAACTAACCCTTACCACAACAAACTAAACCCAATCACTTTTAAGTTACAATAAAATGCTACTAACCATAGCAAACTATGCCAAACTCCCCTAAATTACTTCGGCTATCAAAAATCACCCCCAACTACACTTTAGAGCAACAAACTAAGCCTAATCACTTTAAAATTACAAAAAAATGCTAAAAATCATAACAAACTATACCAGAATGACCTAAATTACTTCGGCTACCGTAAATCACCCCCAACTATCCCTTACCACAACAAACCAAACCATATCATTTTAAAATTACAAAAAAAGGTGTACAAATCATAACAAACTATGCCAGACTCACCTAAATTACTTCGGCTACTCTAAATCATAACCAACTAACCCTTACAACAACAAACTAAACCCAATCACTTTTAAATTACAAAAATATGCTACTAACCATAGCAAACTATGCCAAACTCACCTAAATTACTTCGGCTACTCTAAATCATCACCAACTAACCCTAACCACAACAAACTAATCCCAATCACTTTTAAATTACAAAAAAATGCTACTAACCATAGCAAACTATGCCAAACTCACCTAAATTACTTCGGCTATCAAAAATCACCTCCAACTACACTTTACAGCAACAAACTAAGCCCAATCACTTTAAAATTACAAAAAAATGCTAAAAATTATAACAAACTATACCAGAATCACCTAAATTACTTCGGCTACCGTAAATCACCCCCAACTATCCCTTACCAAAACAAACCAAATCATATCATCTTAAAATTACAAAAAAAGGTGTACAAATCATAACAAACTATGCCAGACTCACCTAAATTACTTCGGCTACTCTAAATCATCACCAACTAATACTTACCACAACAAACTAAACCCAATCACTTTTAAATTACAATAAAATGCTACTAACCATAGCAAACTACGCCAAACTCACCTAAATTACTTCGGCTATCAAAAATCACCCCCAACTACACTTTACAGCAACAAACTAAGCCCAATCACTTTAAAATTACAAAAAAATGCTAAAAATTATAACAAACTATACCAGAATTACCTAAATTACTTCGGCTACCGTAAATCACCCCCAACTATCCCTTACCACAACAAACCAAACCATATCATCCTAAAATTACAAAAAAAGGTGTACAAATCATATCAAACTATGCCAGACTCACCTAAATTGCTTCGGCTACTCTAAATCATCACCAACTTACCCTTACCACAACAAACTAAACCCAATCACTTTTAAATTACAAAAAAATGCAACTAACCATTGCAAACTATGCCAAACTCACCTAAATTACTTCGGCTATCAAAAATCACCCCCAACTACACTTTACAGCAACAAACTAAGCCCAATCACTTTAAAATTACAAAAAAATGCTAAAAATCATAACAAACTATACCAGAATCACCTAAATTACTTCGGTTACCGTAAATCACCCCCAACTATCCCTTACCACAACAAAGCAAACCATATCATTTTAAAATTACAAAAAAAGGTGTACAAATCATAACAAACTATGCCAGACTCACCTAAATTACTTCGGCTACTCTAAATCATCACCAACTAACCCTTACCACAACAAACTAAACCCAATCACTTTTAAATTACAAAAAAATGCTACTAACCATAGCAAACTATACCAAACTCACCTAAATTACTTCGGCTACCATAAATCATCACCAACTAACCCTTACCACAACAAACTAAACCCAATCACTTTTAATTACAAAAAAATGCTACTAACCATAGCAAACTATGCCAAACTCACCTAAATTACTTCGGCTATCAAAAATCACCCCCAACTACACTTTACAGCAACAAACTAAGCCCAATCACTTTAAAATTACAAAAAAATGCTAAAAATCATAACAAACTATACCAGAATCACCTAAATTACTTCGGCTACCGTAAATCACCCCCAACTATCCCTTACCACAACAAACTAAACCATATCATCTTAAAATTACAAAAAAGGTGTACAAATCATAACAAACTATGCCAGACTCACCTAAATTACTTCGGCTACTCTAAATCATCACCCACTAACCCTTACCACAACAAACTAAACCCAATCACTTTTAAATTACAAAAAAATGCTACTAACCATAGCAAACTATGCCAAACTCACCTTAATTCGTTCGGCTACCATAAATCATCACCAACTAACCCTTACCACAACAAAATAAACCCAATCACTTTTAAATTACAAAAAAATGCTACTAACCATAGCAAACTATGCCAAACTCACCTAAATTACTTCAGCTACCATAAATCATCACCAACTAACCCTTACCACAACAAACTAAACTTAATCACTTTTAAATTACAAATAAATGCTACTAACCATAGCAAACTATGCCAAACTCACCTAAATTACTTCGGCTATCAAAAATCACCCCCAACTACACTTTACAGCAACAAACTAAGCCCAATCACTTTAAAATTACCTCAAGGGCCACTATGCCACGGTATAGTGGCACGGGACTTTGCAACCCCGAGGTACCCGAGCAGGGACAGGTGTATCACCAACCTGCCCCTAATTACCGTAAATCGTGATCCAGACTTCAGCGACTTCGGCAAGGTGAGGCCGGAGAACGTTGTCTGGAGAGCGACCGGGGGCTTGACTTCGCCGGCTGGCTAAGAGGAAATAACCTCTATATAAAACGGACAGCAAAGTCAAAAAACCTGCGGGGCACCAGGCGCACCTCGCAGTATAGACGCCCCTCCCCGGTATGGGTCCACTGCTGGGGAGCGTTCCTACGTTGGCCCGTACTCGTGGGAACAAGAATGGAGAACACAAAATCAAAAACAGCACCTGCAACGTCAGGTAAAGAGGAGAGGGAAAAACTGCGGTTAGCAGTTACTCCAAGGGCGCAGCCATCACTGTGCCAACAGAGGAAGTGAGGGCCTTAGCCGAACAGGTAAAGGCCCTCAAAAAGTTTTGCGAGGGCAACGTCGTCGACGAAACGTTGAGGAGGGGAATAGACAAAGTCTATGAATTAGCGGAGGGGATGAGCCAAAAGCTCAACCAGACGCCACGTCCAACGGCAACGTTTGCGAACGTGACGAAGAGGAGGGGTGGAGGGGAGAAAGCGGAGACCGAGAAATCCAAGGTCGCCGTCAGTGCTCCCCTCAAGAAAACTCCCCGCACAAGAGGAAAGAGGAGAGTGGTGGAAATCGCCCCGGCGAAGTCCCCAGAAATCCAGGCTCCTACCCCGGGGCCAAGCGTGGCTTCCACGGAGCCCGCTGCCGAAGGGGTGGCCAGCGAGGGATGGAAGGAGGCAGGTAGGAGGAAGCGGCAGGCTGGAGGGGTCCTGCCTCCCCCGACTCACGCCAAAAAGAGGAGGGCCATCACCACCCGAGCCCTGGCAATAGAGCCACTCGGGGAAAAGAGGGCGACAGACATCATGGTCTTGCTGCGGAGGAGGATAGTTCCGGAGGAACACGGAACTACAATCAGCTCCACCAGAATCACCAGAGTGGGGGGCATCCTGGTGGAGCTGAAAGGCGCAAGCAGCCCTGATGAGCTACTCGATGCTGTCAGGGAGGCACTCAGTGGAGAGGCCACAGTGAGGCTCCTGTCCCCAGAGGACAGGAAAACCGCGGTGGAGATCCTGGACCTCGACATAGGGGTCACGGTCGAGGAGGTGAGGGAGGCCCTTAAGCCCCTTCTAAACAGCGAATATGGGTCACCGAATGTCATCCTGACCGGAAAAACCCCTCTTGGGAGGGGAAGAGCGGTGGTGCGGCTTAGCCAGGAGGCAGCTGCAAATATCCTCAAAGAGGGTAAAATTAATGTGGGCTGGGTCCGTTGCAGGGTTTGGCAAATTGAGGAGAGGGTCAGGTGCTTCCGGTGCCTTGCGTTCGGCCACATTGCGGCGATGTGCCGGGGAGAGGACCGGGCTCAAGCGTGCCGGAAGTGCGGCCAAACTGGGCACCAAGGTGCCGAGTGCACAGGAGGAGCCTTCTGCCCGCTCTGTGCGGGGAAGAAAGCAAAGGGTGGGTTAAACCACAAGATGGGTGGCAAGAACTGCCCCAACTGGAGGGACGCCCGAGACAAAGCGGCGAAATGATTGGATTTATCCAATCCAATCTAAACAGGAGAGGAGTCGCACACGGACTCATTGGGCAATACGCCAAAGAGAGGAGGAAGGGGATCTTGCTTTTGAGCGAAATCCCCCGGAACCCAAACGGGTCCGCCCCCGGAGAATTTAGAGATAATAGAGGAGATGTCGCCATCGTGGTGGCCCCAGGCACGGACGTAGCCGCTGCGGGGACAAATCATGACGGTTTCGTATGGGTGAGGGTGGCTGAGCTCAGGGTGTACTCATGCTACATCTCCCCGAATGCGACAGCGGAGTTTTCGACACATTCCTGGCTGAACTGGAACTGTCGATAGCAGAGTGGCAGGGAAGGATACTCCTTACGGGCGACTTTAATAGCAAGTCGTCCCTGTGGGGTTCAAGCCTCACAAATTCGAGGGGTAGAGCCATTGAGGACTTGGCGGCGAGGGGGGGGTTGACAGTACTAAACGACGGTCTAACACCCACCTATCAACAAGGAGCGAAAACCTCGTTTATAGACCTGACCCTGGTCAGCGAAGAATTAGCGAGCCGATTTAGAGGATGGAAGGTCCTAGAGGAAGAAACCCTTAGCGACCACAAATACATCGAGTTCGACTACGACGAACAAGATAGTATTACCCAGGAAAACATACAAGGAGGCTGGGCAGTCAGAAGGCTCAACAAAGAGGCCTTCAAAACCAGCATTGCCCGGGCCGTACAAATCGATACGAACGACATCGAGGAGGAGACGAAGCGGGTCATTAAAGCCGTCAAAACGGCCTGCGATGCGTCAATGCCAAGGAGGAAAGACAGGCGAGGGCATAGCCCAAAATACTGGTGGACCGACGAGATAGCGGAATTGCGAAGAGAAAGTAACCTTGCAAGGAGGATCTACCAAAGAGCCCTGAGAAGGAAAGCACCAGAAGAGTGCATGGAGGAGGAAGCCACTTACAAAAGGGCTAAGTAGGATCTGGTCCTCGCCATCAAAAGGAGCAAGGGCAACTGCTGGAACGCCCTGCTCCTAGACCTGGACCAAAATCCTTGGGGGCTGGCCTACAAACTAATCACAGGTAAGCTCGGCAGCAGGAGAACACCGATTGGCTTAGCAGAAAGGGTCGACGACATTGTGGAGGGGCTGTTTCCGCCAGGCCCTGTCCCTCTCCCGAGAGACGAGGTAGGCGGACGGACGGAGCCACCATTGGTCACAGAGGAGGAGCTAACTAGATCAGCAAAACGGCTCAAGGGCAACAAGGCGCCGGGGCCAGACGGCATTCCACCTGAGGCAATCAAGGAGACAGCAAACCATAATCCCGGGATAATGCTAGGGCTGATAAATAGAATATTTAAGGAGAGGAGCATACCGCTAGCAGCCAAGGTGGCTCAGCTGGTGCTCATAAGAAAAGGTAATAAACCTATTGAGGAGGTCTCGTCTTACAGGCCGATTTGCCTGATTAACACGTGGGCGAAACTCATGGAGGCGGTAATTCTGGAAAGGGTGCAAACCGTAATCGAGGAGAATCAAGCGCTGTCGGATCGCCAGTTCGGTTTCCGGAAAGGTAGATCCACACTGGACGCGCTCAACGAGGTTCGCAACGCACATGCGGAGGCAAATCTATGTTCAAGATGGAAAAGACAACACTGTCTAATGGTCACAGTGGACGTTAAAAATGCGTTCAACACATTACCATACCCGCTGGTAATAGAGGAGGCACAGAAGGCAGGTCTCCCGGATTATCTGGTCGACCTAATATTCAGTTACCTGGAGGGAAGGAAATTAATATTTCGGGCTGAAAGCGGAACCAAGAGCTGGAACCTTTTCCGGGGGGTCCCACAAGGCTCGATGCTTGGCCCAACGTTGAGGAATCTGGCATATGACGGCATACTACGGCTGCCTGTCATGCCGGGAGTAAGTCTTCTAGCCTTCGCCGATGATTTGATCGTCCTATCAAAGGCCAAGGAAATTGGAAGAATAGAGGAGATAACAAACCACGCACTGACGAAAATTGCTGATTGGCTAGACGTTAGTGGTCTTGAGGTGGCGGTGCAAAAAACCGAGGCAATAATGATTTCGGGAGGTAGAAAGTTCGATCCCCCCCACATCACACTAAAAGGGGAGAGAATTGCCTTTAAAGACAACATCAAGTATTTAGGGATAATACTTGACGGGAGGATGAGATTCCACACTCACATCCAGAAGACGGCGGACAAAGCAGGGGGCATGATAAACGTCCTATCCCGGCTTATGCCAAACATAGGCGGGCCAAAAGGCACAAAAAGAAGGGTACTGAACGGTGTAAGCCAATCAGTGCTAATGTACGGGGCGCCCATATGGGCTGAAGCCCTAAAGATGGAGATATCAAACAAGTACCCGGCTAGAGTACAGAAGCGGAGTGCGCTTCGCACTATAAGAGCATATAGGACGGTGTCTAAAAAAGCGGCGTTGGTCCTGGCCGGTACAATTCCAGCGGAATTGCCTGAAGAGAGAAGGGAGGCCGCAAAAAGGCTCAGAAAGGGGACGTTGCTTAAGTGGCAAGACAGATGGAGGATAGCGGAGAAAGGGAGTTGGACCAGAACCCTTATTCCAGATCTAACAAGCTGGGTTGGTAGACATCACGGCGAGCTATCATATCATATGACGCAAATACTGACGGGGCACGGTTGTTTCCAACAGTACCTTTGGAGGATAGGCAAGGCAGAGTTACGGGTATGCCTCTACTGCGATGCGGAGGTGGACGACGCGGAACACACCCTCCTGGTGTGTCCGAGATGGTCCAGCCACAGAGAAAAGGCCGAGGAGGTAGTCGGCAGGAAGCTGACTAAGGAAAACGTTACGACGATTATGGTTGATGACGAGGAGGGATGGACTAATATATCAAACCTCATGGAAGTAATCATGAGGACCAAGGAGGAACACGAGAAAGAAAGAAAACGCTTACTCGAGCAGGAGGAAGCTCAATAACGAGCGGGAGGACCGGTGGTCGTGGAGTAATGCTAAGGCGGTTCCGCGACTACCAAACACGGGCGAAGGGGAAAGGGTTTAGTCGGTAGGCGCAGCCTAGAGGCTGCGAATCCGGCACGAACTGGGGCATAGAACCAGCCCCAGGGGTCTTTTGAAGATTCCTAAACCCCTATAAAAAAAAAAAAAAAAAAAAAGCAACAAACTAAGCCCAATCACTTTAAAATTACAAAAAAATGCTAAAAATCATAACAAACTATACCAGAATCACCTAAATTACTTCGGCTATCGTAAATCACCCCCAACTATCCCTTACCACAACAAACCAAACCATATCATCTTAAAATTACAAAAAAGGTGTACAAATCATAACAAACTATGCCAGACTCACCTAAAGTACTTTGGCTACTCTAAATCATCACCAACTAACCCTTACCACAACAAACTAAACCCAATCAATTTTAAATTACAAAAAAATGCTACTAACCATAGCAAACTATGCCAAACTCACCTAAATTACTTCGGCTATCAAAAATCACCCCCAACTACACTTTACAGCAACAAACTAAGGCCAATCATTTTAAAATTACAAAAAAATGCTAAAAATCATAACAAACTTTACCAGAATCACCTAAATTACTTCGGCTACCGTAAATCACCCCCAACTATCCCTTACCACAACAAACCAAACCATATCACCTTAAAATTACAAAAAAAGGTGTACAAATCATAACAAACTATGCCAGACTCACCTAAATTACTTCGGCTATCAAAAATCACCCCCAACTACACTTTACAGCAACAAACTAAGCCGAATCACTTTAAAATTACAAAAAAATGCTAAATGTCATAACAAACTATACCAGAATCACCTAAACTACTTCGGCTACCGTAAATCACCCCCAACTATCCCTTACCAAAACAAACTAAACCATATCATCTTAAAATTACAAAAAAGGTGTACAAATCATAACAAACTATGCCAGACTCACCTAAATTACTTCGGCTACTCTAAATCATCACCAACTAACCCTTACCACAACAAACTAGACCCAATCACTTTTAATTACAAAAAATTCTACTAACCATAGCAAACTATGCCAAACTCACCTAAATTATTTCGGCTATCAAAAATCACCCCCAACTACACTTTACAGCAACAAATTAAGCCCAATCAATTTAAAATTACAAAAAAATGGTAAAAATCATAACAAACTATACCAGAATCACCTAAATTACTTCGGCTACCGTAAATCACCCCCAACTATCCCTTACCACTACAAACCAAACCATATCATCTTAAAATTACAAAAAAAGGTGTACAAATCATAACAAACTATGCCAGACTCACCTAAATTACTTCGGCTACTCTAAATCATCACCAACTAACCCTTACCACAACAAACTAAACCCAATCACTTTTAAATTACAAAAAAATGCTACTAACCATAGCAAACTATGCCAAACTCACCTAAATTACTTCGGCTATCAAAAATCACCCCCAACTACACTTTACAGCAACAAACTAAGCCCAATCACTTTAAAATTACAAAAAAATGCTAAAAATCATAACAAACTATACCAAAATCACCTAAATTACTTCGGCTACCGTAAATCACCCCCAACTATCCCTTACCACAACAAACCAAACCATATCATCTTAAAATTACAAAAAAAGGTGTACAAATCATAACAAACTATGCCAGACTCACCTAAATTACTTCGGCTACTCTAAATCATCACCAACTAACCCTTACCACAACAAACTAAACCCAATCATTTTTATATTACAAAAAAATGCTACTAACCATAGCAAACTATGCCAAACTCACCTAAATTACTTCGGCTACTCTAAATCAACACCAACTAACCCTTACCACAACAAACTAAACCCAATCACTTTTAAATTACAAAAAAATGCTACTAACCATAGCAAACTATACCAAACTCACCTAAATTACTTCGGCTATCAAAAATAACCCACAACTACACTTTACAGCAACAAACTAAGCCCAATCACTTTTAAATTACAAAAAACTGCTACTAACCATAGCAAACTATACCAAACTCACCTAAATTACTTCGGCTATCAAAAATCACCCACAACTACACTTTACAGCAACAAACTAAGCCCAATCACTTTAAAATTACAAAAAAATTCTGAAAATCATAACAAACTATACCAGAATCACCTAAATTACTTCGGCTACCGTAAATCACCCCCAACTATCCCTTACCACAACAAACCAAACCATATCATCTTTAAATTACAAAAAAAGGTGTACAAATCATAACAAACTATGCCAGACTCACCTCAATTACTTCGGCTACTCTAAATCATCACCAACTAACCCTTACCACAACAAACTAAACCCAATCATTTTTATATTACAAAAAAATGCTACTAACCATAGCAAACTATGCCAAACTCACCTAAATTACTTCGGATACTTTAAATCATCACCAACTAACCCTTACCACAACAAACTAAACCCAATCATTTTTAAATTACAAAAAAATGCTACTAACCATAGCAAACTATGCCAAACTCACCTAAATTACTTCGGCTATCAAAAATCACCCCCAACTACACTTTACAGCAACAAACTAAGCCCAATCACTTTAAAATTACAAAAAAATGCTAAAAATCATAACAAACTATACCAGAATCACCTAAATTACTTCGGCTACCGTAAATCACCCCCAACTATCCCTTATCACAACAAACCAAATCATATCATCTTTAAATTACAAAAAAAGGTGTACAAATCATAACAAACTATGCCAGACTCACCAAAATTTCTTCGGCTACTCTAAATCATCACCAACTAACTCTTACCACAACAAACTAAACCCAATCACATTTAAATTACAATAAAATGCTACTAACCATAGCAAACTATGCCAAACTCACCTAAATCACTTCGGCTATCAAAAATCACCCCCAACTACACTTTACAGCAACAAACTAAGCCCAATCACTTTAAAATTACAAAAAAATGCTAAAAATCATAACAAACTATACCAGAATCACCTAAATTACTTCGGCTACCGTAAATCACCCCCAACTATCCCTTACCACAACAAACCAAACCATATCATCTTAAAATTACAAAAAAAGGTGTACAAATCATAACAAACTATGCCAGACTCACCTAAATTACTTCGGCTACTCTAAATCATCACCAACTAACCCTTACCACAACAAACTAAACCCAATCATTTTTATATTACAAAAAAATGCTACTAACCATAGCAAACTATGCCAAACTCACCTAAATTACTTCGGCTACTCTAAATCAACACCAACTAACCCTTACCACAACAAACTAAACCCAATCACTTTTAAATTACAAAAAAATGCTACTAACCATAGCAAACTATACCAAACTCACCTAAATTACTTCGGCTATCAAAAATCACCCACAACTACACTTTACAGCAACAAACTAAGCCCAATCACTTTTAAATTACAAAAAACTGCTACTAACCATAGCAAACTATACCAAACTCACCTAAATTACTTCGGCTATCAAAAATCACCCACAACTACACTTTACAGCAACAAACTAAGCCCAATCACTTTAAAATTACAAAAAAATTCTGAAAATCATAACAAACTATACCAGAATCACCTAAATTACTTCGGCTACCGTAAATCACCCCCAACTATCCCTTACCACAACAAACCAAACCATATCATCTTTAAATTACAAAAAAAGGTGTACAAATCATAACAAACTATGCCAGACTCACCTCAATTACTTCGGCTACTCTAAATCATCACCAACTAACCCTTACCACAACAAACTAAACCCAATCATTTTTATATTACAAAAAAATGCTACTAACCATAGCAAACTATGCCAAACTCACCTAAATTACTTCGGATACTTTAAATCATCACCAACTAACCCTTACCACAACAAACTAAACCCAATCATTTTTAAATTACAAAAAAATGCTACTAACCATAGCAAACTATGCCAAACTCACCTAAATTACTTCGGCTATCAAAAATCACCTCCAACTACACTTTACAGCAACAAACTAAGCCCAATCACTTTAAAATTACAAAAAAATGCTAAAAATTATAACAAACTATACCAGAATCACCTAAATTACTTCGGCTACCGTAAATCACCCCCAACTATCCCTTATCACAACAAACCAAATCATATCATCTTTAAATTACAAAAAAAGGTGTACAAATCATAACAAACTATGCCAGACTCACCAAAATTTCTTCGGCTACTCTAAATCATCACCAACTAACTCTTACCACAACAAACTAAACCCAATCACATTTAAATTACAATAAAATGCTACTAACCATAGCAAACTATGCCAAACTCACCTAAATCACTTCGGCTATCAAAAATCACCCCCAATTACACTTTACAGCAACAAACTAAGCCCAATCACTTTAAAATTACAAAAAAATGTTAAAAATCATAACAAACTATACCAGAATGACCTAAATTACTTCGGCTACCGTAAATCACCCCCAACTATCCCTTACCACAACAAACCAAACCATATCATCTTAAAATTACAAAAAAAGGTGTACAAATCATAACAATCTATTCCAGACTCACCTAAATTACTTCGGCTACTCTAAATCATAACCAACTAACCCTTACAACAACAAACTAAACCAATCACTTTTAAATTACAAAAAAATGCTACTAACCATAGCAAACTATGCCAAACTCACCTCAATTACTTGGGCTATCAAAAATCACCCCCAACTACTCTTTACAGCAACAAACTAAGCCCAATCACTTTAAAATTACAAAAAATGCTAAAAATCATAACAAACTATACCAGAATCACCTAAATCACTTCGGCTACCGTAAATCACCCCCAACTATCCCCTAACACAACAAACCAAACCATATCATCTTAAAATTACAAAAAAAGGTGTACAAATCATAACAAACTATGCCAGACTCACCTAAATTACTTCGGCTACTCTAAATCATAACCAACTAACCCTTACAACAACAAACTAAACCCAATCACTTTTAAGTTACAAAAAAATGCTACTAACCATAGCAAACTATGCCAAACTCACCTAAATTACTTCGGCTATCAAAAATCACACCCAACTACACTTTACAGCAACAAACTAAGCCCAATCACTTTAAAATTACAAAAAAAATGCTCAAAATCATAACAAACTATACCAGAATCACCTAAATTACTTCGGCTACCGTAAATCACCCCAAACTATCCCTTAACACAACAAACCAAACCATATCATCTTAAAATTACAAAAAAAAGTGTACAAATCATAACAAACTATGCCAGACTCACTAAATTACTTCGGCTACTTTAAATGATCACCAACTAACCCTTACCACAACAAACTAAACCCGATCACTTTTAAATTACAAAAAAATGCTACTAACCATAGCAAACTATGCCAAACTAACCTAAATTACTTCGGCTATCAAAAATCACCCCCAACTACACTTTACAGCAACAAACTAAGCCCAATCACTTTAAAATTACAAAAAATGCTAAAAATCATAACAAACTATACCAGAATCACCTAAATTACTTCGGCTACCGTAAATCACCCCCAACTATCCCTTAACACAACAAACCAAACCATATCATCTTAAAATTACAATATAAGGTGTACAAATCATAACAAACTATGCCAGACTCACCTAAATTACTTCGTCTACTCTTAATCATCACCAACTAACCCTTACCACAACAAACTAAACCCAATCACTTTTAAGTTACAATAAAATGCTACTAACCATAGCAAACTATGCCAAACCCCCCTAAATTACTTCGGCTATCAAAAATCACCCCCAACTACACTTTAGAGCAACAAACTAAGCCTAATCACTTTAAAATTACAAAAAAATGCTAAAAATCATAACAAACTATACCAGAATGACCTAAATTACTTCGGCTACCGTAAATCACCCCCAACTATCCCTTACCACAACAAACCAAACCATATCATCTTAAAATTACAAAAAAAGGTGTACAAATCATAACAAACTATGCCAGACTCACCTAAATTACTTCGGCTACTCTAAATCATAACCAACTAACCCTTACAACAACAAACTAAACCCAATCACTTTTAAATTACAAAAAAATGCTACTAACCATAGCAAACTATGCCAAACTCACCTAAATTACTTCGGCTACTCTAAATCATCACCAACTAACCCTAACCACAACAAACTAATCCCAATCACTTTTAAATTACAAAAAAATGCTACTAACCATAGCAAACTATGCCAAACTCACCTAAATTACTTCGGCTATCAAAAATCACCTCCAACTACACTTTACAGCAACAAACTAAGCCCAATCACTTTAAAATTACAAAAAAATGCTAAAAATTATAACAAACTATACCAGAATCACCTAAATTACTTCGGCTACCGTAAATCACCCCCAACTATCCCTAACCAAAACAAACCAAATCATATCATCTTAAAATTACAAAAAAAGGTGTACAAATCATAACAAACTATGCCAGACTCACCTAAATTACTTCGGCTACTCTAAATCATCACCAACTAACACTTACCACAACAAACTAAACCCAATCACTTTTAAATTACAATAAAATGCTACTAACCATAGCAAACTACGCCAAACTCACCTAAATTACTTCGGCTATCAAAAATCACCCCCAACTACACTTTACAGCAACAAACTAAGCCCAATCACTTTAAAATTACAAAAAAATGCTAAAAATTATAACAAACTATACCAGAATTACCTAAATTACTTCGGCTACCGTAAATCACCCCCAACTATCCCTTACCACAACAAACCAAACCATATCATCCTAAAATTACAAAAAAAGGTGTACAAATCATATCAAACTATGCCAGACTCACCTAAATTGCTTCGGCTACTCTAAATCATCACCAACTTACCCTTACCACAACAAACTAAACCCAATCACTTTTAAATTACAAAAAAATGCAACTAACCATTGCAAACTATGCCAAACTCACCTAAATTACTTCGGCTATCAAAAATCACCCCCAACTACACTTTACAGCAACAAACTAAGCCCAATCACTTTAAAATTACAAAAAAATGCTAAAAATCATAACAAACTATACCAGAATCACCTAAATTACTTCGGCTACCGTAAATCACCCCCAACTATCCCTTACCACAACAAAACAAACCATATCATCTTAAAATTACAAAAAAAGGTGTACAAATCATAACAAACTATGCCAGACTCACCTAAATTACTTCGGCTACCCTAAATCATCACCAACTAACCCTTACCACAACAAACTAAACCCAATCAATTTTAAATTACAAAAAAATGCTACTAACCATAGCAAACTATACCAAACTCACCTAAATTACTTCGGCTATCAAAAATCACCCCCAACTACACTTTACAGCAACAAACTAAGCCCAATCACTTTAAAATTACAAAAAAATTCTGAAAATCATAACAAACTATACCAGAATCACCTAAATTACTTCCGCTACCGTAAATCACCCCCAACTATCCCTTACCACAACAAACCAAATCATATCATCTTTAAATTACAAAAAAAGGTGTACAAATCATAACAAACTATGCCAGACTCACCAAAATTACTTCGGCTACTCTAAATCATCACCAACTAAACCTTACCACAACAAACTAAACCCAATCACTTTTAAATTACAAAAAAATGCTACTAACCATAACAAACTATGCCAGACTCACCTAAATTACTTCGGCTACTCTAAATCATCACCAACTAACCCTTACCACAACAAACTAAACCCAATCACTTTTAAATTAAAAAAAATGCTACTAACCATAGCAAACTATACCAAACTCACCTAAATTACTTCGGCTATCAAAAATCACCCACAACTACACTTTACAGCAACAAACTAAGCCCAATCACTTTAAAATTACAAAAAAATTCTGAAAATCATAACAAACTATACCAGAATCACCTAAATTACTTCGGCTACCGTAAATCACCCCCAACTATCCCTTACCACAACAAACCAAACCATATCATCTTTAAATTACAAAAAAGGTGTACAAATCATAACAAACTATGCCAGACTCACCTCAATTACTTCGGCTACTCTAAATCATCACCAACTAACCCTTACCCCAACAAACTAAACCCAATCACTTTTATATTACAAAAAAATGCTACTAACCATAGCAAACTATGCCAAACTCACCTAAATTACTTCGAATACTTTAAATCATCACCAACTAACCCTTACCACAACAAACTAAACCCAATCATTTTTAAATTACAGAAAAATGCTACTAACCATAGCAAAGTATGCCAAACTCACCTAAATTACTTCGGCTATCAAAAATCACCTCCAACTACACTTTACAGCAACAAACTAAGCCCAATCACTTTAAAATTACAAAAAAATGCTAAAAATTATAACAAACTATACCAGAATCACCTAAATTACTTCGGCTACCGTAAATCACCCCCCAACTATCCCTTATCACAACAAACCAAATCATATCATCTTTAAATTACAAAAAAAGGTGTACAAATCATAACAAACTATGCCAGACTCACCAAAATTACTTCGGCTACTCTAAATCATCACCAACTAACTCTTACCACAACAAACTAAACCCAATCACATTTAAATTACAATAAAATGCTACTAACCATAGCAAACTATGCCAAACTCACTTAAATCACTTCGGCTATCAAAAATCACCCCCAATTACACTTTACAGCAACAAACTAAGCCCAATCACTTTAAAATTACAAAAAAATGTTAAAAATCATAACAAACTATACCAGAATGACCTAAATTACTTCGGCTACCGTAAATCACCCCCAACTATCCCTTACCACAACAAACCAAACCATATCATCTTAAAATTACAAAAAAAGGTGTACAAATCATAACAAACTATGCCAGACTCACCTAAATTACTTCGGCTACTCTAAATCATAACCAACTAACCCTTACAACAACAAACTAAACCAATCACTTTTAAATTACAAAAAAATGCTACTAACCATAGCAAACTATGCCAAACTCACCTCAATTACTTGGGCTATCAAAAATCACCCCCAACTACTCTTTACAGCAACAAACTAAGCCCAATCACTTTAAAATTACAAAAAATGCTAAAAATCATAACAAACTATACCAGAATCACCTAAATTACTTCGGCTACCGTAAATCACCCCCAACTATCCCTTAACACAACAAACCAAACCATATCATCTTAAAATTACAAAAAAGGTGTACAAATCATAACAAACTATGCCAGACTCACCTAAATTACTTCGGCTACTCTAAATCATAACCAACTAACCCTTACAACAACAAACTAAACCCAATCACTTTTAAGTTACAAAAAAATGCTACTAACCATAGCAAACTATGCCAAACTCACCTAAATTACTTCGGCTATCAAAAATCACACCCAACTACACTTTACAGCAACAAACTAAGCCCAATCACTTTAAAATTACAAAAAAAAATGCTCAAAATTATAACAAACTATACCAGAATCACCTAAATTACTTCGGCTACCGTAAATCACCCCAAACTATCCCTTACCACAACAAACCAAACCATATCATCTTAAAATTACAAAAAAAAGTGTACAAATCATAAAAAACTATGCCAGACTCACCTAAATTACTTCGGCTACTTTAAATGATCACCAACTAACCCTTACCACAACAAACTAAACCCAATCACTTTTAAATTACAAAAAAATGCTACTAACCATAGCAAACTATGCCAAACTAACCTAAATTACTTCGGCTATCAAAAATCACCCCCAACTACACTTTACAGCAACAAACTAAGCCCAATCACTTTAAAATTACAAAAAATGCTAAAAATCATAACAAACTATACCAGAATCACCTAAATTACTTCGGCTACCGTAAATCACCCCCAACTATCCCTTAACACAACAAACCAAACCATATCATCTTAAAATTACAATAAAAGGTGTACAAATCATAACAAACTAAGCCAGACTCACCTAAATTACTTCGTCTACTCTAAATCATCACCAACTAACCCTTACCACAACAAACTAAACCCAATCACTTTTAAGTTACAAAAAAATTCTACTAACCATAGCAAACTATGCCAAACTCCCCTAAATTACTTCGGCTATCAAAAATCACCCCCAACTACACTTTAGAGCAACAAACTAAGCCTAATCACTTTAAAATTACAAAAAAATGCTAAAAATCATAACAAACTATGCCAGACTCACCTAAATTACTTCGTCTACTCTAAATCATCACCAACTAACCCTTACCACAACAAACTAAACCCAATCACTTTTAAGTTACAAAAAAATTCTACTAACCATAGCAAACTATGCCAAACTCCCCTAAATTACTTCGGCTATCAAAAATCACCCCCAACTACACTTTAGAGCAACAAACTAAGCCCAATCACTTTAAAATTACAAAAAAATGCTAAAAATTATAACAAACTATACCAGAATCACCTAAATTACTTCGGCTACCGTAAATCACCCCCAACTATCCCTTACCAAAACAAACCAAATCATATCATCTTAAAATTACAAAAAAAGGTGTACAAATCATAACAAACTATGCCAGACTCACCTAAATTACTTCGGCTACTCTAAATCATCACCAACTAACACTTACCACAACAAACTAAACCCAATCACTTTTAAATTACAATAAAATGCTACTAACCATAGCAAACTACGCCAAACTCACCTAAATTACTTCGGCTATCAAAAATCACCCCCAACTACACTTTACACCAACAAACTAAGCCCAATCACTTTAAAATTACAAAAAAATGCTAAAAATTATAACAAACTATACCAGAATTACCTAAATTACCTCGGCTACCGTAAATCACCCCCAACTATCCCTTACCACAACAAACCAAACCATATCATCCTAAAATTACAAAAAAAGGTGTACAAATCATATCAAACTATGCCAGACTCACCTAAATTGCTTCGGCTACTCTAAATCATCACCAACTTACCCTTACCACAACAAACTAAACCCAATCACTTTTAAATTACAAAAAAATGCAACTAACCATTGCAAACTATGCCAAACTCACCTAAATTACTTCGGCTATCAAAAATCACCCCCAACTACACTTTACAGCAACAAACTAAGCCCAATCACTTTAAAATTACAAAAAAATGCTAAAAATCATAACAAACTATACCAGAATCACCTAAATTACTTCGGCTACCGTAAATCACCCCCAACTATCCCTTACCACAACAAACCAAACCATATCATCTTTAAATTACAAAAAAAGGTGTACAAATCATAACAAACTATGCCAGACTCACCAAAATTACTTCGGCTACTCTAAATCATCACCAACTAACTCTTACCACAACAAACTAAACCCAATCACATTTAAATTACAATAAAATGCTACTAACCATAGCAAACTATGCCAAATTCACCTAAATCACTTCGGCTATCAAAAATCACCCCCAATTACACTTTACAGCAACAAACTAAGCCCAATCACTTTAAAATTACAAAAAAATGTTAAAAATCATAACAAACTATACCAGAATGACCTAAATTACTTCGGCTACCGTAAATCACCCCCAACTATCCCTTACCACAACAAACCAAACCATATCATCTTAAAATTACAAAAAAAGGTGTACAAATCATAACAAACTATGCCAGACTCACCTAAATTACTTCGGCTACTCTAAATCATAACCAACTAACCCTTACAACAACAAACTAAACCAATCACTTTTAAATTACAAAAAAATGCTACTAACCATAGCAAACTATGCCAAACTCACCTCAATTACTTGGGCTATCAAAAATCACCCCCAACTACTCTTTACAGCAACAAACTAAGCCCAATCACTTTAAAATTACAAAAAATGCTAAAAATCATAACAAACTATACCAGAATCACCTAAATTACTTCGGCTACCGTAAATCACCCCCAACTATCCCTTAACACAACAAACCTATCCATATCATCTTAAAATTACAAAAAAAGGTGTACAAATCATAACAAACTATGCCAGACTCACCTAAATTACTTCGGCTACTCTAAATCATAACCAACTAACCCTTATCACAACAAACTAAACCCAATCACTTTTAAGTTACAAAAAAATGCTACTAACCATAGCAAACTATGCCAAACTCACCTAAATTACTTCGGCTATCAAAAATCACACCCAACTACACTTTACAGCAACAAACTAAGCCCAATCACTTTAAAATTACAAAAAAATGCTCAAAATCATAACAAACTATACCAGAATCACCTAAATTACTTCGGCTACCGTAAATCACCCCAAACTATCCCTTACCACAACAAACCAAACCATATCATCTTAAAATTACAAAAAAAAGTGTACAAATCATAACAAACTATGCCAGACTCACCTAAATTACTTCGGCTACTTTAAATGATCACCAACTAACCCTTACCACAACAAACTAAACCCAATCACTTTTAAATTACAAAAAAATGCTACTAACCATAGCAAACTATGCCAAACTAACCTAAATTACTTCGGCTATCAAAAACCACCCCCAACTACACTTTACAGCAACAAACTAAGCCCAATCACTTTAAAATTACAAAAAAATGCTAAAAATCATAACAAACTATACCAATATCACCTAAATTACTTCGGCTACCGTAATTTACCCCCAACTATCCCTTACCACAACAAACCAAACCATATCATCCTAAAATTACAAAAAAGGTGTACAAATCATAACAAACTATGCCAGACTCACCTAAATTACTTCGGCTACTCTAAATCATCACCAACTAACCCTTACCACTACAAACTAAACCCAATCACTTTTAAATTACAAAAAAATGCTACTAACCATAGCAAACTATGCCAAACTCACCTAAATTACTTCGGCTATCAAAAATCACCTCCAACTACACTTTACAGCAACAAACTAAGCCCAATCACTTTAAAATTACAAAAAAATGCTAAAAATTATAACAAACTATACCAGAATCACCTAAATTACTTCGGCTACCGTAAATCACCCCCAACTATCCCTTACCAAAACAAACCAAATCATATCATCTTAAAATTACAAAAAAAGGTGTACAAATCATAACAAACTATGCCAGACTCACCTAAATTACTTCGGCTACTCTAAATCATCACCAACTAACACTTACCACAACAAACTAAACCCAATCACTTTTAAATTACAATAAAATGCTACTAACCATAGCAAACTACGCCAAACTCACCTAAATTACTTCGGCTATCAAAAATCACCCCCAACTACACTTTACAGCAACAAACTAAGCCCAATCACTTTAAAATTACAAAAAAATTCTAAAAATTATAACAAACTATACCAGAATTACCTAAATTACTTCGGCTACCGTAAATCACCCCCAACTATCCCTTACCACAACAAACCAAACCATATCATCCTAAAATTACAAAAAAAGGTGTACAAATCATATCAAACTATGCCAGACTCACCTAAATTGCTTCGGCTACTCTAAATCATCACCAACTTACCCTTACCACAACAAACTAAACCCAATCACTTTTAAATTACAAAAAAATGCAACTAACCATTGCAAACTATGCCAAACTCACCTAAATTACTTCGGCTATCAAAAATCACCCCCAACTATACTTTACAGCAACAAACTAAGCCCAATCACTTTAAATTACAAAAAAATGCTAAAAATCATAACAAACTATACCAGAATCACCTAAATTACTTCGGCTACCGTAAATCACCCCCAACTATCCCTTACCACAACAAAACAAACCATATCATTTTAAAATTACAAAAAAAGGTGTACAAATCATAACAAACTATGCCAGACTCACCTAAATTACTTCGGCTACTCTAAATCATCACCAACTAACCCTTACCACAACAAACTAAACCCAATCACTTTTAAATTAAAAAAAAATGCTACTAACCATAGCAAACTATACCAAACTCACCTAAATTACTTCGGCTATCAAAAATCACCCCCAACTACACTTTACAGCAACAAACTAAGCCCAATCACTTTAAAATTACAAAAAAATTCTGAAAATCATAACAAACTATACCAGAATCACCTAAATTACTTCGGCTACCGTAAATCACCCCCAACTATCCCTTACCACAACAAACCAAACCATATCATCTTTAAATTACAAAAAAAGGTGTACAAATCATAACAAACTATGCCAGACTCACCTCAATTACTTCGGCTACTCTAAATCATCACCAACTAACCCTTACCACAACAAACTAAACCCAATCTATATATATAAAGCGAAGTGTCCTCACTGACACACTCATCTACACATCTACACATCTACACATGCACTGATTCACCGACAACCTACAGCCCAAACCGGGAGGGCTGGAGACTTGAAATTTTAGACACGGGTCTATCAAGGGCCGAGAATGAACGCTAATAAGGAGATTTTGCAAAATTCGGTCCGGTTCCTTTGTATTTAAATAAAAACCGAATAAAAACCGGTTAAAATAAGCAAAAAATGATCGGCTCGCGGAGACCGGGTTTTTTTTAGAAGCACGTGTCTAGCCAAAACAACTTCGACGTCGGGCGACCGGTTTACATTAAAAGCACTTTCACTTTCTGCGTTCCTGATCATACTTTTGCCGTACCTAGCGAGGCGCAGATATTTCAATTATAATTTTGATTTCAATTATAATGTCCCCGATCCGTGACTCATTTAAAAATTACCAAACCACTCCAAATTTAATCCGCCTACAATAAAAATCCTCAAATATCTCTTACCATTACAAACTTTACCAAATCAACCCCAAAAAATTCCCGAACTACGCCAAACTGACAAATTAGATCCGTTATCTTAAATCATCCCTTACCACCCCTTAGCAACCCCAAGTAACTCCAATCACTTTAAAATAAAACAAAATGACACAAACCATAGCAGACTATTCTCACACTCACACACATTATTTCGGCTACCAAAATTCACCCCCAACTACCCCTTACCGCCCCAAACTAAGCCCAATCACTTTAAAATTAGAAAAAATGCTACAAACAATAGCAAAACTATGCCAAACTCACCCAAATTACTTCGGCTATCATAAATCACCCCCAACTACCCCTTACCACCCCAAACTAAGCCCAATCACTTTAAAATTACAAAAAATGCCACAAACCATAGCAAACTATGCCAAACTCACCCAAATTACTTCGGCTACCATAAATCACCCCCAACTACCCCTTACCACCCCAAACTAAGCGCAATCACTTTAAAATTACAAAAAATGTTACAAATCATACTAAACTATGCCAAACTCAACCAAATTACTTCGGTTACCATAAATCAACCCCCAACTACCCCTTACCACCCCAAACTAAACCAAATCACTTTAAAATTACAAAAAATGCTACAAACCATAGCAAACTATGCCAAACTCATCCAAATTACTTCGGCTATCATAAATCACCCCCAACTACCCCTTACCACCTCAAACTAAGCCCAATCACTTTAAAATTACAAAAAATGCCACAAACCATAGCAAACTATGCCAAACTCACCCAAATTACTTCGGCTATTATAAATCACCCCCAACTACCCCTTACCGCCCCAAACTAAGCCCACTCACTTTAAAATTACAAAAAATGATACAAACCATAGCAAACTATGCCAAAATCACCCAAATTACTACGGCTACCATAAATCACCCCCAACTACCCCTTACCACCACAAACTAAGCCCAATCACTTTAAAATTACAAAAAATGCTACAAACCATAGCAAACTATGCCAAACTCACCCAAATTACTTCGGCTATCCTAAATCACCCCCAACTACCCCTTACCACCCCAAACTAAGCCCAATCACTTTAAAATTACAAAAAATGCCACAAACCATAGCAAACTATGCCAAACTCACCCAAATTACTTCGGCTATTATAAATCACCCCCAACTACCCCTTACCGCCCCAAACTAAGCCCACTCACTTTAAAATTACAAAAAATGATACAAACCATAGAAAACTATGCCAAAATCACCCAAATTACTTCGGCTACCATAAATCACCCCCAACTACCCCTTACCACCACAAACTAAGCCAAATCACTTTAAAATTACAAAAAATGCCACAAACCATAGCAAACTATGCCAAACTCACCCAAATTACTTCGGCTACCTTAAATCACCCCCAACTACCCCTTACCGCCCCAAACTAAGCCCAATCACTTTAAAATTACAAAAAATGCCACAAACCATAGCAAACTATGCCAAACTCACCCAAATTACTTCGGCTATTATAAATCACCCCCAACTACCCCTTACCGCCCCAAACTAAGCCCAATCACTTTAAAATTAGAAAAAATGATACAAACCATAGCAAACTATGCCAAACTCACCCAAATTACTTCGGCTATTATAAATCACCCCCAACTACCCCTTACCGCCCCAAACTAAGCCCAATCACTTTAAAATTACAAAAAATGATACAAACCATAGCAAACTATGCCAAACTCACCCAAATTACTTCGGCTATCATAAATCACCCCCAACTACCCCTTACCGCCCCAAACTAAGCCCAATCACTTTAAAATTACAAAAAATGATACAAACCATAGCAAACTATGCCAAAATCACCCAAATTACTTGGGCTACCATAAATCATCCCCAACTACCCCTTACCACCCCAAACTAAGCTAAATCACTTTAAAATTACAAAAAATGATACAAACCATAGCAAACTATGCCAAACTCACCCAAATTACTTCGGCTACCATAAATCACCCCCAACTACCCCTTACCTCCACAAACTAAGCCAAATCACTTTAAAATTACAAAAAATGATACAAACCATAGCAAACTATGCCAAACTCACCTAAATTACTTCGGTTACCATAAATTAATAATCATTTTCAATCAAAATCTTCCATTTGGTTGTGTCATTTATAAATGCCTTATCGTATTAAATCATAAAATATTAATAAATATCTGCACATAAAACATATTGTTTCGACTAATAGACGTTATTCTGAATACTAAATTTGCTAATACCAATTTTGATTTTCTTCCACTTTCCAATAATTATTTGTTCCAGTTGAGATGCAAACATAAACGTATTTCTGAATTGCAACACGCTGACGGGGCAAGCCCTACCTTCTCAACATGCGTGAATTTGTATAAACAGCTCTATGGTTTTTAACTTTAAAGCGGTATAAACGCGGTGTAAACCCTAGATTTTCGTGAAAATATCTGAAAATTTCGAAATTCTGCAATTGAATTACAGAACTATTGTTGTGTTCGATAGTAAATTTATATTTGGAGTGGCACTGCCAACTCTGCCACCCCTGACGAGCCCCTTGCTGAATACTCTCCTTCCAGGGAAACTTTTGAAATCAACGGCAAAATAATTTAGGGCGCCTGAATGTGAAAATATCATTGTGTAATAAGTTCAGACTGACGTGAAACACTTGAAATTTCGGTATTCGTTTGTAATTCGTCACAGGTCCATGAAGGAATGCATGTTAATGTAAACAAGTGTTAGTTTGTCGGAAAGGCCGAATAAGATTTTTAACATTCCCGTCAAAATATTTATTTACTTTAGAATGTTAATTTCTTAAATTCATTTCGTGAAAATTATGACGGGCCATACGAGTACACCTGTGCGAGTATTATTTGGTACATACAAATTAATCTCTTTTGTTATCCAAATTGTTTTTATACGCACTAGGCACGTGCACCTCATATAATTGTGAAAATTGCTGCTTCAGCGTCTGGAACGCTGGTATTCAACGTCGCCAAGGTCGAGGCGACGCATCGGTATTCGAAGTTCTATCGCTATTAAATAAATTATTTTATTCCCGATATTCCCGATTTGTTCTTGCCGTTAACCACAACTCTCCCCAATCGATTTTCGAAAAATTTCCAGCGTCGGACCGGACTTCACTTATTATCGTACGCTAATTTTTACGTTCAGTTAATGATAGTGGTGTATTTGTTCTTCACCAAACCTGCTCCGGGCAAAATCCGAAATTTTCACTGACATCATACGCTTAAGTATTGTGTGCTTATACACGATTTACACTATTTATTTTACGTACATTGCGTTCATTAATGGTTCTGCATTATTTATAACTAAGATGGAGCAGTTTGAAAATCTAATAGTAAGCGGAGAACAAATACCACCATGTATAATTCCCGTGAAAAGTGATGGAAATAGTCTTTTTTACTATTTTTCCTATTGCATTTCTAATACCGGAAATAGAGCTCAAGAGGTTCGCACTTTAATTCTTCATTTTAAAATTACCAAAATTTTTGTAAAATTTACTTGAATACGTTAAACACCCCAAACATAACGCACCATTCCAAACTATCCCTAAAAGTCATACACTTACCATTCAAAACTACTCCAGGTCAACCCATAATTAAAAAAAAATTACGAATTCTAAGCAAACTACGCCAAACTCGCATAAATGACTTCAAATTCCCCTAAATCACCCCAACCACTTCTTACCAAGCCAATCAAAGCCCAATCACATTATAATTACCAAAAATTTCGTTTAATCCGCCAAAGCTAAACCCTGCCAACCATCAATAACCATTCCAAACAATCCTCAAAGAAACCCATATCATCCGAAACAACCCCAAATCAACCTAATATTTTTGCATTTTTTTGAACCATAGCAAATCACGCCAAATTAACATAAATAACTTCGACTTTTTTTATACATAATTCCCAAATACTTCGTTTTTATGGTGTGAAATTTTGTATTTATATATTTCAACATTGTCTTTAACGTTGTCAGAGAACTAAATGGGAATAATTTGGAATAATTTAGCTTCTCTGTCAACTCTCCTTCTCTTGAAACTTTTGAAAACAACGACAAAATTATTTGGGGCACCTGGATTTGAAAATATCACTCTGTGTAATAAGTTCAGACTGACTAGAGTGAAAAGAAAGGAGCTTGCACCCAGAAACGAAATTAAATGGAACACTTGAAGTTGCAATATTTGTTTGTAATTCGTCACAAGTCCATGAAGGAATGCGTGTTAATGTAAACAAATGTGAGTTTATTGGAGATGCCGAATAAGATTTTTACATTATTGAAGCAGCTTGAGCCTGCCACGTCAAGGGCAAGGTCACAAACGTGAAAAGGCAATGCTCGATTTGGTTTTATTCAATATCTATGCAGAAATTCGCACATTCCAAGCATTGGATAAGCCTTTCTTATCGTTTCTTAGAATTCGAGAATTGCTGGTTCAGCGTGTGGAGCAGTACTCGATCGCGGTGTTTAATTTTAACACAACTACAATTGTGAAAATTGCTGCTCCAGCGTCGGAAACTGTTCGCAAAATCGCCAAATTCGATGAGGCGACGCATCAGTGTTCGAAGGTCTACCGCTATCAAATAAAGTATTTTAATTTAACATTTGATCCTCGCGTTAACCAAATCTGCCCCCAATCAATTTTCGAAAAATTACCAGCGTCGAACCGGACTCCACTTATATTTGTACGCTAATTTTTACGTTCAGTTAATGGTAGTGGTGTACTTGTTTTTCACCAAATTTGCCCTGGCTGAAATCCGAAATTTTCACCGTTGTATGTACCAGACATCACTGACATTCATACCCTTAATAATTATGTGCTTATACACGTTTTACACTATTTATTTTACGTACAATGTGTTCATTATTGCTTTACATCATTTATAACTAAGATGGAGAAGTTTGAAAATCTAGCGATGTACAATTATTATTATGAAAGGTGATGGAAATTGTCTTTTTTAATATCTATGGTATTGGTATTGATATTTTAATACTGGAACGGGAGCACAAGAGGTTCGCACTTTAATTGTTCAACAAGTTTGTGTTAATGTAAACAAGTGTGAGTTCGTCGGAGAAGCCGAATAAGATTTTTACATCCACCATATTCCCGTCAAAATATTTATTTATTTTATATAGAATGTTAATTTTGCCGTTAACCAAATTTGCTCCCAATCACCATCGTCGTACCGGACCGTTCAGTTAATGATAATGTTGTTTTTATTTTTCACCAAATCTGCCTCGGCTGAAATCCAAAATTTACAGCGTTGGATCAGACTTTACTGACATTGATACGCGTTTTACACTATTTATTTTACGTAAATACATTGTGTTCATTATTGCTTTACATCATTTATAACTAAGATGGACAAGTTTGAAAATCTAGCGATGCACAAATACCACCAAATACCACATTTTACCACATACCAAAATTTTAATACTGGAAAGGGAGCTCAAAAGGTTCGCACTGTAATTGTCCAACCAGTTGCGGCCAGGTTTTAATAATTTTTGTGCTGTTTAGAAGAAGATAATTATGCTGAAGTGTTTGTTTATTCTGAAGATAAGTCAAAATCATCTACATACTGTTCTGTTTGTGAGTTGACTGCAGCAAAAGGAATGGTTCCATTGTGTTTTCAATTTTATCATAACATGATCAGCTAATTTGTAAACTTCGATTTCCCCGAAAATTATCTAAAGTTAATTTCGATTTCCTGGAATCGCTTATAGAACAACTGCGTCTTTGCCTAAAGAGTCTATTCAAGATTTTTCATCTCAGATATCAACCAAGGTATCCTCTTTGTCCAAATCATATTGAAGTACCCGGTCCTGACAACGAAGGTTAATTTCAACAAATTTGTTTATTTTGTGATTGAAAAAGTAGAGGATTCCTGTTTAATTGTATTATAATGTCGATTAGTCAACATCACCACTTTAGTCAACACTGCGTTTATTTAATCTACGTCCGGGCAACGCCGGGTACATTCAGCTAGTCTATATATATAAAGCTAAGTGTCCTCACTGACACACTCATCTACACATCTACACATTCACTGATTCACCGACAACCCACAGCCCAAACCGTGAGGGCTGGCGACTTGAAATTTTAGACACGGGTGTATCATGTGCCGAAACTGAACACTAAGAAGGGATTTTGCGAAATTCGGCCCGGTTCCTTTGTAATTCAATAAAAACCGGCTAAAATAAACAAAAAATGATCCGATCGCGGAGACCGTGTTTATGTTAGAAGCACGTATCTAGCCAAAACAACTTCGACGACGGGCGACCGGTTTACATTAAAAGCACTTATTTAACCTAAACAATTTCAACGTCGAGTTTCTGCTTTCGTGATCATACTTTTGCCGTACCTAGCGAGGCCGCCGATATTTCAATTATAATTTTGATTTCAATTATAATGTCGATCCGTGACTCAATTAAAAATTACCAAATCACTCCAAATTTAATCCGTCAACATTGAACATCCTCAAATATCTCTTACCACTGCAAACTTTACCAAATCAACCCCAAAAAATTCCCGAACTAAGCCAAACTGACATAAATTAGATCCGTTATCTTAAATCATCCCTTACCACCCTTTAGCAACCCCAAGTAACTCCAATCACTTTAAAATAAAACAAAATGACACAAATCATAGCAAACTATCCCTAACTCACCTAAATTAACAACGGTGGTATTAATCGGGTTTGTTGACCGTGTTCCATGCGAAGTTCCATGAGGGGGGGGGTGTAGTGAGCGCCCCGAGAGGCTAACTCAGCAAGTGATCCCCATGAATCTCTGCCAAACGTTTCGTCCACAGCTGCGGTGGACATCTTCAGTGGCGGTGTGGTCGTGGTCGAAGTACTCTCCCAGCTGTCACAGTCGCGACTGTGACAGCTGGGAGAGTACTTCGACCACGACCACACCGCCACTGAAGATGTCCACCGCAGCTGTGGACGAAACGTTTGGCAGAGATTCATGGGGATCACTTGCTGAGTTAGCCTCTCGGGGCGCTCACTACACCCCCCCTCATGGAACTTCGCATGGAACACGGTCAACAAACCCGATTAATACCACCGTTGTTGACAACACCGACCGTGAAAGCCTACTCACCTAAATTACTTCGGCTACCATAAATCACCCACAACTACCCCTTACCACCCCAAACTCAGCCCAATCACTTTAAAATTACAAAAAATGTTACAAGCAATATCAAACTATGCCAAACTCATCTAAATTACTTCGGCTTCCATTAATCACCCCCAACTACCCCTTACCTCCCCAAAATAGGCTCAATCACCTTAAAATTACAAAAAAATTCTACAAACCGTAGCAAACTGTGCCAAACTCCCCTAAATTACTTCGGCTACCATAAATCACCCCCAACTACCCCTTACAACCCCAAAATAAACCCAATCACTTTAAAATTACAAAAAATTCTACAAACCATACCAAATTATGCCAAACTCACTTAAATTACTTCGGCTATCATAAATCACATCCAACTACCCCTTGCCACCCCTAACTCATCCCAATCACTTTAAAATTACAAAAAATGCTACAAATCATAGCAAACTATGCCAAACTCACTTAAATTACTGCGGCTACCATAAATCACTCCCAACTACTCCTTACCAACCACAAACTAAACCCAATCACTTTAAAATTACAAAAAAATGCTACAAACCATAGCAAACTATGCCTAACTCACCTAAATTACTTCGGCTACCATAAATCACCCCCAACTACCCCTTACCACCCCAAACTCAGCCCAATCACTTTAAAATTACAAAAAATGTTACAAGCAATATCAAACTATGCCAAACTCATCTAAATTACTTCGGCTTCCATTAATCACCCCCAACTACCCCTTACCTCCCCAAAATAGGCTCAATCACCTTAAAATTACAAAAAATTCTACAAACCGTAGCAAACTGTGCCAAACTCCCCTAAATTACTTCGGCTACCATAAATCACCCCCAACTACCCCTTACAACCCCAAAATAAGCCCAATCACTTTAAAATTACAAAAAATTCTACAAACCATACCAAACTATGCCAAACTCACTTAAATTACTTCGGCTATCATAAATCACCCCCAACTACCCCTTGCCACCCCTAACTCATCCCAATCACTTTAAAATTACAAAAAATGCTACAAATCATAGCAAACTATGCCAAACTCACTTAAATTACTGCGGCTACCATAAATCACCCCCAACTACCCCTTTCTAACCACAAACTAAACCCAATCACTTTAAAATTACAAAAAAATGCCACAAACCATAGCAAACTATGCCTAACTCACCTAAATTACTTCGGCTAACATAAATCACCCCCAACAACCCCTTACTACCCCAAAATAAGCCCAATCACTTTAAAATTACAAAAAAATGCTACAAACCATAGCAAACTATGCCTAACTCACCTAAATTACTTCGGCTACCATAAATCAACCCCCAACAACCCCTTACCGCCCCAAAATAAGCCCAATCACTTTAAAATTACAAAAAATGCTTCAAACCATAGCAAACTATGCCTAACTCACCTAAATTACTTCGGCTAACATAAATCACCCCCAACTACCCCTTACTACCCCAAAATAAGCCCAATCACTTTAAAATTATAAAAAATGCTACAAACCATAGCAAACTATGCCAAACTCACTTAAATTACTTCGGCTATCATAAATCACCCCCAACTACCCCCTTACCGCCCCTAACTCATCCCAATCACTTTAAAATTACATAAAATGCTACAAACTATAGCAAACTATGCCTAACTCACCTAAATTACTTCGGCTAACATAAATCACACCCAACTAATTCTTACTACCCCAAAATAAGCCCAATCACTTTAAAATTATAAAAAATGCTACAAACCATAGCAAGCTATGCCAAACTCCCCTAAATTACTTCGGCTACCATAAATCACCCCGAACTACCCCTTACAACCCCAAAATAAACCCAATCACTTTAAAATTACAAAATATTCAACAAATCATAGCAAACTATGCCTAACTCACCTAAATTACTTCGGCTACCATAAATCAACCCAACTACCCCTTACCACCCCAAAATAAGCCCAATCACTTTAAAATTACAAAAAATGCTACAAACCATAGCAAACTATGCCAAACTCACTTAAATTACTTTGGCTTCTATAAATTACCCCCAACTACCCCTTACCACCCCAAAATAGGCTCAATCACTTTAAAATTACAAAAAATGTCTACAAACCGTAGCAAACTATGCCAAACTCCCCTAAATTACTTCGGCTACCATAAATCACCCCGAACTACCCCTTACAACTCCAAAATAAGCCCAATCACTTTAAAATTACAAAATATTTAACAAATCATAGCAAACTATGCCTAACTCACCTAAATTACTTCGGCTACCATAAATCACCCCCAACTACCCCTTACCACCCCAAAATAAGCCCAATCACTTTAAAATTATAAAAAATGCTACAAACCATAGCAAACTATGCCAAACTCACTTAAATTCCTTCGGCTATCATAAATCACCCCCAACTACCCCTTACCAACCCAAACTCAGCCCAATCACTTTAAAATTACAAAAAATGTTACAAGCCATATCAAACTATGCCAAACTCATCTAAATTACTTTGGCTTCCATAAATCACCCCCAACTACCCCTTACCACCCCAAAATAGGCTCAATCACTTTAAAATTACAAAAAAATTTTACAAACCGTAGCAAACTATTCCAAACTCCCCTAAATTACTTCGGCTACCATAAATCACCCCAAACTACCCCTTACAACCCGAAAATAAACCCAATCACTTTAAAATTACAAAATATTCAAAAAATCATAGCAAACTATGCCTAACTCACCTAAATTACTTCGGCTACCATAAATCACCCCCAACTACCCCTTACCACCCCCAAAATAAGCCCAATCACTTTAAAATTACAAAAAAATGCTACAAACCATAGCAAACTATGCCTAACTCACCTAAATTACTTCGGCTAACATAAATCACCCCCAACAACCCCTTACTACCCCAAAATAAGCCTAATCACTTTAAAATTACAAAAAAATGCTACAAACCATAGCAAACTATGCCTAACTCACCTAAATTACTTCGGCTACCATAAATCACCCCCAACTACCCCTTACCGCCCCAAAATAAGCCCAATCACATTAAAATTACAAAAAATGCTACAAACCATAGCAAACTATGCCTAACTCACCTAAATTACTTCGGCTAACATAAATCACCCCCAACTACCCCTTACTACCCTAAAATAAGCCCAATCACTTTAAAATTATAAAAAATGCTACATACCATAGCAAACTATGCCTAACTCACCTAAATGACTTCGGCTAACATAAATCACCCCCAACAACCCCTTACTACCCCAAAATAAGCCCAATCACTTTAAAATTACAAAAAATGCTACAAACCATAGCAAACTATGCCAAACTCACTTAAATTACTTCGGCTATCATAAATCACCCCCAACTACCCCTTACCACCCCTAACTCATCCCAATCACTTTAAAATTACAAAAAATGCTACAAACCATAGCAAACTATGCCTAACTCACCTAAATTACTTCGGCTAACATAAATCACCCCCAACAACCCCTTACTACCCCAAAAAAAGCCCAATCACTTTAAAATTACAAAATATTCAACAAAATATAGCAAACTATGCCTAACTCACCTAAATTACTTCGGCTACCATAAATCACCCCCAACTACCCCTTACCATCCCAAAATAAGCCCAATCACTTTAAAATTACAAAAAAAGCTACAAACCATAGCAAACTATCCAAACTCACTTAAATTACTTTGGCTTCTATAAATCACCCCCAACAACCCCTTACTGCCCCAAAAAATGCCCAATCACTTTAAAATTACAAAAAAATTCTGCAAACCGTAGCAAACTATGCCAAACTCCCCCAAATTACTTCGGCTACCATAAATCACCCCGAACTACCCCTTACAACTCCAAAATAAACCCAATCACTTTAAAATTACAAAATTTTCAACAAATAATAGCAAACTATGCCTAACTCACCTAAATTACTTCGGCTACCATAAATCACCCCCAACTACCCCTTACCACCCCCAAAATAAGCCCAATCACTTTAAAATTACAAAAAAATGTTACAAACCATAGCAAACTATGCCTAACTCACCTAAATTACTTCGGCTAACATAAATCACCCCCAACAACCCCTTACTACCCCAAAATAAGCCCAATCGTTTTAAAATTACAAAAAAATGCTACAAACCATAGCAAACTATGCCTAACTCACCTAAATTACTTCGGCTACCATAAATCACCCCCAACTACCCCTTACCACCCCAAACTAAGCCCAATCACTTTAAAATTACAAAAAATGCTACAAACCATAGCAAACTATTCCAAACTCACCTAAATTACTTCGGCTACCATAAATCACCTCCAACTACCCCTTACCGCCCCAAAATTAACCTAATTACTTTAAAATTACAAAAATGCTACAAAACATAGCAAGCTATGCCAAACTCACTTAAGTTACTTCGGCTAAATCGTAAAATATTAATAAATATCTGCACATAAAATATATTGTTCCGACTAATAGTCGTTATTCTGAATATTAAATATGCTGATACCTATTTTGATTCTCTTCCACCTTCCAATATATATTTGTTCCAGTTGAGATGCAAACATAAACGTATTTCTGAATTGCAACACGCTGACGGGGCAAGCCCTACCTTTTCAACATGCGTGCATTTGTATAAACAGCTCTATGGTTTTTAACTTTAAAGAGGTATAAAGGCGGTGTAAGCGCTAGAGTTTCGTAAAAATATCTGAAAAATTCGAAATTTTGCAATTGAATCAGAACTATCTTTGTGTTCGATAGTAAATTTATACTTGGAGTGGCACTGCCAACCCTGCCACCCCTGACGAGGCACCTGCTGACTACTCTCCTTCCAGGGAAACTTTATCAATCAACGTCAAAATAATTTAGGGCACCTGAATGTTTGTAATTCGTCACAGGTCTATGAAGGAATGCATGTTAATGTAAACAAGTGTTAGTTTGTCGGAAAGACCGAATAAGATTTTTAACATTCCTCTCAAATTATTTATTTACTTTAGAATGTTAATTTCTTAAATTGATTTTGTGGAAATTATGACGGGCCATACGAGTACACCTGTGCGAGTATTATTTGGTACATACAAATTAATCTTTTTTGTTATCCAAATTGTTTTTATACGCACTAGGCACGTGCACCTGATATAATTGTGAAAATTGCTGCTTCAGCGTCTGGATCGCTGGTACTCAACGTCGCCAAGGTCGAGGCGACGCATCGGTATTCAAAGTTCTATCGCTATTAAATAAATTATTTTAATATAATATTCCCGATTTGTTCTTGCCGTTAACCAAAACTCTCCCCAATCGATTTTCGAAAAATTTCCAGCGTCGGACCGGACTTCACTTATTTTCGTACGCTAATTTTTACGTTCAGTTAATGATAGTGGTGTATTTGTTCTTCACCAAACCTGCTCCGGCCGAAATCCGAAATTTTCACTGACATCATACGCTTAAGTATTGTATGCTTATACACAATTTATTTACACTATTTATTTTACGTACATTGCGTTCATTATTGTTCTGCATTATTTATAACTAAGATGGAGCAGTTTGAAAATCTAATAGTAAGCGGAGAACAAATACCACCACGTATAATTCCCGTGAAAAGTGATGGAAATAGTCTTTCTTACTATCTTTCCTATTGCATTTATAATACCGGAAATAGAGCTCAAGAGCGAAGAATAACTTGGATTTTTTTTATACATAATTCCTAAATACTTCGTTTTTATGGTGTAAAATTTTGTATTTATATATTTCAACATTGTCTTTAACGTTGTCAGAGAACTAAATGGGAATAATTTGGAATAATTTAGCTTCTATGTCAACTCTCCTTCTCTTGAAACTTTTGAAAACAACGACAAAATTCTTTAGGGCGCCTGGATTTGAAAATATAACTCTGTGTAATAAGTTTAGACTGACTAGAGTGAAAAGAAAGGAGCTTGCATCCAGAAGCGAAATTAAATGGAATACTTGAAGTTGAAATATTTGTTTGTAATTCGTCACAAGTCCATGAGGGAATGCGTGTTAATGTAAACAAATGTGAGTTTATTGGAGAGGCCGAATATGATTTTTACATTATTGAAGCAGCTGGAGCCTGCCACGTCAAGGGCAAGGTCAGAAACGTGAAAAGGCGATGCTCGATTTAGTTTGATTGAGTGTCTATGCAGAAACTCGCACATACCAAGCGTTGGATAAGCCTTTCTTATCGTTTCTTAGAATTCGAAAATTGCCGGTTCAGCGTGTGGAGCAGTACTCGATCGCGGTGTTTAATTTTAACACAACTACAATTGTGAAAATTGCTGCTCCAGCGTCGGAAACTGTTCGCAAAGTCGCCAAATTCGATGAGGCGACGCATCAGTGTTCGAAGGTCTACCGCTATCAAATAAAGTATTTTAATTTAACATTTGATCCTCGCGTTAACCAAATCTGCCCCCAATCAATTTTCGAAAAATTATCAGCATCGGACCGGACTCCTTTTATATTTGTACGCTAATTTTTACGTTTAGTTAATGATAGTGGTGTATTTGTTTTTCACCAAATTTGCCCCGAAATTTTCACCTTTGTATGTACCAGATATCACTGACATTCATACCAGTAGCGGTGTAAGCGCTAAATTTTCGTGAAAATATCTGAAAAATTCATAATTCAGCAACTGAATTACAGAACTAATTTTGTGTTCGATAGTAAAATTATACTTGGAGTGGCACTGCCAACCCTGCCACCCCTGACGAGCCCCCCTGCTGACTACTTTCCTTCCAGAAAAATTTTTGAAATCAGCGGCAAAATAAATTTAGGGCATTTGGATGTGAAAATATCACTATGTAATAAGTTCAGACTGACAAGAGTGAATAAAACCGCTTGCATCCAGAAACGAAATCAAATGGAACACTTGAAATTTAGATATTTGTTTGTAATTCGTCACAGGTCCATGAAGGCATGCATGTTAATGTAAACAAGTGTTAGTTTGTCGGAGATGCCGAATAAGATTTTTACACCCACCACATTCCCGTCAAAATATTTATTTACTTTAGTATGTTAATTCATTTTGTGCAAATTATGACGGGCCAGTCGAGTACACCTGCGCGAGTATTATTTGGTAATCCAAATTCTTTTAATTCGCACTAGGCACGTGCACCTAATATAATTGTTAAAATTGCTGCTTCAGCATCTGGAACGCTGGTACTCAACGTCGCCAAGGTCGAGGCGACGCATCAGTATTCGAAGTTCTATCGCTATTAAATTAATTTTTTTAATATAATATTTCCGATTTGTTCTTGACGTTAAGTAAATATCTCCCCAATCGATTTTCGAAAAATTACCATCGTCGTACCGGTCTCCACTTATATACCGTACGCTAATTTTTACGTTCATTTAATGATAGTGGTGTATTTGATCTTCACAAAACCTGCTCCGGCCAAAATCCGAAATTTGCAGTTTTACCGGATTTCACTGACATCATAAGTAATGTGTGCTTATACACGATTTACACTAATTATTTTATGTACATTGTGTTCATTATTGTTCTGCATTATTTATAACTAAGATGGAGGAATAGTAAGCGGGGTACAAATACCACCACGTACAATTCCTCTGAAAAGTGATGGAAATAGTCTTTTTTACTATCTGTCTTATTGCATTTTATTACCGAAAATAGAGCTCAAGAAGTTCGCACTATAATTGTTCATTTTTAAATTAACAAATTTTCTGTATATTTTACCTGAATACGTTAAACACCCCTAAACATAATGTACCATTCCAAACTACTCTCAAAAATCATACACTTGCCATTCCAAACTACCCCACATCAACCTAAAATGTAAAAAAATTACGAATTACAAGCAAACTACGCTAAACTCGCATAAATTACTTCGACTTCCGCTATATCACCCCAACCACTTCTTACCAAGCCAAACTAAACCCAATCGCATTAAAATTACCAAAAGTTTCGTTTAATCCGCCAAAGCTAAACCCCGCCAACCATCAATAACCATTCAAAACAATCCCCAAAAAAAACCTTATCATCCGAAACTACACCAAATACATCGTTTTTATGGTGTGAAATTATGTATTTATATATTTCAACATTCTTCGACGACATTCTTTAACGTTGTTAGAGAACTAAATGGGAATAATTTGGAATAGTTCAGCTTCTCTGTCAACTCTCCTTCTCTTGAAGAGTGAAAAAGAGTGAAAAAAAAGGAGCTTGCACCCAGAAACGAAATTATCGTCATTTTCCAAATCATATTGAAGTACCCGGTCCAGGCAATGCAGGTTAATTTCAGCAAATTTGTTTATTTTGTGATTGGAAAAGTAGAGCATTCCTGTTTAATTGTATTATAATGTCGATTAGTCTACATCACAAATACACCACTTTTGTCAACACTGCGTTTATTTAATCTACGTCCGGGCAACGCCGGGTACATTCAGCTAGTCACTTTTATATTACAAAAAAATGCTACTAACCATAGCAAACTATTCCAAACTCACCTAAATTACTTCGGATACTTTAAATCATCACCAACTAACTCTTACCACAACAAACTAAACCCAATCACATTTAAATTACAATAAAATGCTACTAACCATAGCAAACTATGCCAAATTCACCTAAATCACTTCGGCTATCAAAAATCACCCCCAATTACACTTTACAGCAACAAACTAAGCCCAATCACTTTAAAATTACAAAAAAATGTTAAAAATCATAACAAACTATACCAGAATGACCTAAATTACTTCGGCTACCGTAAATCACCCCCAACTATCCCTTACCACAACAAACCAAACCATATCATCTTAAAATTACAAAAAAAGGTGTACAAATCATAACAAACTATGCCAGACTCACCTAAATTACTTCGGCTACTCTAAATCATAACCAACTAACCCTTACAACAACAAACTAAACCAATCACTTTTAAATTACAAAAAAATGCTACTAACCATAGCAAACTATGCCAAACTCACCTCAATTACTTGGGATATCAAAAATCACCCCCAACTACTCTTTACAGCAACAAACTAAGCCCAATCACTTTAAAATTACAAAAAATGCTAAAAATCATAACAAACTATACCAGAATCACCTAAATTACTTCGGCTACCGTAAATCACCCCCAACTATCCCTTAACACAACAAACCAAACCATATCATCTTAAAATTACAAAAAAAGGTGTACAAATCATAACAAACTATGCCAGACTCACCTAAATTACTTCGGCTACTCTAAATCATAACCAACTAACCCTTACAACAACAAACTAAACCCAATCACTTTTAAGTTACAAAAAAATGCTACTAACCATAGCAAACTATGCCAAACTCACCTAAATTACTTCGGCTATCAAAAATCACACCCAACTACACTTTACAGCAACAAACTAAGCCCAATCACTTTAAAATTACAAAAAAATGCTCAAAATCATAACAAACTATACCAGAATCACCTAAATTACTTCGGCTACCGTAAATTACCACAACAAACCAAACCATATCATCTTAAAATTACAAAAAAAAGTGTACAAATCATAACAAACTATGCCAGACTCACCTAAATTACTTCGGCTACTTTAAATGATCACCAACTAACCCTTACCACAACAAACTAAACCCAATCACTTTTAAATTACAAAAAAATGCTACTAACCATAGCAAACTATGCCAAACTAACCTAAATTACTTCGGCTATCAAAAATCACCCCCAACTACACTTTACAGCAACAAACTAAGCCTAATCACTTTAAAATTACAAAAAAATGCTAAAAATCATAACAAACTATACCAATATCACCTAAATTACTTCGGCTACCGTAATTCACCCCCAACTATCCCTTACCACAACAAACCAAACCATATCATCCTAAAATTACAAAAAAGGTGTACAAATCATAACAAACTATGCCAGACTCACCTAAATTACTTCGGCTACTCTAAATCATCACCAACTAACCCTTACCACTACAAACTAAACCCAATCACTTTTAAATTACAAAAAAATGCTACTAACCATAGCAAACTATGCCAAACTCACCTAAATTACTTCGGCTATCAAAAATCACCCCCAACTACACATTACAGCAACAAACTAAGCCCAATCACTTTAAAATTACAAAAAAATGTTAAAAATCATAACAAACTATACCAGAATCACCTAAAGTACTTCGGCTACCTTAAATCACCCCCAACTATCCCTTACCACAACAAACCAAACCATATCATCTTAAAATTACAAAAAAAGGTGTACAAATCATAACAAACTATGCCAGACTCACCTAAATTACTTCGGCTACTCTAAATCCTCACCAACTAACCCTTACCACAACAAACTAAACCCAATCACTTTTAATTTACAAAAAAATGCTACTAACCATAGCAAACTATGCCAAACTTACCTAAATTACTTCGGCTATCAACAATCACCCCAACTACACTTTACAGCAACAAACTAAGCCCAATCACTTTAAAATTACAAAAAAATGCTAAAAATCATAACAAACTATACCAGAATCACCTAAATTACTTCGGCTACCGTAAATCATCCCCAACTATCCCTTACCACAACAAACCAAACCATATCATCTTAAAATTACAAAAAAGGTGTACAAATCATAACAAACTATGCCAGACTCACCTAAATTACTTCGGCTACTCTAAATCATCACCAACTAACCCTTACCACAACAAACTAAACCCAATCACTTTTAATTACAACAAAATGCTACTAACCATAGCAAACTATGCCAAACTTACCTAAATTACTTCGGCTATCTAAAATCACCCCCAGCTACACTATACAGCAACAAACTAAGCCCAATCACTTTAAAATTACAAAAAAATGTTAAAAATCATAACAAACTATACCAGAATGACCTAAATTACTTCGGCTACCGTAAATCACCCCCAACTATCCCTTACCACAACAAACCAAACCATATCATCTTAAAATTACAAAAAAAGGTGTACAAATCATAACAAACTATGCCAGACTCACCTAAATTACTTCGGCTACTCTAAATCATAACCAACTAACCCTTACAACAACAAACTAAACCAATCACTTTTAAATTACAAAAAAATGCTACTAACCATAGCAAACTATGCCAAACTCACCTCAATTACTTGGGCTATCAAAAATCACCCCCAACTACTCTTTACAGCAACAAACTAAGCCCAATCACTTTAAAATTACAAAAAATGCTAAAAATCATAACAAACTATACCAGAATCACCTAAATTACTTCGGCTACCGTAAATAACTATCATAACTACCATAACTAACTATCCCTTAACACAACAAACCAAACCATATCATCTTAAAATTACAATAAAAGGTGTACAAATCATAACAAACTATGCCAGACTCACCTAAATTACTTCGTCTACTCTAAATCATCACCAACTAACCCTTACCACAACAAACTAAACCCAATCACTTTTAAGTTACAAAAAAATGCTACTAACCATAGCAAACTATGCCAAACTCACCTAAATTACTTCGGCTATCAAAAATCACCCCCAACTACACTTTACAGCAACAAACTAAGCCTAATCACTTTAAAATTACAAAAAAATGCTAAAAATCATAACAAACTATACCAGAATGACCTAAATTACTTCGGCTACCGTAAATCACCTCCAACTATCCCTTACCACAACAAACCAGACCATATCATCTTAAAATTACAAAAAAAGGTGTACAAATCATAACAAACTATGCCAGACTCACCTAAATTACTTCGGCTACTCTAAATCATAACCAACTAACCCTTACAACAACAAACTAAACCCAATCACTTTTAAATTACAAAAAAATGCTACTAACCATAGCAAACTATGCCAAACTCACCTCAATTACTTGGGCTATGAAAAATCACCCCCAACTACACTTTACAGCAACAAACTAAGCCTAATCACTTTAAAATTACAAAAAAATGCTAAAAATCATAACAAACTATACCAGAATCACCTAAATTACTTCGGCTACCGTAAATCACCCCCAACTATCCCTTACCACAACAAACCAAACCATATCATCTTAAAATTACAAAAAACGGTGTACAAATCATAACAAACTATGCCAGACTCACCTAAATTACTTCGGCTACTCTAAATCATCACCACCTAACCCTTACCACAACAAACTAAACCCAATCACTTTTAAATTACAAAAAAATGCTACTAACTATAGCAAACTATGCCAAACTCACCTAAATTACTTCGGCTATCAAAAATCACCCGCAACTACACTTTACAGCAACAAACTAAGCCGAATCACTTTAAAATTACAAAAAAATGCTAAAAAATCATAACAAACTATACTAGAATCACCTAAATTACTTCGGCTACCGTAAATCACCCCCAACTATCCCTTACCACAACAAACCAAACCATATCATCTTAAAATTACAAAAAAAGATGCACAAATCATAACAAACTATGCCAGACTAACCTAAATTGCTTCGGCTACTCTAAATCATCACCAACTTACCCTTACCACAACAAACTAAACCCAATCACTTTTAAATTACAAAAAAATGCAACTAACCATTGCAAACTATGCCAAACTCACCTAAATTACTTCGGCTATCAAAAATCACCTCCAACTATACTTTACAGCAAGAAACTAAGCCCAATCACTTTAAAATTACAAAAAAATGCTACTAACCATAGCAAACTACGCCAAACTCACCTAAATTACTTCGGCTATCAAAAATCACCCCCAACTACACTTTACAGCAACAAACTAAGCCCAATCACTTTAAAATTACAAAAAAATGCTAAAAATTATAACAAACTATACCAGAATTACCTAAATTACTTCGGCTACCGTAAATCACCCCCAACTATCCCTTACCACAACAAACCAAACCATATCATCCTAAAATTACAAAAAAAGGTGTACAAATCATATCAAACTATGCCAGACTCACCTAAATTGCTTCGGCTACTCTAAATCATCACCAACTTACCCTTACCACAACAAACTAAACCCAATCACTTTTAAATTACAAAAAAATGCAACTAACCATTGCAAACTATGCCAAACTCACCCAAATTACTTCGGCTATCAAAAATCACCCCCAACTACACTTTACAGCAACAAACTAAGCCCAATCACTTTAAAATTACAAAAAATGCTAAAAATCATAACAAACTATACCAGAATCACCTAAATTACTTCGGCTACCGTAAGTCACCCCCAACTATCCCTTACCACAACAAAACAAACCATATCATCTTAAAATTACAAAAAAAGGTGTACAAATCATAACAAACTATGCCAGACTCACCTAAATTACTTCGGCTACTCTAAATCATCACCAACTAACCCTTACCACAACAAACTAAACCCAATCACTTTTAAATTACAAAAAAATGCTACTAACCATAGCAAACTATACCAAACTCACCTAAATTACTTCGGCTATCAAAAATCACCCCTAACTACACTTTACAGCAACAAACTAAGCCCAATCACTTTAAAATTACAAAAAAATTCTGAAAATCATAACAAACTATACCAGAATCACCTAAATTACTTCGGCTACCGTAAATCACCCCCAACTATCCCTTACCACAACAAACCAAACCATATCATCTTAAAATTACAAAAAAAGGTGTACAAATCATAACAAACTATGCCAGACTCACCTAAATTACTTCGGCTACTCTAAATCATCACCAACTAACCCTTACCACAACAAACTAAACCCAATCACTTTTAAATTACAAAAAAATGCTACTAACCATAACAAACTATGCCAGACTCACCTAAATTACTTCGGCTACTCTAAATCATCACCAACTAACCCTTACCACAACAAACTAAACCCAATCACTTTTAAATTACAAAAAAATGCTACTAACCATAGCAAACTATACCAAACTCACCTAAATTACTTCGGCTATCAAAAATCACCCACAACTACACTTTACAGCAACAAACTAAGCCCAATCACTTTAAAATTACAAAAAAATTCTGAAAATCATAACAAACTATACCAGAATCACCTAAATTACTTCGGCTACCGTAAATCACCCCCAACTATCCCTTACCACAACAAACCAAACCATATCATCTTTAAATTACAAAAAAAGGTGTACAAATCATAACAAACTATGCCAGACTCACCTCAATTACTTCGGCTACTCTAAATCATCACCAACTAACCCTTACCACAACAAACTAAACCCAATCACTTTTATATTACAAAAAAATGCTACTAACCATAGCAAACTATGCCAAACTCACTTAAATTACTTCGGATACTTTAAATCATCACCAACTAACCCTTACCACAACAAACTAAACCCAATCATTTTTAAATTACAAAAAAATGCTACTAACCATAGCAAACTATGCCAAACTCACCTAAATTACTTCGGCTATCAAAAATCACCTCCAACTACACTTTACAGCAACAAACTAAGCCCAATCACTTTAAAATTACAAAAAAATGCTAAAAATTATAACAAACTATACCAGAATCACCTAAATTACTTCGGCTACCGTAAATCACCCCCAACTATCCCTTATCACAACAAACCAAATCATATCATCTTTAAATTACAAAAAAAGGTGTACAAATCATAACAAACTATGCCAGACTCACCAAAATTACTTCGGCTACTCTAAATCATCACCAACTAACTCTTACCACAACAAACTAAACCCAATCACATTTAAATTACAATAAAATGCTACTAACCATAGCAAACTATGCCAAACTCACCTAAATCACTTCGGCTATCAAAAATCACCCCCAATTACACTTTACAGCAACAAACTAAGCCCAATCACTTTAAAATTACAAAAAAATGTTAAAAATCATAACAAACTATACCAGAATGACCTAAATTACTTCGGCTACTGTAAATCACCCCCAACTATCCCTTACCACAACAAACCAAACCATATCATCTTAAAATTACAAAAAAAGGTGTACAAATCATAACAAACTATGCCAGACTCACCTAAATTACTTCGGCTACTCTAAATCATAACCAACTAACCCTTACAACAACAAACTAAACCAATCACTTTTAAATTACAAAAAAATGCTACTAACCATAGCAAACTATGCCAAACTCACCTCAATTACTTGGGCTATCAAAAATCACCCCCAACTACTCTTTACAGCAACAAACTAAGCCCAATCACTTTAAAATTACAAAAAATGCTAAAAATCATAACAAACTATACCAGAATCACCTAAATTACTTCGGCTACCGTAAATCACCCCCAACTATCCCTTAACACAACAAACCAAACCATATCATCTTAAAATTACAAAAAAAGGTGTACAAATCATAACAAACTATGCCAGACTCACCTAAATTACTTCGGCTACTCTAAATCATAACCAACTAACCCTTACAACAACAAACTAAACCCAATCACTTTTAAGTTACAAAAAAATGCTACTAACCATAGCAAACTATGCCAATCTCACCTAAATAACTTCGGCTATCAAAAATCACACCCAACTACACTTTACAGCAACAAACTAAGCCCAATCACTATAAAATTACAAAAAAAATGCTCAAAATCATAACAAACTATACCAGAATCACCTAAATTACTTCGGCTACCGTAAATCACCCCAAACTATCCCTTACCACAACAAACCAAACCATATCATCTTAAAATTACAAAAAAAAGTGTACAAATAATAACAAACTATGCCAGACTCACCTAAATTACTTCGGCTACTTTAAATGATCACCAACTAACCCTTACCACAACAAACTAAACCCAATCACTTTTAAATTACAAAAAAATGCTACTAACCATAGCAAACTATGCCAAACTAACCTAAATTACTTGGGCTATCAAAAATCACCCCCAACTACACTTTACAGCAACAAACTAAGCCCAATCACTTTAAAATTACAAAAAATGCTAAAAATCATAACAAACTATACCAGAATCACCTAAGTTACTTCGGCTACCGTAAATCACCCCCAACTATCCCTTAACACAACAAACCAAACCATATCATCTTAAAATTACAAAAAAAGGTGTACAAATTATAACAAACTATGCCAGACTCACCTAAATTACTTCGGCTACTCTAAATCATAACCAACTAACCCTTACAACAACAAACTAAACCCAATCACTTTTAAGTTACAAAAAAATGCTACTAACCATAGCAAACTATGCCAAACTCCCCTAAATTACTTCGGCTATCAAAAATCACCCCCAACTACACTTTACAGCAACAAACTAAGCCTAATCACTTTAAAATTACAAAAAAATGCTCAAAATCATAACAAACTATACCAGAATTACCTAAATTACTTCGGCTACCGTAAATCACCCCAAACTATCCCTTACCACAACAAACCAAACCATATCATCTTAAAATTACAAAAAAAGGTGTACAAATCATAACAAACTATGCCAGACTCACCTAAATTACTTCGGCTACTCTAAATCATAACCAACTAACCCTTACAACAACAAACTAAACCCAATCACTTTTAAATTACAAAAAAATGCTACTAACCATAGCAAACTATGCCAAACTCACCTAAATTACTTCGGCTACTCTAAATCATCACCAACTACACTTTACAGCAACAAACTAAGCCCAATCACTTTAAAATTACAAAAAAATGCTAAAAATCATAACAAACTATACCAATATCACCTAAATTACTTCGGCTACCGTAATTCACCCCCAACTATCCCTTACCACAACAAACCAAACCATATCATCCTAAAATTACAAAAAAGGTGTACAAATCATAACAAACTATGCCAGACTCACCTAAATTACTTCGGCTACTCTAAATCATCACCAACTAACCCCTACCACAACAAACTAAACCCAATCACTTTTAATTACAACAAAATGCTACTAACCATAGCAAACTATGCCAAACTTACCTAAATTACTTCGGCTATCTAAAATCACCCCCAGCTACACTATACAGCAACAAACTAAGCCCAATCACTTTAAAATTACAAAAAAATGTTAAAAATCATAACAAACTATACCAGAATGACCTAAATTACTTCGGCTACCGTAAATCACCCCCAACTATCCCTTACCACAACAAACCAAACCATATCATCTTAAAATTACAAAAAAAGGTGTACAAATCATAACAAACTATGCCAGACTCACCTAAATTACTTCGGCTACTCTAAATCATAACCAACTAACCCTTACAACAACAAACTAAACCAATCACTTTTAAATTACAAAAAAATGCTACTAACCATAGCAAACTATGCCAAACTCACCCCAATTACTTGGGCTATGAAAAATCACCCCCAACTACTCTTTACAGCAACAAACTAAGCCCAATCACTTTAAAATTACAAAAAATGCTAAAAATCATAACAAACTATACCAGAATCACCTAAATTACTTCGGCTACCGTAAATCACCCCTAACTATCCCTTAACACAACAAACCAAACCATATCATCTTAAAATTACAATAAAAGGTGTACAAATCATAACAAACTATGCCAGACTCACCTAAATTACTTCGTCTACTCTAAATCATCACCAACTAACCCTTACCACAACAAACTAAACCCAATCACTTTTAAGTTACAAAAAAATGCTACTAACCATAGCAAACTATGCCAAACTTACCTAAATTACTTCGGCTATCAAAAATCACCCCCAACTACACTTTACAGCAACAAACTAAGCCTAATCATTTTAAAATTACAAAAAAATGCTAAAAATCATAACAAACTATACCAGAATGACCTAAATTACTTCGGCTACCGTAAATCACCTCTAACTATCCCTTACCACAACAAACCAGACCATATCATCTTAAAATTACAAAAAAAGGTGTACAAATCATAACAAACTATGCCAGACTCACCTAAATTACTTCGGCTACTCTAAATCATAACCAACTAACCCTTACAACAACAAACTAAACCCAATCACTTTTAAATTACAAATAAATGCTACTAACCATAGCAAACTATGCCAAACTCATCTCAATTACTTGGGCTATGAAAAATCACCCCCAACTACACTTTACAGCAACAAACTAAGCCTAATCACTTTAAAATTACAAAAAAATGCTAAAAATCATAACAAACTATACCAGAATCACCTAAATTACTTTGGCTACCGTAAATCACCCCCAACTATCCCTTACCACAACAAACCAAACCATATCATCTTAAAATTACAGAAAACGGTGTACAAATCATAACAAACTATGCCAGACTCACCTAAATTACTTCGGCTACTCTAAATCATCACCACCTAACCCTTACCACAACAAACTAAACCTAATCACTTTTAAATTACAAAAAAATGCTACTAACTATAGCAAACTATGCCAAACTCACCTAAATTACTTCGGCTATCAAAAATCACCCGCAACTACACTTTACAGCAACAAACTAAGCCGAATCACTTTAAAATTACAAAAAAATGCTAAAAAATCATAACAAACTATACTAGAATCACCTAAATTACTTCGGCTACCGTAAATCACCCCCAACTATCCCCTACCACAACAAACCAAACCATATCATCTTAAAATTACAAAAAAAGGTGCACAAATCATAACAAACTATGCCAGACTAACCTAAATTACTTTGGCTACTCTAAATCATCACCAACTAATCCTTACCACAACCAACTAAACCCAATCCCTTTTAAATTACAAAAAAATGCTACTAACCATAGCAAACTATGCCAAACTCACCTAAATTACTTCGGCTATCAAAAATCAACCCCAACTACACTTTACAGCAACAAACTAAGCCTAATCACTTTAAAATTACAAAAAAATGCTAAAAATCTTAACAAACTATACCAGAATCACCTAAATTACTTCGGCTACCGTAAATCACCCCCAACTATCCCTTACCACAACAAACCAAACAATATCATCTTAAAATTACAAAAAACGGTGTACAAATCATAACAAACTATGCCAGACTAACCTAAATTACTTCGGCTACTCTAAATCATCACCAACTAACCCTTACCACAACAAACTAAACCCAATCACTTTTAAATTACAAAAAAATGCTACTAACCATAGCAAACTATGCCAAACTCACCTCAATTACTTGGGCTATCAAAAATCACCCCCAACTAATCTTTACAGCAACAAACTAAGCCCAATCACTTTAAAATTATAAAAAATGCTAAAAATCATAACAAACTATACCAGAATCACCTAAATTACTTCGGCTACCGTAAATCACCCCCAACTATCCCTTAACACAACAAACCAAACCATATCATCTTAAAATTACAAAAAAAGGTGTACAAATCATAACAAACTATGCCAGACTCACCTAAATTACTTCGGCTACTCTAAATCATCACCAACTAACCCCTACCACAACAAACTAAACCTAATCACTTTTAAATTACAAAAAAATGCTACTAACTATAGCGAATTATGCCAAATTCACCTAAATTACTTCGGCTATCAAAAATCACCCGCAACTACACTTTACAGCAACAAACTAAGCCTAATCACTTTAAAATTACAAAAAAATGCTCAAAATCATAACAAACTATACCAGAATCACCTAAATTACTTCGGCTACCGTAAATCACCCCAAACTATCCCTTACCACAACAAACCAAACCATATCATCTTAAAATTACAAAAAAAGGTGTACAAATCATAACAAACTATGCCAGACTCACCTAAATTACTTCGGCTACTCTAAATCATCACCAACTAACCCTTACCACAACAAACTAAACCCAATCACTTTTAAATTACAAAAAAATCCTACTAACCATAGCAAACTATGCCAAACTCACCTAAATTACTTCGGCTATCAAAAGACACCCCCAACTACACTTTACAGCAACAAACTAAGCCCAATCACTTTAAAATTACAAAAAAATGCTAAAAATCTTAACAAACTATACCAGAATCACCTAAATTACTTTGGCTAACGTAAATCACCCCCAACTATCCCTTACCACAACAAACCAAACCATATCATCTTAAAATTACAAAAAAAGGTGTACATATCATAACAAACTATGCCAGACTCACCTAAATTACTTCGGCTACTCTAAATCATCACCAACTAACACTTACCACAACAAACTAAGCCCAATCACTTTTAAATTACAAAAAAATGCTAGTAACCATAGCAAACTATGCCAAACTCACCTAAATTACTTCGGCTATAAAAAAACACCCCCAACTACACTTTACAGCAACAAACTAAGCCCAATCACTTTAAAATTACAAAAAAATTCTAAAAATCATAACAAACTATACCAGAATCACCTAAATTACTTTGGCTAACGTAAATTACCCCCAACTATCTCTTACCACAACAAACCAAACCATATCATCTTAAAATTACAAAAAAAGGTGTACAAATCATAACAAACTATGCCAGACTCACCTAAATTACTTCGGCTATTCTAAATCATCACCAACTAAACCTTACCACAACAAACTAAACCCAATCAATTTTAAATTACAAAAAAATTCTAGTAACCATAGCAAACTATGCCAAACTCACCTAAATTACTTCGGCTACCATAAATCATCACCAACTAACCCTTGCCACAACAAACTAAACCCAATCACTTTTAAATTACAAAAAAATGCTACTAACCATAGCAAACTATGCCAAACTCACCTAAATTCCTTCGGCTTTCAAAAATCACCCCCAACTACACTTTACAGCAACAAACTAAGCCCAATCACTTTAAAATTACAAAAAAATGCTAAAAATCATAACAAACTATACCAGAATCACCTAAATTACTTTGGCTACCGTAAATCACCCCCAACTATCCCTTACCACAACAAACCTAACCATATCATTCTAAAATTACAAAAAAAGGTGTACAAATCATAATAAACTATGCCAGACTCACCTAAATTACTTCGGCTACTCTAAATCATCACCAACTAACCCTTACCACAACAAACTAAACCCAATCACTTTTAAATTACAAAAAAGTGCTACTAACCATAGCAAACTATGCCAAACTCACCTAAATTACTTCGGCTATCAAAAATCACCCTCAACTACACTTTACAGCAACAAACTAAGCCCAATCACTTTAAAATTACAAAAAAATGCTAAAAATCATAACAAACTATACCAGAATCACCTTAATTACTTCAGCTACCGTAAATCACCCCCAACTATAATTTACCACAACAAACCACACCATATCATCTTGAAATTACAAAAAAAAAGAGTACAAATTATAACAAACTATGCCAGATTCACCTAAATTACTTCGGCTACTCTAAATCATCACCAACTAACCGTTTCCACAACAAACTAAACCCAATCACTTTTAAATGACAAAAAAATGCTACTAACCATAGCAAACTATGCCAAACTCACCTAAATTACTTCGGCTATCAAAAGACACCCCCAACTTCACTTTACAGCAACAAACTAAGCCCAATCACTTTAAAATTACAAAAAAATGCTAAAAATCATAACAAACTATACCAGAATCACCTAAATTACTTCGGCTACCGTAAATCACCCCCAACTATCCCTTACCACAACAAACCAAACCATATCATCTTAAAATTACAAAAAAAGGTGTACAAATCATAACAAACTATGCCATATTAACCTAAATTACTTCGGCTACCATAAATCATCACCAACTAACCCTTACCACAACAAACTAAACCCAATCACTTTTAAATGACAAAAAAATGCTACTAACCATAGCAAACTATGCGAAACTCACCTAAATTACTTCGGCTATCAAAAGACACCCCCAACTACACTTTACAGCAAGAAACTAAGCCCAATCACTTTAAAATTACAAAAAAATGCTAAAAATCATAACAAACTATACCAGAATCACCTAAATTACTTTGGCTACCGTAAATCACCCCCAACTATCCCTTACCACAACAAACCAAACCATATCATCTTAAAATTACAAAAAAAGGTGTACATATCATAACAAACTATGCCAGACTCACCTAAATTACTTCGGCTACTCTAAATCATCACCAACTAACCCTTACCACACCAAACTAAACCCAATCATTTTTAAATTACAAAAAAATGCTAGTAACCATAGCAAACTAGGCCAAACTCACCTAAATTACTTCGGCTACCATAAATCATCACCAACTAACCCTTACCACAACAAACTAAACCCAATCACTTTTAAATTACAAAAAAATGCTACTAACCATAGCAAACTATGCCAAACTCACTTAAATTACTTCGGCTATCAAAAATCACCCCCAACTACACTTTACAGCAACAAACTAAGCCCAATCACTTTAAAATTACAAAAAAATGCTAAAAATCATAACAAACTATACCAGAATCACCTAAATTACTTCGGCTACCGTAAATCACCCCCAACTATCCCTTACCACAACAAACCAAACCATATCATCTTCAAATTACAAAAAAACGTGTACAAATCATAACAAACTATGCCAGATTAACCTAAATTACTTCGGCTACCATAAATCATCACCAACTAACCCTTACCACAACAAACTAAACCCAATCACTTTTAAATAACAAAAAAATGCTACTAACCATAGCAAACTATGCCAAACTCACCTAAATTCCTTCGGCTATCAAAAATCACCCCCAACTACACTTTACAGCAACAAACTAAGCCCAATCACTTTAAAATTACAAAAAAATGCTAAAAATCATAACAAACTATACCAGAATCACCTAAATTACTTTGGCTACCGTAAATCACCCCCAACTATCCCTTACCACAACAAACCTAACCATATCATCTTAAAATTACAAAAAAAGGTGTACAAATCATAATAAACTATGCCAGACTCACCTAAATTACTTCGGCTACTCTAAATCATCACCAACTAACCGTTTCCACAACAAACTAAACCCAATCACTTTTAAATGACAAAAAAATGTTACTAACCATAGCAAACTATGCCAAACTCACCTAAATTACTTCGGCTATAAAAAGACACCCCCAACTTCACTTTACAGCAACAAACTAAGCCCAATCACTTTAAAATTACAAAAAAATGCTAAAAATCATAACAAACTATACCAGAATCACCTAAATTACTTCGGCTACCGTAAATCACCCCCAACTATCCCTTACCACAACAAACCAAACCATATCATCTTAAAATTACAAAAAAAGGTGTACAAATCATAACAAACTATGCCATATTAACCTAAATTACTTCGGCTACCATAAATCATCACCAACTAACCCTTACCACAACAAACTAAACCCAATCACTTTTAAATGACAAAAAAATGCTACTAACCATAGCAAACTATGCCAAACTCACCTAAATTACTTCGGCTATCAAAAGACACCCCCAACTACACTTTACAGCAAGAAACTAAGCCCAATCACTTTAAAATTACAAAAAAATGCTAAAAATCATAACAAACTATACCAGAATCACCTAAATTACTTTGGCTACCGTAAATCACCCCCAACTATCCCTTACCACAACAAACCAAACCATATCATCTTAAAATTACAAAAAAAGGTGTACATATCATAACAAACTATGCCAGACTCACCTAAATTACTTCCGCTACTCTAAATCATCACCAACTAACCCTTACCACAACAAACTAAACCCAATCATTTTTAAATTACAAAAAAATGCTAGTAACCATAGCAAACTAGGCCAAACTCACCTAAATTACTTCGGCTACCATAAATCATCACCAACTAACCCTTACCACAACAAACTAAACCCAATCACTTTTAAATTACAAAAAAATGCTACTAACCATAGCAAACTATGCCAAACTCACCTAAATTACTTCGGCTATCAAAAATCACCCCCAACTACACTTTACAGCAACAAACTAAGCCCAATCACTTTAAAATTACAAAAAAATGCTAAAAATCATAACAAACTATACCAGAATCACCTAAATTACTTCGGCTACCGTAAATCACCCCCAACTATCCCTTACCACAACAAACCAAACCATATCATCTTAAAATTACAAAAAAACGTGTACAAATCATAACAAACTATACCAGAATGACCTAAATTACTTCGGCTACCGTAAATCACCTCCAACTATCCCTTACCACAACAAACCAGACCATATCATCTTAAAATTACAAAAAAAGGTGTACAAATCATAACAAACTATGCCAGACTCACCTAAATTACTTCGGCTACTCTAAATCATAACCAACTAACCCTTACAACAACAAACTAAACCCAATCACTTTTAAATTACAAAAAAATGCTACTAACCATAGCAAACTATGCCAAACTCACCTCAATTACTTGGGCTATGAAAAATCACCCCCAACTACCCTTTACAGCAACAAACTAAGCCTAATCACTTTAAAATTACAAAAAAATGCTAAAAATCATAACAAACTATACCAGAATCACCTAAATTACTTCGGCTACCGTAAATCACCCCCAACTATTCCTTACCACAACAAACCAAACCATATCATCTTAAAATTACAAAAAACGGTGTACAAATCATAACAAACTATGCCAGACTCACCTAAATTACTTCGGCTACTCTAAATCATCACCACCTAACCCTTACCACAACAAACTAAACCCAATCACTTTTAAATTACAAAAAAATGCTACTAACTATAGCAAACTATGCCAAACTCACCTAAATTACTTCGGCTATCAAAAATCACCCGCAACTACACTTTACAGCAACAAACTAAGCCGAATCACTTTAAAATTACAAAAAAATGCTAAAAAATCATAACAAACTATACTAGAATCACCTAAATTACTTCGGCTACCGTAAATCACCCCCAACTATCCCTTACCACAACAAACCAAACCATATCATCTTAAAATTACAAAAAAAGATGCACAAATCATAACAAACTATGCCAGACTAACCTAAATTGCTTCGGCTACTCTAAATCATCACCAACTTACCCTTACCACAACAAACTAAACCCAATCACTTTTAAATTACAAAAAAATGCAACTAACCATTGCAAACTATGCCAAACTCACCTAAATTACTTCGGCTATCAAAAATCACCTCCAACTATACTTTACAGCAACAAACTAAGCCCAATCACTTTAAAATTTCAAAAAAATGCTACTAACCATAGCAAACTACGCCAAACTCACCTAAATTACTTCGGCTATCAAAAATCACCCCCAACTACACTTTACAGCAACAAACTAAGCCCAATCACTTTAAAATTACAAAAAAATGGTAAAAATTATAACAAACTATACCAGAATTACCTAAATTACTTCGGCTACCGTAAATCACCCCCAACTATCCCTTACCACAACAAACCAAACCATATCATCCTAAAATTACAAAAAAAGGTGTACAAATCATATCAAACTATGCCAGACTCACCTAAATTGCTTCGGCTACTCTAAATCATCACCAACTTACCCTTACCACAACAAACTAAACCCAATCACTTTTAAATTACAAAAAAATGCAACTAACCATTGCAAACTATGCCAAACTCACCTAAATTACTTCGGCTATCAAAAATCACCCCCAACTACACTTTACAGCAACAAACTAAGCCCAATCACTTTAAAATTACAAAAAAATGCTAAAAATCATAACAAACTATACCAGAATCACCTAAATTACTTCGGCTACCGTAAGTCACCCCCAACTATCCCTTACCACAACAAAACAAACCATATCATCTTAAAATTACAAAAAAAGGTGTACAAATCATAACAAACTATGCCAGACTCACCTAAATTACTTCGGCTACTCTAAATCATCACCAACTAACCCTTACCAAAACAAACTAAACCCAATCACTTTTAAATTACAAAAAAATGCTACTAACCATAGCAAACTATACCAAACTCACCTAAATTACTTCGGCTATCAAAAATCACCCCCAACTACACTTTACAGCAACAAACTAAGCCCAATCACTTTAAAATTACAAAAAAATTCTGAAAATCATAACAAACTATACCAGAATCACCTAAATTACTTCGGCTACCGTAAATCACCCCCAACTATCCCTTACCACAACAAACCAAACCATATCATCTTTAAATTACAAAAAAAGGTGTACAAATCATAACAAACTATGCCAGACTCACCTCAATTACTTCGGCTACTCTAAATCATCACCAACTAACCCTTACCACAACTAACTAAACCCAATCACTTTTATATTACAAAAAAATGCTACTAAGCATAGCAAACTATGCCAAACTCACCTAAATTACTTCGGATACTTTAAATCATCACCAACTAACCCTTACCACAACAAACTAAACCCAATCATTTTTAAATTACAAAAAAATTCTACTAACCATAGCAAACTATGCCAAACTCACCTAAATTACTTCGGCTATCAAAAATCACCTCCAACTACACTTTACAGCAACAAACTAAGCCCAATCACTTTAAAATTACAAAAAAATGCTAAAAATTATAACAAACTATACCAGAATCACCTAAATTACTTCGGCTACCGTAAATCACCCCCAACTATCCCTTATCACAACAAACCAAATCATATCATCTTTAAATTACAAAAAAAGGTGTACAAATCATAACAAACTATGCCAGACTCACCAAAATTACTTCGGCTACTCTAAATCATCACCAACTAACTCTTACCACAACAAACTAAACCCAATCACATTTAAATTACAATAAAATGCTACTAACCATAGCAAACTATGCCAAACTCACCTAAATCACTTCGGCTATCAAAAATCACCCCCAATTACACTTTACAGCAACAAACTAAGCCCAATCACTTTAAAATTACAAAAAAATGTTAAAAATCATAACAAACTATACCAGAATGACCTAAATTACTTCGGCTACCGTAAATCACCCCCAACTATCCCTTACCACAACAAACCAAACCATATCATCTTAAAATTACAAAAAAAGGTGTACAAATCATAACAAACTATGCCAGACTCACCTAAATTACTTCGGCTACTCTAAATCATAACCAACTAACCCTTACAACAACAAACTAAACCAATCACTTTTAAATTACAAAAAAAATGCTACTAACCATAGCAAACTATGCCAAACTCACCTCAATTACTTGGGCTATCAAAAATCACCCCCAACTACTCTTTACAGCAACAAACTAAGCCCAATCACTTTAAATTACAAAAAATGCTAAAAATCATAACAAACTATACCAGAATCACCTAAATTACTTCGGCTACCATAAATCACCTCCAACTATCCCTTAACACAACAAACCAAACCATATCATCTTAAAATTACAAAAAAAAGGTGTACAAATCATAACAAACTATGCCAGACTCACCTAAATTACTTCGGCTACTCTAAATCATAACCAACTAACCCTTACAACAACAAACTAAACCCAATCACTTTTAAGTTACAAAAAAATGCTACTAACCATAGCAAACTATGCCAAACTCACCTAAATTACTTCGGCTATCAAAAATCACACCCAACTACACTTTACAGCAACAAACTAAGCCCAATCACTTTAAAATTACAAAAAAAATGCTCAAAATTATAACAAACTATACCAGAATCACCTAAATTACTTCGGCTACCGTAAATCACCCCAAACTATCCCTTACCACAACAAACCAAACCATATCATCTTAAAATTACAAAAAAAAGTGTACAAATAATAACAAACTATGCCAGACTCACCTAAATTACTTCGGCTACTTTAAATGATCACCAACTAACCCTTACCACAACAAACTAAACCCAATTACTTTTAAATTACAAAAAAATGCTACTAACCATAGCAAACTATGCCAAACTAACCTAAATTACTTGGGCTATCAAAAATCACCCCCAACTACACTTTACAGCAACAAACTAAGCCCAATCACTTTAAAATTACAAAAAATGCTAAAAATCATAACAAACTATACCAGAATCACCTAAATTACTTCGGCTACCGTAAATCACCCCCAACTATCCCTTAACACAACAAACCAAACCATATCATCTTAAAATTACAAAAAAAGGTGTACAAATTATAACAAACTATGCCAGACTCACCTAAATTACTTCGGCTACTCTAAATCATAACCAACTAACCCTTACAACAACAAACTAAACCCAATCACTTTTAAGTTACAAAAAAATGCTACTAACCATAGCAAACTATGCCAAACTCCCCTAAATTACTTCGGCTATCAAAAATCACCCCCAACTACACTTTACAGCAACAAACTAAGCCTAATCACTTTAAAATTACAAAAAAATGCTCAAAATCATAACAAACTATACCAGAATCACCTAAATTACTTCGGCTACCGTAAATCACCCCAAACTATCCCTTACCACAACAAACCAAACCATATCATCTTAAAATTACAAAAAAAGGTGTACAAATCATAACAAACTATGCCAGACTCACCTAAATTACTTCGGCTACTCTAAATCATAACCAACTAACCCTTACAACAACAAACTAAACCCAATCACTTTTAAATTACAAAAAAATGCTACTAACCATAGCAAACTATGCCAAACTCACCTAAATTACTTCGGCTACTCTAAATCATCACCAACTACACTTTACAGCAACAAACTAAGCCCAATCACTTTAAAATTACAAAAAAATGCTAAAAATCATAACAAACTATACCAATATCACCTAAATTACTTCGGCTACCGTAATTCACCCCCAACTATCCCTTACCACAACAAACCAAACCATATCATCCTAAAATTACAAAAAAGGTGTACAAATCATAACAAACTATGCCAGACTCACCTAAATTACTTCGGCTACTCTAAATCATCACCAACTAACCCTTACCACAACAAACTAAACCCAATCACTTTTAATTACAACAAAATGCTACTAACCATAGCAAACTATGCCAAACTTACCTAAATTACTTCGGCTATCTAAAATCACCCCCAGCTACACTATACAGCAACAAACTAAGCCCAATCAATTTAAAATTACAAAAAAATGTTAAAAATCATAACAAACTATACCAGAATGACCTAAATTACTTCGGCTACCGTAAATCACCCCCAACTATCCCTTACCACAACAAACCAAACCATATCATCTTAAAATTACAAAAAAAGGTGTACAAATCATAACAAACTATGCCAGACTCACCTAAATTACTTCGGCTACTCTAAATCATAACCAACTAACCCTTACAACAACAAACTAAACCAATCACTTTTAAATTACAAAAAAATGCTACTAATCATAGCAAACTATGCCAAACTCACCCCAATTACTTGGGCTATGAAAAATCACCCCCAACTACTCTTTACAGCAACAAACTAAGCCCAATCACTTTAAAATTACAAAAAATGCTAAAAATCATAACAAACTATACCAGAATCACCTAAATTACTTCGGCTACCGTAAATCACCCCTAACTATCCCTTAACACAACAAACCAAACCATATCATCTTAAAATTACAATAAAAGGTGTACAAATCATAACAAACTATGCCAGACTCACCTAAATTACTTCGTCTACTCTAAATCATCACCAACTAACCCTTACCACAACAAACTAAACCCAATCACTTTTAAGTTACAAAAAAATGCTACTAACCATAGCAAACTATGCCAAACTCACCTAAATTACTTCGGCTATCAAAAATCACCCCCAACTACACTTTACAGCAACAAACTAAGCCGAATCACTTTAAAATTACAAAAAAATGCTAAAAATCATAACAAACTATACCAGAATGACCTAAATTACTTCGGCTACCGTAAATCACCTCCAACTATCCCTTACCACAACAAACCAGACCATATCATCTTAAAATTACAAAAAAAGGTGTACAAATCATAACAAACTATGCCAGACTCACCTAAATTACTTCGGCTACTCTAAATCATAACCAACTAACCCTTACAACAACAAATTAAACCCAATCACTTTTAAATTACAAAAAAATGCTACTAAGCATAGCAAACTATGCCAAACTCATCTCAATTACTTGGGCTATGAAAAATCACCCCCAACTACACTTTACAGCAACAAACTAAGCCTAATCACTTTAAAATTACAAAAAAATGCTAAAAATCATAACAAACTATACCAGAATCACCTAAATTACTTCGGCTACCGTAAATCACCCCCAACTATCCCTTACCACAACAAACCAAACCATATCATCTTAAAATTACAAAAAACGGTGTACAAATCATAACAAACTATGCCAGACTCACCTAAATTACTTCGGCTACTCTAAATCATCACCACCTAACCCTTACCACAACAAACTAAACCCAATCACTTTTAAATTACAAAAAAATGCTACTAACTATAGCAAACTATGCCAAACTCACCTAAATTACTTCGGCTATCAAAAATCACCCGCAACTACACTTTACAGCAACAAACTAAGCCGAATCACTTTAAAATTACAAAAAAATGCTAAAAAATCATAACAAACTATACTAGAATCACCTAAATTACTTCGGCTTCCGTAAATCACCCCCAACTATCCCCTACCACAACAAACCAAACCATATCATCTTAAAATTACAAAAAAAGGTGCACAAATCATAACAAACTATGCCAGACTAACCTAAATTACTTTGGCTACTCTAAATCATCACCAACTAATCCTTACCACAACCAACTAAACCCAATCCCTTTTAAATTACAAAAAAATGCTACTAACCATAGCAAACTATGCCAAACTCACCTAAATTACTTCGGCTATCAAAAATCAACCCCAACTACACTTTACAGCAACAAACTAAGCCTAATCACTTTAAAATTACAAAAAATGCTAAAAATCATAACAAACTATACCAGAATCACCTAAATTACTTCGGCTACTCTAAATCATCACCAACTAACCCTTACCACAACAAACTAAACCCAATCACTTTTAAATTACAAAAAAATGCTACTAACCATAGCAAACTATGCCAAACTCACCTCAATTACTTGGGCTATCAAAAATCACCCCCAACTACTCTTTACAGCAACAAACTAAGCCCAATCACTTTAAAATTACAAAAAATGCTAAAAATCATAACAAACTATACCAGAATCACCTAAATTACTTCGGCTACCGTAAATCACCCCTAACTATCCCTTAACACAACAAACCAAACCATATCATCTTAAAATTACAAAAAAAGGTGTACAAATCATAACAAACTATGCCAGACTCACCTAAATTACTTCGGCTACTCTAAATCATCACCAACTAACCCCTACCACAACAAACTAAACCCAATCACTTTTAAATTACAAAAAAATGCTACTAACTATAGCGAATTATGCCAAATTCACCTAAATTACTTCGGCTATCAAAAATCACCCGCAACTACACTTTACAGCAACAAACTAAGCCCAATCACTTTAAAATTACACAAAAATGTTAAAAATCATAACAAACTATACCAGAATCACCTAAATTACTTCGGCTATCGTAAAACACCCCCAACTATCCCTTACCACAACAAACCAAACCATATCATCTTAAAATTACAAAAAAAGGTGTACAAATCATAACAAACTATGCCAGACTCACCTAAATTACTTCGGCTACTCTAAATCATCACCAACTAACCCTTACCACAACAAACTAAACCCAATCACTTTTAAATTACAAAATAATGCTACTAACCATAGCAAACTATGACAAACTCACCTAAATTAGTTCGGCTATCAAAAATCACCCCCAACTACACTTTACAGCAACAAACTAAACCCAATCATTTTAAAATTACAAAAAAATGCTAAAAATCATAACAAACTATACCAGAATCACCTAAATTACTTCGGCTATCGTAAAACACCCCTAACTATCCCTTACCACAACAAACCAAACCATATCATCTTAAAATTACAAAAAAAGGTGTACAAATCATAACAAACTATGCCAGACTTACCTAAATTACTTCGGCGACTCTAAATCATCACCAACTAACCCTTACCACAACAAACTAAACCCAATCACTTTTAAATTACAAATAAATGCTACTAACCATAGCAAACTATGCCAAACTCACCTAAATTACTTCGGCTATCAAAAATCACCCCCAACTACACTTTACAGCAACAAACTAAGCCCAATCACTTTAAAATTACAAAAAAATGCTAAAAATCATAACAAACCATACCAGAATCACCTAAATTACTTCGGCTACCGTAAATCACCCCAAACTATCCCTTACCACAACAAACCAAACCATATCATCTTAAAATTACAAAAAAAGGTGTACAAATCATAACAAATTATGCCAGACTCACCTAAATTACTTCGGCTACTCTAAATCATTACCAACTAACCCTTACCACAACAAACTAAACCCAATCACTTTTAAATTACAAAAAAATGCTACTAACCATAGCAAACTATGCCAAACTCACCTAAATTACTTCGGCTATCAAAAATCACCCCCAACTACACTTTACAGCAACAAACTAAGCCCAATCACTTTAAAATTACAAAAAAATGCTAAAAATCATAACAAACTATACCAGAATCACCTAAATTACTTCGGCTACCGTAAATCACCCCCAACTATCCTTTACCACAACAAACCAAACTATATCATCTTAAAATTACAAAAAAAGGTGTACAAATCATAACAAACTATGCCAGACTCACCTAAATTGCTTCGGCTACTCTAAATCATCACCAACTAACCCTTACCACAACAAACTAAACCCAATCACTTTTAAATTACAAAAAAATGCTACTAACCATAGCAAACTATGCCAAACTCACCTAAATTACTTCGGCTATCAAAAATCACTCCCAACTACACTTTACAGCAACAAACTAAGCCCAATCATTTTAAAATTACAAAAAAATGCTAAAAATCATAACAAACTATATCAGAATCACCTAAATTACTTCGGCTACCGTAAATCACCCTCAACTATCCCTTACCACAACAAACCAAACCATATCATCTTAAAATTACAAAAAAAGGTGTACAAATCATAACAAACTATGCCAGACTCACCTAAATTACTTCGGCTACTCTAAATCATCACCAACTAACCCTTACCACAACAAACTAAACCCAATCACTTTTAAATTACAAAATAATGCTACTAACCATAGCAAACTATGACAAACTCACCTAAATTAGTTCGGCTATCAAAAATCACCCCCAACTACACTTTACAGCAACAAACTAAACCCAATCATTTTAAAATTACAAAAAAATGCTAAAAATCATAACAAACTATACCAGAATCACCTAAATTACTTCGGCTATCGTAAAACACCCCTAACTATCCCTTACCACAACAAACCAAACCATATCATCTTAAAATTACAAAAAAAGGTGTACAAATCATAACAAACTATGCCAGACTTACCTAAATTACTTCGGCGACTCTAAATCATCACCAACTAACCCTTACCACAACAAACTAAACCCAATCACTTTTAAATTACAAATAAATGCTACTAACCATAGCAAACTATGCCAAACTCACCTAAATTACTTCGGCTATCAAAAATCACCCCCAACTACACTTTACAGCAACAAACTAAGCCCAATCACTTTAAAATTACAAAAAAATGCTAAAAATCATAACAAACCATACCAGAATCACCTAAATTACTTCGGCTACCGTAAATCACCCCAAACTATCCCTTACCACAACAAACCAAACCATATCATCTTAAAATTACAAAAAAAGGTGTACAAATCATAACAAATTATGCCAGACTCACCTAAATTACTTCGGCTACTCTAAATCATTACCAACTAACCCTTACCACAACAAACTAAACCCAATCACTTTTAAATTACAAAAAAATGCTACTAACCATAGCAAACTATGCCAAACTCACCTAAATTACTTCGGCTATCAAAAATCACCCCCAACTACACTTTACAGCAACAAACTAAGCCCAATCACTTTAAAATTACAAAAAAATGCTAAAAATCATAACAAACTATACCAGAATCACCTAAATTACTTCGGCTACCGTAAATCACCCCCAACTATCCTTTACCACAACAAACCAAACTATATCATCTTAAAATTACAAAAAAAGGTGTACAAATCATAACAAACTATGCCAGACTCACCTAAATTGCTTCGGCTACTCTAAATCATCACCAACTAACCCTTACCACAACAAACTAAACCCAATCACTTTTAAATTACAAAAAAATGCTACTAACCATAGCAAACTATGCCAAACTCACCTAAATTACTTCGGCTATCAAAAATCACTCCCAACTACACTTTACAGCAACAAACTAAGCCCAATCATTTTAAAATTACAAAAAAATGCTAAAAATCATAACAAACTATATCAGAATCACCTAAATTACTTCGGCTACCGTAAATCACCCTCAACTATCCCTTACCACAACAAACCAAACCATATCATCTTAAAATTACAAAAAAAGGTGTACAAATCATAACAAATTATGCCAGACTCACCTAAATTACATCGGGTACTCTAAATCATCACCAACTAACCCTTACCACAACAAACTAAACCCAATCATTTTTAAATTACAAAAATTGCTACTAACCATAGCAAACTATGCCAAACTCACCTAAATTACTTCGGCTATCAAAAATCACCACCAACTACACTTTACAGCACCAAACTTAGCCCAATCACTTTAAAATTATAAAAAAATGCTAAAAATAATAACAAACTATACCAGAATCACCTAAATTACTTCGGCTACCGTAAATCACCCCCAACTATCCTTTACCACAACAAACCAAACAATATCATCTTAAAATTACAAAAAAAGGTGTACAAATCATAACAAACTATGCCAGACTCACCTAAATTACTTCGGCTACTCTAAATCATCACCAACTAACCCCTACCACAACAAACTAAACCCAATCACATTCAAATTACAGAAAAATGCTACTAACCATAGCAAACTATGCCAAACTCACCTAAATTACTTCGGCTATCAAAAATCACCCCCAACTACACTTTACAGCAACAAACTAAGCTCAATCACTTTAAAATTACAAAAAAATGCTAAGAATCATAACAAACTATACCAGAATCACTTAAATTACTTCGGCTACCGTAAATCACCCCCAACTATCCCTTACCACAACAAACCAAACCATATCATCTTAAAATTACAAAAAAATGCTAAAAATCATAACAAACTATACCAGAATCACCTAAATTACTTCGGCTACCGTAAATCACCCCCAACTATCCCTTACCACAACAAACCAAACCATATCATCTTAAAAATACAAAAAAAGGTGTACAAATCATAACAAACTATGCCAGACTCACCTAAATTACTTCGGCTACTCTAAATCATCACCAACTAACCCTTACCACAACAAACTAAACCCAATCATTTTTAAATTAAAAAAAAATGCTACTAACCATATCACACTATGCCAAACACACCTAAATTACTTCGGCTATCAAAAATCACCCCCAACTACACTTTACAGCAACAAACTAAGCCCAATCACTTTAATATTAGAAAAAAATGCTATAAATCATAACAAACTATACCAGAATCACCTAAATTACTTCGGCTACTCTAAATCATCACCAACTAACCCTTACCACAACAAACTAAACCCAATCACTTTTAAATTACAAAAAAATGCTACTAACCATAGCAAACTATGCCAAACACACCTAATTTACTTCGGCTATCAAAAATTACCCCCAACTACACTTTACAGTAACAAACTAAGCCCAATCACTTTAAAATTACAAAAAAATGTTAAAAATCATAACAAACTATACCAGAATCACCTAAATTACTTCGGCTACCGTAAATCACCCCCAACTATCCCCTACCACAACAAACCAAACCATATCATCTTAAAATTACAAAAAAAGGTGTACAAATCATAACAAACTATGCCAGACTCACCTAAATTACATCGGGTACTCTAAATCATCACCAACTAACCCTTACCACAACAAACTAAACCCAATCATTTTTAAATTACAAAAATTGCTACTAACCATAGCAAACTATGCCAAACTCACCTAAATTACTTCGGCTATCAAAAATCACCACCAACTACACTTTACAGCACCAAACTAAGCCCAATCACTTTAAAATTATAAAAAAATGCTAAAAATAATAACAAACTATACCAGAATCACCTAAATTACTTCGGCTACCGTAAATCACCCCCAACTATCCTTTACCACAACAAACCAAACAATATCATCTTAAAATTACAAAAAAAGGTGTACAAATCATAACAAACTATGCCAGACTCACCTAAATTACTTCGGCTACTCTAAATCATCACCAACTAACCCCTACCACAACAAACTAAACCCAATCACATTCAAATTACAGAAAAATGCTACTAACCATAGCAAACTATGCCAAACTCACCTAAATTACTTCGGCTATCAAAAATCACCCCCAACTACACTTTACAGCAACAAACTAAGCCCAATCACTTTAAAATTACAAAAAAATGCTAAGAATCATAACAAACTATACCAGAATCACTTAAATTACTTCGGCTACCGTAAATCACCCCCAACTATCCCTTACCACAACAAACCAAACCATATCATCTTAAAATTACAAAAAAATGCTAAAAATCATAACAAACTATACCAGAATCACCTAAATTACTTCGGCTACCGTAAATCACCCCCAACTATCCCTTACCACAACAAACCAAACCATATCATCTTAAAAATACAAAAAAAGGTGTACAAATCATAACAAACTATGCCAGACTCACCTAAATTACTTCGGCTACTCTAAATCATCACCAACTAACCCTTACCACAACAAACTAAACCCAATCATTTTTAAATTAAAAAAAAATGCTACTAACCATATCACACTATGCCAAACACACCTAAATTACTTCGGCTATCAAAAATCACCCCCAACTACACTTTACAGCAACAAACTAAGCCCAATCACTTTAAAATTAGAAAAAAATGCTATAAATCATAACAAACTATACCAGAATCACCTAAATTACTTCGGCTACTCTAAATCATCACCAACTAACCCTTACCACAACAAACTAAACCCAATCACTTTTAAATTACAAAAAAATGCTACTAACCATAGCAAACTATGCCAAACACACCTAATTTACTTCGGCTATCAAAAATCACCCCCAACTACACTTTACAGTAACAAACTAAGCCCAATCACTTTAAAATTACAAAAAAATGTTAAAAATCATAACAAACTATACCAGAATCACCTAAATTACTTCGGCTACCGTAAATCACCCCCAACTATCCCCTACCACAACAAACCAAACCATATCATCTTAAAATTACAAAAAAAGGTGTACAAATCATAACAAACTATGCCAGACTCACCTAAATTACTTCGGCTACTCTAAATCATCACCAACTAATCCTTACCACAACAAACTAAACCCAATCACTTTTAAATTACAAAAAAATGCTACTAACCATAGCAAACTATGCCAAACACACCTAAATTACTTCGGCTATCAAAAATCACCCCCAACTACACTTTACAGTAACAAACTAAGCCCAATCACTTTAAAATTACAAAAAAATGTTAAAAATCATAACAAACTATACCAGAATCACCTAAATTACTTCGGCTACCGTAAATCACCCCCAACTATCCCTTACCACAACAAACCAAACCATATCATCTTAAAATTACAAAAAAAGGTGTATAAATCATAACAAACTATGCCGACTCACCTAAATTACTTCGGCTAGTCTAAATCTTCACCAACTAACCCTTACCACAACAAACTAATTCCAATCACTTTTAAATTACAAAAAAATGCTACTAACCATAGCAAACTATGCCAAACTCACCTAAATTACTTCGGCTATCAAAAATCACCCCCAACTACACTTTACAGCAACAAACTAAGCCCAATCACTTTAAACTTACAAAAAAATGCTAAAAATCATAACAAACTATACCAGAATGACCTAAATTACATCGGCTACCGTAAATCACCCCCAACTATCCCTTACCACAACAAACCAAACCATATCATCTTAAAATTACAAAAAACAGTGTACAAATCATAACAAACTATGCTAGACTCACCTAAATTACTTCGGCTACTCTTAATCATCACCAACTAACCCTTACCACAACAAACTAAACCCAATCACTTTTAAATTACAAAAAAATGCTACTAACCATAGCAAACTATGCCAAACTCACCTAAATTACTTCGGCTATCAAAAATCACCCCCAACTACACTTTACAGCAACAAACTAAGCCCAATCACTTTAAAATTACAAAAAAATGCTAAAAATCATAACAAACTTTACCAGAATCACCTAAATTACTTCGGCTACTCTAAATCATCACCAACTAACCCTTATCACAACAAACTAATTCCAATCACTTTTAAATTACAAAAAAATGCTACTAACCATAGCAAACTATGCCAAACTCACCTAAATTACTTCGGCTATCAAAAATCACCCCCAACTACACTTTACAGCAACAAACTAAGCCCAATCACTTTAAACTTACAAAAAAATGCTAAAAATCATAACAAACTATACCAGAATGACCTAAATTACCTCGGCTACCGTAAATCACCCCCAACTATCCCTTACCACAACAAACCAAACCATATCATCTTAAAATTACAAAAAACAGTGTACAAATCATAACAAACTATGCTAGACTCACCTAAATTACTTCGGCTACTCTTAATCATCACCAACTAACCCTTACCACAACAAACTAAACCCAATCACTTTTAAATTACAAAAAAATGCTACTAACCATAGCAAACTATGCCAAACTCACCTAAATTACTTCGGCTATCAAAAATCACCCCCAACTACACTTTACAGCAACAAACTAAGCCCAATCACTTTAAAATTACAAAAAAATGCTAAAAATCATAACAAACTTTACCAGAATCACCTAAATTACTTCGGCTACTCTAAATCATCACCAACTAACCCTTATCACAACAAACTAATTCCAATCACTTTTAAATTACAAAAAAATGCTACTAACCATAGCAAACTATGCCAAACTTACCTAAATTACTTCGGCTATCAAAAATCACCCCCAACTACACTTTACAGCAACAAACTAAGCCCAATCACTTTAAAATTACAAAAAAATGCTAAAAATCATAACAATCTATACCAGAATCACCTAAATTACTTCGGCTACCGTAAATCACCCCCAACTATCCCTTACCACAACAAACCAAACCATATCATCTTAAAATTACAAAAAAAGGTGTACAAATCATAACAAACTATGCCAGACTCATCTAAATTACTTCGGCTACTCTAAATCATCACCAACTAACCCTTACCACAACAAACTAAACCCAATCATTTTTAAATTACAAAAAAATGCTACTAACCATAGCAAACTATGCCAAACTCACCTAAATTACTTCGGCTATCAAAAATCACCCCCAACTACACTTTACAGCAACAAACAAAGCCCAATCACTTTAAAATTAGAAAAAAATGCTATAAATCATAACAAACTATACCAGAATTACCTAAATTACTTCGGCTACCGTAAATCACCCCCAACTATCCCTTACCACAATAAACCAAACCATATCATCTTAAAATTACAAAAAAAGGTGTACAAATCATAACAAAATATGCCAGACTCACCTAAATTACTTCGGCTACTCTAAATCATCACCAACTAACCCTTACCACAACAAACTAAACCCAATCACTTTTAAATTACATAAAAATGCTACTCACTTTAGCAATCTATGCCAAACTCACCTAAATTACTTCGGCTATCAAAAATCACCCCCAACTACACTTTACAGTAACAAACTTAGCCCAATCACTTTAAAATTACAAAAAAATGTTAAAAATCATAACAAACTATACCAGAATCACCTAAATTACTTCGGCTACCGTAAATCACCCCCAACTATCCCTTACCACAACAAACCAAACCATATCATCTTAAAATTACAAAAAAAGGTGTATAAATCATAACAAACTATGCCAGACTCACCTAAATTACTTCGGCTATCAAAAATCACCCCCAACTACACTTTACAGCAACAAACTAAGCCCAATCACTTTTAAATTACAAAAAAATGCTAAAAATCATAACAAACTATACCAGAATCACCTAAATTACTTCGGCTATCGTAAATCACCCCCAACTCTCCCTTACCACAACAAACCAAACCATATCATCTTAAAATTACAAAAAAAGGTGTAAAAATCATAACAAACTATGCCAGACTCACCTAAATTACTTCGGCTAGTCTAAATCTTCACCAACTAACCCTTACCACAACAAATTAATTCAAATCAGTTTTAAATTACAAAAAAATGTTACTAACCATAGCAAACTATGCCAAACTCACCTAAATTACTTCGGCTATCAGAAATCACCCCCAACTACACTTTATAGCAACAAACTAAGCCCAATCACTTTAAAATTACAAAAAAATGCTAAAAATCATAACAAACTATACCAGAATGACCTAAATTACATCGGCTACCGTAAATCACCCCCAACTATCCCTTACCACAACAAACCAAACCATATCATCTTAAAATTACAAAAAAAGGTGTACAAATCATAACAAACTATGCCAGACTCACCTAAATTACTTCGGCTACTCTAAATCATAACCAACTAACCCTTACAACAACAAACTAAACCAATCACTTTTAAATTACAAAAAAATGCTACTAACCATAGCAAACTATGCCAAACTCACCTCAATTACTTGGGCTATCAAAAATCACCCCCAACTACTCTTTACAGCAACAAACTAAGCCCAATCACTTTAAAATTACAAAAAATGCTAAAAATCATAACAAACTATACCAGAATCACCTAAATTACTTCGGCTACCGTAAATCACCCCCAACTATCCCTTAACACAACAAACCAAACCATATCATCTTAAAATTACAAAAAAAGGTGTACAAATCATAACAAACTATGCCAGACTCACCTAAATTACTTCGGCTACTCTAAATCATAACCAACTAACCCTTACAACAACAAACTAAACCCAATCACTTTTAAGTTACAAAAAAATGCTACTAACCATAGCAAACTATGCCAAACTCACCTAAATTACTTCGGCTATCAAAAATCACACCCAACTACACTTTACAGCAACAAACTAAGCCCAATCACTTTAAAATTACAAAAAAATGCTCAAAATCATAACAAACTATACCAGAATCACCTAAATTACTTCGGCTACCGTAAATCACCCCAAACTATCCCTTACCACAACAAACCAAACCATATCATCTTAAAATTACAAAAAAAAGTGTACAAATCATAACAAACTATGCCAGACTCACCTAAATTACTTCGGCTACTTTAAATGATCACCAACTAACCCTTACCACAACAAACTAAACCCAATCACTTTTAAATTACAAAAAAATGCTACTAACCATAGCAAACTATGCCAAACTAACCTAAATTACTTCGGCTATAAAAAATCACCCCCAACTACACTTTACAGCAACAAACTAAGCCCAATCACTTTAAAATTACAAAAAAATGCTAAAAATCATAACAAACTATACCAATATCACCTAAATTACTTCGGCTACCGTAATTCACCCCCAACTATCCCTTACCACAACAAACCAAACCAGATCATCCTAAAATTACAAAAAAGGTGTACAAATCATAACAATCTATGCCAGACTCACCTAAATTACTTCGGCTACTCTAAATCATCACCAACTAACCCTTACCACTACAAACTAAACCCAATCACTTTTAAATTACAAAAAAATGCTACTAACCATAGCAAACTATGCCAAACTCACCTAAATTACTTCGGCTATCAAAAATCACCCCCAACTACACATTACAGCAACAAACTAAGCCCAATCACTTTAAAATTACAAAAAAATGTTAAAAATCATAACAAACTATACCAGAATCACCTAAATTACTTCGGCTACCGTAAATCACCCCCAACTATCCCTTACCACAACAAACCAAACCATATCATCTTAAAATTACAAAAAAAGGTGTACAAATCATAACAAACTATGCCAGACTCACCTAAATTACTTCGGCTACACTAAATCCTCACCAACTAACCCTTACCACAACAAACTAAACCCAATCACTTTTAATTTACAAAAAAATGCTACTAACCATAGCAAACTATGCCAAACTTACCTAAATTACTTCGGCTATCAACAATCACCCCAACTATACTTTACAGCAACAAACTAAGCCCAATCACTTTAGAATTACAAAAAAATGCTAAAAATCATAACAAACTATACCAGAATCACCTAAATTACTTCGGCTACCGTAAATCATCCCAAACTATCCCTTACCACAACAAACCAAACCATATCATCTTAAAATTACAAAAAAGGTGTACAAATCATAACAAACTATGCCAGACTCACCTAAATTACTTCGGCTGCTCTAAATCATCACCAACTAACCCTTACCACAACAAACTAAACCCAATCACTTTTAATTACAACAAAATGCTACTAACCATAGCAAACTATGCCAAACTTACCTAAATTACTTCGGCTATCTAAAATCACCCCCAGCTACACTATACAGCAACAAACTAAGCCCAATCACTTTAAAATTACAAAAAAATGTTAAAAATCATAACAAACTATACCAGAATGACCTAAATTACTTCGGCTACCGTAAATCACCCCCAACTATCCCTTACCACAACAAACCAAACCATATCATCTTAAAATTACAAAAAAAGGTGTACAAATCATAACAAACTATGCCAGACTCACCTAAATTACTTCGGCTACTCTAAATCATAACCAACTAACCCTTACAACAACAAACTAAACCAATCACTTTTAAATTACAAAAAAATGCTACTAACCATAGCAAACTATGCCAAACTCACCTCAATTACTTGGGCTATCAAAAATCACCCCCAACTACTCTTTACAGCAACAAACTAAGCCCAATCACTTTAAAATTACAAAAAATGCTAAAAATCATAACAAACTATACCAGAATCACCTAAATTACTTCGGCTACCGTAAATCACCCCTAACTATCCCTTAACACAACAAACCAAACCATATCATCTTAAAATTACAATAAAAGGTGTACAAATCATAACAAACTATGCCAGACTCACCTAAATTACTTCGTCTACTCTAAATCATCACCAACTAACCCTTACCACAACAAACTAAACCCAATCACTTTTAAGTTACAAAAAAATGCTACTAACCATAGCAAACTATGCCAAACTCACCTAAATTACTTCGGCTATCAAAAATCACCCCCAACTACACTTTACAGCAACAAACTAAGCCTAATCACTTTAAAATTACAAAAAAATGCTAAAAATTATAACAAACTATACCAGAATGACCTAAATTACTTCGGCTACCGTAAATCACCTCCAACTATCCCTTACCACAACAAACCAGACCATATCATCTTAAAATTACAAAAAAAGGTGTACAAATCATAACAAACTATGCCAGACTCACCTAAATTACTTCGGCTACTCTAAATCATAACCAACTAGCCCTTACAACAACAAACTAAACCCAATCACTTTTAAATTACAAAAAAATGCTGCTAACCATAGCAAACTATGCCAAACTCACCTCAATTACTTGGGCTATGAAAAATCACCCCCAACTACACTTTACAGCAACAAACTAAGCCTAATCACTTTAAAATTACAAAAAATGCTAAAAATCATAACAAACTATACCAGAATCACCTAAATTACTTCGGCTACCGTAAATCACCCCCAACTATCCCTTACCACAACAAACCAAACCATATCATCTTAAAATTACAAAAAACGGTGTACAAATCATAACAAACTATGCCAGACTCACCTAAATTACTTCGGCTACTCTAAATCATCACCACCTAACCCTTACCACAACAAACTAAACCCAATCACTTTTAAATTACACAAAAATGCTACTAACTATAGCAAACTATGCCAAACTCACCTAAATTACTTCGGCTATCAAAAATCACCCGCAACTACACTTTACAGCAACAAACTAAGCCGAATCACTTTAAAATTACAAAAAAATGCTAAAAAATCATAACAAACTATACTAGAATCACCTAAATTACTTCGGCTACCGTAAATCACCCCCAACTATCCCTTACCACAACAAACCAAACCATATCATCTTAAAATTACAAAAAAAGGTGCACAAATCATAACAAACTATGCCAGACTAACCTAAATTGCTTCGGCTACTCTAAATCATCACCAACTTACCCTTACCACAACAAACTAAACCCAATCACTTTTAAATTACAAAAAAATGCAACTAACCATTGCAAACTATGCCAAACTCACCTAAATTACTTCGGCTATCAAAAATCACCTCCAACTATACTTTACAGCAACAAACTAAGCCCAATCACTTTAAAATTACAAAAAAATGCTACTAACCATAGCAAACTACGCCAAACTCACCTAAATTTCTTCGGCTATCAAAAATCACCCCCAACTACACTTTACAGCAACAAACTAAGCCCAATCACTTTAAAATTACAAAAAAATGCTAAAAATTATAACAAACTATACCAGAATTACCTAAATTACTTCGGCTACCGTAAATCACCCCCAACTATCCCTTACCACAACAAACCAAACCATATCATCCTAAAATTACAAAAAACGGTGTACAAATCATATCAAACTATGCCAGACTCACCTAAATTGCTTCGGCTACTCTAAATCATCACCAAATTACCCTTACCACAACAAACTAAACCCAATCACATTTAAATTACAATAAAATGCAACTAACCATTGCAAACTATGCCAAACTCACCTAAATTACTTAGGCTATCAAAAATCACCCCCAACTACACTTTACAGCAACAAACTAAGCCCAATCACTTTAAAATTACAAAAAAATGCTAAAAATCATAACAAACTATACCAGAATCACCTAAATTACTTCGGCTACCGTAAGTCACCCCCAACTATCCCTTACCACAACAAAACAAACCATATCATCTTAAAATTACAAAAAAAGGTGTACAAATCATAACAAACTATGCCAGACTCACCTAAATTACTTCGGCTACTCTAAATCATCACCAACTAACCCTTACCACAACAAACTAAACCCAATCACTTTTAAATTACGAAAAAATGCTACTAACCATAACAAACTATGCCAGACTCACCTAAATTACTTCGGCTACTCTAAATCATCACCAACTAACCCTTACCACAACAAACTAAACCCAATCACTTTTAAATTACAAAAAAATGCTACTAACCATAGCAAACTATACCAAACTCACCTAAATTACTTCGGCTATCAAAAATCACCCCCAACTACACTTTACAGCAACAAACTAAGCCTAATCACTTTAAAATTACAAAAAAATGCTCAAAATCATAACAAACTATACCAATATCACCTAAATTACTTCGGCTACCGTAATTCACCCCCAACTATCCCTTACCACAACAAACCAAACCATATCATCCTAAAATTACAAAAAAGGTGTACAAATCATAACAAACTATGCCAGACTCACCTAAATTACTTCGGCTACTCTAAATCATCACCAACTAACCCTTACCACTACAAACTAAACCCAATCACTTTTAAATTACAAAAAAATGCTACTAACCATAGCAAACTATGCCAAACTCACCTAAATTACTTCGGCTATCAAAAATCACCCCCAACTACACATTACAGCAATAAACTAAGCCCAATCACTTTAAAATTACAAAAAAATGTTAAAAATCATAACAAACTATACCAGAATCACCTAAATTACTTCGGCTACCGTAAATCACCCCCAACTATCCCTTACCACAACAAACCAAACCATATCATCTTAAAATTACAAAAAAAGGTGTACAAATCATAACAAACTATGCCAGACTCACCTAAATTACTTCAGCTACTCTAAATCATCACCAACTAACCCTTACCACAACAAACTAAACCCAATCACTTTTAAATTACAAAAAAATGCTACTAACCATAGCAAACTATGCCAAACTCACCAAAATTACTTCGGCTATCAAAAATCACCCCCAACTACACTTTTCAGCAACAAACTAAGCCCAATCACTTTAAAATTACAAAAAAATGCTAAAAATCATAACAAACTATACCAGAATCACCTAAATTACTTCGGCTACCGTAAATCACCCCCAACTATCCCTTACCACAACAAACCAAACCATATCATCTTAAAATTACAAAAAAAGGTGTACAAATCATAACAAACTATGCCAGACTCACATAAATTACTTCGGCTACTCTAAATCATCACCAACTAACCCTTACCTCAACAAACTAAACCCAATCACTTTTAAATTACAAAAAAATGCTACTAACCATAGCAAACTATGCCAAACTCACCTAAATTACTTCGGCTATCAAAAATCACCCCAACTACATTTTACAGCAACAAACTAAGCCCAATCACTTTAAAATTACAAAAAAATGCTAAAAATCATAACAAACTACACCAGAATCACGTAAATTACTTCGGCTACCGTAAATCACCCCCAACTATCCCTTACCACAACGAACCAAACCATATCATCTTAAAATTACAAAAAAAGGTGTACAAATCATAACAAACTATGCCAGACTCACCTAAATTACTTCGGCGACTCTAAATCATCACCAACTAAACCTTACCACAACAAACTAAACCCAATCACTTTTAAATTACAAAAAAATGCTACTAACCATAGCAAACTAAGCCAAATTCACCTAAATTACGTCGGCTATCAAAAATCACCCCCAACTACCCTTTACAGCAACAAACTAAGCCCAATCACTTTAAAATTACAAAAAAATGCTAAAAATCATAACAAACTATTCCAGAATCAGCTAAATTACTTCGGCTACCGTAATTCACCCCCAAATATCCCTTACCACAACAAACCAAACCATATCATCTTAAAATTACAAAAAAAGGTGTACAAATCATAACAAACTATGCCAGACTCACCTAAATTACTTCGGCTGCTCTAAATCATCACCAACTAACCCTTACCACAACAAACTAAACCCAATCACTTTTAAATTACAAAAAATGCTACTAACCATAGCAAACTATGCCAAACTCACCTAAATTACTTCGGCTATCAAAAAGCACCCCCAACTACACTTTACAGCAACAAACTAAGCCCAATCACTTTAAAATTACAAAAAAATGCTAAAAATAATAACAAACTATACCAGAATCACCTAAATTACTTCGGCTACCGTAAATCACCCCCAACTATCCTTTACCACAACAAACTAAACAATATCATCTTAAAATTACAAAAAAAGGTGTACAAATCATAACAAACTATGCCAGACTCACCTAAATTACTTCGGCTACTCTAAATCATCACCAACTAACCCCTACCACAACAAACTAAACCCAATCACATTCAAATTACAGAAAAATGCTACTAACCATAGCAAACTATGCCAAACTCACCTAAATTACTTCGGCTATCAAAAATCACCCCCAACTACACTTTACAGCAACAAACTAAGCCCAATCACTTTAAAATTACAAAAAAATGCTAAGAATCATAACAAACTATACCAGAATCACTTAAATTACTTCGGCTACCGTAAATCACCCCCAACTATCCCTTACCACAACAAACCAAACCATATCATCTTAAAATTACAAAAAAAGGTGTACAAATCATAACAAATTATGCCAGACTTACCTAAATTACTTCGGCTACTCTAAATCATCACCCACTAACCCTTATCACAACAAACTAATTCCAATCACTTTTAAATTACAAAAAAATGCTACTAACCATAGCAAACTATGCCAAACTCACCTAAATTACTTCGGCTATCAAAAATCACCCCCAACTACACTTTACAGCAACAAACTAAGCCCAATCACTTTAAAATTACAAAAAAATGCTAAAAATCATAACAAACTATACCAGAATCACCTAAATTACTTCGGCTACCGTAAATCACCCCCAACTATCCCTTACCACAACAAACCAAACCATATCATCTTAAAATTACAAAAAAAGGTGTACAAATCATAACAAACTATGCCAGACTCACCTAAATTACTTCGGCTACTCTAAATCATCACCAACTAACCCTTACCACAACAAACTAAACCCAATCATTTTTAAATTAAAAAAAAATGCTACTAACCATATCAAACTATGCCAAACTCACCTAAATTACTTCGGCTATCAAAAATCACCCCCAACTACACTTTACAGCAACAAACTAAGCCCAATCACTTTAAAATTAGAAAAAAATGCTATAAATCATAACAAACTATACCAGAATCACCTAAATTACTTCGGCTACCGTAAATCACCCCCAACTATCCCCTACCACAACAAACCAAACCATATCATCTTAAAATTACAAAAAAAGGTGTACAAATCATAACAAACTATGCCAGACTCACCTAAATTACTTCGGCTACCGTAAATCACCCCCAACTATCCCTTACCACAACAAACCAAACCATATCATCTTAAAATTACAAAAAAAGGTGTACAAATCATAACAAACTATGCCAGACTCACCTAAATTACTTCGGCTACTCTAAATCATCACCAACTAACCCTTACCACAACAAACTAAACCCAATCATTTTTAAATTACAAAAAAATGCTACTAACCATAGCAAACTATGCCAAACTCACCTAAATTACTTCGGCTATCAAAAATCACCCCCAACTACACTTTACAGCAACAAACTAAGCCCAATCACTTTAAAATTAGAAAAAAATGCTATAAATCATAACAAACTATACCAGAATTACCTAAATTACTTCGGCTACCGTAAATCACCCCCAACTATCCCTTACCACAACAAACCAAACCATATCATCTTAAAATTACAAAAAAAGGTGTACAAATCATAACAAACTATGCCAGACTCACCTAAATTACTTCGGCTTCTCTAAATCATCACCAACTAACCCTTACCACAACAAACTAAACCCAATCACTTTTAAATTACAAAAAAATGCTACTAATTATAGCAAACTATGCCAAACTCACCTAAATTACTTCGGCTATCAAAAATCAACCCCAACTACACTTTGCAGCAACAAACTAAGCCCAATCACTTTAAAATTACAAAAAAATACTAAAAATCATAACAAACTATACCAGAATCACCTAAATTACTTCGGCTACCGTAAATCACCCCCAACTATCCCTTACCACAACAAACCAAACCATATCATCTTAAAATTACAAAAAAAGGTGTACAAATCATAACAAACTATGCCAGACTCACCTAAATTACTTCGGCTACTCTAAATCATCACCAACTAACCCTTATCACAACAAAATAAACCCAATCACTTTTAAATTACAAAAAAATGCTACTAACCATAGCAAACTATACCAAACTCTCCTAAATTACTTCGGCTACCATAAATCATCACCAACTAACCCTTACCACAACAAACTAAACCCAATCACTTTTAAATTACAAAAAATGCTTCTAACCATAGCAAACTATGCCAAACACACCTAAATTACTTCGGCTATCAAAAATCACCCCCAACTACACTTTACAGCAACAAAGTAAGCCCAATCACTTTAAAATTACAAAAAAATGCTAAAAATCATAACAAACTATACCAGAATCACCTAAATTACTTCGGCTACCGTAAATCACCCCCAACTTTCCTTTACCATAGCAAACCAAACCATATCATCTTAAAATTACAAAAAAAGGTGTACAAATCATAACAAACTATGCCAGACTCACCTAAATTACTTCGGCTACTGTAAATCATCACCAACTAACCCTTACCACAACAAACAAAACCCAATCATTTTTAAGTTACAAAAAAATGCTACTAACCATAGCAAACTATGCCAAACTCACCTAAATTACATCGGCTACCATAAATCATCACCAATTAACCCTTACCACAACAAACTAAACCCAACCACTTTTAAATTACAAAAAAATGCTACTAACCATAGCAAACTATGCCAAACTCACCTAAATTACTTCGGCTATCAAAAATCACCCCCAACTACACTTTACAGCAACAAACTAAGCCCAATCACTTTAAAATTACAAAAAAATGCTAAAAATCATAACAAACTATACCAGAATCACCGAAATTACTTCGGCTACCGTAAATCACCCCCAAATATCCCTTACCACAACAAACCAAACCATATCATCTTAAAATAACAACAAAAAGTGTACAAATCATAACAAACTATGCCAGATTCACCTAAATTACTTCGGCTACTCTAAATCATCACCAACTAACCCTTACCACAACAAACTAAACCCAATCACTTTTAAATTACAAAAAAGTGCTTCTAACCATAGCAAACTATTCCAAACACACCTAAATTATTTCGGCTACCATAAATCATCACCAACTAACCCTTACCACAACAAACTAAACCCAATCACTTTTAAATTACAAAAAAATGCTACTAACCATAGCAAACTATGCCAAACTCACCTAAATTACTTCGGCTATTAAAAATCACCCCCAACTACACTTTACAGCAACAAACTAAGCCCAATCACTTTAAAATTACAAAAAAATTCTAAAAATCATAACAAACTATACCAGAATCACCTAAATTACTTCGGCTACCGTAAATCACCCCCAACTAACCTTTACCACAACAAACCAAACCATATCATCTTAAAATTACAAAAAAAGGTGTACAAATCATAACAAACTATGCCAGATTCACCTAAATTACTTCGGCTACTCTAAATCATCACCAACTAACCCTTACCACAACAAACTAAACCCAATCACTTTTAAATTACAAAAAAATGCTACTAACCATAGCAAACTATGCCAAACTCACCTAAATTACTTCGGCTATCAAAAATCACCCCCAACTACACTTTACAGCAACAAACTAAGCCCAATCACTTTAAAATTACAAAAAAATGCTAAAAATCATAACAAACTATACCAGAATCACCTAAATTACTTCGGCTACCGTAAATCACCCCCAACTATTTCTTACCACAACAAACCAAACCATATCATCTTAAAATTACAAAAAAAGGTGTACAAATCATAGCAAACTATGCCAGACTCACCTAAATTACTTCTGCTACTCTAAATCATCACCAACTAACCCTTACCACAACAAACTAAACCCAATAACTTTTAAATTACAAAAAAATGCTACTAACCATATCAAACTATGCCGAACTCACCTAAATTACTTCAGCTATCACAAATCACCCCCAACTACACTTTACAGCAACAAACTAAGCCCAATCACTTTAAAATTACAAAAAAATGCTAAAAATTATAACAAACTATACCAGAATCACCTAAATTACTTCGGCTACCGTAAATCACCCCCAACTATCCCTTACCACAACAAACCAAACCATATCATCTTAAAATTACAAAAAAAGGTGTACAAATCATAACAAACTATGCCAGACTCACCTAAATTACTTCGGCTACTCTAAATCATCACCAACTAACCCTTACCACAACAAACTAAACCCAATCAATTTTAAATTACAAAAAAATGCTTCTAACCATAGCAAACTATGCCAAACTCACCTAAATTACTTCGGCTACCATAAATCATCACCAACTAACCCTTACCACAACAAACTAAACCCAATCACTTTTAAATTACAAAAAAATGCAACTAACCATAGCAAACTATGCCGAACTCACCTAAATTACTTCGGCTATTACAAATAACCCCCAACTACACTTTACAGTAACAAACTAAGCCCAATCACTTTAAAATTACAAAAAAATGCTAAAAATCATAACAAACTATACCAGACTCACTTAAATTACTTCGGCTACTCTAAATCATCACCAACTAACCCTTACCACAACAAACTAAACCCAATCACTTTTAAATTACAAAAAAATGCTTCTAACCATAGCAAACTATGCCAAACTCACCTAAATTACTTGGGCTACTCTAAATCATCACCAACTAACCCTTACCACAACAAACTAAACCCAATCACTTTTAAATTACAAAAAAATGCTTCTAACCATAGCAAACTATGCCAAACTCACCTAAATTACTTCGGCTACCATAAATCATCACCAACTAACCCTTACCACAACAAACTAAACCCAATCACTTTTAAGTTACAAAAAAATGCTACTAAGCATAGTAAACTATGCCAAACTCACCTAAATTACTTCGGCTATCAAAAATCACCCCCAACTACACTTTACAGCAACAAACTTAGCCCAATCACTTTAAAATTACAAAAAAATGCTAAAAATCATAACAAACTATACCAGAATCACCTAAATTACTTCGGCTACTGTAAATCACCCCCAACTATTTCTTACCACAACAAACCAAACCATATCATCTTAAAATTACAAAAAAAGGTGTACAAATCATAACAAACTATGCCAGACTCACCTAAATTACTTCTGCTACTCTAAATCATCTCCAACTAACCCTTACCACAACAAAATAAGCCCAATAACTTTTAAATTACAAAAAAATGCTACTAATCATATCAAATTATGCCGAACTCACCTAAATTACTTCGGCTATCACAAATCACCCCCAACTACACTTTACAGCAACAAACTAAGCCCAATCACTTTAAAATTACAAAAAAATGCTAAAAATCATAACAAACTATACTAGAATCACCTAATTTACTTCGGCTACCGTAAATCACCCCCAACTATCCCTTACCACAACAAACCAAACCATATGATCTTAAAATTACAAAAAAAGGTGTACAAATCATATCAAACTATGCCAGACCCACCTAAATTACTTCGGCTACTCTAAATCATCACCAGCTAACCCTTACCACAACAAACTAAACCCAATCACTTTTAAATTACAAAAAAATGCTTCTAACCATAGCAAACTATGCCAAACTCACCTAAATTACTTCGGCTACCATAAATCATCACCAACTAACCCTTACCACAACAAACTAAACCCAATCACTTTTAAATTACAAAAAAATGCTACTAACCATAGCAAACTATGCCAAACTCACCTAAATTACTTCGGCTATCAAAAATCACCCCCAACTACACTTTACAGCAACAAACTAAGCCCAATCACTTTAGAATTAAAAAAAAATTCTAAAAATCATAACAAACTATACCAGAATCACCTAAATTACTTCGGCTACCGTAAATCACCCCCAACTATCCCTTACCACAACAAACCAAACCATATCATCTTAAAATTACAAGAAAAGGTGTACAAATCATAACAAACTCTGCCAGACTCACCTAAATTACTTCGGCTACTCTAAATCAACACCAACTAACCCTTACCACAACAAACTAAACCCAATCACTTTTAAATTACAAAAAAATCCTACTAACCATAGCAAACTATACCAAACTCTCCTAAATTACTTTGGCTACCATAAATCATCACCAACTAACCCTTACCACAACAAACTAAACCCAATCACTTTTAAATTACAAAAAATGCTACTAACCATAGCAAACTATGCCAAACTCACCTAAATTACTTCGGCTATCAAAAATCACCCCCAACTACACTTTACAGCAACAAAGTAAGCCCAATCACTTTAAAATTACAAAAAAATGCTAAAAATCATAACAAACTATACCAGAATCACCTAAATTACTTCGGCTACCGTAAATCACCCCCAACTTTCCTTTACCACAACAAACCAAACCATATCATCTTAAAATTACAAAAAAAGGTGTACAATTCATAACAAACTATGCCAGACTCACCTAAATTACTTCGGCTACTCTAAATCATCACCAACTAACCCTTACAACAACAAACTAAACCCAATCATTTATAAATTACAAAAAAATGCTACTAACCATAGAAAACTATGCCAAACTCACCTAAATTACATCGGCTACCACAAATCATCACCAATTAACCCTTACCACAACAAACTAAACCACTTTTAAATTACAAAAAAATGCTACTAACCATAGCAAACTATGCCAAACTCACCTAAATTACTTCGGCTATCAAAAATAACCCCCAACTACACTTTACAGCAACAAACTAAGCCCAATCACTTTAAAATTACAAAAAAATGCTAAAAATCATAACAAGCTATACCAGAATCACCTAAATTACTTCGGCTACCGTAAATCACCCCCAACCATCCCTTACCACAACAAACCAAACCATATCATCTTAAAATTAAAAAAAAAGATGTACAAATCATAACAAACTATGCCAGATTCACCTAAATTACTCTGGCTACTATAAATCATCACCAACTAACCCTTACCACAACAAACTAAACCCAATCACTTTTAAATTATAAAAAAATGCTACTAACCATAGCAAACTATGCCAAACTCACCTAAATTACTTCGGCTATCAAAAATCACCCCCAACTACACTTTACAGCAACAAACTAAACCCAATCACTTTAAAATTACAAAAAAATGCTAAAAATCATAACAAACAATACCAGAATCACCTAAATTACTTCGGCTATCGTAAATCACCCCCAACTATCCCTTACCACAACAAACCAAACCATATCATCTTAAAATTACAAAAAAAGGTGTACAAATCATAACAAACTATGCCAGACTCACCTAAATTACTTGGGCAACTCTAAATCATCACCAACTAACCCTTACCACAACAAACTAAACCCAATCACTTTTAAATTACAAAAAAACGCTACTAACCATAGCAAACTATGCCAAACTCACCTAAATTACTTCGGCTACCATAAATCATCACCAACTAACCCTTACCACAACAAACTAAACCCAATCACTTTTAAATTACAAAAAAATGCTACTAACTATAGCAAACTATGCCAAACTCACCTAAATTATTTCGGCTATCAAAAATCAGCCCCAACTACACTTTACAGCAACAAACTAAGCCCAATCACTTTAAAATTACAAAAAAATGCTAAAAATCATAACAAAGTATACCAGAATCACCTAAATTACTTCGGCTACCGTAAATCACCCCCAACTATCCCTTACCACAACAAACCAAACCATATCATCTTAAAATAACAAAAAATGGTGTACAAATCATAACAAACTATGCCAGACTCACCTAAATTACTTCGGCTACTCTAAATCATCACCAACTAACCCTTACCACAACAAACTATACCCAATCACTTTTAAATTACAAAAAAATGCTACTAACCATAGCAAACTATGCCAAACTCACCTAAATTACTTCGGCTATCATAAATCATCACCAACTAACCCTTACCACAACAAACTAAACCCAATCACTTTTAAATTACAAAAAAATGCTACTAACCATAGCAAACTATGCCAAACTCACCTAAATTACTTCGGCTATCAAAAATCACCCCCAACTAGACTTTACAGCAACAAACTAAGCCCAATCACTTTAAAATTACAAAAAAATGCTAAAAATAATAACAAACTATACCAGAATCACCTAAATTACTTCGGCTACCGTAAATCACCCCCAACTATCCCTTACCACAACATATCAAACCATATCATCTTAAAATTACAAGAAAAGGTGTACAAATCATAACAAACTCTGCCAGACTCACCTAAATTACTTCGGCTACTCTAAATCATCACCAACTAACCCTTACCACAACAAACTAAACCCAATCACTTTTAAATTACAAAAAAATCCTACTAACCATAGCAAACTATGCCAAACTCACCTAAATTACTTCGGCTACCATAAATCATCACCAACTAACCCTTACCACAACAAACTAAAACCAATCACTTTTAAATTACAAAAAAATGCTACTAACCATAGCAAAGTATGCCAAACTCACCTAAATTACTTCGGCTATCAAAAATCACCCCCAACTACACTTTACAGCAACAAACTAAGCCCAATCACTTTAAAATTACAAAAAAATGCTAAAAATTATAACAAACTATACCAGAATCAGTTAAATTACTTCGGCTACCGTAAATCACCCCCAACTATCCCTTACCACAACAAACCAAACCATATCATCTTAAAATTACAAAAAAAGGTGTACAAATCATAACAAACTATGCCAGACTCACCTAAATTACTTCGGCTACTCTAAATCATCACCAACTAACCCTTACCACAACAACCTAAACCCAATCACTTTTAAATTACAAAAAAATGCTAGTAACCATAGCAAACTATGCCAAACTCACCTAAATTACTTCGGCTACCATAAATCATCACCAACTAACCCTTACCACAACAAACTAAACCCAATCACTTTTAAATTACAAAAAAATGCTACTAACCATAGCAAACTATGCCAAACTCACCTAAATTACTTTGGCTATCGAAATTCACCCCCAACTACACTTTACAGCAACAAACTAAGCCCAATCACTTTAAAATTACAAAAAAATGCTAAAAATAATAAGAAACTATACCAGAATCACCTAAATTACTTCGGCTACCGTAAATCACCCCCAACTATCCCTTACCACAACAAACCATATCATCTTAAAATTACAAAAAAAGGTGTACAAATCATAACAAACTATGCCAGACTCAATAAAATTGCTTCGGCTACTCTAAATCATCACCATCTAACCCTTACCACAACAAACTAAACCCAATCACTTTTAAATTACAAAAAAATGCTAGTAACAATAGCAAACTATGCCAAACTCAACTAAATTACTTCGGCTACCATAAATCATCACCAACTAACCCTTACCACAACAAACTAAACCCAATCACTTTTAAATTACAAAAAAATGCTACTAACCATAGCAAACTATGCCAAACTCACCTAAATTACTTCGGCTATCAAAAATCAACCCCAACTACACTTTGCAGCAACAAACTAAGCCCAATCACTTTAAAATTACAAAAAAATGCTAAAAATCATAACAAACTATACCAGAATCACCTAAATTACTTCGGCTACCGTAAATCACCCCCAACTATCCCTTACCACAACAAACCAAACCATATCATCTTAAAATTACAAAAAAAGGTGTACAAATCATAACAAACTATGCCAGACTCACCTAAATTACTTCGGCTACTCTAAATCATCACCAACTAACCCTTATCACAACAAAATAAACCCAATCACTTTTAAATTACAAAAAAATGCTACTAACCATAGCAAACTATACCAAACTCTCCTAAATTACTTCGGCTACCATAAATCATCACCAACTAACCCTTACCACAACAAACTAAACCCAATCACTTTTAAATTACAAAAAATGCTACTAACCATAGCAAACTATGCCAAACACACCTAAATTACTTCGGCTATCAAAAATCACCCCCAACTACACTTTACAGCAACAAAGTAAGCCCAATCACTTTAAAATTACAAAAAATGCTAAAAATCATAACAAACTATACCAGAATCACCTAAATTACTTCGGCTACCGTAAATCACCCCCAACTTTCCTTTACCATAGTAAACCAAACCATATCATCTTAAAATTACAAAAAAAGGTGTACAAATCATAACAAACTATGCCAGACTCACCTAAATTACTTCGGCTACTCTAAATCATCACCAACTAACCCTTACCACAACAAACAAAACCCAATCATTTTTAAGTTACAAAAAAATGCTACTAACCATAGCAAACTATGCCAAACTCACCAAAATTACATCGGCTACCATAAATCATCACCAATTAACCCTTACCACAACAAACTAAACCCAACCACTTTTAAATTACAAAAAAATGCTACTAACCATAGCAAACTATGCCAAACTCACCTAAATTACTTCGGCTATCAAAAATCACCCCCAACTACACTTTACAGCAACAAACTAAGCCCAATCACTTTAAAATTACAAAAAAATGCTAAAAATCCTAACAAACTATACCAGAATCACCTAAATTACTTCGGCTACCGTAAATCAGCCCCAACTACTTCGGCTACTATAAATCATCACCAACTAACCCATACCACAACAAACTAAACCCAATCACTTTTAAATTACAAAAAAATGCTACTAACCATAGCAAACTATGCCAAACTCACCTAAATTACTTCGGCTACCATAAATCTTCACCAACTAACCCTTACCACAACAAACTAAACCCAATCACTTTTAAATTACAAAAAAATGCTAGTAACCATAGCAAACTATGCCAAATTCACCTAAATTACTTCGGCTATCAAAAATCACCCCCAACTACACTTTACAGCAACTAACTAAACCCAATCACTTTAAAATTACAAAAAAATGCTAAAAATCATAACAAACTATACCAGAATCACCTAAATTACTTCGGCTACCGTAAATCACCCCCAACAATCCCTTACCACAACAAACCAAACCATATCATCTTAAAATTACAAAAAAAGGTGTACAAATCATAACAAACTATGCCAGACTCACCTAAATTACTTCGGCAAGTCTAAATCATCACCAACTAAACCTTACCACAACAAACTAAACCCAATCACTTTTAAATTACAAAAAAACGCTACTAACCATAGCAAACTATGCCAAACTCACCTAAATTACTTCGGCTACCATAAATCATCACCAACTAACCCTTACCACAACAAACTAAACCCAATCACTTTTAAATTACAAAAAAATGCTACTAACTATAGCAAACTATGCCAAACGCACCTAAATTATTTCGGCTATCAAAAATCACCCCCAACTACACTTTACAGCAACAAACTAAGCCCAATCACTTTAAAATTACAAAAAAATGATAAAAATCATAACAAACTATACCAGAATCACCTAAATTACTTCGGCTACCGTAAATCACCCCCAACTATCCCTTACCACAACAAACCAAACCATATCATTTTAAAATTACAAAAAAGGTGTACAAATCATAACAAACTATGCCAGACTCACCTAAATTACTTCGGCTACTGTAAATCATCACCAACTAACCCTTACCACAACAAACTAAACCCAATCACTTTTAAATTACAAAAAAATGCTACTAACCATAGCAAACTATGCCAAACTCACCTAAATTACTTCGGCTACCATAAATCATCACCAACTAACCCTTACCACAACAAACTAAACCCAATCACTTTTAAATTACAAAAAAATGCTACTAACCATAGCAAACTATGCCAAACTCACCTAAATTACTTCGGTTATCAAAAATCACGCCCAACTACACTTTACAGCAACAAACTAAGCCCAATCACTCTAAAATTACAAAAAAATGCTAAAAATCATAACAAACTATACCAGAATCACCTAAATTACTTCGGCTACCGTAAATCACCCCCAACTATCCCTTACCACAACAAACCAAATCATATCATCTTAAAATTACAAAAAGTGTACAAATCATAACAAACTATGCCAGACTCACCTAAATTACTTCGGCTACTCTAAATCATCACCAACTAATCCTTACCACAACAAACTAAACCCAATCACTTTTAAATTACAAAAAAATGCTACTAACCATAGCAAACTATGCCAAACTCACCTAAATTACTTCGGCTATCAAAAATCACCCCTAACTACACTTTACAGCAACAAACTAAGCCCAATCACTTTAAAATTACAAAAAAATGCTAAAAATCATAACAAACTATACCAGAATCACCTAAATTACTTCGGTTACCGTAAATCACCCCCAACTATCCCTTACCACAACAAACCAAACCATATCATTTTAAAATTACAAAAAAGGTGTACAAATCATAACAAACTATGCCAGACTCACCTAAATTACTTCGGCTACTGTAAATCATCACCAACTAACCCTTACCACAACAAACTAAACCCAATCACTTTTAATTACAAAAAAATGCTACAAACCATAGCAAACTATGCCAAACTCACCTAAATTATTTCGGCTACCATAAATCATCACCAACTAACCCTTACCACAACAAACTAACCCAATCACTTTTAAATTACAAAAAATTGCTACTAACCATAGCTAACTATGCCAAACTCACCTAAATTACTTGGGCTATCAAAAATCACCCCCAACTACACTTTACAGCAACAAACTAAGCCCAATCACTTTAAAATTACAACAATATGCTAAAAATCTTAACAAATTATACCAGAATCACCTAAATTACTTCAACTACCGTATAAATCATCCCCAACTATCCCTTACCACAACAAACCAAACCATATCATCTTAAAATTACAAAAAAAGGTGTACAAATCATAACAAACTATGCCAGACTCACCTAAATTACTACGGCTACTCTAAATCATCATCAACTAACCCTTACCACAACAAACTAAACCCAATCACTTTTAAATTACAAAAAAATGCTACTAACCATAGCAAACTATGCCAAACTCACCTAAATTACTTCGGCTACCATAAATCATCACTAACTAAACCTTACCACAACAAACCAAACCCAATCACTTTTAAATTAAAAAAAAATGCTACTAACCATAGCAAACTATGTCAAACTCACCTAAATTACTTCGGCTATCAAAAATCACACTTAACTACACTTTACAGCAACAAACTAAGCCCAATCACTTTAAAATTACAAAACAATGCTAAAAATCATAACAAACTATACCAGAATCACCTAAATTACTTCGGCTACCGTAAATCACCCCCAACTATCCCTTACCACAACAAACCAAACCATATTATTTTAAATTACAAAAAAAGGTGTACAAATCATAACAAACTATGCCAGATTCATCTAAATTACATCGGCTACTCTAAATCATCACCAACTAACCCTTACAACAACAAACTAAACCCAATCACTTTTAAATTACAAAAAAATGCTACTAACCATAGCAAACTATGCCAAACTCACCTAAATTACTTCGGCTACCATAAATCATCACCAACTAACCCTTACCACAACAAACTAAACCCAATCACTTTTAAATTACAAAAAAATGCTACTAACCATAGCAAACTATGCCAAACTCACCTAAATTACTTCGGTTATCAAAAATCACGCCCAACTACACTTTACAGCATCAAACTAAGCCCAATCACTTTAAAATTACAAAAAAATGCTAAAAATCATAACAAACTATACCAGAATCACCTAAATTACTTCGGCTACCGTAAATCACCCCCAACTATCCCTTACCACAACAAACCAAATCATATCATCTTAAAATTACAAAAAGTGTACAAATCATAACAAACTATGCCAGACTCACCTAAATTACTTCGGCTACTCTAAATCATCACCAACTAATCCTTACCACAACAAACTAAACCCAATCAGTTTTAAATTACAAAAAAATGCTACTAACCATAGCAAACTATGCCAAACTCACCTAAATTACTTCGGCTATCAAAAATCACCCCCAACTACACTTTATAGCAACAAACTAAGCCCAATCACTTTAAAATTACAAAAAAATGCTAAAAATCATAACAAACTATACCAGAATCACCTAAATTACTTCGGCTACCGTAAATCACCCCCAACTATCCCTTACCACAACAAACCAAACCATATCATCTTAAAATTACAAAAAAAAGTGTACAAATCATAACAAACTATGCCAGACTCACCTAAATTACTTCGGCTACTCTAAATCATCACCAACTAACCCTTACCACAACAAACTAAACCCAATCACTTTTAAATTACAAAAAAATGCTACTAACCATAGCAAACTATGCCAAACTCACCTAAATTCCTTCGGCTACCATAAATCATCACCAACTAACCCTTACCACAACAAACTAAACCCAATCACTTTTAAATTACAAAAAAATGCTACTAACCATAGCAAACTATGCCAAACTCACCTAAATTACTTCGGCTATCAAAAATCACCCCTAACTACACTTTACAGCAACAAACTAAGCCCAATCACTTTAAAATTACAAAAAAATGCTAAAAATCATAACAAACTATACCAGAATCACCTAAATTACTTCGGTTACCGTAAATCACCCCCAACTATCCCTTACCACAACAAACCAAACCATATCATTTTAAAATTACAAAAAAAGGTGTACAAATCATAACAAACTATGCCAGACTCACCTAAATTACTTCGGCTACTGTAAATCATCACCAACTAACCCTTACCAAAACAAACTAAACCCAATCCCTTTTAATTACAAAAAAATGCTACAAACCATAGCAAACTATGCCAAACTCACCTAAATTATTTCGGCTACCATAAATCATCACCAACTAACCCTTACCACAACAAACTAACCCAATCACTTTTAAATTACAAAAAATTGCTACTAACCATAGCTAACTATGCCAAACTCACCTAAATTACTTGGGCTATCAAAAATCACCCCCAACTACACTTTACAGCTACAAACTAAGCCCAATCACTTTAAAATTACAACAAAATGCTAAAAATCTTAACAAATTATACCAGAATCACCTAAATTACTTCAACTACCGTATAAATCACCCCCAACTATCCCTTACCACAACAAACCAAACCATATCATCTTAAAATAACAAAAAAAGGTGTACAAATCATAACAAACTATGCCAGACTCACCTAAATTACTTCGGCAACTCTAAATCATCACCAACTAATTTTTACCACAACAAACTAAACCCAATCACTTTTAAATTACAAAAAAATGCTACTAACCATAGCAAACTATGCCAAACTCACCTAAACTACTTCGGCTATCAAAAATCACCCCCAACTACACTTTACAGCAACAAACTAAGCCCAATCACTTTAAAATTACAAAAAAATGCTAAAAATCATAACAAACTATACCAGAATCACCTACATTACTTCGGCTATTGTAAATCAACCCAACTATCCCTTCTTCTTCTTCTGTGTTGCGGTGCGTTCCTATGTAGGACCGCTGCATTCAGGCCTTGCGGCCCATTATGCCCGCCCTTCTCTCCCCGCTCACCCTACTCAAGTCCTGACGTTTCTATGAAGCTCAGTATCTTGGGCCAGGGGAGCGTATGGAGCTCTTCAATAGGGACCTGGTGTGTTCCTAGAAAATTTGCCCTACTGTGACTTAAAGGGCCACAGTTGGTCAACAGATGAATTGGATTTTCCTCGTCTTCATTGCACAGCCGACATCTACGTTCCTCCGAGAGGCCCATGATGTAAAGATGTCGCCTCAGCTGGCAGTGTCCCGTTAGGACACCCACCAGCCTCCTCAGTCTAGTTCGACTGAGCTTAAGCATCCATCTCCGAGCTACCGGGCTGGCCACTACCTTTATCAGGGACGTGGCCTGCCTCAGCCCCCTGATGTTCCTCCAGTAGGAGTCAAATTGAGACTTCAGCGCACTTTGCGTCCTCTGTCTTAAGTAACCCCCACTTACGCCACACGAGGGCTGTGGGCCGAGATACGGCGTCTCCGCCGCCGCTCTGGCCAACTCATCAGCCCTTTCGTTACCTGCCACGCCCGTGTGGCCTGGAACCCATACGACCGTGACAGCATTCACCTCTGCCAATCTTGACAGCGCGTGTCTACAGTCCAGCACCAATCTAGATCTCACCTCGTTTGAGTTGAGGGCCCCGATGGCCGCCTGACTGTCTGTACAAATGAAGATGTGGCTGCCCGAGTATTCTCTCTCGAGATTCTCCTGCGCACATCTCAGGATAGCGAACAATTCCGCTTGAAAAACGCTTGGGTAAGTCCCCAGCGGAACGGAAACTTCCACTCTGGGTGTTTTACCAAAGATGCCCGCGCCAGTACCCTCTCCCGTTTTGGACCCGTCTGTGTACCAGACTAGTCCTTTCGGCGTGAGCATATCTTCTTCTTTTATCCTCCAGTCCTCCCTTGATGGGATCCTGATCTTAAAAGTTTTATCGAAACGCCAGATGCGTTCCATATCGTCCCTGATCAACCCAGAGCACAAGTCATTGCACCCCGGGATGGATACGGGCCAATGATAGGCTCTCTCTAGTCGCCCCCTCGTTTCCAATCTTCGCTTTGTCACCGCCCTGAAGGCCTCGGCCCTAACCCTGAGGTGAAGCAGCTCGAGACCCAACAGGGCCTCCATCGCCGCGGTAGGCGTTGTTTTCAAAGCTCCGGTCACCATGAGGCATCCCAGTCTTTGAACCAGTCCCAGATTCGCCCTGTTCGACTGCCGCTCCGTAGAGCGCCACCAGACCAAGGCACCGTATGTTACAATAGGTCTGACTATCGTAGTGTATAGCCAGAAAGACACCTGAGGTTGTAGACCCCATGTGCTGCCCCAGAACCGACGGCACGCCCAAAAGGTCGTCGTCGCCTTCCGCACTTGGCTTCCCACATGGTCAGTCCAAGAGAGTTTCGGATCCAAGGTTACCCCTAGATATTTAACCCTCTCGGCCAACTTTAGTGTGACGCCTTGGATACATGGCCACTGGACCGTGTCCACATTCCTTTTCCTGGTAAAGAGCATAAGTTCCATTTTCGACGGATTCATCGAAAGGCCCTTACTACCACACCACCTATTGACCATACCCAGGGCTCTTTGCATGAGCTCCGTGATTGGTCCCAAAAACTTTCCCTGTATAATTATACAGAGATCGTCCGCATATGCTTGCACATAGAACCCATTCTCATTAAGGTCCTCCAGCAGACCGTCCAGGAGAAGCGACCACAGGAGGAGAAAGAACTCCCCCCTGCGGACAGCCCCTCGCTACCAGGGCCTGAGTGGAAGCCCCTCTCAGAGATGACTGAATGCGGCGTCCCTCGAGCATTCGCCGTATCCAGGTAACAATGGTCCGGTGAGTGCCGTGCTCGAAGGAGGCGTCGCATAACGAGTCGAACGACGGATTGCTGAAGGCGCCTTCGACGTCAAGGAAGGCAGCAAGTGCCCATTCCTTCTTCAGAATGGCGTCCTCCGCTCTTGCAACTAGCTGGTGGAGCGCCGTTTCTGTGGACCGACCAGTTCTATAAGCGTGCTGGTTGGGATGGATGGGAAACGTGTGAAGAGCCCCATCTTTGATGTGCCTATCAACCAATCTCTCACTGAGTTTCAGCAAGAAGGAAGAGAGACTGATAGGACGGAAGTCTTTCGGCTGGTCATGTTGCAATTTCCCAGCCTTAGGCATGAACACCACCTTTACCTGTCTCCAAGAAGGTGGGATGTGGCTCAGGGCGATAGACGCCTGGATAATGTGGTACAACGGACCGATAAGACACTCCCCAGCCTCCTGAAGGAGAGCCGGGAAGATTTCGTCTGGACCCGCCGCTTTGAACGGTGCGATCTCTGAGGCAGTGTGCCAGTCCCTAACCGGGCCGGACCACCGATAAGTCCCGTCATTGTTCGTTGTTGGTACGGGAAAGTGCGTCTCTACGAGAAGCTCCAAGGCCGCCGCGTCTGAGTCCGTAAACGACCCGTCCGGCAACCTCAGAGCCCCCACGCGGGCGCTCCCCCCCAGAACTTTCCTTAACTTAGCAACTTCTGAAAGCCCTTCCATGTTTGCACAGAAGTTCCTCCAGCCGTCCCTTTTCCTCTTTTTTATGAGGCCTTTGAACCGTCGTTGGAAGTCCTTGTAGGATTCCCATTCCGGTTGCCGGTTAATGCGCATGGCCCGGTTCAACTTTTTCCTAGTTTCCCGTCTTAGCGCTTCTAGCTCACCATTCCACCATGGTGGTTGTTTATCCTGCCCCGTTCTCAAAGGGCAGTTCGACTCGAAGGAGGAAATTATGTCCCCACGAAGAGCGTCGACTTCATGGTCCAAATCCGCCCTCGTACGTGGTCTAATCCGTTTGTCCCCAAGTTTCGCCTGTAAGTCCCTCCGGTAGGAGTTCCAACCAGTGGCCTTAGGGTTCCTGTACGTCCTAGTCGAGACGTCGATTTGGAGCGCTATTTTGAATTGTATGTACCGATGATCCGAGAGCGACGGCTCATCTAGTACCTTCCAATTCTTGATCCGCTGTGCGACCGTGCTAGAACACAGAGTAATGTCTATTACTTCCTTTCGTGCACTAGTCACGAAAGTGGGTTCGGATCCGCGGTTAGCGACCTCCAGCCCCGTAAAAGTAATGAATTCGAGCAGTGCTGATCCCCTCCTGTTGGTGTCGCTGCTTCCCCACACCGTGTGGTGTGAGTTCGCGTCGCAGCCCACTATCAGGGACCAGGACTTATTCCTACAGAACTCCACTAGGTCACACAGTTCCTGTTTCGGCGGAGGAGTCGGTGAATCAAACGGCAGGTACGCTGAGCACATTACAACGCGTCTCTCGCCGATCTGATCGATTGTGACAGCCACCAGGTCTCAATGGCAGGACCCCGGTAGCTCCTGTGCCTGCACTTGTTTGTTGACAAGTACAGCTGCTCTCGGCCTTTCCGACTTACCCTGGAACACACAAATGTTACTACAGCTGACTCCGCGCACCTTGTCCCCTATGGAATAGGGTTCTTGGATGAGGGAGATGTGTGTCTGCCCCGCAGACAAGCGACGATTAAGTAAGCTATTCGCCTCGTAGCTGTGGTGCAAGTTGATCTGGAGGCACGATAGCCCCGCCGCTATTGAATTAGCGACAGTGGCCATCAAGCCTCCTTGCGTGAAGCAGAGCCCGAGGGGGAAGGTGGTGCCGAAGGGACCGGATGGTCTCCCCGCCCCGCCCCCGAGCCCTCGGGCTCCTTATGTGATGGTGCAGCCCTACCGGAGGAGCCCAAGTCCCAAAAGCGGGCCTTGTGGACACCGGTGTACGCCGTCTATCCTGCATTTGCGAGGGCTTTGTAGGAGCCCTCGTCCACCCCTAAGATGACCTTAACCTGGTTGCCCACGGTTGAGGCATCGTAGGTCCTCCATGTACCCGTACGGAGGTCCGGATTTCGACGTGCCATACGCTGAAGCGCTTGTGGCACCTTGTCAATAGTGGTCCTCAATGAGCAACCCACCTTTTTCGTCTTAGGTAGCTGTTCCTGCTCTAACCAAATGAGAGCCGGAACGTCCCTAAGACAGCCAAGGCTGGCTTTTATCCAGGCCTTGGATTCTTCGTCGGCACAGGTCACCTTAATGGCGCCCTGCGCAGACCTTGTAAAGTCATCGAAGCCGGGCAAGCGAGAGCCCTGAGGGAGCTCGTCGATCACCCGTTCCAACTCAGCTTCGATTGCGGCCGCCTCCTGTTCCGTGAGGGGAACCTCCGGGAATTCCTTCCCGACGATCGCCCCTCTCAGCCCAGATGCAGCCGCTTGAGCAAAGGAAGAGGGTCTCATGGCGATCCGCCTAGCCCTCTTCACCCGATCACTTGCCGGTGACGGAGTGCTGGAGGAAGGAAGGGACCGCTTGATCCACCCCTCCGTTGCCTGTGACGAGCCAGGTGCTGGTTCACTGGTTCCCTCCGAAGGAGGGAGACCCACAGTCCCGGCGGCCCTGGCTCGCGCGTTTTTACGCCGCTGCGCCCCATTTTTGTCCATGATCGTCCCACGAGTACCCAGGAAGGAAAGACCACTCCACCAGAACCTGGTTTGGCAGAGCTAGGCTAAATACTCCGAGAGGGCGCCCGGTGTCTCGGAGGCTCCGTTCGCGACACTGCTCCCCCAGTGCCATGCAGCCTTCAGCACGGATCGCGTAACACCTTAGCTTGGAGGGTTGGTTCGCGACGCGGCTTTAGCTCCGGGAAGCGAGGGTTTTAGTTCTCGTCCTGAAACGTATGGCCAGCGTTGGCTAGTGGTTCGCACCACCAGTAGTGCCCCTATCCACCACCTGGGGACGCGCCCGCTAGGCTCCCAACCAACGGGTAAAACCAACTATCCCTTACCACAACAAACCAAACCATATCATCTTAAAATTACAAAAAAATGTGTACAAATCATATCAAACTATGCCAGACTCACCTAAATTACTTCGGCTACTCTAAATCATCACCAACTAACCCTTACCACAACAAACTAAACCCAATCACTTTTAAATTACAAAAAAATGCTACTAACCATAGCAAACTATGCCAAACTCACTTAAATTACTTCGGCTACCATAAATCATCACCAACTAACCCTTATTACAACAAACCAAACCCAATCACTTTTAAATTACAAAAAAATGCTACTCACCATAGCAAACTATGCCAAACTCACCTAAATTACTTCGGCTATCAAAAATCACCCCCAACTACACTTTACAGCAACAAACTAAGCCCAATCGCTTTAAAATTACAAAAAAATGCTAAAAATTATAACAAACTATACCAGAATCACCTAAATTACTTCGGCTACCGTAAATCACCCCCAACTGTACTTTACCAAAACAAACCAAACCATATCATCTTAAAATTACAATAAAAGGTGTACAAATTATAAGAAACTATGCCAGACTCACCTAAATTACTTCGGACACTCTAAATCATCACCTACTAACCCTTACCACAACAAACTAAATCCAATCAATTTAAATTACTAAAAATGCTACTAACCATAGCAAACTATGCCAAACTCACCTAAATTACTTCGGCTACCATAAATCATCACCAACTAACCCTTACCACAACAAACTAAACCCAATCACTTTTAAATTTCAAAAAAATGCTACTAACCATAGCAAACTATGCCAAACTCACCTAAATTACTTCGGTTATCAAAAATCACCCCCAACTACACTTTACAGCAACAAAGTATGCCCAATCACTTTAAAATTACAAAAAAATGCTAAAAATCATAACAAACTATACCAGAATCACCTAAATTACTTCGGCTACCGTAAATCACCCCCAACTATCCCTTACCACAACAAACCAAATCATATCATCTTAAAATTACAAAAAGTGTACAAATCATAACAAACTATGCCAGACTCACCTAAATTACTTCGGCTACTCTAAATCATTACCAACTAATCCTTACCACAACAAACTAAACCCAATCACTTTTAAATTACAAAAAAATGCTACTAGCCATAGCAAACTATGCCAAACTCACCTAAATTACTTCGGCTATCAAAAATCACCCCCAACTACACTTTACAGCAACAAACTAAGCCCAATCACTTTAAAATTACAAAAAAATGCTAAAAATCATAACAAAATATACCAGAATCACCTAAATTACTTTGACTACCGTAAATCACGCCCAACTATCCCTTACCACAACAAACCGGTTTGGTTTGTTGTGGTAAGGGATAGTTGGGCGTGATTTACGGTAGTCAAAGTAATTTAGGTGATTCTGGTATATTTTGTTATGATTTTTAGCATTTTTTTGTTGATATGGTGATATGGTTATCACCTTAAAATTACAAAAAAGGTGTACAAATCATAACAAACTATGCCAGACTCACTTAAATTACTTCGGCTACTCTAAATCATCACCAACTAACCCTTACCACAACAAACTAAACCCAATCACTTTTAAATTACAAAAAATTGCTACTAACCATAGCAAACTATGCCAAACACACCTAAATTACTTAGGCTACCATAAATCATCACCAACTAACCCTTACCACAACAAACTAAACCCAATCACATTTAAATTACAAAAAAATGCTACTAACCATAGCAAACTATGCCAAACTCACCTAAATTACTTCGGCTATCAAAAATCACCCCCAACTACACTTTACAGCAACAAACTAAGCGCAATCACTTTAAAATTACAAAAAAATGCTAAAAATCATAACAAACTATACCAGAATCACCTAAATTACTTCGGCTACCGTAAATCACCCCCAACTATCCCTTACCACAACAAACCAAACCATATCATCTTAAAATTACAAAAAAAGGTGTACAAATCATTACAAACTATGCCAGACTCACCTAAATTACTTCGGCTACTCTAAATCATCACCAACTAACCCTTACCACAACAAACTAAACCCAATCACTTTTAAATTACAAAAAAATGCTACTAACCATAGCAAACTATGCCAAACTCACCTAAATTTCTTCGGCTACCATAAATGATCACCAACTATCCCTTACCACAACAAACTAAACCCAATCACTTTTAAATTACAAAAAAATGCTACTAACCATAGCAAACTATGCCAAACTCGCCTAAATTACTTCGGCTACCATAAATGATCACCAACTAACCCTTACCACAACAAACTAAACCCAATCATTTTTAAATTACAAAAAAATGCTAGTAACCCTAGCAAACTATGCCAAACTCACCTAAATTACTTCGGCTACCATAAATCATCACCAACTAACCCTTACCACAACAAACTAAACCCAATCACTTTTAAATTACAAAAAAATGCTACTAACCATAGCAAACTATGCCAAACTCACCTAAATTACTTCGGCTACCATAAATGATCACCAACTATCCCTTACCACAACAAACTAAACCCAATCACTTTTAAATTACAAAAAAATGCTACTAACCATAGCAAACTATGCCAAACTCACCTAAATTACTTCGGCTACCATAAATGATCACCAACTACCCCTTACCACAACAAACTAAGCCCAATCACTTTAAAATTACAAAAAAATGCTAAAAATCATAACAAACTATACCAGAATCACCTAAATTACTTCGGCTACCGTAAATCACCCCCAACTATCCCTTACCACAACAAACCAAACCATATCATCTTAAAATTACAAAAAAAGGTGTACAAATCATAACAAACTATGCCAGACTCACTTAAATTACTTCGGCTACTCTAAATCATCACCAACTAACCCTTACCACAACAAACTAAACCCAATCACTTTTAAATTACAAAAAATTGCTACTAACCATAGCAAACTATGCCAAACACACCTAAATTACTTAGGCTACCATAAATCATCACCAACTAACCCTTACCACAACAAACTAAACCCAATCACATTTAAATTACAAAAAAAATGCTACTAACCATAGCAAACTATGCCAAACTCACCTAAATTACTTCGGCTATCAAAAATCACCCACAACTACACTTTACAGCAACAAACTAAGCCCAATCACTTTAAAATTACAAAAAAATGCTAAAAATCATAACAAACTACACCAGAATCACCTAAATTACTTCGGCTACCGTAAATCACCCCCAACTATCCCTTACCACAACAAACCAAACCATATCATCTTAAAATTACAAAAAAAGGTGTACAAATCATTACAAACTATGCCAGACTCACCTAAATTACTTCGGCTACTCTAAATCATCACCAACTAACCCTTACCACAACAAACTAAACCCAATCACTTTTAAATTACAAAAAAATGCTACTAACCATAGCAAACTATGCCAAACTCACCTAAATTTCTTCGGCTACCATAAATGATCACCAACTATCCCTTACCACAACAAACTAAACCCAATCACTTTTAAATTACAAAAAAATGCTACTAACCATAGCAAACTATGCCAAACTCGCCTAAATTACTTCGGCTACCATAAATGATTACTAACTACCCCTTACCACAACAAACTAAGCCCAATCACTTTAAAATTACAAAAAAATGCTAAAAATCATAACAAACTATACCAGAATCACCTAAATTACTTCGGCTACCGTAAATCACCCCCAACTATCCCTTACCACAACAAACCAAACCATATCATCTTAAAATTACAAAAAAAGGTGTACAAATCATAACAAACTATGCCAGACTCACCTAAATTACTTCGGCAACTCTAAATCATCACCAACTAACCCTTATCACAACAAACTAAACCCAATCACTTTTAAATTACAAAAAAATGCTACTAACCATATCAAACTATGCCAAACTCAGTTAAATTACTTCAGCTACCATAAATCATCACCAACTAACCCTTACCAAAAAAAACTAAACCCAATAACTTTTAAATTACAAAAAAATGCTACTAACCATAGCAAACTAAGCCAAATTCACCTAAATTACTTCGGCTATCAAAAATCACCCCCTACTACACTTTACAGCAATAAAGTAAGCCCAATCACTTTAAAATTACAAAAAAATGCTAAAAATCATAACAAACTATACCAAAATCACCTAAATTACTTCGGCTACCGTAAATCACCCCCAACTATCCCTTACCACAACAAACCAAACCATAACATCTTAAAATTACAAAAAAAGGTGTACAAATCATTACAAACTATGCCAGACTCACCTAAATTACTTCGGCTACTCTAAATCATCACCAACTAACCCTTACCACAACAAACTGAACCCAATCATTTTTAAATTACAAAAAAATGCTAGTAACCCTAGCAAACTATGCCAAACTCACCTAAATTACTTCGGCTATCATAAATCATCACCAACTAACCCTTACCACAACAAACTAAACCCAATCACTTTTAAATTACAAAAAAATGCTACTAACCATAGCAAACTATGCCAAACTCACCTAAATTACTTCGGCTACCATAAATGATCACCAACTATCCCTTACCACAACAAACTAAACCCAATCACTTTTAAATTACAAAAAAATGCTACTAACCATAGCAAACTATGCCAAACTCACCTAAATTACTTCGGCTACCATAAATGATCACCAACTACCCCTTACCACAACAAACTAAGCCCAATCACTTTAAAATTACAAAAAAATGCTAAAAATCATAACAAACTATACCAGAATCACCTAAATTACTTCGGCTACCGTAAATCACCCCCAACTATCCCTTACCACAACAAACCAAACCATATCATCTTAAAATTACAGAAAAAGGTGTACAAATCATAACAAACTATGCCAGACTCACCTAAATTACTTCGGCAACTCTAAATCATCACCAACTAACCCTTATCACAACAAACTAAACCCAATCACTTTTAAATTACAAAAAAATGCTACTAACCATATCAAACTATGCCAAACTCAGTTAAATTACTTCAGCTACCATAAATCATCACCAACTAACCCTTACCACAAAAAACTAAACCCAATAACTTTTAAATTACAAAAAAATGCTACTAACCATAGCAAACTAAGCCAAATTCACCTAAATTACTTCGGCTATCAAAAGTCACCCCCAACTACACTTTACAGCAACAAACTAAGCCCAATCACTTTAAAATTACAAAAAAATGCTAAAAATCATAACAAACTATACCAGAATCACCTAAATTACTTCGGCTACCGTAAATCACCCCCAATTATCTCTTACCACAACAAACCAAACCATATCATCTTAAAATTACAAAAAAGGTGTACAAATCATTGACAAACTATGCCAGACACACATAAATTACTTCGGCTACTCTAAATCATCACCAACTAACCCTTACCACAACAAACTAAACCCAATCATTTTTAAATTACAAAAAAATGCTAGTAACCCTAGCAAACTATGCCAAACTCACATAAATCAAACCAAACCATATCATCTTCAAATTACAAAAAAAGGTGTACAAATCATAACAAACTATGCCAGAATCACCTAAATTACTTCGGCTACTCTAAATCATCACCAACTAACCCTTACCACAACAAACTAAACCCAATCATTTTTAAATTACAAAAAAATGCTAGTAACCCTAGCAAACTATGCCAAACTCACATAAATCAAACCAAACCATATCATCTTAAAATTACAAAAAAAGGTGTACAAATCATAACAAACTATGCCAGACTCACCTAAATTACTTTGGCTACTCTAAATCATCACCAACTAACCCTTACCACAACAAACTAAACCCAATCACTTTTAAATTACAAAAAAATGCTAGTAACCATAGCAAACTATGCCAAACTCACCTAAATTACTTCGGCTACCATAAATGATCACCAACTATCCCTTACCACAACATACTAAACCCAATCACTTTTAAATTACAAAAAAATGCTACTAACCATAGCAAACTATGCCAAACTCACCTAAATTACTTCGGCTACCATAAATGATTACCAACTACCCCTTTCCACAACAAACTAAGCCCAATCACTTTAAAATTACAAAAAAATGCTAAAAATCATAACAAACTATACCAGAATCACCTAAATTAGTTCGGCTAACGTAAATCACCCCCAACTATCCCTTACCACAACAAACCAAACCATATCATCTTAAAATTACAAAAAAAGGTGTACAAATCATTACAAACTATGCCAGACTCACCTAAATTACTTCGGCTATTCTAAATCATCACCAACTAACCCTTACCACAACAAACTAAACCCAATCATTTTTAAATTACAAAAAAATGCTAGTAACCCTAGCAAACTATGCCAAACTCACCTAAATTACTTCGGCTACCATAAATCATCACCAACTAACCCTTACCACAACAAACTAAACCCAATCACTTTTAAATTACAAAAAAATGCTACTAACCATAGCAAACTATGCCAAACTCACCTAAATTACTTCGGCTATCAAAAATCACCCCCAACTACACTTTACAGCAACAAACTAAGCCCAATCACTTTAAAATTACAAAAAAATGCTAAAAATCATAACAACCTATACCAGAATCACCTAAATTACTTCGGCAACCGTAAATCACCCCCAACTATCCCTTACCACAACAAACCAAACCATATCATCTTAAAATTACAAAAAAAGGTGTACAAATCATAACAAACTATGCCAGACTTACCTAAATTACTTTGGCTACTCTAAATCATCACCAACTAACCCTTACCTCAACAAACTAAACCCAATCACTTTTAAATTACAAAAAAATGCTAGTAACCATAGCAAACTATGCCAAACTCACCTAAATCAAACCAAACCATATCATCTTCAAATTACAAAAAAAGGTGTACAAATCATAACAAACTATGCCAGACTCACCTAAATTACTTCGGCTACTCTAAATCATCACCAACTAACCCTTACCACAACAAACTAAACCCAATCAATTTTAAATTACAAAAAAATGCTAGTAATCATAGCAAACTATGCCAAACTCATCTAAATTACTTCGGCTACCATAAATCATCACCAACTAACCCTTACCACAACAAACTAAACCCAATCACATTTAAATTACAAAAAAATGCATCTAACCCTAGCAAATTATGCCAAACTCACCTAAATTACTTCGGCTATCAAAAATCACTCCCAACTACACTTTACAGCAACAAACTAAGCCCAATCACTTTAAAATTACAAAAAAATGCTAAAAATCATAACAAACTATACCAGAACTAGCTGAATGTACCCGGCGTTGCCCGGACGTAGATTAAATAAACGCAGTGTTGACAAAAGTGGTGTATTGGTGATGTAGACTAATCGACAATATAATACAATTAAACAGGAATGCTCTATTTTTCCAATCACAAAATAAACAAATTTGCTGAAATTAACCTGCCATGCCAGGACCGGGTACTTGCCCTGGATTTGGAAAAAAAGGATATCTTGGTTGATATCAGATGAATAATCTCGAATAGATTCTTTAGGCAAAGACGCAGTTTGGAGGTGTTCTATAAGCGATTCCAGGAAATCGAAATTAATGTTAGAAAATTTTCTTGAAAATCTAAGTTTACAAATTAGCAGATAATGTTATGATAAAGTTGAAAAGACAATGGAAACATTTCTCCTGCTACAGTCATCTCACAGCAGAACAGGATGTAGATGATTTTGACTTGTCTTCAGAATCAACAAACTCTTCAGCATAAATATCTCCTTTTGAGCAGCACAAAGTTATTATAACCTGGCCGCAACTTGTTGAACAATTAAAGTGAGAACCTTTTGAGCTCCCTTTCCAGTATAAAAATTTCAATACCATTACTACAGATAGTAAAAAAGACAATTTTCATCAGCTTTTACGAAAATTATACGGTGTGGTATTTGTAATCTGCTAGATTTTCAAACTGCTCCATCTTAGTTTTAAATGATGCAATAATGAACACAATGTATTTACGTAAAATAAATAGTGTAAAACGCGTATCAAAGTCAGTAAAGTCTGGTCCAAAGCTGCAAATTTCGGATTTCAGCCGGGGCAGGTTTGGTGAAAAACAAATACACCACTATCATTAACTGAACGTAAAAATTAGCGTACGAATATAAGTGGGGTCCGGTACGACGATGGTAATTTTTGGTTAACGGCAAGAACAAATCGGGAATATTATATTAAAATAATTTATTTAATAGCGATAGAACTTTTAATACTGATGCGTCGCCTCGACCTTGGCGACTTTGAGTACCAGCGTTTCAGCCGCTGAAGCAGCAATTTTCACAATTATATTAGGTGCACGTGCCTAGTGCGTATTAAAAGAATTTGGATTACCAAATAATACTCGCGCAGGTGTACTCGTATGGCCCGTCATAATTTGCACAAAATGAATCAACATACTAAAGTAAATAAATATTTTGACGGGAATGTGGTCTCACAACACGCACTAGGCACGTGCACCTAACAATTTGGCTAACAAAAGAGATTAATTTGTATATACCAAATAATACTCGCACAGGTGTACTCGTATGGCCCGTAATAATTTTCACAAAATCAATTTAAGAAATTAACATTCTAAAGTAAATAAATATTTTGATTTTCACGGGAATGTTAAAAATCTTATTCGGCCTCTCCGACAAACTAACACTTGTTTACATTAACATGCATTCCTTCATGGACCTGTGACGAATTACAAACAAATATCGAAATTTCAAGTGTTCCATGTCAGTCTGAACTTATTACACAGTGATATTTTCACATTCAGGCGCCCTAAATTATTTTGCCGTTGATTTATAAAGTTTCCCTGGAAGGAGAGTAGTCAGCAGGGGGCTCGTCAGGTGTGGCAGAGTTGGCAGTGCCACTCCAAATATAAATTTACTATCGAACACAAAAATAGTTCTGTAATTCAACTGCAGAATTTCGAATTTTTTAGATATTTTTACGAAAATCTAGCGCTTACACCGCCTTTATACCTCTTTAAAGTTAAAAACCATAGAGCTGTTTATACAAATTCACGCATGTTGAGAAGGTAGGGCTTGCCCCGTCAGCGTGTTGCAATTCAGAAATACGTTTATGTTTGCATCTCAACTGGAACAAATAATTATTGGAAAGTGGAAGAAAATCAAAATTGGTATCAGCATATTTAATATTCAGAATAACGTCTATTAGTCGAAACAATATGTTTTATGTGCAGATATGTATTAATATTTTATGATTTAATACGATAAGGCATTTATAAATGACACAACCAAATGGAAGATTTTGATTGAAAATGATTATTAATTTATGGTAACCGAAGTAATTTAGGTGAGTTTGGCATAGTTTGCTATGGTTTGTAGCATTTTTTGTAATTTTAAAGTAATTGGGCTTATTTTGGGGTGGTAAGGGGTAGTTGGGGGTGATTTATGATAGCCGAAGTAATTTGGGTGATTTTGGCATAGTTTGCTATGGTTTGTATAATTTTTTGTAATTTTAAAGTGATTGGGCTTAGTTTGGGGCGATAAGGGGTAGTTGGGGGTGATTTATAATAGCCAAAGTAATTTGGGTGAGTTTGGCATAGTTTGCTATGGTTTGTGGCATTTTTTGTAATTTTAAAGTGATTGGGCTTAGTTTGGGGCGGTAAGGGGTAGTTGGGGGTGATTTATGGTAGCCGAAGTAATTTGGGTGAGTTTGGCATAGTTTGCTATGGTTTGTATCATTTTTTGTAATTTTTAAGTGATTGGGCTTAGTTTGGGGTGGTAAGGGGTAGTTGGGGGTGATTTATGATAGCCGAAGTAATTTGGGTGAGTTTGGCATAGTTTGCTATGGTTTGTAGCATTTTTTGTAATTTTAAAGTGATTGGGTTTAGTTTGTGGTAGTAAGGGGTAGTTGGGGGTGATTTATGGTAGCCGAAGTAATTTGGGTGATTTTGGCATAGTTTGCTATGGTTTGTAGCATTTTTTGTAATTTTAAAGTAATTGGGCTTATTTTGTTGCGGTAAGGGGTAGTTGGGGGTGATTTATGATAGCCGAAGTAATTTGGGTGATTTTGGCATAATTGCTATGGTTTGTATCATTTTTTGTAATTTTAAAGTGATTGGGCTTAGTTTGGGGCGGTAAGGGGTAGTTGGGGGTGATTTATAATAGCCGAAGTAATTTGGGTGAGTTTGGCATAGTTTGCTATGGTTTGTGGCATTTTTTGTAATTTTAAAGTGATTGGGCTTAGTTTGGGGCGGTAAGGGGTAGTTGGGGGTGATTTATGGTAGCCGAAGTAATTTGGGTGAGTTTGGCATAGTTTGCTATGGTTTGTATCATTTTTTGTAATTTTAAAGTGATTTGGCTTAGTTTGTGGTGGTAAGGGGTAGTTGGGGGTGATTTATGGTAGCCGAAGCAATTTGGGTGAGTTTGGCATAGTTTGCTATGGTTTGTATCATTTTTTGTAATTTTAAAGTGAGTGGGCTTAGTTTGGGGCGGTAAGGGGTAGTTGGGGGTGATTTATAATAGCCGAAGTAATTTGGGTGAGTTTGGCATAGTTTGCTATGGTTTGTGGCATTTTTTGTAATTTTAAAGTGATTGGGCTTAGTTTGAGGTGGTAAGGGGTAGTTGGGGGTGATTTATGATAGCCGAAGTAATTTGGGTGAGTTTGGCATAGTTTGCTATGGTTTGTAGCATTTTTTGTAATTTTAAAGTGATTTGGTTTAGTTTGGGGTGGTAAAGGGTAGTTGGGGGTTGATTTATGGTAACCGAAGTAATTTGGTTGAGTTTGGCATAGTTTAGTATGATTTGTAACATTTTTTGTAATTTTAAAGTGATTGCGCTTAGTTTGGGGTGGTAAGGGGTAGTTGGGGGTGATTTATGGTAGCCGAAGTAATTTGGGTGTGTTTGGCATAGTTTGCTATGGTTTGTGGCATTTTTTGTAATTTTAAAGTGATTGGGCTTAGTTTGGGGTGGTAAGGGGTAGTTGGGGGTGATTTATGATAGCCGAAGTAATTTGGGTGAGTTTGGCATAGTTTTGCTATTGTTTGTAGCATTTTTTCTAATTTTAAAGTGATTGGGCTTAGTTTGGGGCGGTAAGGGGTAGTTGGGGGTGATTTATGGTAGCCGAAGTAATTTGGGTGAGTTTGGCATAGTTTGCTATGGTTTGTATCATTTTTTGTAATTTTAAAGTGATTTGGCTTAGTTTGTGGTGGTAAGGGGTAGTTGGGGGTGATTTATGGTAGCCGAAGCAATTTGGGTGAGTTTGGCATAGTTTGCTATGGTTTGTATCATTTTTTGTAATTTTAAAGTGAGTGGGCTTAGTTTGGGGCGGTAAGGGGTAGTTGGGGGTGATTTATAATAGCCGAAGTAATTTGGGTGAGTTTGGCATAGTTTGCTATGGTTTGTGGCATTTTTTGTAATTTTAAAGTGATTGGGCTTAGTTTGAGGTGGTAAGGGGTAGTTGGGGGTGATTTATGATAGCCGAAGTAATTTGGGTGAGTTTGGCATAGTTTGCTATGGTTTGTAGCATTTTTTGTAATTTTAAAGTGATTTGGTTTAGTTTGGGGTGGTAAAGGGTAGTTGGGGGTTGATTTATGGTAACCGAAGTAATTTGGTTGAGTTTGGCATAGTTTAGTATGATTTGTAACATTTTTTGTAATTTTAAAGTGATTGCGCTTAGTTTGGGGTGGTAAGGGGTAGTTGGGGGTGATTTATGGTAGCCGAAGTAATTTGGGTGTGTTTGGCATAGTTTGCTATGGTTTGTGGCATTTTTTGTAATTTTAAAGTGATTGGGCTTAGTTTGGGGTGGTAAGGGGTAGTTGGGGGTGATTTATGATAGCCGAAGTAATTTGGGTGAGTTTGGCATAGTTTTGCTATTGTTTGTAGCATTTTTTCTAATTTTAAAGTGATTGGGCTTAGTTTGGGGTGGTAAGGGGTAGTTGGGGGTGAATTTTGGTAGCCGAAATAATGTGTGTGAGTGTGAGAATAGTCTGCTATGGTTTGTGTCATTTTGTTTTATTTTAAAGTGATTGGAGTTACTTGGGGTTGCTAAGGGGTGGTAAGGGATGATTTAAGATAACGGATCTAATTTGTCAGTTTGGCGTAGTTCGGGAATTTTTTGGGGTTGATTTGGTAAAGTTTGCAATGGTAAGAGATATTTGAGGATTTTTAATGTAGGCGGATTAAATTTGGAGTGGTTTGGTAATTTTTAAATGAGTCACGGATCGGGGACATTATAATTGAAATCAAAATTATAATTGAAATATCTGCGCCTCGCTAGGTACGGCAAAAGTATGATCAGGAACGCAGAAAGTGAAAGTGCTTTTAATGTAAACCGGTCGCCCGACGTCGAAGTTGTTTTGGCTAGACACGTGCTTCTAAAAAAAACCCGGTCTCCGCGAGCCGATCATTTTTTGCTTATTTTAACCGGTTTTTATTCGGTTTTTATTTAAATACAAAGGAACCGGACCGAATTTTGCAAAATCTCCTTATTAGCGTTCATTCTCGGCCCTTGATGGACCCGTGTCTAAAATTTCAAGTCTCCAGCCCTCCCGGTTTGGGCTGTAGGTTGTCGGTGAATCAGTGAATGTGTAGATGTGTAGATGTGTAGATGAGTGTGTCAGTGAGGACACTTTGCTTTATATATATAGATCACCTAAATTACTTCGGCTACCGTAAATCACCCCTACTATCCCTTACCACAACAAACCAAACCATATCATCTTAAAATTGCAAAAAAAGGTGTACAAATCATTACAAACTATGCCAGACTCACCTAAATTACTTCGGCTACTCTAAATCATCACCAACTAACCCTTAACACAACAAACTGAACCCAATCACTTTTAAATTACAAAAAAATGCTAGTAACCATTGCAAACTATGCCAAACTCACCTAAATTACTTCGGCTACCATAAATCATTACCAACTAACCCTTACCACAACAAACTAAACTCAATCACTTTTAAATTACAAAAAAATGCAACTAACCACAGCAAACTATGCCAAACTCACCTAAATTACTTCGGCTATCAAAAATCACCTCCAACTACACTTTACAGCAACAAACTAAGCCCAATCACTTTAAAATTACAAAAAAATACTAAAAATCATAACAAACTATACCAGAATCACCTAAATTACTTCGGCTACCGTAAATCACCCCCAACTATCCCTTACCACAACAAACCCAACCATATCATCTTAAAATTACAAAAAAGGTGTACAAATCATTACAAACTATGCCAGACTCACCTAAATTACTTCGGCTACTCTAAATCATCACCAACTAACCCTTACCACAACAAACTAAACCCAATCATTTTTAAATTACAAAAAAATGCTAGTAACCTTAGCAAACTATGCCAAACTCACCTAAATTACTTCGGCTACCATAAATCATCACCAACTAACCCTTACCACAACAAACTAAACCCAATCACTTTTAAATTACAAAAAAATGCTACTAACTATAGCAAACTATGCGAACCTCACCTAAATTACTTCGGCTTTCAAAAATCACCCCCAACTACACTTTACAGCAACAAACTAAGCCCAATCACTTTAAAATTACAAAAAAATGCTAAAAATCATAACAAACAATACCAGAATCACCTAAATTACTTCGGCTACCGTAAATCACCCCCAACTATCCCTTACCACAACAAACCAAACCATATAATTTTAAAATTACAAAAAAAAGTGTACAAATTATAAGAGACTATGCCAGACTCACCTAAATTACATCGGATACTCTAAATCATCACCAACTAATCCTTACCAAAACAAACTAAACCCAATCACTTTTAAATTACAAAAAAATGCTAGTAACCATAGCGAACTATGCCAAACTCACCTAAATTACTTCGGCAACCATAAATCATCAGCAACTAACCCTTACCAAAACAAACTAAACCCAATCACTTTTAAATTACAAAAAAATGCTACTAACCATAGCAAACTATACCAAGTTTACCTAATTTACTTCGGCTATCAAACATCACCCCCAACTACACTTTACAACAACAAACTAAGCCCAATCACTTTAAAATTACAAAAAAATGCTAAAAATCGTAACAAACTATACCAGAATCACCTAAATTACTCCGGCTACCGTAAATCACCCCCAACTATCCCTTACCACAACAAACCAAACCATATCGTCTTAAAATTACAAAAAATGGTGTACAAATCATAACAAACTATGCCAGACTCACCTAAATTACTTCGGCTATTCTAAATCATCACCAACTAACCCTTACCACTACAAACTTAACCCTATCACTTCTAAATTACAAAAATGCTACTAACCATAGCAAACTATGCCAAACTCACCTAAATTACTTCGGCTATCAAAAATCACCCCCAACTACACTTTACAGCAACAAACTAAGCCCAATCAATTTAAAAATTCAAAAAAATGCTAAAAATCATAACAACCTATGCCAAACTCACCTAAATTACTTCGGCTACCATAAATCATCACCAACTAACCCTTACCACAACAAACTAAACCCAATCACTTTTAAATTACAAAAAAATGCTACTAACCATAGCAAACTATGCCAACCTCACCTAAATTACTTCGGCTATCAAAAATCACCCCCAACTACACTTTACAGCAACAAACTAAGCCCAATCACTTTAAAATTACAAAAAAATGCTAAAAATCATAACAAACAATACCAGAATCACCTAAATTACTTCGGCTACCGTAAATCACCCCCAACTATCCCTTACCACTACAAACCAAACCATATAATTTTAAAATTACAAAAAAAATTGTACAAATTATAAGAGACTATGCCAGACTCACCTAAATTACATCGGATACTCTAAATCATCACCAACTAAGCCTTACCAAAACAAACTAAACCCAATCACTTTTAAATTACAAAAAAATGCTAGTAACCATAGCGAACTATGCCAAACTCACCTAAATTACTTCGGCAACCATAAATCATCAGCAACTAACCCTTACCAAAACAAACTAAACCCAATCACTTTTAAATTACAAAAAAATGCTACTAACCATAGCAAACTATACCAAGTTTACCTAATTTACTTCGGCTATCAAACATCACCCCCAACTACACTTTACAACAACAAACTAAGCCCAATCACTTTAAAATTACAAAAAAATGCTAAAAATCGTAACAAACTATACCAGAATCACCTAAATTACTCCGGCTACCGTAAATCACCCCCAACTATCCCTTACCACAACAAACCAAACCATATCGTCTTAAAATTACAAAAAATGGTTTACAAATCATAACAAACTATGCCAGACTCACCTAAATTACTTCGGCTATTCTAAATCATCACCAACTAACCCTTACCACTACAAACTTAACCCTATCACTTTTAAATTACAAAAATGCTACTAACCATAGCAAACTATGCCAAACTCACCTAAATTACTTCGGCTATCAAAAATCACCCCCAACTACACTTTACAGCAACAAACTAAGCCCAATCAATTTAAAAATTCAAAAAAATGCTAAAAATCATAACAACCTATACCAGAATCACCTAAATTACTTCGGCAACCGTAAATCACCCCCAACTAACCCTTACCACAACAAACCAATCCATATCATCTTAAAATTACAAAAAAAAGTGTACAAATCATAACAGACTATGCCAGACTCACCTAAATTACATCGGATACTCTAAATCATCACCAACTAAGCCTTACCAAAACAAACTAAACCCAATCACTTTTAAATTACAAAAAAATGCTAGTAACCATAGCGAACTATGCCAAACTCACCTAAATTACTTCGGCTACCATAAATCATCAGCAACTAACCCTTACCAAAACAAACTAAACCCAATCACTTTTAAATTACAAAAAAATGCTAAAAATCATAACAAATTATACCAGAATCATCTAAATTACTCCGGCTACCGTAAATCACCCCCAACTATCCCTTACCCCAGCAAACCAAACCATATCATCTTAAAATTACAAAAAATGGTGTACAAATCAAAACAAACTATGCCAGACCCACCTAAATTACTTCGGCTAATCTAAATCATCACCAACTATCCCTTACCACAACAAACCAAACCATATCATCTTAAAATTACAAAAAAAGGTGTACAAATCATAACAAACTATGCCAGACTCACCTAAATTACTTCGCTATTCTAAATCATCACCAACTAACCCTTACCACTACAAACTTAACCCTATCACTTTTAAATTACAAAAAAATGCTACTAACCATAGCAAACTATGCCAAACACAACTAAATTACTTCGGCTATCAAAAATTACCCCCAACTACACTTTACAGCAAAAACTAAGCCCAATCACTTTAAAATTACAAAAAAATGCTAAAAATCATAACAAACTATACCAGAATCACCTAAGTTACTTCGGCTACCGTAAATCACCCCCAACTATCCCTTACCACAACAAACCAAACCATATCATCTTAAAATTACAAAAAAAGTGTACAAATTATAACAAACAATGCCAGACTCACCTAAATTACTTCGGCTACTCTAAATCATCACCAACTAACCCTTACCACAACAAACTAAACCCAATCACTTTTAAATTACAACAAAATGCTACTAACCATAGCAAACTATGCCAAACTCACATAAATTATTTCGGCTATCAAAAATCACCCCCAACTACACTTTACAGCAACAAACTAAGCCCAATCACTTTAAAATTACAAAAAAATGCTAAAAATCATAACAAACTATACCTAAATTACTTCGGCTACCGTAAATCACCCCCAACTATCCCTTACCACAACAAACCATACCATATCATCTTAAAATTACAAAAAAGGTGTACAAATCATTACAAACTATGCCAGACTCACCGAAATTATTTCGGCTACTCTAAATCATCACCAACTAACCCTTACCACAACAAACTAAACCCAATCACTTTTAAATTACAAAAAAATGCTAGTAACCATAGCAAACTATGCCAAACTCACCTAAATTACTTCGGCTACCATAAATCATCACCAACTAACCTTTACCACAACAAACTAAACCCAATCACTTTTAAATTACAAAAAAATGCTACTAGCCATAGCAAACTATGCCAAACACAACTAAATTACTTCGGCTATCAAAAATCACCCCCAACTACACTTTACAGCAACAAACTAAGCCCAATCACTTTAAAATTACAAAAAAATGCTAAAAATCATAACAAACTATACCAGAATCACCTAAATTACTTCGGCTACCGTAAATCACCCCCAACTATTCCTTACCACAACAAACCAAACCATATCATCTTAAAATTACAAAAAAAGGTGTACAAATCATAACAAACTATGCCAGACTCACCGAAATTATTTCGGCTACTCTAAATCATCACCAACTAACCCTTACCACAACAAACTAAACCCAATCATTTTTAAATTACAAAAAAATGCTAGTAACCATAGCAAATTATGCCAAACTCACCTAAATTACTTCGGCTACCATAAATCATCACCAACTAACCCTTACCACAACAAACTAAACCCAATCACTTTTAAATTACAAAAAAATGCTACTAACCATAGCAAACTATGCCAAACTCACCTAAATTACTTCGGCTATCAAAAATCACCCCCAACTAAACTTTACAGCAACAAACTAAGCCCAATCACTTTAAAATTACAAAAAAATGCTAAAAATCATAACAAACTATACCAGAATCACCTAAATTACCTTGGCTAACGTAAATCACCCCCAACTCTCCCTTACCACAACAAACCAAACCATATCATCTTAAAATTACAAAAAAAGGTGTACAAATCATAACAAACTATGCCAGACTCACCTAAATTACTTCGGCTACTCTAAATCATCACCAACTAACCCTTACCACAACCAACTAAACCCAATCACTTTTAAATTACAAAAAAATGCTAGTAACCATAGCAAACTATGCCAAACTCACCTAAATTACTTCGGCTACCATAAATCATCAGCAACTAACCCTTACCAAAACAAACTAAACCCAATCACTTTTAAATTACAAAAAAATGCTACTAACCATAGCAAACTATACCAAACTCACCTAATTTACTTCGGCTATCAAACATCACCCCCAACTACACTTTACAACAACAAACTAAGCCCAATCACTTTAAAATTACAAAAAAATGCTAAAAATCATAACAAACTATACCAGAATCACCTAAATTACTCCGGCTACCGTAAATCACCCCCAACTACCTCTTACCACAACAAACCAAACCATATCATCTTAAAATTACAAAAAAAGGTGTACAAATCAAAACAAACTATGCCAGACCCACCTAAATTACTTCGGCTAATCTAAATCATCACCAACTATCCCTTACCACAACAAACCAAACCATATCATCTTAAAATTACAAAAAAAGGTGTACAAATCATAACAAACTATGCCAGACTCACCCAAATTACTTCGGCTATTCTAAATCATCACCAACTAATCCTTACCACTACAAACTTAACCCTATCACTTTTAAATTACAAAAAAATGCTACTAACCATAGCAAACTATGCCAAACTCACCTAAATTATTTCGGCTATCAAAAATCACCCCCAACTACACTTTACAGCAACAAACTAAGCCCAATCACTTTAAAATTACAAAAAAATGCTAAAAATCACAACAAACTATACCAGAATCGCCTAAATTACTTCGGCTACCGTAAATCACCCCCAACTATCCCTTACCACAACAAACCATACCATATCATCTTAAAATTACAAAAAAGGTGTACAAATCATTAAAAACTATGCCAGACTTACCTAAATTACTTCGGCTACTCTAAATCAGCACCAACTAACCCTTACCACAACAAACTAAACTCAATCACTTTTAAATTACAAAAAAATGCTAGTAACCATAGCAAACTATGCCAAACTCACCTAAATTACATCGGCTACCATAAATCATCACCAACTAACCCTTACCAGAACAAACTAAACCAAATCACTTTTAAATTACAAAAAAATGCTACTAACCATAGCAAACTATGCCAAACTCACCTAAATTACTTCGGCTATCAAAAATCACCCCCAACTACACTTTACAGCAACAAACTAAGCCCAATCACTTTAAAATTACAAAAAAATGCTAAAAATCATAACAAACTATACCAGAATCACCTAAATTACTTCGGCTACAGTAAATCACCCCCAACTATTCCTTACCACAACAAACCAAACCATATCATCTTAAAATTACAAAAAAAGGTGTACAAATCATAACAAACTATGCCAGACTCACCGAAATTATTTCGGCTACTCTAAATCATCACCAACTAACCCTTACCACAACAAACTAAACCCAATCACTTTTAAATTACAAAAAAATTTACAGAAGTTGCAATTTAGCAACCTTCGTTATAGCATTGAAAATGAACTTGACTATTTTTTAAACTTGGCAAAATTTCGCAATATCTAAAAATTTAACAACAGGCAAATTTATGTTTTGTGGAAAAATAAACTTTTATTACATACAAATTTGCTTTTCGCGCCAAACACGACTTGACCCGAATTGCACTTGAGCATTCGGATACTAACTTCGGTTTAAGCCCTTTTCGTAATTTAAAATTTGCAAAATAGTTCTAAAATCTCAACCCTGCCACAAACATAAGCTGTCTGAACGCTCATTGGACGTCCATGTCCACTGAGCGCCTGCATTTAGTTTGCGTAGTTCACGTAATCTTCGACGTATTTACGACTTCTGCGCTGATTCAAAAGATTTTGCAGTAACTCTAACAAAAAATTTGTAACCTTCTACTTATATTTTCTTGTTCTCTGTCTACGAAAAATCCATGACCACGAATGACACTGACATGAATATATTTCAAGAGATAACAGAGATATATTCAACATTAATAAAAATTAAATCTTGATCTATTCACACGTGAAAACAATGATAAAAATTACACACAACGAAACTCTGAATTTCTACACCCGTTTTTGCACCTTTCCTAGCACATCTACGAATATAACGCTACTTACCAGAGAATACTCTTTGAATGTATACAGGTTGTCAGAAAAAAGGCGGACCTGTGCAGTACGTTGTTGGGGAGTCTTCAGTGAGTTAGGAAAAAATAGTTAAAAAACGAATTGCCCTATTATTTTAAGTTATTAAGAAAAATAGCATGCTAAATTTGGCAACTCTGTAATTAATAAATCGTTTTATTTGCTTTTCGGCGTTAAGACTCCTACAAAATCTTACATAGGTATAACATCAACTTAATATAAATTTCTTCAAACACAGATCAATCCCATCTTCTTTCCTTCTTTTACGCACTCCCCCCTCTTTCTCTCTCTCATACAACGCTTTTCATCCATTCTACTCCTCTTCCACCCTCATTCAGTACCTCATACCTCCTTCTTTCTTCCTGTCTTAAACTCTCGCATTCTTTCATTAGGTGTTCTGTCTCTCGTCCTTCTCCACATATTCTGCATCTTCTCTGCTCCTCTCCCAACCAGAGCTTGCATTCTCTCTCTTCATTCCCGCACCTGAATCTTGCAATCATTCTTCTCACTTTCACATTTTCTCTGTACAAATATTTCAGTAGTTCTTCGGTTATTATTTCCTTATACTTGCTATTATACCTGGACTCTTTTCTCTCTTGTCTCTCCACATCCAGATCTCTCTCTCTCTCTCTCTCAGTTTGTCTCTTAATCTCACCCTTCGTTCTCTCATTCTCATCGCTTCTCCTGAGCTGTACCTATTCCTTTCATAGTACTTTGCCCTTTCACTCGTCCTATCATTTTCTCCTTCTCTCTTTTTCTCTCTCAGACATTCCTGCAACAGTTGGCACCAAGTCCTTTTGCTTATTCTCTCCTCAAATGTTATCGCCTTCATTCTTGTTACCACTCTCAACTTTTCCCTTTTCGCACTATTCCTTTTAGTTATTAGCAAAAAATTCCATGTTCAATTTGGCACGTCTGTAATTCTATGCTGTTGATGCGTTCCATTAGGTAATTGTTTGCACCAGCCAAGCCAGATTTATTTTCATCGCATTGTAATGTAAAAAATGAAACTTTTCTTTTTTAATGCAACAATAAATTTTGGCAATATTTTTTATATTTCTTAAGAGAAGAAAATCACTTTTTGATTTGGAGTACTTTTATTGTTAGCGTCAGAGGTCGCGGGGGTTTTATAAGCCAAAAGACACACGGTTTATTTTAAGCAATATAATATGACAAGTGTCGGTTATTTGAGAAAAACGATTGTATGTATGACAGACTCACGCGTCGTCATGATTTTTTCATTGCTTAAATTACTCTAACATTTATTCTTTAAAATACTGCATTATGTAGAAGATACAATTTTCGGTTCAACCGTTTAGATATATTACTCTAAAGAATTTTTGAACTATATTTCCTGACTTGCTGAAGACTCCCCAACAACGTACAGCACAGGTGGTCCGCTTTTTCTGAGACACCTGTATATATACATAAAATATACAAGTGTATACTCCAGTCAGGCTGGTCGATCTATACGAACCGGGAACACTGGCACAAAATGGTGACAGGGTTGGTTTAAATATATAACACAGGGTTCAAACACAACAATAAAGTGCCTGCTCTCATTAAAAGTAAATATTGGAATGAAGCAAATGCATGTAAGACGTGATCAGACTCTGAAGATTTTGCGTGAACAAAACCAATAACACTTGAGTTTGCTATGTTAAGATTCCACTTAGGCGACAGCCGCATCGTCGACGTTATAATTGATGGTTTCAACCGAAGAGCAACAGTTCTCACAAACGACAAAATTTTATTGCTAACAGCCCTATAATAATTCTGCAAATTTACATGTTTGAGCGTGACAAGGAACCTTACACTGTCGCTTACTACAACAGTACAAACACATGATAAACTATGCGAATGTAATAAATTCAAATAATAATGTAAAAGCTTCGATTTAAATGGATAACAACTTTATTACTTATCAAAATACAAGTCAACTGTCTCGCATCGAAGCCAGACCCCGAATGCCCGTTTTATGATTTTAAAAACTAATGATCGTCGTTCCTAGAGGGTGTTGAATTTGGAGACGGCCGATACGTGCTTAATCACTCGTCATGGTACTCCTACCGCCGTTAACGGTCGCTCAACTTGACGAGATATACGTTTCCTTACAAATGTGTGATGAGACACGGATTGATATTATTGAAGAAGCTGGACCGACCTAAATACGGCAAGGGCAAGGTCACGAATGCAAAGACGCAATGTTCGCATTGTTTAGATTAAGAACCTGATTTATATACATTCGAGTATCAGCACTTAACATTGGCATACGACGATTATTTTTCGACTTCGTCGTCGAGAAAAATTGAACATTCCAAGTCGCCAAATATTACTGTTTTGGTGATCGGATGTGATTTTATTGTTTGTCTTTTATGTAATACCTATATGTATTAATTATTTATGGCAAGATTGCATTACCATTAAAAAAATACAAGTATCCCTTACTTTCACTAGCACAAACATAAAGGTATCTATAGAATTTTACAGATTCCTGTTTTAGAATTTTACCAAGTGCGCACTATTGGTACGCAATTAATCATGGCGGACCTGACTCGCTCGCTAAATCTTCTACTTTTACAACTATTTATTTAATTATTTCGCTAATCGTTAAAGATATCACAAAACGTTTCAAGTAAAAAACCTTGCACATTTATCAAGGAACATTTCACTCGCTTATACTATACCATTTAATTTGATAATAAACAAGTTATGGCCCGTACAATCTTACTCTGCAAATTCAAAACGCTTCCTCAAATTTACACGCTTGTAACTCCACCCCAGTATATTATAGCACCCCCCTAACTAACCCTTCAAATGAGCGCTGATTAATCCTCTTTCTAACAAGCCCAAACTCACATTTGGGTCTTTCAAAAAGTATGCGATATAATAGGTTCGAACCCTTCGATGTTCAAGAAATTGTTTTAACCTTTGTATTTCCGCCCCCACACGGCTTACATCTTACTGAAAACTCCCAAAAGATAGCATTTAACGAAATCTTTAAAATGACACCAAAAACATCCAGCTAGCTTACGTAGAACTTACACAAAGTTGCAAAAACCGCGAAATTTCCCACTGCAACTAAAATCTTAAAATGCCATCCTACTCAACCGTTAAACATTTTCAATGTTAAAATGCTAGTAACCATAACAAACTATGCCAGACTCACCTAAATTACTTCGGCTACTGTAAATCATCACCAACTAACCCTTACCACAACCAACTAAACCCAATCACTTTTAAATTACAAAAAAATGCTAGTAACCATAGCAAACTATGCCAAACTCACCTAAATTACTTCGGCTACCATAAATCATCACCAACTAACCCTTACCACAACAAACTAAACTCAATCACTTTTAAATTACAAAAAAATTCTACTAACCATAGCAAACTATGCCAAACTCACCTAAATTACTTCGGCTATCAAAAATCACCTCCAACTACACTTTACAGCAACAAACTAATCCCAATCACTTTAAAATTACAAAAAAAAGGCTAAAAATCATAACAAACTCTACCAGAATCACCTAAATTACTTCGGCTACCGTAAATCACCCCCAACTATCCCTTACCACAACAAAGCAAACCATATAATCTTAAAATTACAATAAAAGGTGTACAAATCATTACAAACTATGCCAGAATCACCTAAATTACTTCGGCTACTCTAAATCATCACCAACTAACCCTTACCACAACAAACTAAACCCAATCATTTTTAAATTACAAAAAAATGCTAGTAACCCTAGCAAACTATGCCAAACTGACCTAAATTACTTCGGCTACCATAAATCATCACCAACTAACCCTTACCACAACAAACTAAACCCAATCACTTTTAAATTACAAAAAAATGCTACTAATCATAGCAAACTATGCCAAACTCACCTAAATTACTTCAGCTATCAAAAATCACCCCCAACTACAATTTACAGCAACAAATTAAGCCCAATCACTTGAAAATTAAAAAAAATGTTAAATATCATAATGTTAAATATCATAACAAACTATACCAGAATCACCTAAATTACTTCGGCTACCGTAAATCACCCCCAACTATCCCTTACCACAACAAACCAAACCATATCATTTTAAAATTACAAAAAAAGGTGTGCAAATCATAACAAACTATGCCAGACTCACCTAAATTACATCGGCTACCATAAATCATCACCAACTAACCCTTACCACAACAAACTAAACCCAATCACTTTTAAATGACAAAAAATTGCTACTAACCATAGCAAACTATGCCAAACTCACCTAAATTACTTTGGATATCAAAAATCACCCCCAACTACACTTTACAGCAACAAACTAAGCCCAATCACTTTAAAATAACAAAAAAATGCTAAAAATCTTAACAAACTATACCAGAATCACCTAAATTACTTCGGCTACCGTAAATCACCCCCAACTATCCCTTACCACAACAAACCAAACCATATCACTTTTAAATTACAAAAAAGGTTGTACAAATCATAACAAACTATGCCAGACTCACCTAAATTACATCGGCTACTCTAAATCATCACCAACTAACCCTTACCACAACAAACTAAACCCAATCACTTTTAAATTACAAAAAAATGCTAGTAACCATAGCGAACTATGCCAAACTCACCTAAATTACTTCGGCTACCATAAATCATCACCAACTAATCCTTACCACAACAAACTAAACCCAATCAATTTTAAATTACAAAAAAATGCTACTAACCATAGCAAACTATGCCAAACTCACCTAAATTACTTCGGCTATCAAAAATCATCACCAACTAACCCTTACCACAACAAACTAAACCCAATCACTTTTAAATTACAAAAAAATGCTAGTAACCATAGCAAACTATGCCAAACTCACCTAAATTACTTCGGCTACCATAAATCATCACCAACTAATCCTTACCACAACAAACTAAACCCAATCCATTTTAAATTACAAAAAAATGCTACTAACCATAGCAAACTATGCCAAACTCACCTAAATTACTTCGGCTATCAAAAATCACCCCCAACTACACTTTACAGCAACAAACTAAGCCCAATCACTTTAAAATAACAAATAAATGCTAAAAATCATAACAAACTATACCAGAATCACCTAAATTACTTCGGCTACCGTAAATCACCCCCAACTATCCCTTACCACAACAAACCAAACCATATCATTTTAAAATTACAAAAAAAGTTGTACAAATCATAACAAACTATGCCAGACTTACCTAAATTACATCGGATACTCTAAATCATCACCAACTAACCCTTACCACAACAAACTAAACCCAATCACTTTTAAATTACAAAAAAATGCTAGTAACCATAGCGAACTATGCCAAACTCATCTAAATTACTTCGGCTACCATAAATCATCACCAACTAACCCTTACCACAACAAACTAAACCCAATCACTTTTAAATGACAAAAAAATGCTACTAACTATAGCAAACTATGCCAAACTCACCTAAATTACTTCGGCTATCAAAAATCACCCCCAACTACACTTTACAACAACAAACTAAGCCCAATCACTTTAAAATTACAAAAAAATGCTAAAAATCATAACAAACTATACCAGAATCACCTAAATTACTTCGGCTACCGTAAATCACCCCCAACTATCCCTTACCACAACAAACCAAACCATATAATTTTAAAATTACAAAAAAAGGTGTACAAATCATAACAGACTATGCCAGACTCACCTAAATTACATCGGATACTCTAAATCATCACCAACTAAGCCTTACCACAACAAACTAAACCCAATCACTTTTAAATTACAAAAAAATGCTAGTAACCATATCGAACTATGCCAAACTCACCTAAATTACTTCGGCTACCATAAATCATCAGCAACTAACCCTTACCAAAACAAACTAAACCCTATCACTTTTAAATTACAAAAAAATGCTACTAACCATAGCAAACTATACCAAACTCACCTAATTTACTTCGGCTATCAAACATCACCCCCAACTACACTTTACAACAACAAACTAAGCCCAATCACTTTAAAATTACAAAAAAATGCTAAAAATCATAACAAACTATACCAGAATCACCTAAATTACTCCGGCTACCGTAAATAACCTTCAACTATCCCTTACCACAACAAACCAAACCTTATCATCTTAAAATTAAAAAAAAGTGTACAAATCATAACAAACTATGCCAGACCCACCTAAATTACTTCGGCTAATCTAAATCATCACCAACTAACCCTTACCACTACAAACTTAACCCTATCACTTTTAAATTACAAAAAAATGCTACTAACCTTAGCAAACTATGCCAAACTCACCTAAATTACTTCGGCTATCAAAAATCACCCCCAACTACACTTTACAGCCACAAACTAAGCCCAATCACTTTAAAATTACAAAAAAATGCTAAAAATCACAACAAACTATACCAGAATCACCTAAATTACTTCGGCTACCGTAAATCACCCCCAACTATCCCTTACCACAACAAACCATACCATATCATCTTAAAATTACAAAAAAGGTGTACAAATCATTACAAACTATGCCAGACTTACCTAAATTACTTCGGCTACTCTAAATCATCACCAACTAACCCCTACCACAACAAACTAAACTCAATCACTTTTAAATTACAAAAAGATGCTAGTAACCATAGCAAACTATGCCAAACTCACCTAAATTACATCGGTTACCATCAATCATCACCAACTAATCCTTACCACAACAAAATAAACCCAATCAATTTTAAATTAGAAAAAAATGCTACTAACCATAGCAAACTATGCCAAACTCACCTAAATTACTTCGGCTATCAAAAATCACCCCCAACTACACTTTACAGCAACAAACTAAGCCCAATCACTTTAAAATAACAAATAAATGCTAAAAATCATAACAAACTATACCAGAATCACCTAAATTACTTCGGCTACCGTAAATCACCCCCAACTATCCCTTACCACAACAAACCAAACCATATCATTTTAAAATTACAAAAAAAGGTGTACAAATCATAACAAACTATGCCAGACTCACCTAAATTACATCGGCTACTCTAAATCATCACCAACTAACCCTTACCACAACAAACTAAACCCAATCACTTTTAAATTACAAAAAAATGCTAGTAACCATAGCGAACTATGCCAAACTCACCTAAATTACTTCGGCTACCATAAATCATCACCAACTAACCCTTACCACAACAAACTAAACCCAATCACTTTTAAATGACAAAAAAATGCTACTAACCATAGCAAACTATGCCAAACTCACCTAAATTACTTCGGCTATCAAAAATCACCCCCAACTACACTTTACAACAACAAACTAAGCCCAATTACTTTAAAATTACAAATAAATGCTAAAAATCATAACAAACTATACCAGAATCACCTAAATTACTTCGGCTACCGTAAATCACCCCCAACTATCCCTTATCACAACAAACCAAACATATCATCTTAAAATAAAAAAAAGGTGTACAAATCATAACAAACTATGCCAGACTCACCTAAATTACTTCGGCTAATCTAAATCATCACCAACTAACCCTTACGACAACAAACTAAACCCAATCACTTTTAAATAACAAAAAAATGCTAGTAACCATAGCAAACTATGCCAAACTCACCTAAATTACTTCGGCTACCATAAATCATCACCAACTAACCCTTACCACAACAAAATAAACCCAATCACTTTTAAATTACAAAAAAATGCTACTAACCATAGCAAACTAGGCCAAACTCACCTAAATTACTTCGGCTATCAAAAATCACCCCCAACTACACTTTACAGCAACAAAGTAAGCCCAATCACTTTAAAATTAAAAAAAAATGCTAAAAATCACAACAAACTATACCAGAATCACCTAAATTACTTCGGCTACCGTAAATCACCCCCAACTATCCCTTACCACAACAAACCATACCATATCATCTTAAAATTACAAAAAAGGTGTACAAATCATTACAAACTATGCCAGACTTACCTAAATTACTTCGGCTACTCTAAATCATCACCAACTAACCCCTACCACAACAAACTAAACTCAATCACTTTTAAATTACAAAAAGATGCTAGTAACCATAGCAAACTATGCCAAACTCACCTAAATTACATCGGTTACCATCAATCATCACCAACTAACCCTTACCACAACAGACTAAACCAAATCATTTTTAAATTACAAAAAAATGCTACTAACCAAAGCAAACTATGCCAAACTCACCTAAATTACTTCGGCTATCTAAAATAACCCCCAACTACACTTTACAGCAACAAAGTAAGCCCAATCACTTTAAAATTACAAAAAAATGCTAAAAATCATAACAAACTATACCAGAATCACCTAAATTACTTCGGCTACCGTAAATCACCCCCAACTATTCCTTACCACAACAAACCAAACCATATCATCTTAAAATTACAAAAAAAGGTGTACAAATCATAACAAACTATGCCAGACTCACCTAAATTATTTCGGTTACTCTAAATCATCACCAACTAACCCTTACCACAACAAACTAAACCCAATCACTTTTAAATTACAAAAAAATGCTAGTAACCATAGCAAACTATGCCAAACTCACCTAAATTACTTTGGCTACCATAAATCATCACCAACTAACCCTTACCACAACAAACTAAACCCAATCACTTTTAAATTACAAAAAAATGCTACTAACCATAGCAAACTATGCCAAACTCACCTAAATTACTTCGGCTATCAAAAATCATCACCAACTAATCCTTACCACAACAAACTAAACCCAATCACTTTTAAATTACAAAAAAATGCTACTAACCATAGCAAACTAGGCCAAACTCACCTAAATTACTTCGGCTATCAAAAATCACCCCCAACTACACTTTACAGCAACAAAGTAAGCCCAATCACTTTAAAATTAAAAAAAAATGCTAAAAATCACAACAAACTATACCAGAATCACCTAAATTACTTCGGCTACCGTAAATCACCCCCAACTATCCCTTACCACAACAAACCAAACCATATCATCTTAAAATTACAAAAAAAGGTGTACAAATTATAACAAACTATGCCAGACTCACCTAAATTACTTCGGCTACTCTAAATCATAACCAACTAACCCTTACCACAACAAACTAAACCCAATCACTTTTAAATTACAAAGAAATGCTAGTAACCATAGCAAACTATGCCAAACTCACCTAAATTACTTCGGCTACCATAAATCATCACCAACTAATCCTTACCACAACAAACTAAACCCAATCAATTTTAAATTACAAAAAAATGCTACTAACCATAGCAAACTATGCCAAACTCACCTAAATTACTTCGGCTATCAAAAATCACCCCCAACTACACTTTACAGCAACAAACTAAGCCCAATCACTATAAAATAACAAATAAATGCTAAAAATCATAACAAACTATACCAGAATCACCTAAATTACTTCGGCTACCGTAAATCACCCCCAACTATCCCTTATCACAACAAACCAAACCATATCATCTTAAAATTACAAAAAAAGGTGTACAAATCATAACAAACAATGCCAGACTCACCTAAATTACTTCGGCTAATCTAAATCATCACCAACTAACCCTTACGACAACAAACTAAACCCAATCACATTTAAATAACAAAAAAATGCTAGTAACCATAGCAAACTATGCCAAACTCACCTAAATTACTTTGGCTACCATAAATCATCACCAACTAACCCTTACCACAACAAACTAAACCCAATCACTTTTAAATTACAAAAAAATGCTACTAACCATAGCAAACTATGCCAAACTAACCTAAATTACTTCGGCTATCAAAAATCACCCCCAACTACACTTTACAGCAACCAACTAAGCCCAATCACTTTAAAATTACAAAAAAATGCTAAAAATCTCTACAAACTATACCAGAATCACCTAAATTACTTCGGCTACCGTAAATCACCCCCAACTATCCCTTACCACAACAAACCAAACCATATCATCTTAAAATTACAAAAAAAGGTGTACAAATTATAACAAACTATGCCAGACTCACCTAAATTACATCGGCTACTCTAAATCATCACCAACTAACCCTTACCACAACAAACTAAACCCAATCACTTTTAAATTACAAAAAAATGCTAGTAACCATAGCGAACTATGCCAAACTCACCTAAATTACTTCGGCTACCATAAATCATCACCAACTAACCCTTACCACAACAAACTAAACCCAATCACTTTTAAATGACAAAAAAATGCTACTAACCATAGCAAACTATGCCAAACTCACCTAAATTACTTCGGCTATCAAAAATCACCCCCAACTACACTTTACAACAACAAACTAAGCCCAATTATTTTAAAATTACAAAAAAATGCTAAAAATCATAACAAACTAAACCAGAATCACCTAAATTACTTCGGCTACCGTAAATCACCCCCAACTATTCCTTATCACAACAAACCAAACCATATCATCTTAAAATTACAAAAAAAGGTGTACAAATCATAACAAACTATGCCAGACTCATTTAAATTACTTCGGCTAATCTAAATCATCACCAACTAACCCTTACGACAACAAACTAAACCCAATCACATTTAAATAACAAAAAAATGCTAGTAACCATAGCAAACTATGCCAAACTCACCTAAATTACTTTGGCTACCATAAATCATCACCAACTAACCCTTACCACAACAAACTAAACCCAATCACTTTTAAATTACAAAAAAATGCTACTAACCATATCAAACTATGCCAAACTCACCTAAATTACTTCGGCTATCAAAAATCACCCCCAACTACACTTTACAGCAACCAACTAAGCCCAATCACTTTAAAATTACAAAAAAATGCTAAAAATTTTAACAAACTATACCAGAATCACCTAAATTACTTCGGCTACCGTAAATCACCCCCAACTGTCCCTTACCACAACAAACCAAACCATATCATTTTAAAATTACAAAAAAAGGTGTACAAATCATAACAAACTATGCCAGACTAACCTAAATTACATCGGCTACTCTAAATCATCACCAACTAACCCTTACCACAACAAACTAAACCCAATCACTTTTAAATTACAAAAAAATGCTAGTAACCATAGCGAACTATGCCAAACTCACCTAAATTACTTCGGCTACCATAAATCATCACCAACTAACCCTTACCACAACAAACTAAACCCAATCACTTTTAAATGACAAAAAAATGCTACTAACCATAGCAAACTATGCCAAACTCACCTAAATTACTTCGGCTATCAAAAATCACCCCCAACTACACTTTACAACAACAAACTAAGCCCAATTATTTTAAAATTACAAAAAAATGCTAAAAATCATAACAAACTATACCAGAATCACCTAAATTACTTCGGCTACCGTAAATCACCCCCAACTATCCCTTATCACAACAAACCAAACCATATCATCTTAAAATTACAAAAAAAGGTGTACAAATCATAACAAACTATGCCAGACCCACCTAAATTACTTCGGCTAATCTAAATCATCACCAACTAACCCTTACGACAACAAACTAAACCCAATCACATTTAAATAACAAAAAAATGCTAGTAACCATAGCAAACTATGCCAAACTCACCTAAATTACTTTGGCTACCATAAATCATCACCAACTAACCCTTACCACAACAAACTAAACCCAATCACTTTTAAATTACAAAAAAATGCTACTAACCATAGCAAACTATGCCAAACTCACCTAAATTACTTCGGCTATCAAAAATCACCCCCAACTACACTTTACAGCAACCAACTAAGCCCAATCACTTTAAAATTACAAAAAAATGCTAAAAATCTTAACAAACTATACCAGAATCACCTAAATTACTTCGGCTACCGTAAATCACCCCCAACTATCCCTTACCACAACAAACCAAACCATATCATCTTAAAATTACAAAAGAAGGTGTACAAATTATAACAAACTATGCCAGACTCACCTAAATTACTTCGCCTACTCTAAATCATAACCAACTAACCCTTACCACAACAAACTAAACCCAATCACTTTTAAATTACAAAAAAATGCTAGTAACCATAGCAAACTATGCCAAACTCACCTAAATTACTTCGGCTACCATAAATCATCACCAACTAATCCTTACCACAACAAACTAAACCCAATCAATTTTAAATTACAAAAAAATGCTACTAACCATAGCAAACTATGCCAAACTCACCTAAATTACTTCGGCTATCAAAAATCACCCCCAACTACACTTTACAGCAACAAACTAAGCCCAATCACTTTAAAATAACAAATAAATGCTAAAAATCATAACAAACTATACCAGAATCACCTAAATTACTTCGGCTACCGTAAATCACCCCCAACTGTCCCTTACCACAACAAAGCAAACCATATCATTTTAAAATTACAAAAAAAGGTGTACAAATCATAACAAACTATGCCAGACTCACCTAAATTACATCGGCTACTCTAAATCATCACCAACTAACCCTTACCACAACAAACTAAACCCAATCACTTTTAAATTACAAAAAAATGCTAGTAACCATAGCGAACTATGCCAAACTCACCTAAATTACTTCGGCTACCATAAATCATCACCAACTAACCCTTACCACAACAAACTAAACCCAATCACTTTTAAATGACAAAAAATTGCTACTAACCATAGCAAACTATGCCAAACTCACCTAAATTACTTCGGCTATCAAAAATCACCCCCAACTACACTTTACAACAACAAACTAAGCCCAATTATTTTAAAATTACAAAAAAATGCTAAAAATCATAACAAACTATACCAGAATCACCTAAATTACTTCGGCTACCGTAAATCACCCCCAACTATTCCTTATCACAACAAACCAAACCATATCATCTTAAAATTAAAAAAAAAGGTGTACCAATCATAACAAACTATGCCAGACTCACCTAAATTACTTCGGCTAATCTAAATCATCACCAACTAACCCTTACGACAACAAACTAAACCCAATCACATTTAAATAACAAAAAAATGCTAGTAACCATAGCAAACTATGCCAAACTCACCTAAATTACTTTGGCTACCATAAATCATCACCAACTAACCCTTACCACAACAAACTAAACCCAATCACTTTTAAATTACAAAAAAATGCTACTAACCATAGCAAACTATGCCAAACTCACCTAAATTACTTCGGCTATCAAAAATCACCCCCAACTACACTTTACAGCAACAAACTAAGCCCAATCACTTTAAAATAACAAAAAAATGCTAAAAATCATAACAAACTATGCCAGAATCACCTAAATTACTTCGGCTACCGTAAATCACCCCCAGCTATCCCTTACCACAACAAACCAAACCATATCATCTTAAAATTACAAAAAAAGTTGTACAAATCATTACAAACTATGCCAGACTCACCTAAATTACTTCGGCTACTCTAAATCATCACCATCTAACCCTTACCACAACAAACTAATCCCAATCAATTTTAAATTACAAAAAAATGCTAGTAACCAAAGCAAACTATGCCAAACTCACCTAAATTACTTCGGCTACCATAAATGATCACTAACTAACCCTTACCACAACAAACTAAACCAAATCACATTAAATTACAAAAAAAAGCTACTAACCATAGCAAACTATGCCAAACTCACCTAAATTACTTCGGCTATCAAAAATCACCCCCAACTACACTTTACAGCAACAAACTAATCCCAATAGCTTTAAAATTACAAAAAAATGCTAAAAATCATAACAAACTATACCAGAATCACCTAAATTACTTCGGCTAGCGTAAATCACCCCCAACTATCCTTTATCACAACAAACCAAACCATATCATCTTAAAATTACAAAAAAAGGTGTACAAATCATAACAAACTATGCCAGACTCACCTAAATTACTTCGGCTAATCTAAATCATCACCATCTAACCCTTACGACAACAAACTAAACCCAATCACTTTTAAATAACAAAAAAATGCTAGTAACCATAGCAAACTATGCCAAACTCACCTAAATTACTTCGGCTACCATAAATCATCACCAACTACACTTTACAGCAATAAACTAAGCCCAATCACTTTAAAATTACAAAAAAATGCTAAAAATCATAACAAACTATACCAGAATCACCTAAATTACTTCGGCTACCGTAAATCACCCCCATCTATCCCTTACCACAACAAACCAAACCATATCATCTTAAAATTACAAAAAAAGGTGTACAAATCATAACAAACTATGCCAGACTCACCTAAATTACTTCGGCTACTCTAAATCATCACCAACTAACCCTTACCACAACAAACTAAACCCAATCACTTTTAAATTACAAAAAAATGCTAGTAACCATAGCAAACTATGCCAAAAACACCTAAATTACTTCGGCTACCATAAATCATTACCAACTAACCCTTACCACAGCAAACTAAACCCAATCACTTTTAAATTACAAAAAAATGCTACTAACCATAGCAAACTATGCCAAACACACTTAAATTACTTCGGCTATCAAAAATCACTCCCAACTACACTTTACAGCAACAAACTAAGCCCAATCACTTTAAAATTACAAAAAAATGCTAAAAATCATAACAAACTATACCAGAATCACCTAAATTACTTCGGCTACCGTAAATCACCCCCAACTATCCCTTACCACAACAAACCAAACCATATCATCTTAAAATTAGAAAAAAAGGTGTACACATTATAACAAACTATGCCAGACTCACCTAAATTACTTCGGCTACTCTAAATCATAACCAACTAACCCTTACCACAACAAACTAAACCCAATCACTTTTAAATTACAAAAAAATTCTACTAACCATAGCAAATTATGCCAAACTCACCTAAATTACTTCGGCTACCATAAATCATCACCACCTAACCCTTACCACAACAAACTAAACCCAATCACTTTTAAATTACAAAAAAATGCTACTAACCATAGCAAACTATGCCAAACACACCTAAATTACTTCGGCTATCAAAAATCACTCCCAACTACACTTTACAGCAACAAACTAAGCCCAATCATTTTAAAATTACAAAAAAATGCTAAAAATCATAACAAACTATACCAGAATCTCCTAAATTACTTCGGCTACCGTAAATCAACTCCAACTATCCCTTACCACAACAAAACAAACCATATCATCTTAAAATTACAAAAAAAAATGTACAAATCATAACAAACTATGCCAGACTCACCTAAATTACTTCGGCTACTCTAAATCCTCACCAACTAACCCTTACCACAACAAACTAAACCCAATCATTTTTAAATTACAAAAAAATGCTACTAACCATAGCAAACTATGCCAAACTCACCTAAATTACTTCGGCTACCATAAATCATCACCACCTAACCCTTACCACAACAAACTAAACCCAATCACTTTTAAATTACAAAAAAATGCTACTAACCATATCAAACTATGCCAAACTCACCTAAATTACTTCGGCTATCAAAAATCACCCCCAACTACACTTTACAGCAACAAACTAAGCCCAATCACTTTAAAATTACAAAAAAATGTTAAAAATCATAACAAACTATACCAGAATCACCTAAATTACTTCGGCTACCGTAAATCACCCCCAACTATCCTTTACCACAACAAACCAAATCATATCATCTTAAAATTACAAAAAATGGTGTACAAATCATAACAAACTATGCCAGACTCACCTAAATTACTTCGGCTACTCTAAATCATCACCAACTAACCCTTACCTCAACAAACTAAACCCAATCACTTTTAAATTACAAAAAAATGCTAGTAACTATAGCAAACTATGCCAAACTCACCTAAATTACTTCGGCTACCATTAATCATCACCAACTAACCCTTACCACAACAAACTAAACCCAATCACTTTTTAATTACAAAAAAATGCTACTAGCCATAGCAAACTATGCCAAACTCATCTAAATTACTTCGGCTATCAAAAATCACCCCCAACTGCACTTTAAAGCAATAAACTAAGCTTAATCACTTTAAAATTACAAAAAAATGCTAAAAATCATAACAAACTATACCAGAATCACCTAAATTACTTCGGCTATCGTAAATCACCCCCCAACTATCCCATACCACAACAAACCAAACCATATCATCTTAAAATTACAAAAAAAGTTGTACAAATCATAACAAACTATGCCAGACTCACCTAAATTACTTCGGCTACTCTAAATCATCACCAACTAACCCTTACCACAACACACTACACCCAATTACTTTTAAATTACAAAAAAATGCTAGTAACCATTGCAAACTATGCCAAACTCACCTAAATTACTTCGGCTACTATCTCATACCACAACAGACCAAACCATATCGTCTTAAAATTACAAAAAAAGGTGTACAAATCATAACAAACTATGCCAGACTCACCTAAATTACTTCGGCTACTCTAAATCATCACCAACTAACCCCTACCACAACAAACTAAACACAATTACTTTTAAATTACAAAAAAATGCTACTAACCATAGCAAACTAAGCCAAACACACCTAAATTACCTCGGCTATCAAAAATCACCCCCAACTACACTTTACAGCAACAAACTAAGCCCAATCACTTTAAAATTACAAAAAAATGCTAAAAATCATAACAAACTACACCAGAATCAACTAAATTACTTCGGCTACCGTAAATCACCCCCAACTATCCCTTACCACAACAAACCAAACCATATCATCTTAAAATTACAAAAAAAGGTGTACAAATTATAACAAACTATGCCAGATTCACCTAAATTACTTCGGCTACTCTAAATAATCACCAACTAAACCATACTACAACAAACTAAACCCAATCACTTTTAAATTACAAAAAAATGCTAGTAACCATTGCAAACTATGCCAAACTCACCTAAATTACTTCGGCTACCATTAATCATAACCACCTAACCCTTACCACAACAAACTAAACCCAATCACTTTTTAATTACAAAAAAATGCTACTAACCATAGCAAACTATGCCAAACTCACCTAAATTACTTCGGCTATCAAAAATCACCCCAAACTACACTTTACAGCAACAAACTAAGCCCAATCACTTTAAAATTACAAAAAAATGCTAAAAATCATAACAAACTATACCAGAATCACCTAAATTACTTCGGCTACCGTAAATCACCCCCAACTAGCATTTACCACAACAAACCAAACCATATCATCTTAAAATTCAAAAAAAGGTGTACAAATCATAACAAACTAGGCCAGAGTCACCTAAATTACTTCGGCTACTCTAAATCATCACCAACTAACCCTTACCACAACAAACTAAACCCAATTACTTTTAAATTACAAAAAAATGCTAGTAACCATAGCAAACTATGCCAAACTCACCTAAATTACTTCGGCTACTATCTCATACCACAACAGACTAAACCATATCGTCTTAAAATTACAAAAAAAGGTGTACAAATCATAACAAACTATGCCAGACTCACCTAAATTACTTCGGCTACTCTAAATCATCACCAACTAACCCTTACCAAAACAAACTAAACCCAATCACTTTTAAATTACAATAAAATGCTAGTAACCTTAGCAAACTATGCCAAACTTACCTAAATTACTTTGGCTACCATAAATCATCACCAACTAACCCTTACCAAAACAAACTAAACTCAATCACTTTTAAATTACAAAAAAATGCTACTAACCATAGCAAACTATGCCAAACTCACCTAAATTACTTCGGCTATCAAAAATTACCTCCAACTACACTTTACAGCAACAAACTAAGCCCAATCACTTTAAAATTACAAAAAAATGCTAAAAATCATAACAAACTATACCAGAATTACCTAAATTACTTCGGCTACCGTAAATCACCCCCAACTATCCCTTACCACAACAAACCAAACCATATCATCTTAAAATTACAAAAAAAGGTGTACAAATCATAACAAACTATGCCAGACTCACCTAAATTACTTCGGCTAATCTAAATCATCACCAACTAACCCTTACCACAACACACTACACCCAATCACTTTTAAATTACAAACAAATGCTGCTAACCATAGCAAACTATGCCAAACTCATCTAAATTACTTCGGCTATCAAAAATCACCCCCAACTACACTTTACAGCAACAAACTAAGCCCAATCACTTTAAAATTACAAAAAAATGCTAAAAATCATAACAAACTATACCAGAATTACCTAAATTACTTCGGCTACCGTAAATCACCCCCAACTATCCCTTACCACAACAAACCAAACCATATCATCTTAAAATTACAAAAAAGGTGTACAAATCATAACAAACTATGCCAGACTCACCTAAATTACTTCGGCTACTCTAAATCACCACCAACTAACCCTTACCACAACAAACTAAACCCAATCACTTTTAAATTACAAAAAAATGCTAGTAACCATAGCAACCTATGCCAAACTCACCTAAATTACTTCGGCTACCGTAAATCATCACTAACTAACCCTTACCACAACAAACTAAGCCCAATCACTTTAAAATTAAAAAAAATGCTAAAAATCATAACAAACTATACCAGAATCACCTAAATTACTTCGGCTACGGTAAATCACCCCCAACTATCCCTTACCACAACAAACCAAACCATATCATCTTAAAATTACAAAAAAAGGTGTACAAATCATAACAAACTATGCCGGACTCACCTAAATTACTTCGGCTACTCTAAATCATCACCAACTAACCTTTACCACAACAAACTAAACCCAATCACTTTTAAATTACAAAAAAATGCTAGTAACCATAGCAAACTATGCCAAACTCACCTAAATTACTTCGGCTACCCTAAATCACCCCCAACTATCCCTTACCACAACAAACCAAACCATATCATCTTAAAATTACAAAAAAAGGTGTACAAATCATAAAAAACTATGCCAGACTCACCTAAATTACTTCGGCTACTCTAAATCATCACCAACTAACCCTTACCACAACAAACTAAACCCAATCACTTTTAAATTACAAAAAAATGCTAGTAACCATAGCAAACTATGCCAAACTCACCTAAATTACTTCGGCTACCATAAATCATCACCACCTAACCCTTACCACAACAAACTAAACCCAATCACTTTTAAATTACAAAAAAATGCTACTAACCATAGCAAACTATGCCAAACTCACCTAAATTACTTCGGCTATCAAAAATCACCCCCAACTACACTTTACAGCAACAAACTAAGCCCAATCACTTTAAAATTACAAAAAAATGCTAAAAATCATAACAAACTATACCAGAATCACCTAAATTACTTCGGCTACCGTAAATCACCTCCAACTATCCCTTACCACAACAAACCAAACCATATCATCTTAAAATTACAAAAAAAGGTGGACAAATCATAACAAACTATGCCAGACTCACCTAAATTACTTCGGCTACTCTAAATCATCACCAACTAACCCTTACCACAACAAACTAAACCCAATCAATTTTAAATTACAAAAAAATGCTAGTAACCATAGCAAAATATGCCAAACTCACCTAAATTACTTCGGCTATCAAAAATCACCCCCAACTACACTTTACAGCAAGAAACTAAGCCCAATCACTTTAAAATTACAAAAAAATGCTAAAAATAATAACAAACTATACCAGAATCACCTAAATTACTTCGGCTACCGTAAATCACCCCCAACTTTCCCTTACCACAACAAACCAAACCATATCATCTTAAAATTACAAAAAAAGGTGTACAAATCATAACAAACTATGCCAGACTCACCTAAATTACTTCGGCTACTCTAAATCATCACCAACTAACCCTTACCACAACAAACTAAACCCAATCAATTTTAAATTACAAAAAAATGCTAGTAACCATAGCAAAATATGCCACACTCACCTAAATTACTTCGGCTATCAAAAATCACCCCTAACTACACTTTACAGCAAGAAACTAAGCCCAATCACTTTAAAATTACAAAAAAATGCTAAAAATAATAACAAACTATACCAGAATCACCTAAATTACTTCGGCTACCGTAAATCACCCCCAACTATCCCTTACCACAACAAACCAAACCATATCATCTTAAAATTACAAAAAAAGATGTAGAAATCATAACAAACTATGCCAGACTCACCTAAATTACTTCGGCCACTCTAAATCATCACCAACTAACCCTTACCATAACAAACTAAACCCAATCACTTTTAAATTACAAAAAAATGCTAGTAACCATAGCAAACTATGCCAAACTCACCTAAATTACTTCGGCTATCAAAAATCACCCCCAACTGCACTTTACAACAACAAACTAAGCCCAATCAATTTAAAATTACAAAAAAATGCTAAAAATCATAACAAACTATACCAGAATCACCTAAATTACTTCGGCTACCGTAAATCACCTCCAACTATCCCCTACCACAACAAACCAAACCATATCATCTTAAAATTACAAAAAAAAATGTACAAATCATAACAAACTATGCCAGACTCACCTAAATTACTTCGGCTAATCTAAATCATCACCAACTAACCCTTACCACAACACACTACACCCAATCACTTTTAAATTACAAAAAATGCTGCTAACCATAGCAAACTATGCCAAACTCATCTAAATTACTTTGGCTATCAAAAATCACCCCCAACTACACTTTACAGCAACAAACTAAGCCCAATCACTTTAAAATTACAAAAAAATGCTAAAAATCATAACAAACTATACCAGAATCACCTAAATTACTTCGGCTACCGTAAATCACCCCCAACTATCGCTTACCACAACAAACCAAACCATATCATCTATAAATTACAAAAAAAGGTGTACAAATCATAACAAACTATGCCAGATTCACCTAAATTACTTCGGCTACTCTAAATCATCACCAACTAACCCTTGCCACAACAAACTAAACCCAATCACTTTTAAATTACAAAAAAATGCTAGTAACCATAGCAAACTATGCCAAACTCACCTAAATTACTTCGGCTACCATAAATCATCACCAACTAACCCTTACCACAACAAACTAAACCCAATCAATTTTAAATTACAAAAAAATGCTACTAACCATAGCAAACTAAGCCAAACTCACCTAAATTACTTTGGCTATCAAAAATCACCCCCAACTACGCTTTACAGCAACAAACTAAGCCCAATCACTTTAAAATTAAAAAAAATGCTAAAAATCATAACAAACTATACCAGAATCACCTAAATTACTTCGGCTACCGTAAATCACCCCCAACTATCCCTTACCACAACAAACCAAACCATATCATCTTAAAATTACAAAAAAAGGTGTACAAATCATAACAAACTATGCCAGACTCACCTAAATTACTTCGGCTACTCTAAATCATCACCAACTAACCTTTACCACAACAAACTAAACCCAATCATTTTTAAATTACAAAAAAATGCTAGTAACCATAGCAAACTATGCCAAACTCACCTAAATTACTTCGGCTATCAAAAATCACCCCCAACTACACTTTACAGCAACAAACTAAGCCTAATCACTATAAAATTACAAGAAAATGCTAAAAATCTTAACCAACTATACCAGAATCACCTAAATTACTTCGGCTACCGTAAATCACCCCCAACTATTCCTTACCACAACAAACCAAACCATATCATCTTAAAATTACAAAAAAAGATGTACAAATCATAACAAACTATGCCAGACTCACCTAAATTACTTCGGCTACCATAAATCATCACCAACTAACCCTTACCACAACAAACTAAACCCAATCACTTTTAAATTACAAAAAAATGCTACTAACCATAGCAAACTATGCCAAACTCACATAAATTACTTCGGCTATCAAAAATCTCCCCAACTACACTTTACAGCAACAAACTAAGCCCAATCACTTTAAAATTACAAAAAAATTCTAAAAATCATAACAAACTATACCAGAATCACCTAAATTACTTCGGCTACCGTAAATCACCCCCAACTATCCCTTACTACAACAAACCAAACCATATCATCTTAAAATTACAAAAAAGGTGTACAAATCATAAAAAACTATGCCAGACTCACCTAAATTACTTCGGCTATTCTAAATCATCACCAACTAACCCTTACCACAACAAACTAAACCCAATCACTTTTAAATTACAAAAAAATGCTAGTAACCATAGCAAACTATGCCAAACTTACCTAAATTACTTCGGCTACCATAAATCTTCACCAACTAACCCTTACCACAACAAACTAAACCCAATCACTTTTAAATTACAAAAAAATGCTACTAACCATAGCAAACTATGCCAAACTCACCTAAATTACTTCGGCTATCAAAAATCACCCCCAACTACACTTTACAGCAACAAACTAAGTCTAATCACTTTAAAATTACAAGAAAATGCTAAAAATCATAACAAACTATACCAGAATCACCTAAATTACTTGGGCTCCCGTAAATCACCCCCAACTATCCCTTACCAAAACAAACCAAACCATATCATCTTAAAATTACAAAAAAAGGTGTACAAATCATAACAAACTATGCCAGACTCACCTAAATTACTTCGGCTACTCTAAATCATCACCAACTAACCCTTACCACAACAAACTAAACCCAATCACTTTTAAATTACAAAAAAATGCTAGTAACCATAGCAAACTATGCCAAACTCACCTAAATTACTTCGGCTATCAAAAATCACCCCCAACTACACTTTACAGCAACAAACTAAGCCCAATCACTTTAAAATTACAAGAAAATGCTAAAAATCATAACAAACTATACCAGAATCACCTAAATTACTTCGGCTACCATAAATCATCACCAACTAACCCTTACCACAACAAACTAAACCCAATCACTTTTAAATTACAAAAAAATGCTACTAACCATAGCAAACTATGCCAAACTCACCTAAATTACTTCGGCTATCAAAAATCACCCCCAACTACACTTTACAGCAACAAACTAAGCCCAATCACTTCAAAATTACAAAAAAATGCTAAAAATCATAACAAACTATACCAGAATCACCTAAATTACTTCGGCTACCGTAAATCACCTCCAACTATCCCTTACCACAACAAACCAAACCATATCATCTTAAAATTACAAAAAAAGGTGGACAAATCATAACAAACTATGCCAGACTCACCTAAATTACTTCGGCTACTCTAAATCATCACCAACTAACCCTTACCACAACAAACTAAACCCAATCAATTTTAAATTACAAAAAAATGCTAGTAACCATAGCAAAATATGCCAAACTCACCTAAATTACTTCGGCTATCAAAAATCACCCCCAACTACACTTTACAGCAAGAAACTAAGCCCAATCACTTTAAAATTACAAAAAAATGCTAAAAATAATAACAAACTATACCAGAATCACCTAAATTACTTCGGCTACCGTAAATCACCCCCAACTATCCCTTACCACAACAAACCAAACCATATCATCTTAAAATTACAAAAAAAGATGTAGAAATCATAACAAACTATGCCAGACTCACCTAAATTACTTCGGCTACTCTAAATCATCACCAACTAACCCTTACCACAACAAACTAAACCCAATCACTTTTAAATTACAAAAAAATGCTAGTAACCATAGCAAACTATGCCAAACTCACCTAAATTACTTCGGCTACCATAAATCATCACCAACTAACATTTACCACAACAAACTAAACCCAATCACTTTTAAATTACAAAAAAATGCTACTAACCATAGCAAACTATGCCAAACTCACATAAATTACTTCGGCTATCAAAAATCTCCTCAACTACACTTTACAGCAACAAACTAAGCCCAATCACTTTAAAATTACAAAAAAATTCTAAAAATCATAACAAACTATACCAGAATCACCTAAATTACTTCGGCTACCGTAAATCACCCCCAAATATCCCTTACTACAACAAACCAAACCATATCATCTTAAAATTACAAAAAAAGGTGTACAAATCATAACAAACTATGCCAGACTCACCTAAATTACTTCGGCTAATCTAAATCATCACCAACTAACCCTTACCACAACACACTACACCCAATCACTTTTAAATTACAAAAAAATGCTGCTAACCATAGCAAACTATGCCAAACTCATCTAAATTACTTTGGCTATCAAAAATCACCCCCAACTACACTTTACAGCAACAAACTAAGCCCAATCACTTTAAAATTACAAAAAAATGCTAAAAATCATAACAAACTATACCAGAATCACCTAAATTACTTCGGCTACCGTAAATCACCCCCAACTATCGCTTACCACAACAAACCAAACCATATCATCTATAAATTACAAAAAAAGGTGTACAAATCATAACAAACTATGCCAGACTCACCTAAATTACTTCGGCTACTCTAAATCATCACCAACTAACCCTTGCCACAACAAACTAAAACCCAATCACTTTTAAATTACAAAAAAATGCTAGTAACCATAGCAAACTATGCCAAACTCACCTAAATTACTTCGGCTACCATAAATCATCACCAACTAACCCTTACCACAACAAACTAAACCCAATCAATTTTAAATTACAAAAAAATGCTACTAACCATAGCAAACTAAGCCAAACTCACCTAAATTACTTCGGCTATCAAAAATCACCCCCAACTACGCTTTACAGCAACAAACTAAGCCCAATCACTTTAAAATTAAAAAAAATGCTAAAAATCATAACAAACTATACAAGAATCACCTAAATTACTTCGGCTACCGTAAATCACCCCCAACTATCCCTTATTACAACAAACCAAACCATATCATCTTAAAATTACAAAAAAAGGTGTACAAATCATAACAAACTATGCCAGACTCACCTAAATTACTTCGGCTACTCTAAATCATCACCAACTAACCTTTACCACAACAAACTAAACCCAATCACTTTTAAATTACAAAAAAATGCTAGTAACCATAGCAAACTATGCCAAACTCACCTAAATTACTTCGGCTATCAAAAATCACCCCCAACTACACTTTACAGCAACAAACTAAGCCTAATCACTATAAAATTACAAGAAAATGCTAAAAATCTTAACCAACTATACCAGAATCACCTAAATTACTTCGGCTACCGTAAATCACCCCCAACTATTCCTTACCACAACAAACCAAACCATATCATCTTAAAATTACAAAAAAAGATGTACAAATCATAACAAACTATGCCAGACTCACCTAAATTACTTCGGCTACCATAAATCATCACCAACTAACCCTTACCACAACAAACTAAACCCAATCACTTTTAAATTACAAAAAAATGCTACTAACCATAGCAAACTATGCCAAACTCACATAAATTACTTCGGCTATCAAAAATCTCCCCAACTACACTTTACAGCAACAAACTAAGCCCAATCACTTTAAAATTACAAAAAAATTCTAAAAATCATAACAAACTATACCAGAATCACCTAAATTACTTCGGCTACCGTAAATCACCCCCAACTACGCTTTACAGCAACAAACTAAGCCCAATCACTTTAAAATTAAAAAAAATGCTAAAAATCATAACAAACTATACCAGAATCACCTAAATTACTTCGGCTACCGTAAATCACCCCCAACTATCCCTTATTACAACAAACCAAACCATATCATCTTAAAATTACAAAAAAGGTGTACAAATCATAAAAAACTATGCCAGACTCACCTAAATTACTTCGGCTATTCTAAATCATCACCAACTAACCCTTACCACAACAAACTAAACCCAATCACTTTTAAATTACAAAAAAATGCTAGTAACCATAGCAAACTATGCCAAACTTACCTAAATTACTTCGGCTACCATAAATCTTCACCAACTAACCCTTACCACAACAAACTAAACCCAATCACTTTTAAATTACAAAAAAATGCTACTAACCATAGCAAACTATGCCAAACTCACCTAAATTACTTCGGCTATCAAAAATCACCCCCAACTACACTTTACAGCAACAAACTAAGCCTAATCACTATAAAATTACAAGAAAATGCTAAAAATCATAACAAACTATACCAGAATCACCTAAATTACTTGGGCTCCCGTAAATCACCCCCAACTATCCCTTACCAAAACAAACCAAACCATATCATCTTAAAATTACAAAAAAAGGTGTACAAATCATAACAAACTATGCCAGACTCACCTAAATTACTTCGGCTACTCTAAATCATCACCAACTAACCCTTACCACAACAAACTAAACCCAATCACTTTTAAATTACAAAAAAATGCTAGTAACCATAGCAAACTATGCCAAACTCACCTAAATTACTTCGGCTATCAAAAATCACCCCCAACTACACTTTACAGCAACAAACTAAGCCCAATCACTTTAAAATTACAAGAAAATGCTAAAAATCATAACAAACTATACCAGAATCACCTAAATTACTTCGGCTACCATAAATCATCACCAACGAACCCTTACCACAACAAACTAAACCCAATCACTTTTAAATTACAAAAAAATGCTACTAACCATAGCAAACTATGCCAAACTCACCTAAATTACTTCGGCTATCAAAAATCACCCCCAGCTACACTTTACAGCAACAAACTAAGCCCAATCACTTTAAAATTAAAAAAAAATGCCAAAAATCATAACAAACTATACCAGAATCACCTAAATTACTTCGGCTACCGTAAATCACCCCCAACTATCCCTTACCAAAACAAACCAAACCATATCATCTTAAAATTACAAAAAAAGGTGTACAAATCATAACAAACTATGCCAGACTCACCTAAATTACTTCGGCTACTCTAAATCATCACCAACTAACCCTTACCACAACAAACTAAACCCAATCATTTTTAAATTACAAAAAAATGCTAGTAACCATAGCAAACTATGCCAAACTCACCTAAATTTCTTCGGCTACCATAAATCATTACCAACTAACTTTTTCCACAACAAACTAAACCCAATCACTTTTAAATTACAAAAAAATGCTACTAACCATAGCAAACTATGCCAAACTCACCTAAATTACTTCGGCTATCAAAAATCACCCCCAACTACACTTTACAGCAACAAACTAAGCCCAATCACTTTAAAATTACAAAAAAATGCTAAAAATCATAACAAACTATACCAGAATCACCTAAATTACTTCGGATAACGTAAATCACCCCCAACTATCCCTTACCACAACAAACCAAACCATATCATCTTAAAATTACAAAAAAAGGTGTACAAATTATAACAAACTATGCCATACTTACCTAAATTACTTCGGCTACTCTAAATCATCACCAACTAACCCTTACCACAACAAACTAAACCCAATCACTTTTAAATTACAAAAAAATGCTGGTAATCATAGCAAACTATGCCAAACTCACCTAAATTACTTCGGCTACCATAAATCATCACCAACTAACCCTTACCACAACAAACTAAACCCAATCACTTTTAAATTAAAAAAAATGCTACCAACCATAGCAAACTATGCCAAACTCACCGAAATTTCTTCGGCTATCAAAAATCAACCCCAACTACACTTTACAGCAACAAACTAAGCCCAATCACTTTAAAATTACAAAAAAATGCAAAAAATCATAACAAACTATACCAGAATCACCTAAATTACTTCGGCTACCGTAAATCACCCCCAACTATCCCTTACCACAACAAACCAAACCATATCATCTTAAAATTACAAAAAAAAGTGTACAAATAATAACAAACTATGCCAGACTCACCTAAATTACTTCGGCTACCCTAAATCATCACCAACTAACCCTTACCACAACAAACTAAACCCAATCACTTTTAAATTACAAAAAAATGCTAGTAACCATAGCAAACTATGCCAAACTCACCTAAATTACTTCGGCTACCATAAATCATCACCAACTAACCCTTACCACAACAAACTAAACCCAATCAATTTTAAATTACAAAAAAATGCTACTAACCATAGCAAACTATGCCAAACTCACCTAAATTACTTCGGCTATCAAAAATCACCCCCAACTACACTTTACAGCAACAAACTAAGCCCAATCACTTTAAAATTACAAAAAAATGCTAAAAATCATAACAAACCATACCAGAATCACCTAAATTACTTGGGCTACCGTAAATAACCCCCAACTGTCCCTTACCACAACAAACCAAACCATATCATCTTAAAATTACAAAAAAAAGTGTACAAATCATAAAAAACTATGCCAGACTCACCTAAATTACTTCGGCTACTCTAAATCATCACCAACTAACCCTTACCACAACAAACTAAACCCAATCTCTTTTAAATTACAAAAAAATGCTAGTAACCATAGCAAATTATGCCAAACTCACCTAAATTACTTCGGCTACCATACATCATCACCAACTAACACTTACCACAACAAACTAAACCCAATCACTTTTAAATTACAAAAAAATGCTACTAACCATAGCAAGCTATGCCAAACTCACCTAAATTACTTCGGCTATCAAAAATTACCCCCAACTACACTTTACAGCAACAAACTAAACCCAATCACTTTTAAATTACAAAAAAATTCTAGTAACCATAGCAAATTATGCCAAACTCACCTAAATTACTTCGGCTACCATACATCATCACCAACTAACACTTACCACAACAAACTTAACCCAATCACTTTTAAATTACAAAAAAATGCTACTAACCATAGCAAGCTATGCCAAACTCACCTAAATTACTTCGGCTATCAAAAATTACTCCCAACTACACTTTACAGCAACAAACTAAACCCAATCACTTTAAAATTACAAAAAAATGCTAAAAATCATAACAAACTATACCAGAATCAGCTAAATTACTTCGGCTACCGTAAATCACCCTCAACTATACCTTACCACAACAAACCAAACCATATCATCTTAAAATTACAAAAAAAGCTGTACAAATCATAACAAACTATGCCAGACTCACCTAAATTACTTCGGCTACTCTAAATCATCACCACCTAACCCTTACCACAACAAACTAAACCCAATCACTTTTAAATTACAAAAAAATGCTAGTAACTATAGCAAGCTATGCCAAACTCACCTAAATTACTTCGGCTACCATAAATCATCACCAACTAACCCTTACCACAATAAACTAAACCCAATCACTTTTAAATTACAAAAAAATGCTACTAACCATAGCAAACTATGCCACTCACCTAAATTACTTTGGCTATCAAAAATCACCCCCAACTACACTTTACAGCAACAAACTAAGCCCAATCACTTTAAAATTACAAAAAAATGCTAAAAATCATAACAAACTATACCAGAATCATTTAAATTACTTCGGCTACCGTAAATCACCCTCAACTATCACTTACCACAACAAACCAAACTATATCATCTTAAAATTACAAAAAAATGTGTACAAATCATAACAAACTATGCCAGACTCACCTAAATTACTTCGGCTACTCTAAATCATCACCAACTAACCCTTACCACAACAAACTAAACCCAATCACTTTTAAATTACAAAAAAATGTTAGTAACCATAGCAAACAATGCCAAACTCACCTAAATTACTTCGGCTATCAAAAATCAACCCCAACTACACTTTACAGCAACAGACTAAGCCCAATCACTTTAAAATTACAAAAAAATGCTAAAAATCATAACAAACTTTACCAGAATCACCTAAATTACTTCGGCTACCGTAAATCACCCCCAACTATCCCTTACCACAACAAACCAAACTATATCATCTTAAAATTACAAAAAAAGGTGTACAAATCATAACAAACTATGCCAGACTTACCTAAATTACTTCGGCTACTCTAAATCATCACCAACTAACCCTTACCACAACAAACTAAACCCAATCACTTTTAAATTACAAAAAAATGCTAGTAACCATAGCAAACTATGCCAAACTCACCTAAATTACTTCGGCTACCATAAATCATAACCAACTAACCCTTACCACAACAAACTAAACCCAATCACTTTTAAATTACAAAAAAATGTTACTAACCATAGCAAACTATGCCAAACTCACCTAAATTACTTTGGCTATCAAAAATCATCCCCAACTACACTTTACAGCAACAAACGAAGCCCAATCACTTTAAAATTACAAAAAAATGCTAAAAATCATAACAAACTATACCAGAATCACCTAAATTACTTCGGCTACCGTAAATCACCCCCAACTATCCCTTACCACAACAAACCAAACCATATCATCTTAAAATTTCAAAAAAAAAGTACAAATCATAACAAACTATGCCAGACTCACCTAAATTACTTCGGCTACTCTAAATCATCACCAACTAACCCTTACCACAACAAACTAAACCCAATCACTTTTAAATTACAAAAAAATGCTAGTAACCATAGCAAACTATGCCAAACTCACCTAAATTACTTCGGCTACCATAAATCATAACCAACTAACCCTTACCACAACAAACTAAACCCAATCACTTTTAAATTACAAAAAAATGCTACTAACCATAGCAAACTATGCCACTCACCTAAATTACTTTGGCTATCAAAAATCACCCCCAACTACACTTTACAGCAAGAAACTAAGCCCAATCACTTTAAAATTACAAAAAAATGCTAAAAATCATAACAAACTATACCAGAATCATTTAAATTACTTCGGCTACCGTAAATCACCCTCAACTATCACTTACCACAACAAACCAAACCATATCATATTAAAATTACAAAAAAAGGTGTACAAATCATAACAAACTATGCCAGACTCACCTAAATTACTTCGGCTACTCTAAATCATCACCAACTAACCCTTACCACAACAAACAAAACCCAATCACTTTTAAATTACAAAAATATGCTAGTTGTTTCGCCGCTAGCTTTTTAGCAGCGCGTGTCGTGTTATTTAGTAAAATTACCTTTTTTTATAATTCTACTATATTGACACATACACTAATAATACATGGATACACAATGTTTTTCTTGGTAACACAAATATCGTTCTCTTGTTTACAATTATAGTTCTTTGACTACTACTCTCGTTCTCTTCTGTAAGAATTGTCGTTTTATGTACTTGAGGGTGACATCCAACATCCTCCGCCCCCTTGGAAAATTGATAATTTTTCAAAGTTAAATAAAAACACAAAAAAAATTACATTAAATTGAACTTATATACATGAATCCTATAACTAACACTGCTTCCGTCACTTCTCCATTGGCAACAAGCACAGCTTAGCTACCGGTCTTTTGAGTTCACCACTCGCGGTTTTCACGGTCACCACTCGCACTTGATTGTCTTTTCCGGGGTGCACCATTGTGACGCGTCCTAGGCGCCAGGTGAGTGGTGGGCTGTTGTCTTCCTTGATGACAACAAGGTCGGAGACTTCGATGTTGGGACTGGGTTTCCTCCGATTTTACTGTGGCTTCCCAAAGGCCTCCCATGTGAGGCGCAGAAGGGGCATTAAAATGAAATTCAATGTTCGCGGTACTTGAAAAATCAACCGCCTTGTTTTCAAATTCATTTGAAGCAATCAATTTTTGCAGTTCATTGTCTGCACCGACGAATGTTTTTGCGTTGTCACAGTAAATATGACCAGGCTTTCCGCGACGTGCTATGAATCGGCGCAACGCATTCAAAAAGCTCTCTGATGTACAGTCAGAAATCAGTTCGAGGTGTGCCGCTTTCGTCGCCATGCAAACAAAAACGCCAATGTAGGACTTTACGAGTTTAGGTCTTCCTCTACCCCGATTTAGATTAATGTTTATCGGCCCAGCATAGTCCACGCCAACGTTAAAGAAGGGCCTGCTAGGTTCGACTCGACATGTAGGCAAATTTCCCATTAATTGCTCACACGTGGTGGGTCTGACTCTAAAACATTGTATACATTTTCTCAAGACACGTCTCACAGCATCACGCGATGAGAGAATCCAAAATTTTTCTCGAATCGCGGCAAGAGTGGCTTGTGTTCCTGCATGTAGGTTTTCTAAATGAAATTGTATTATAATTAAGTCGGTAATGTGATGGCTTTTTGGTAATAGGTAGGGGTTTTTCCTAGAAGCGCTGATCAATTTATTGTTTATTAATCTTCCCCTAACTCTGATTAATCCATGTTCATCGATGAATGGATTTAAGCATTGTAATTTACTATTTGTCCCTAATAGTTGATTATTGTTTAGACAGTTTAATTTTGCTTCAAACGCTTGTCTCTGAACAATTTTTAAAACGATGATTAATGCAGCGTTTAATTCACCGGTTGTTAATGGCCCTGAAATCGTATTAATTTTTCGGCAACAGTTTGTAAATCTCTTGCACCGGGAAAAAACTCTTAATAGATTTCGAAAATTGGAGAATGTTTGTAATATTGACCATTGTGGTGTTTTGTTCACGCTGACATATGCAAGACGTTTTTGTTCTGGTATTTCTGTATTCGATGTCACTTCAACTTGTTCAGGCCAGTTCTCTGCAGATTGAGCTAGAAACGTGGGGCCGTGCCACCACATACAGGAGTTTTGTAGCTCGTTTGCGGACATCCCTCTTGAAATGATGTCTGCGGGATTGAGAGCTGATGGCACATATCGCCACTTGATTGGATCTGACAAGGATTGAATTTCGGCGGCGCGGTTTGCAACGAACGTTTTTAATGAACTCGTCGGTGATTTTATCCACGCCAAGACAATTTTTGAATCTGACCAGAAAAATGACTCCGTGGTATGAAGCTTTATCGCTTTGATTATTGTATCATGCAATTGTGCGGTGGACAGAACATCTATTAGTTGCTTTTGTAATTCGGTGGCTTCCTGCAGCGTATTAGCACCGGTCAAAATATCGTCTACGTAAAAATCATCTTGAATGATCTCTGAAATTCTAGGGTAAGCCAAGCGATTTTCGTTTGATAATTGTTTCAAACACCGAATTGCAAGATACGGGGCACATGATGTTCCATATGTTACTGTATTCAATTGGTACACCATAATTGGTGAGGACTGATGCTCACGCCAAAGGATTTGTTGGAATCGACGGTCTGTTTCATGCACTAGTATCTGTCGATACATCTTGCAAATGTCAGCGGTGAAAACATATTTTAACGTTCGGAAGCGAATAAAAATGTCAAAGATGTCATTTTGCACTTTTGGACCTATCATTAAGGTGTCATTTAGGCTCGTATTGGAGCTTGATTTCGCCGACCCATCAAAAACCACGCGTATTTTCGATGTGTTTCCGTTGTTCTTGAACACGGCGTGATGTGGTAACACGAACATTTTATTATTGTCAAAAGCGATGGACTTAATCGGACCAATTGGTGACATGTGTTGCATGTTTATATACTCGCGCATAAATTGTTGATAACTAGATTGAAGTTTGGGATCTTTCTGAAATTTCCGCTCGAGTGACAAAAAACGTTTGGTAGCTAGCTCTAATGAATCGCCTAATTCGTCCTGCTTTTCATTAAATGGCAATCGTACTTGAAAGCGACCGTCTGCAGTGCGGCTTGATGTGGTTAAAAAATGATTTTCACAAATCGACTCAGCTTTTGTTAGAGGCTTAACTTTTGTGTGATACGCCTCGAGATCCCAGAACTTTTCCACTTGGTGCTCGAGTTCCTTATTGTCACTAATCGCACAATAAACATGAATGCTCTTCCCTTGATTGTCATGTGTCGGAATTGAAAGTGGACCAGCAAGAATCCAGCCCAGTAAGGTTTTTTGTAAAATGATTTCAGTATTTTTTGGCCGTACTTGTCCTACGCATAGTAGGTGCCAAAAAATCTCAGCCCCTATCAGTAAATCGATTGGCCCGGACACATTAAAATCAGGATCAGCTAGCTTGATATTTGATGGAATTGAAATTCTGTGTTTATTGAACGAAAACACAGGTAAGTTTTCCGTAATTTTTGGTAACACTAGGCAATTGAGATTCGTCAAAAATCCGTTTACCCTTGATGATAGGGTCACATCTATCGCCTGTTTTATTACTGAATGGACGTTGTTTATGGCTGAGACAGAAATGTTTGCAACCTTGGGAATTAGACCTAACCGATTGCAGGCAGATTCTGTAATAAAATTGCATTGTGCTCCACTGTCTAATAAAACCCGGCATGGTTGAGAGAGACCTTTGTTGTCCTTTAAATTAACAATTGCTGTCGACAGAAGTGTGTCGTTTTGGATATTTTGGCGGCATGGTTTTACCGTCGTATTGACAACAGATGTTGAGTTTGTAGGTAAATCCCTATGTAGCAAAGAATTGTGTCGTCGCTTGCATTTTTTACAACCGCTTGATGGACAATCGACCGCCGCGTGTGACGGTTTTAAACAATTTGTGCAAAGTTTTAATTTTGCAACTTGTGCTTCACGAGATGAAATTGATAACCTTAAAAAGTCTGTGCAATTGTAAATGCTATGATTTTTTCTGCACATATAACAAGTTAAGTTATTATTGATGGCGACGTTTGTTGACTTTTTCTGCATGGATTTTTGATTTGAATATGAATTGTAAACTTGTGAATTGCTTGGTGTTTGGAATTTTATTTTATTGATTTGTAACGCCTCGAGTTGATGACAACGATTTGTTAAAAAATTGTCTAGTTGTTGTTTTGTTGGGACTTCCGCTGCCTTTAATGACTCTTCCCAAGAGTCGCGAGTTGTGTCATCTAATTTTGACGAAATTATGTGAATTAATACGGCGTCCCACGCTTCTATTGGCGTTCCTAAGGATTTTAATGACTCCAAATTTAAATTTGCTTGATCAAGAAGTTGTCTTAAAGACGTCGGAGAGTCTTTTTCTACATTGTTTAAATTGAACAAGTTATTTACATGATGTTGAATTAATAGTCTTTTATTTTCGAAACGGTCCTTTAGAAGGTTCCACGCTACTTCGTAGTTGTTGCCTGATAATGCAACTGAATTGATCGCGTTCGCGGCATCACCTCGAACAGAGTTTTTTAGATGATGCAATTTTTGAATGTTGCTGAAGCGCGATTCATTATGCACCAGAGCTTGAAATGTGTCGTGAAATGATAACCACTCCGTGTAAAGGCCTGTAAATGGTTTTATGTTGATCGGCGGCAATTGTACATTTGCGAATGATGTGGACAAATTGTTTAATCGCGTACTTTCCGTCGGTGCAGAGAGCGAACTGGTGCTTAATTGTTCAAGCAGTTCATCAAATTGACTGCACAATTGAAAATACGTTTCTTCAAATGTCTCGCGCATGCTATCGTGGTCGAATTGTGACGTAATTTGATCAAGCTTTTCGATTTTTGATTGAACTTGATCAAACTCTTTCATTCGCGGACGCAACTCTTGTAGTCTGTTTTTGAGTTGAAATGGAGAAGCCATGGAACCCTTGTTTGCGAGCCATGCTTCGTTTCGCGAGATAAACCTAATTATCGACTCTCGTTCGGTGATTGCCGAATTTAGCTCTGCATTGCATGTCGCAGATTGTTCTACATCGGATAGAATCGGAGCCTCGCTTACTTGAGAACGTGTCAAAGGCATTGTTGATTACGAAAAATGTATCGAATTGAACTTAAAATGGAAACAGATCGAAACTCATACGTGAAGGAACGATAATGTGAATAGGAAGTGATCGGACCCACTTATCAGTGATGACTTGACGACCGATTGCTGACTTCCTCACGTGCGTGATGATTTTTCCAACTTTTTGGAAAGCGTTGGATGTGGACAGGCGAAGATCTTGCACTAGCACTGTTGCAATTGCGGAATCTGATGATTGACCGATGCAGCAGCCGCAGCTCTTCCGTCTGGGATTGATTGTTGCACAATCCGGCTCGAAGGACCAATGTTTCGCCGCTAGCTTTTTAGCAGCGCGTGTCGTGTTATTTAGTAAAATTACCTTTTTTTATAATTCTACTATATTGACACATACACTAATAATACATGGATACACAATGTTTTTCTTGGTAACACAAATATCGTTCTCTTGTTTACAATTATAGTTCTTTGACTACTACTCTCGTTCTCTTCTGTAAGAATTGTCGTTTTATGTACTTGAGGGTGACATCCAACACTAGTAACCATAGCAAACTATGCCAAACTTACCTAAATTACTTCGGCTATCAAAAATCACCCCCAACTACACTTTACAGCAACAAACTAAGCCCAATCACTTTAAAATTACAAAAAAATACTAAAAATCATAACAAACTATATCAGAATCACCTAAATTACTTCGGCTACCGTAAATCACCCCCAACTATCCCTTAGCACAGCAAACCAAACCATATCATCTTAAAATTACAAAAAAAGGTGTACAAATCATAACAAACTATGCCAGACTCACCTAAATTACTTCGGCTACTCTAAATCATCACCAACTAACCCTTACCACAACAAACTAAACCCAATCACTTTTAAATTACAAAAAAATGCTAGTAACCATAGCAAACTATGCCACTCACCTAAATTACTTTGGCTATCAAAAATCACCCCCAACTACACTTTACAGCAACAAACTAAGCCCAATCACTTTAAAATTACAAAAAAATGCTAAAAATCATAACAAACTATACCAGAATCATTTAAATTACTTCGGCTACCGTAAATCACCCTAAACTATCACTTACCACAACAAACCAAACCATATCATCTTAAAATTACAAAAAAAGGTGTACAAATCATAACAAACTATGCCAGACTCACCTAAATTACTTCGGCTACTCTAAATCATCACCAACTAACCCTTACCACAACAAACTTAACCCAATCACTTTTAAATTACAAAAAAATGCTAGTAACCATAGCAAACTATGCCAAACTCACCTAAATTACTTCGGCTATCAAAAATCACCCCCAACTACACTTTACAGCAACAAACTAAGCCCAATCACTTTAAAATTACAAGAAAATGCTAAAAATCATAACAAACTATACCAGAATCACCTAAATTACTTCGGCTACCATAAATCATCACCAACTAACCCTTACCACAACAAACTAAACCCAATCACTTTTAAATTACAAAAAAATGCTACTAACCATAGCAAACTATGCCAAACTCACCTAAATTACTTCGGCTATCAAAAATCACCCCCAGCTACACTTTACAGCAACAAACTAAGCCCAATCACTTTAAAATTACAAAAAAATGCCAAAAATCATAACAAACTATACCAGAATCACCTAAATTACTTCGGCTACCGTAAATCACCCCCAACTATCCCTTACCAAAACAAACCAAACCATATCATCTTAAAATTACAAAAAAAGGTGTACAAATCATAACAAACTATGCCAGACTCACCTAAATTACTTCGGCTACCATAAATCATCACCAACTAACCCTTACCACAACAAACTAAACCCAATCACTTTTAAATAAAAAAAATGCTACCAACCATAGCAAACTATGCCAAACTCACCGAAATTTCTTCGGCTATCAAAAATCAACCCCAACTACACTTTACAGCAACAAACTAAGCCCAATCACTTTAAAATTACAAAAAAATGCAAAAAATCATAACAAACTATACCAGAATCACCTAAATTACTTCGGCTACCGTAAATCACCCCCAACTATCCCTTACCACAACAAACCAAACCATATCATCTTAAAATTACAAAAAAAAGTGTACAAATAATAACAAACTATGCCAGACTCACCTAAATTACTTCGGCTACTCTAAATCATCACCAACTAACCCTTACCACAACAAACTAAACCCAATCACTTTTAAATTACAAAAAAATGCTAGTAACCATAGCAAACTATGCCAAACTCACCTAAATTACTTCGGCTACCATAAATCATCACCAACTAACCCTTACCACAACAAACTAAACCCAATCAATTTTAAATTACAAAAAAATGCTACTAACCATAGCAAACTATGCCAAACTCACCTACATTACTTCGGCTATCAAAAATCACCCCCAACTACACTTTACAGCAACAAACTAAGCCCAATCACTTTTAAATTACAAAAAAATGCTAGTAACCATAGCAAACTATGCCAAACTCACCTAAATTACTTCGGCTACCATTAATCATAACCACCTAACCCTTACCACAACAAACTAAACCCAATCACTTTTAAATTACAAAAAAATGCTACTAACCATAGCAAACTATGCCAAACTCACCTAAATTACTTCGGCTATCAAAAATCACCCCAAACTACACTTTACAGCAACAAACTAAGCCCAATCACTTTAAAATTACAAAAAAATGCTAAAAATCATAACAAACTATACCAGAATCACCTAAATTACTTCGGCTACCGTAAATCACCCCCAACTAGCATTTACCACAACAAACCAAACCATATCATCTTAAAATTCAAAAAAAGGTGTACAAATCATAACAAACTATGCCAGAGTCACCTAAATTACTTCGGCTACTCTAAATCATCACCAACTAACCCTTACCACAACAAACTAAACCCAATTACTTTTAAATTACAAAAAAATGCTAGTAACCATAGCAAACTATGCCAAACTCACCTAAATTACTTCGGCTACTATCTCATACCACAACAGACTAAACCATATCGTCTTAAAATTACAAAAAAACGTGTACAAATCATAACAAACTATGCCAGACTCACCTAAATTACTTCGGCTACTCTAAATCATCACCAACTAACCCTTACCAAAACAAACTAAACCCAATCACTTTTAAATTACAATAAAATGCTAGTAACCATAGCAAACTATGCCAAACTTACCTAAATTACTTTGGCTACCATAAATCATCACCAACTAACCCTTACCAAAACAAACTAAACTCAATCACTTTTAAATTACAAAAAAATGCTACTAACCATAGCAAACTATGCCAAACTCACCTAAATTACTTCGGCTATCAAAAATTACCTCCAACTACACTTTACAGCAACAAACTAAGCCCAATCACTTTAAAATTACAAAAAAATGCTAAAAATCATAACAAACTATACCAGAATTACCTAAATTACTTCGGCTACCGTAAATCACCCCCAACTATCCCTTACCACAACAAACCAAACCATATCATCTTAAAATTACAAAAAAAGGTGTACAAATCATAACAAACTATGCCAGACTCACCTAAATTACTTCGGCTAATCTAAATCATCACCAACTAACCCTTACCACAACACACTACACCCAATCACTTTTAAATTACAAACAAATGCTGCTAACCATAGCAAACTATGCCAAACTCATCTAAATTACTTCGGCTATCAAAAATCACCCCCAACTACACTTTACAGCAACAAACTAAGCCCAATCACTTTAAAATTACAAAAAAATGCTAAAAATCATAACAAACTATACCAGAATTACCTAAATTACTTCGGCTACCGTAAATCACCCCCAACTATCCCTTACCACAACAAACCAAACCATATCATCTTAAAATTACAAAAAAGGTGTACAAATCATAACAAACTATGCCAGACTCACCTAAATTACTTCGGCTACTCTAAATCACCACCAACTAACCCTTACCACAACAAACTAAACCCAATCACTTTTAAATTACAAAAAAATGCTAGTAACCATAGCAAACTATGCCAAACTCACCTAAATTACTTCGGCTACCGTAAATCATCACCAACTAACCCTTACCACAACAAACTAAGCCCAATCACTTTAAAATTAAAAAAAATGCTAAAAATCATAACAAACTATACCAAAATCACCTAAATTACTTCGGCTACGGTAAATCACCCCCAACTATCCCTTACCACAACAAACCAAACCATATCATCTTAAAATTACAAAAAAAGGTGTACAAATCATAACAAACTATGCCAGACTCACCTAAATTACTTCGGCTACTCTAAATCATCACCAACTAACCTTTACCACAACAAACTAAACCCAATCACTTTTAAATTACAAAAAAATGCTAGTAACCATAGCAAACTATGCCAAACTCACCTAAATTACTTCGGCTACCGTAAATCACCCCCAACTATCCCTTACCACAACAAACCAAACCATATCATCTTAAAATTACAAAAAAAGGTGTACAAATCATAAAAAACTATGCCAGACTCACCTAAATTACTTCGGCTACTCTAAATCATCACCAACTAACCCTTACCACAACAAACTAAACCCAATCACTTTTAAATTACAAAAAAATGCTAGTAACCATAGCAAACTATGCCAAACTCACCTAAATTACTTCGGCTACCATAAATCATCACCACCTAACCCTTACCACAACAAACTAAACCCAATCACTTTTAAATTACAAAAAAATGCTACTAACCATAGCAAACTATGCCAAACTCACCTAAATTACTTCGGCTATCAAAAATCACCCCCAACTACACTTTACAGCAACAAACTAAGCCCAATCACTTTAAAATTACAAAAAAATGCTAAAAATAATAACAAACTATACCAGAATCACCTAAATTACTTCGGCTACCGTAAATCACCCCCAACTTTCCCTTACCACAACAAACCAAACCATATCATCTTAAAATTACAAAAAAAGGTGTACAAATCATAACAAACTATGCCAGACTCACCTAAATTACTTCGGCTACTCTAAATCATCACCAACTAACCCTTACCACAACAAACTAAACCCAATCAATTTTAAATTACAAAAAAATGCTAGTAACCATAGCAAAATATGCCAAACTCACCTAAATTACTTCGGCTATCAAAAATCACCCCCAACTACACTTTACAACAAGAAACTAAGCCCAATCACTTTAAAATTACAAAAAAATGCTAAAAATAATAACAAACTATACCAGAATCACCTAAATTACTTCGGCTACCGTAAATCACCCCCAACTATCCCTTACCACAACAAACCAAACCATATCATCTTAAAATTACAAAAAAAGATGTAGAAATCATAACAAACTATGCCAGACTCACCTAAATTACTTCGGCTACTCTAAATCATCACCAACTAACCCTTACCACAACAAACTAAACCCAATCACTTTTAAATTACAAAAAAATGCTAGTAACCATAGCAAACTATGCCAAACTCACCTAAATTACTTCGGCTACCATAAATCATCACCAACTAACATTTACCACAACAAACTAAACCCAATCACTTTTAAATTACAAAAAAATGCTACTAACCATAGCAAACTATGCCAAACTCACATAAATTACTTCGGCTATCAAAAATCTCCCCAACTACACTTTACAGCAACAAACTAAGCCCAATCACTTTAAAATTACAAAAAAATTCTAAAAATCATAACAAACTATACCAGAATCACCTAAATTACTTCGGCTACCGTAAATCATCCCCAACTATCCCTTACTACAACAAACCAAACCATATCATCTTAAAATTACAAAAAAAGGTGTACAAATCATAACAAACTATGCCAGACTCACCTAAATTACTTCGGCTACTCTAAATCATCACCAACTAACCCTTACCACAACAAACTAAACCCAATCACTTTTAAATTACAAAAAAATGCTACTAACCATAGCAAACTATGCCAAACTCACCTAAATTACTTCGGCTATCAAAAATCACCCCCAAATGCACTTTACAACAACAAACTAAGCCCAATCAATTTAAAATTACAAAAAAATGCTAAAAATCATAACAAACTATACCAGAATCACCTAAATTACTTCGGCTACCGTAAATCACCTCCAACTATCCCCTACCACAACAAACCAAACCATATCATCTTAAAATTACAAAAAAAGATGTACAAATCATAACAAACTATGCCAGACTCACCTAAATTACTTCGGCTAATCTAAATCATCACCAACTAACCCTTACCACAACACACTACACCCAATCACTTTTAAATTACAAAAAATGCTGCTAACCATAGCAAACTATGCCAAACTCATCTAAATTACTTTGGCTATCAAAAATCACCCCCAACTACACTTTACAGCAACAAACTAAGCCCAATCACTTTAAAATTACAAAAAAATGCTAAAAATCATAACAAACTATACCAGAATCACCTAAATTACTTCGGCTACCGTAAATCACCCCCAACTATCGCTTACCACAACAAACCAAACCATATCATCTATAAATTACAAAAAAAGGTGTACAAATCATAACAAACTATGCCAGACTCACCTAAATTACTTCGGCTACTCTAAATCATCACCAACTAACCCTTGCCACAACAAACTAAACCCAATCACTTTTAAATTACAAAAAAATGCTAGTAACCATAGCAAACTATGCCAAACTCACCTAAATTACTTCGGCTACCATAAATCATCACCAACTAACCCTTACCACAACAAACTAAACCCAATCAATTTTAAATTACAAAAAAATGCTACTAACCATAGCAAACTAAGCCAAACTCACCTAAATTACTTTGGCTATCAAAAATCACCCCCAACTACGCTTTACAGCAACAAACTAAGCCCAATCACTTTAAAATTAAAAAAAATGCTAAAAATCATAACAAACTATACCAGAATCACCTAAATTACTTCGGCTACCGTAAATCACCCCCAACTATCCCTTACCACAACAAACCAAACCATATCATCTTAAAATTACAAAAAAAGGTGTACAAATCATAACAAACTATGCCAGACTCACCTAAATTACTTCGGCTACTCTAAATCATCACCAACTAACCTTTACCACAACAAACTAAACCCAATCATTTTTAAATTACAAAAAAATGCTAGTAACCATAGCAAACTATGCCAAACTCACCTAAATTACTTCGGCTATCAAAAATCACCCCCAACTACACTTTACAGCAACAAACTAAGCCTAATCACTATAAAATTACAAGAAAATGCTAAAAATCTTAACCAACTATACCAGAATCACCTAAATTACTTCGGCTACCGTAAATCACCCCCAACTATTCCTTACCACAACAAACCAAACCATATCATCTTAAAATTACAAAAAAAGATGTACAAATCATAACAAACTATGCCAGACTCACCTAAATTACTTCGGCTACCATAAATCATCACCAACTAACCCTTACCACAACAAACTAAACCCAATCACTTTTAAATTACAAAAAAATGCTACTAACCATAGCAAACTATGCCAAACTCACGTAAATTACTTCGGCTATCAAAAATCTCCCCAACTACACTTTACAGCAACAAACTAAGCCCAATCACTTTAAAATTACAAAAAAATTCTAAAAATCATAACAAACTATACCAGAATCACCTAAATTACTTCGGATACCGTAAATCACCCCCAACTATCCCTTACTACAACAAACCAAACCATATCATCTTAAAATTACAAAAAAGGTGTACAAATCATAAAAAACTATGCCAGACTCACCTAAATTACTTCGGCTATTCTAAATCATCACCAACTAACCCTTACCACAACAAACTAAACCCAATCACTTTTAAATTACAAAAAAATGCTAGTAACCATAGCAAACTATGCCAAACTTACCTAAATTACTTCGGCTACCATAAATCTTCACCAACTAACCCTTACCACAACAAACTAAACCCAATCACTTTTAAATTACAAAAAAATGCTACTAACCATAGCAAACTATGCCAAACTCACCTAAATTACTTCGGCTATCAAAAATCACCCCCAACTACACTTTACAGCAACAAACTAAGTCTAATCACTATAAAATTACAAGAAAATGCTAAAAATCATAACAAACTATACCAGAATCACCTAAATTACTTGGGCTCCCGTAAATCACCCCCAACTATCCCTTACCAAAACAAACCAAACCATATCATCTTAAAATTACAAAAAAAGGTGTACAAATCATAACAAACTATGCCAGACTCACCTAAATTACTTCGGCTACTCTAAATCATCACCAACTAACCCTTACCACAACAAACTAAACCCAATCACTTTTAAATTACAAAAAAATGCTAGTAACCATAGCAAACTATGCCAAACTCACCTAAATTACTTCGGCTATCAAAAATCACCCCCAACTACACTTTACAGCAACAAACTAAGCCCAATCACTTTAAAATTACAAGAAAATGCTAAAAATCATAACAAACTATACCAGAATCACCTAAATTACTTCGGCTACCATAAATCATCACCAACTAACCCTTACCACAACAAACTAAACCCAATCACTTTTAAATTACAAAAAAATGCTACTAACCATAGCAAACTATGCCAAACTCACCTAAATTACTTCGGCTATCAAAAATCACCCCCAACTACACTTTACAGCAACAAACTAAGCCCAATCACTTTAAAATTACAAAAAAATGCTAAAAATCATAACAAACTATACCAGAATCACCTAAATTACTTCGGCTACCGTAAATCACCTCCAACTATCCCTTACCACAACAAACCAAACCATATCATCTTAAAATTACAAAAAAAGGTGGACAAATCATAACAAACTATGCCAGACTCACCTAAATTACTTCGGCTACTCTAAATCATCACCAACTAACCCTTACCACAACAAACTAAACCCAATCAATTTTAAATTACAAAAAAATGCTAGTAACCATAGCAAAATATGCCAAACTCACCTAAATTACTTCGGCTATCAAAAATCACCCCCAACTACACTTTACAGCAAGAAACTAAGCCCAATCACTTTAAAATTACAAAAAAATGCTAAAAATAATAACAAACTATACCAGAATCACCTAAATTACTTCGGCTACCGTAAATCACCCCCAACTATCCCTTACCACAACAAACCAAACCATATCATCTTAAAATTACAAAAAAAGATGTAGAAATCATAACAAACTATGCCAGACTCACCTAAATTACTTCGGCTACTCTAAATCATCACCAACTAACCCTTACCACAACAAACTAAACCCAATCACTTTTAAATTACAAAAAAATGCTAGTAACCATAGCAAACTATGCCAAACTCACCTAAATTACTTCGGCTACCATAAATCATCACCAACTAACATTTACCACAACAAACTAAACCCAATCACTTTTAAATTACAAAAAAATGCTACTAACCATAGCAAACTATGCCAAACTCACATAAATTACTTCGGCTATCAAAAATCTCCCCAACTACACTTTACAGCAACAAACTAAGCCCAATCACTTTAAAATTACAAAAAAATTCTAAAAATCATAACAAACTATACCAGAATCACCTAAATTACTTCGGCTACCGTAAATCACCCCCAAATATCCCTTACTACAACAAACCAAACCATATCATCTTAAAATTACAAAAAAAGGTGTACAAATCATAACAAACTATGCCAGACTCACCTAAATTACTTCGGCTAATCTAAATCATCACCAACTAACCCTTACCACAACACACTACACCCAATCACATTTAAATTACAAAAAAATGCTGCTAACCATAGCAAACTATGCCAAACTCATCTAAATTACTTTGGCTATCAAAAATCACCCCCAACTACACTTTACAGCAACAAACTAAGCCCAATCACTTTAAAATTACAAAAAAATGCTAAAAATCATAACAAACTATACCAGAATCACCTAAATTACTTCGGCTACCGTAAATCACCCCCAACTATCGCTTACCACAACAAACCAAACCATATCATCTATAAATTACAAAAAAAGGTGTACAAATCATAACAAACTATGCCAGACTCACCTAAATTACTTCGGCTACTCTAAATCATCACCAACTAACCCTTGCCACAACAAACTAAAACCCAATCACTTTTAAATTACAAAAAAATGCTAGTTACCATAGCAAACTATGCCAAACTCACCTAAATTACTTCGGCTACCATAAATCATCACCAACTAACCCTTACCACAACAAACTAAACCCAATCAATTTTAAATTACAAAAAAATGCTACTAACCATAGCAAACTAAGCCAAACTCACCTAAATTACTTCGGCTATCAAAAATCACCCCCAACTACGCTTTACAGCAACAAACTAAGCCCAATCATTTTAAAATTAAAAAAAATGCTAAAAATCATAACAAACTATACCAGAATCACCTAAATTACTTCGGCTACCGTAAATCACCCCCAACTATCCCTTATTACAACAAACCAAACCATATCATCTTAAAATTACAAAAAAAGGTGTACAAATCATAACAAACTATGCCAGACTCACCTAAATTACTTCGGCTACTCTAAATCATCACCAACTAACCTTTACCACAACAAACTAAACCCAATCACTTTTAAATTACAAAAAAATGCTAGTAACCATAGCAAACTATGCCAAACTCACCTAAATTACTTCGGCTATCAAAAATCACCCCCAACTACACTTTACAGCAACAAACTAAGTCTAATCACTATAAAATTACAAGAAAATGCTAAAAATCTTAACCAACTATACCAGAATCACCTAAATTACTTCGGCTACCGTAAATCACCCCCAACTATTCCTTACCACAACAAACCAAACCATATCATCTTAAAATTACAAAAAAAGATGTACAAATCATAACAAACTATGCCAGACTCACCTAAATTACTTCGGCTACCATAAATCATCACCAACTAACCCTTACCACAACAAACTATACCCAATCACTTTTAAATTACAAAAAAATGCTACTAACCATAGCAAACTATGCCAAACTCACATAAATTACTTTGGCTATCAAAAATATCCCCAACTACACTTTACAGCAACAAACTAAGCCCAATCACTTTAAAATTACAAAAAAATTCTAAAAATCATAACAAACTATACCAGAATCACCTAAATTACTTCGGCTACCGTAAATCACCCCCAACTACGCTTTACAGCAACAAACTAAGCCCAATCACTTTAAAATTACAAAAAAATGCAAAAAATCATAACAAACTATACCAGAATCACCTAAATTACTTCGGCTACCGTAAATCACCCCCAACTATCCCTTACCACAACAAACCAAACCATATCATCTTAAAATTACAAAAAAAAGTGTACAAATAATAACAAACTATGCCAGACTCACCTAAATTACTTCGGCTACTCTAAATCATCACCCACTAACCCTTACCACAACAAACTAAACCCAATCACTTTTAAATTACAAAAAAATGCTAGTAACCATAGCAAACTATGCCAAACTTACCTAAATTACTTCGGCTACCATAAATCTTCACCAACTAACCCTTACCACAACAAACTAAACCCAATCACTTTTAAATTACAAAAAAATGCTACTAACCATAGCAAACTATGCCAAACTCACCTAAATTACTTCGGCTATCAAAAATCACCCCCAACTACACTTTACAGCAACAAACTAAGCCTAATCACTATAAAATTACAAGAAAATGCTAAAAATCATAACAAACTATACCAGAATCACCTAAATTACTTGGGCTCCCGTAAATCACCCCCAACTATCCCTTACCAAAACAAACCAAACCATATCATCTTAAAATTACAAAAAAAGGTGTACAAATCATAACAAACTATGCCAGACTCACCTAAATTACTTCGGCTACTCTAAATCATCACCAACTAACCCTTACCACAACAAACTAAACCCAATCACTTTTAAATTACAAAAAAATGCTAGTAACCATAGCAAACTATGCCAAACTCACCTAAATTACTTCGGCTATCAAAAATCACCCCCAACTACACTTTACAGCAACAAACTAAGCCCAATCACTTTAAAATTACAAGAAAATGCTAAAAATCATAACAAACTATACCAGAATCACCTAAATTACTTCGGCTACCATAAATCATCACCAACTAACCCTTACCACAACAAACTAAACCCAATCACTTTTAAATTACAAAAAAATGCTACTAACCATAGCAAACTATGCCAAACTCACCTAAATTACTTCGGCTATCAAAAATCACCCCCAGCTACACTTTACAGCAACAAACTAAGCCCAATCACTTTAAAATTACAAAAAAATGCCAAAAATCATAACAAACTATACCAGAATCACCTAAATTACTTCGGCTACCGTAAATCACCCCCAACTATCCCTTACCACAACAAACCAAACCATATCATCTTAAAATTACAAAAAAAGATGTACAAATCATAACAAACTATGCCAGACTCACCTAAATTACTTCGGCTACCATAAATCATCACCAACTAACCCTTACCACAACAAACTATACCCAATCACTTTTAAATTACAAAAAAATGCTACTAACCATAGCAAACTATGCCAAACTCACATAAATTACTTTGGCTATCAAAAATCTCCCCAACTACACTTTACAGCAACAAACTAAGCCCAATCACTTTAAAATTACAAAAAAATTCTAAAAATCATAACAAACTATACCAGAATCACCTAAATTACTTCGGCTACCGTAAATCACCCCCAACTACGCTTTACAGCAACAAACTAAGCCCAATCACTTTAAAATTACAAAAAAATGCAAAAAATCATAACAAACTATACCAGAATCACCTAAATTACTTCGGCTACCGTAAATCACCCCCAACTATCCCTTACCACAACAAACCAAACCATATCATCTTAAAATTACAAAAAAAAGTGTATAAATAATAACAAACTATGCCAGACTCACCTAAATTACTTCGGCTACTCTAAATCATCACCAACTAACCCTTACCACAACAAACTAAACCCAATCACTTTTAAATTACAAAAAAATGCTAGTAACCATAGCAAACTATGCCAAACTTACCTAAATTACTTCGGCTACCATAAATCTTCACCAACTAACCCTTACCACAACAAACTAAACCCAATCACTTTTAAATTACAAAAAAATGCTACTAACCATAGCAAACTATGCCAAACTCACCTAAATTACTTCGGCTATCAAAAATCACCCCCAACTACACTTTACAGCAACAAACTAAGCCTAATCACTATAAAATTACAAGAAAATGCTAAAAATCATAACAAACTATACCAGAATCACCTAAATTACTTGGGCTCCCGTAAATCACCCCCAACTATCCCTTACCAAAACAAACCAAACCATATCATCTTAAAATTACAAAAAAAGGTGTACAAATCATAACAAACTATGCCAGACTCACCTAAATTACTTCGGCTACTCTAAATCATCACCAACTAACCCTTACCACAACAAACTAAACCCAATCACTTTTAAATTACAAAAAAATGCTAGTAACCATAGCAAACTATGCCAAACTCACCTAAATTACTTCGGCTATCAAAAATCACCCCCAACTACACTTTACAGCAACAAACTAAGCCCAATCACTTTAAAATTACAAGAAAATGCTAAAAATCATAACAAACTATACCAGAATCACCTAAATTACTTCGGCTACCATAAATCATCACCAACTAACCCTTACCACAACAAACTAAACCCAATCACTTTTAAATTACAAAAAAATGCTACTAACCATAGCAAACTATGCCAAACTCACCTAAATTACTTCGGCTATCAAAAATCACCCCCAGCTACACTTTACAGCAACAAACTAAGCCCAATCACTTTAAAATTACAAAAAAATGCCAAAAATCATAACAAACTATACCAGAATCACCTAAATTACTTCGGCTACCGTAAATCACCCCCAACTATCCCTTACCAAAACAAACCAAACCATATCATCTTAAAATTACAAAAAAAGGTGTACAAATCATAACAAACTATGCCAGACTCACCTAAATTACTTCGGCTACTCTAAATCATCACCAACTAACCCTTACCACAACAAACTAAACCCAATCATTTTTAAATTACAAAAAAATGCTAGTAACCATAGCAAACTATGCCAAACTCACCTAAATTTCTTCGGCTACCATAAATCATTACCAACTAACTTTTTCCACAACAAACTAAACCCAATCACTTTTAAATTACAAAAAAATGCTACTAACCATAGCAAACTATGCCAAACTCACCTAAATTACTTCGGCTATCAAAAATCACCCCCAACTACACTTTACAGCAACAAACTAAGCCCAATCACTTTAAAATTACAAAAAAATGCTAAAAATCATAACAAACTATACCAGAATCACCTAAATTACTTCGGATAACGTAAATCACCCCCAACTATCCCTTACCACAACAAACCAAACCATATCATCTTAAAATTACAAAAAAAGGTGTACAAATTATAACAAACTATGCCAGACTTACCTAAATTACTTCGGCTACTCTAAATCATCACCAACTAACCCTTACCACAACAAACTAAACCCAATCACTTTTAAATTACAAAAAAATGCTGGTAATCATAGCAAACTATGCCAAACTCACCTAAATTACTTCGGCTACCATAAATCATCACCAACTAACCCTTACCACAACAAACTAAACCCAATCACTTTTAAATTAAAAAAAATGCTACCAACCATAGCAAACTATGCCAAACTCACCGAAATTTCTTCGGCTATCAAAAATCAACCCCAACTACACTTTACAGCAACAAACTAAGCCCAATCACTTTAAAATTACAAAAAAATGCAAAAAATCATAACAAACTATACCAGAATCACCTAAATTACTTCGGCTACCGTAAATCACCCCCAACTATCCCTTACCACAACAAACCAAACCATATCATCTTAAAATTACAAAAAAAAGTGTACAAATAATAACAAACTATGCCAGACTCACCTAAATTACTTCGGCTACTCTAAATCATCACCAACTAACCCTTACCACAACAAACTAAACCCAATCACTTTTAAATTACAAAAAAATGCTAGTAACCATAGCAAACTATGCCAAACTCACCTAAATTACTTCGGCTACCATAAATCATCACCAACTAACCCTTACCACAACAAACTAAACCCAATAAATTTTAAATTACAAAAAAATGCTACTAACCATAGCAAACTATGCCAAACTCACCTAAATTACTTCGGCTATCAAAAATCACCCCTAACTACACTTTACAGCAACAAACTAAGCCCAATCACTTTAAAATTACAAAAAAATGCTAAAAATCATAACAAACCATACCAGAATCACCTAAATTACTTGGGCTACCGTAAATAACCCCCAACTGTCCCTTACCACAACAAACCAAACCATATCATCTTAAAATTACAAAAAAAGGTGTACAAATTATAACAAACTATGCCAGACTTACCTAAATTACTTCGGCTACTCTAAATCATCACCAACTAACCCTTACCACAACAAACTAAACCCAATCACTTTTAAATTACAAAAAAATGCTGGTAATCATAGCAAACTATGCCAAACTCACCTAAATTACTTCGGCTACCATAAATCATCACCAACTAACCCTTACCACAACAAACTAAACCCAATCACTTTTAAATTAAAAAAAATGCTACCAACCATAGCAAACTATGCCAAACTCACCGAAATTTCTTCGGCTATCAAAAATCAACCCCAACTACACTTTACAGCAACAAACTAAGCCCAATCACTTTAAAATTACAAAAAAATGCAAAAAATCATAACAAACTATACCAGAATCACCTAAATTACTTCGGCTACCGTAAATCACCCCCAACTATCCCTTACCACAACAAACCAAACCATATCATCTTAAAATTACAAAAAAAAGTGTACAAATAATAACAAACTATGCCAGACTCACCTAAATTACTTCGGCTACTCTAAATCATCACCAACTAACCCTTACCACAACAAACTAAACCCAATCACTTTTAAATTACAAAAAAATGCTGGTAATCATAGCAAACTATGCCAAACTCACCTAAATTACTTCGGCTACCATAAATCATCACCAACTAACCCTTACCACAACAAACTAAACCCAATCACTTTTAAATTAAAAAAAATGCTACCAACCATAGCAAACTATGCCAAACTCACCGAAATTTCTTCGGCTATCAAAAATCAACCCCAACTACACGTTACAGCAACAAACTAAGCCCAATCACTTTAAAATTACAAAAAAATGCAAAAAATCATAACAAACTATACCAGAATCACCTAAATTACTTCGGCTACCGTAAATCACCCCCAACTATCCCTTACCACAACAAACCAAACCATATCATCTTAAAATTACAAAAAAAAGTGTACAAATAATAACAAACTATGCCAGACTCACCTAAATTACTTCGGCTACTCTAAATCATCACCAACTAACCCTTACCACAACAAACTAAACCCAATCACTTTTAAATTACAAAAAAATGCTAGTAACCATAGCAAACTATGCCAAACTCACCTAAATTACTTCGGCTACCATAAATCATCACCAACTAACCCTTACCACAACAAACTAAACCCAATAAATTTTAAATTACAAAAAAATGCTACTAACCATAGCAAACTATGCCAAACTCACCTAAATTACTTCGGCTATCAAAAATCACCCCCAACTACACTTTACAGCAACAAACTAAGCCCAATCACTTTAAAATTACAAAAAAATGCTAAAAATCATAACAAACCATACCAGAATCACCTAAATTACTTGGGCTACCGTAAATAACCCCCAACTGTCCCTTACCACAACAAACCAAACCATATCATCTTAAAATTACAAAAAAAGGTGTACAAATTATAACAAACTATGCCAGACTTACCTAAATTACTTCGGCTACTCTAAATCATCACCAACTAACCCTTACCACAACAAACTAAACCCAATCACTTTTAAATTACAAAAAAATGCTGGTAATCATAGTAAACTATGCCAAGCTCACCTAAATTACTTCGGCTACCATAAATCATCACCAACTAACCCTTACCACAACAAACTAAACCCAATCACTTTTAAATTAAAAAAAATGCTACCAACCATAGCAAACTATGCCAAACTCACCGAAATTTCTTCGGCTATCAAAAATCAACCCCAACTACACTTTACAGCAACAAACTAAGCCCAATCACTTTAAAATTACAAAAAAATGCAAAAAATCATAACAAACTATACCAGAATCACCTAAATTACTTCGGCTACCGTAAATCACCCCCAACTATCCCTTACCACAACAAACCAAACCATATCATCTTAAAATTACAAAAAAAAGTGTACAAATAATAACAAACTATGCCAGACTCACCTAAATTACTTCGGCTACTCTAAATCATCACCAACTAACCCTTACCACAACAAACTAAACCCAATCATTTTTAAATTACAAAAAAATGCTAGTAACCATAGCAAACTATGCCAAACTCACCTAAATTTCTTCGGCTACCATAAATCATTACCAACTAACTTTTTCCACAACAAACTAAACCCAATCACTTTTAAATTACAAAAAAATGCTACTAACCATAGCAAACTATGCCAAACTCACCTAAATTACTTCGGCTATCAAAAATCATCCCCAACTACACTTTACAGCAACAAACGAAGCCCAATCACTTTAAAATTACAAAAAAATGCTAAAAATCATAACAAACTATACCAGAATCACCTAAATTACTTCGGCTACCGTAAATCACCCCCAACTATCCCTTACCACAACAAACCAAACCATATCATCTTAAAATTTCAAAAAAAAAGTACAAATCATAACAAACTATGCCAGACTCACCTAAATTACTTCGGCTACTCTAAATCATCACCAACTAACCCTTACCACAACAAACTAAACCCAATCACTTTTAAATTACAAAAAAATGCTAGTAACCATAGCAAACTATGCCAAATTCACCTAAATTACTTCGGCTACCATAAATCATAACCAACTAACCCTTACCACAACAAACTAAACCCAATCACTTTTAAATTACAAAAAAATGCTACTAACCATAGCAAACTATGCCACTCACCTAAATTACTTTGGCTATCAAAAATCACCCCCAACTACACTTTACAGCAACAAACTAAGCCCAATCACTTTAAAATTACAAAAAAATGCTAAAAATCATAACAAACTATACCAGAATCATTTAAATTACTTCGGCTACCGTAAATCACCCTCAACTATCACTTACCACAACAAACCAAACCATATCATAATAAAATTACAAAAAAAGGTGTACAAATCATAACAAACTATGCCAGACTCACCTAAATTACTTCGGCTACTCTAAATCATCACCAACTAACCCTTACCACAACAAACAAAACCCAATCACTTTTAAATTACAAAAATATGCTAGTAACCATAGCAAACTATGCCAAACTTACCTAAATTACTTCGGCTATCAAAAATCACCCCCAACTACACTTTACAGCAACAAACTAAGCCCAATCACTTTAAAATTACAAAAAAATACTAAAAATCATAACAAACTATATCAGAATCACCTAAATTACTTCGGCTACCGTAAATCACCCCCAACTATCCCTTAGCACAGCAAACCAAACCATATCATCTTAAAATTACAAAAAAAGGTGTACAAATCATAACAAACTATGCCAGACTCACCTAAATTACTTCGGCTGCTCTAAATCATCACCAACTAACCCTTACCACAACAAACTAAACCCAATCACTTTTAAATTACAAAAAAATGCTAGTAACCATAGCAAACTATGCCACTCACCTAAATTACTTTGACTATCAAAAATCACCCCCAACTACACTTTACAGCAACAAACTAAGCCCAATCACTTTAAAATTACAAAAAAATGCTAAAAATCATAACAAACTATACCAGAATCATTTAAATTACTTCGGCTACCGTAAATCACCCTAAACTATCACTTACCACAACAAACCAAACCATATCATCTTAAAATTACAAAAAAAGGTGTACAAATCATAACAAACTATGCCAGACTCACCTAAATTACTTCGGCTACTCTAAATCATCACCAACTAACCCTTACCACAACAAACTAAACCCAATCACTTTTAAATTACAAAAAAATGCTAGTAACCATAGCAAACTATGCCAAACTCACCTAAATTACTTCGGCTATCAAAAATCACCCCCAACTACACTTTACAGCAACAAACTAAGCCCAATCACTTTAAAATTACAAGAAAATGCTAAAAATCATAACAAACTATACCAGAATCACCTAAATTACTTCGGCTACCATAAATCATCACCAACTAACCCTTACCACAACAAACTAAACCCAATCACTTTTAAATTACAAAAAAATGCTACTAACCATAGCAAACTATGCCAAACTCACCTAAATTACTTCGGCTATCAAAAATCACCCCCAGCTACACTTTACAGCAACAAACTAAGCCCAATCACTTTAAAATTACAAAAAAATGCCAAAAATCATAACAAACTATACCAGAATCACCTAAATTACTTCGGCTACCGTAAATCACCCCCAACTATCCCTTACCAAAACAAACCAAACCATATCATCTTAAAATTACAAAAAAAGGTGTACAAATCATAACAAACTATGCCAGACTCACCTAAATTACTTCGGCTACCATAAATCATCACCAACTAACCCTTACCACAACAAACTAAACCCAATCACTTTTAAATTAAAAAAAATGCTACCAACCATAGCAAACTATGCCAAACTCACCGAAATTTCTTCGGCTATCAAAAATCAACCCCAACTACACTTTACAGCAACAAACTAAGCCCAATCACTTTAAAATTACAAAAAAATGCAAAAAATCATAACAAACTATACCAGAATCACCTAAATTACTTCGGCTACCGTAAATCACCCCCAACTATCCCTTACCACAACAAACCAAACCATATCATCTTAAAATTACAAAAAAAAGTGTACAAATAATAACAAACTATGCCAGACTCACCTAAATTACTTCGGCTACTCTAAATCATCACCAACTAACCCTTACCACAACAAACTAAACCCAATCACTTTTAAATTACAAAAAAATGCTAGTAACCATAGCAGACTATGCCAAACTCACCTAAATTACTTCGGCTACCATAAATCATCACCAACTAACCCTTACCACAACAAACTAAACCCAATCAATTTTAAATTACAAAAAAATGCTACTAACCATAGCAAACTATGCCAAACTCACCTAAATTACTTCGGCTATCAAAAATCACCCCCAACTACACTTTACAGCAACAAACTAAGCCCAATCACTTTAAAATTACAAAAAAATGCTAAAAATCATAACAAACCATACCAGAATCACCTAAATTACTTGGGCTACCGTAAATAACCCCCAACTGTCCCTTACCACAACAAACCAAACCATATCATCTTAAAATTACAAAAAAAAGTGTACAAATCATAAAAAACTATGCCAGACTCACCTAAATTACTTCGGCTACTCTAAATCATCACCAACTAACCCTTACCACAACAAACTAAACCCAATCTCTTTTAAATTACAAAAAAATGCTAGTAACCATAGCAAATTATGCCAAACTCACCTAAATTACTTCGGCTACCATACATCATCACCAACTAACACTTACCACAACAAACTAAACCCAATCACTTTTAAATTACAAAAAAATGCTACTAACCATAGCAAGCTATGCCAAACTCACCTAAATTACTTCGGCTATCAAAAATTACCCCCAACTACACTTTACAGCAACAAACTAAACCCAATCACTTTTAAATTACAAAAAAATTCTAGTAACCATAGCAAATTATGCCAAACTCACCTAAATTACTTCGGCTACCATACATCATCACCAACTAACACTTACCACAACAAACTAAACCCAATCACTTTTAAATTACAAAAAAATGCTACTAACCATAGCAAGCTATGCCAAACTCACCTAAATTACTTCGGCTATCAAAAATTACCCCCAACTACACTTTACAGCAACAAACTAAACCCAATCACTTTAAAATTACAAAAAAATGCTAAAAATCATAACAAACTATACCAGAATCACCTAAATTACTTCGGCTACCGTAAATCACCCTTAACTATACCTTACCACAACAAACCAAACCATATCATCTTAAAATTACAAAAAAAGCTGTACAAATCATAACAAACTATGCCAGACTCACCTAAATTACTTCGGCTACTCTAAATCATCACCACCTAACCCTTACCACAACAAACTAAACCCAATCACTTTTAAATTACAAAAAAATGCTAGTAACTATAGCAAGCTATGCCAAACTCACCTAAATTACTTCGGCTACCATAAATCATCACCAACTAACCCTTACCACAATAAACTAAACCCAATCACTTTTAAATTACAAAAAAATGCTACTAACCATAGCAAACTATGCCACTCACCTAAATTACTTTGGCTATCAAAAATCACCCCCAACTACACTTTACAGCAACAAACTAAGCCCAATCACTTTAAAATTACAAAAAAATGCTAAAAATCATAACAAACTATACCAGAATCATTTAAATTACTTCGGCTACCGTAAATCACCCTCAACTATCACTTACCACAACAAACCAAACTATATCATCTTAAAATTACAAAAAAATGTGTACAAATCATAACAAACTATGCCAGACTCACCTAAATTACTTCGGCTACTCTAAATCATCACCAACTAACCCTTACCACAACAAACTAAACCCAATCACTTTTAAATTACAAAAAAATGTTAGTAACCATAGCAAACTATGCCAAACTCACCTAAATTACTTCGGCTATCAAAAATCAACCCCAACTACACTTTACAGCAACAGACTAAGCCCAATCACTTTAAAATTACAAAAAAATGCTAAAAATCATAACAAACTTTACCAGAATCACCTAAATTACTTCGGCACCGTAAATCACCCCCAACTATCCCTTACCACAACAAACCAAACTATATCATCTTAAAATTACAAAAAAAGGTGTACAAATCATAACAAACTATGCCAGACTCACCTAAATTACTTCGGCTACTCTAAATCATCACCAACTAACCCTTACCACAACAAACTAAACCCAATCACTTTTAAATTACAAAAAAATGCTAGTAACCATAGCAAACTATGCCAAACTCACCTAAATTACTTCGGCTACCATAAATCATAACCAACTAACCCTTACCACAACAAAGTAAACCCAATCACTTTTAAATTACAAAAAAATGTTACTAACCATAGCAAACTATGCCAAACTCACCTAAATTACTTTGGCTATCAAAAATCATCCCCAACTACACTTTACAGCAACAAACTAAGCCCAATCACTTTAAAATAACAAAAAAATGCTAAAAATCATAACAAACTATACCAGAATCATTTAAATTACTTCGGCTACCGTAAATCACCCTCAACTATCACTTACCACAACAAACCAAACCATATCATCTTAAAATTACAAAAAAAGGTGTACAAATCATAACAAACTATGCCAGACTCACCTAAATTACTTCGGCTACTCTAAATCATCACCAACTAACCCTTACCACAACAAACAAAACCCAATCACTTTTAAATTACAAAAATATGCTAGTAACCATAGCAAACTATGCCAAACTTACCTAAATTACTTCGGCTATCAAAAATCACCCCCAACTACACTTTACAGCAACAAACTAAGCCCAATCACTTTAAAATTACAAAAAAATACTAAAAATCATAACAAACTATATCAGAATCACCTAAATTACTTCGGCTACCGTAAATCACCCCCAACTATCCCTTAGCACAGCAAACTAAACCATATCATCTTAAAATTACAAAAAAAGGTGTACAAATCATTACAAACTATGCCAGACTCACCTAAATTACTTCGGCTACTCTAAATCATCACCAACTAACCCTTACCACAACAAACTAAACCCAATCACTTTTAAATTACAAAAAAATGCTAGTAACCATAGCAAACTATGCCACTCACCTAAATTACTTTGGCTATCAAAAATCACCCCCAACTACACTTTACAGCAACAAACTAAGCCCAATCACTTTAAAATTACAAAAAAATGCTAAAAATCATAACAAACTATACCAGAATCATTTAAATTACTTCGGCTACCGTAAATCACCCTAAACTATCACTTACCACAACAAACCAAACCATATCATCTTAAAATTACAAAAAAAGGTGTACAAATCATAACAAACTATGCCAGACTCACCTAAATTACTTCGGCTACTCTAAATCATCACCAACTAACCCTTACCACAACAAACTAAACCCAATCACTTTTAAATTACAAAAAAATGCTAGTAACCATAGCAAACTATGCCAAACTCACCTAAATTACTTCGGCTATCAAAAATCAACCCCAACTACACTTTACAGCAACAGACTAAGCCCAATCACTTTAAAATTACAAAAAAATGCTAAAAATCATAACAAACTTTACCAGAATCACCTAAATTACTTCGGCTACCATAAATCGCCCCCAACTATCCCTTACCACAACAAACCAAACCATATCATCTTAAAATTACAAAAAAAGGTTTACAAATCATAACAAACTATGCCAGACTCACCTATATTACTTCGGCTACTCTAAATCATCACCAACTAACCCTTACCACAACAAACTAAACCCAATCACTTTTAAATTACAAAAAAATGCTAGTAACCATAGCAAACTATGCCAAACTCACCTAAATTACTTCGGCTACCATAAATCATCACCAACTAACCCTTACCACAACAAACTAAACCCAATTACTTTTAAATTACAAAAAAATGTTACTCACCATAGCAAACTATGCCAAACTCACCTAAATTACTTCGGCTATCAAAAATCACCCCCAACTACACTTTACAGCAACAAACTAAACCCAATCACTTTAAAATTACAAAAAAATGCTAAAAATCATAACAAACTATACCAGAATCACCTAAATTACTTCGGCTACCGTAAATCACCCCCAACTATTCCTTAGCACAACAAACCAAACCATATCATCTTAAAATTACAAAAAAAGGTGTACAAATCATAAAAAACTATGCCAGACTCACCTAAATTACTTCGGCTACTCTAAATCATCACCAACTAACCCTTACCACAACAAACTAAACCCAATCACTTTTAAATTACAAAAAAATGCTAGTAACCATAGCAAACTATGCCAAACTTACCTAAATTACTTCGGCTACCATAAATCATCACCAACTAACCCTTACCACAACAAACTAAACCCAATCACTTTTAAATTACAAAAAAATGCTACTAACCATAGCAAACTATGCCAAACTCACCTAAATTACTTCGGCTATCAGAAGTCACCTCCAACTCCACTTTACAGCAACAAACTAAGCCCAATCACTTTAAAATTACAAAAAAATGCTAAAAATATAACAAACTATACCAGAATCACCTAAATTACTTCGGCTACCGTAAATCACCCCCAACTATCCCTTACTACAACAAACCAAACCATATCATCTTAAAATTACACAAAAAGGTGTACAAATCATAACAAACTATGCCAGACTCACCTAACTTACTTCGGCTACTCTAAATCATCACCAACTAACCCTTACCACAACAAACTAAACCCAGTTACTTTTAAATTACAAAAAAATGTTACTTACCATAGCAAACTATGCCAAACTCATCTAAATTACTTCGGCTATCAAAAATCACCCCCAACTACACTTTACAGCAACAAACTAAGCCCAATCACTTTAAAATTACAAAAAAATACTAAAAATCATAACAAACTATACCAGAATTACCTAAATTACTTCGGCTACCGTAAATCACGCCCAACAATCCCTTACCAAAACAAACCAAACCATATCATCTTAAAATTACAAAAAAAGATGTACAAATCATAACAAACTATGCCAGACTCACCTAAATTACTTCGGCTACTCTAAATCATCACCAACTAACCCTTACCACAACAAACTAAACCCAATCACTTTTAAATTACAAAAAAATGCTACTAACCATAGCAAACTATGCCAAACTCACCTAAATTACTTCGGCTATCAAAAATCACCCCCAACTACACTTTACAGCAACAAACTAAGCCCAATGACTTTAAAATTAAAAAAAATGCTAAAAATAATAACAAACTATACCAGAATCACCTAAATTACTTCGGCTACCGTAAATCACCCCCAACTATCCCTTAGCACAACAAACCAAACCATATCATCTTAAAATTATAAAAAAAGGTGTACAAATCATAAAAAACTATGCCAGACTCACCTAAATTACTTCGGCTACTCTAAATCATCACCAACTAACCCTTACCACAACAAACTAAACCCAATCACTTTTAAATTACAAAAAAATGCTAGTAACCATAGCAAACTATGCCAAACTTACCTAAATTACTTCGGCTACCATAAATCATCACCAACTAACCCTTACCACAACAAACTAAACCCAATCACTTTTAAATTACAAAAAAATGCTACTAACCATAGCAAACTATGCCAAACTCACCTAAATTACTTCGGCTATCAGAAGTCACCCCCAACTACAGTTTACAGCAACAAACTAAGCCCAATCACTTTAAAATTACAAAAAAATGCTAAAAATATAACAAACTATACCAGAATCACCTAAATTACTTCGGCTACCGTAAATCACCCCCAACTATCCCTTACTACAACAAACCAAACCATATCATCTTAAAATTACAAAAAAAGGTGTACAAATCATAAAAAACTATGCCAGACTCACCTAAATTACTTCGGCTACTCTAAATCATCACCAACTAACCCTTACCACAACAAACTAAACCCAATCACTTTTAAATTACAAAAAAATGCTAGTAACCATAGCAAACTATGCCAAACTTACCTAAATTACTTCGGCTACTCTAAATCATCACCAACTAACCCTTACCACAACAAACTAAACCCAATCACATTTAAATTACAAAAAAATGCTAGTAACCATGGCCAACTATGCCAAACTCACCTAAATTACTTCGGCTACCATAAATCATCACCAACTAACCCTTACCACAACAAACTAAACCCAATCACTTTTAAATTACAAAAAAATGCTACTAACCATAGCAAACTATGCCAAACTCACCTAAATTACTTCGGCTATCAAAAATCACCCCCAACTACACTTTACAGCTACAAACTAAGCCCAATCACTTTAAAATTACAAAAAAATTCTAAAACTCATAACAAACTATACCAGAATCACCTAAATTACTTCGGCTACCGTAAATCACCCCCAACTATCCCTTACCACAACAAAATAAACCATATCATCTTAAAATTACAAAAAAAGGTGTACAAATCATAACAAACTATGCCAGACTCACCTAAATTACTTCGGCTACTCTAAATCATCACCAATTAACCCTTACCACAACAAACTAAACCCATTCACTTTTAAATTACAAAAAAATGCTAGTAACCATAGCAAACTATGCCAAACTCACCTAAATTACTTCGGCTACCATAAATCATCACCAACTAACCCTTACCACAACAAACTAAACCCAATCACTTTTAAATTACAAAAAAATGCTAGTAACCATAGCAAACTATGCCAAACTCACCTAAATTACTTCGGCTACCATAAATCATCACCAACTAACCCTTAGCACAACAAACTAAACCCAATCACTTTTAAATTACAAAAAAATGCTACTAACCATAGCAAACTATGCCAAACTCACCTAAATTACTTCGGCTACCATAAATCATCACCAACTAACCCTTACGACAACAAACTAAACCCAATCACTTGTAAATTACAAAAAAATGCTACTAACCATAGCAAACTATGCCAAACTCACCTAAATTACTTCGGCTATCAAAAATCACCCCCAACTACACTTTACAGCAACAAACTAAGCCCAATCACTTTAAAATTACAAAAAAATTCTAAAAATCATAACAAACTATACCAGAATCACCTAAATTACTTCGGCTACCGTAAATCACCCCCAACTATCCCTTACCACAACAAACCAAACCATATCATCTTAAAGTTACAAAAAAAAGTGTACAAATTATAACAAACTATGCCGGACTCACCTAAATTACTTCGGCTACTCTAAATCATCACCAACTAACCCTTACCACAACAAACTAAACCCAATCACATTTAAATTACAAAAAAATGCTAGTAACCATAGCAAACTATGCCAAACTCACCTAAATTACTTCGGCTACCATAAATCATCACCAACTAACCCTTACCACAACAAACTAAACCCAATCACTTTTAAATTACAAAAAAATGCTAGTAACCATAGCAAACTATGCCAAACTCACCTAAATTACTTCGGCTACCATAAATCATCACCAACTAACCCTTAGCACAACAAACTAAACCCAATCACTTTTAAATTACAAAAATATGCTACTAACCATAGCAAACTATGCCAAACTCACCTAAATTACTTCGGCTACCATAAATCATCACCAACTAACCCTTACCACAACAAACTAAACCCAATCACTTGTAAATTACAAAAAAATGCTACTAACCATAGCAAACTATGCCAAACTCACCTAAATTACTTCGGCTATCAAAAATCACCCCCAACTACACTTTACAGCAACAAACTAAGCCCAATCACTTTAAAATTACAAAAAAATTCTAAAACTCATAACAAACTATACCAGAATCACCTAAATTACTTCGGCTACCGTAAATCACCCCCAACTATCCCTTACCACAACAAAATAAACCATATCATCTTAAAATTACAGAAAAAGGTGTACAAATCATAACAAACTATGCCAGACTCACCTAAATTACTTCGGCTACTCTAAATCATCACCAATTAACCCTTACCACAACAAACTAAACCCATTCACTTTTAAATTACAAAAAAATGCTAGTAACCATAGCAAACTATGCCAAACTCACCTAAATTACTTCGGCTACCATAAATCATCACCAACTAACCCTTACCACAACAAACTAAACCCAATCACTTTTAAATTACAAAAAAATGCTAGTAACCATAGCAAACTATGCCAAACTCACCTAAATTACTTCGGCTACCATAAATCATCACCAACTAACCCTTAGCACAACAAACTAAACCCAATCACTTTTAAATTACAAAAAAATGCTACTAACCATAGCAAACTATGCCAAACTCACCTAAATTACTTCGGCTACCATAAATCATCACCAACTAACCCTTACCACAACAAACTAAACCCAATCACTTGTAAATTACAAAAAAATGCTACTAACCTTAGCAAACTATGCCAAACTCACCTAAATTACTTCGGCTATCAAAAATCACCCCCAACTACACTTTACAGCAACAAACTAAGCCCAATCACTTTAAAATTACAAAAAAATTCTAAAAATCATAACAAACTATACCAGAATCACCTAAATTACTTCGGCTACCGTAAATCACCCCCAACTATCCCTTACCACAACAAACCAAACCATATCATCTTAAAGTTACAAAAAAAAGTGTACAAATTATAACAAACTATGCCGGACTCACCTAAATTACTTCGGCTACTCTAAATCATCACCAACTAACCCTTACCACAACAAACTAAACCCAATCACATTTAAATTACAAAAAAATGCTAGTAACCATAGCAAACTATGCCAAACTCACCTAAATTACTTCGGCTACCATAAATCATCACCAACTAACCCTTACCACAACAAACTAAACCCAATCACTTTTAAATTACAAAAAAAAGTTACTAACCATAGCAAACTATGCCAAACTCAGCTAAATTACTTTGGCTATCAAAAATCACCCCCAACTACACTTTGCAGCAACAAACTAAGCCCAATCACTTTAATATTACAAAAAAATGCTAAAAATCATAACAAACTATACCAGAATCACGTAAATTACTTCGGCTACCGTAAATCACCCTCAACTATCCCTTACCACAACAAACCAAACCATATCATCTTAAAATTACAAAAAAAGGTGTACAAATCATAACAAACTATGCCAGACTCACCTAAATTACTTCGGCCACTCTAAATCATCACCAAATAATCCTTACCACAACAAACTAAACCCAATCACTTTTAAATTACAAAAAAATGCTAGTAACCATAGCAAACTATGCCAAACTCACCTAAATTACTTTGGCAACCATAAATCATCACCAACTAACCCTTACCACAACAAACTAAACCCAATCACTTTTAAATTACAAAAAAATGCTACTAACCATAGCAAACTATGCCAAACTCACTTAAATTACTTCGGCTACCATAAATCATCACCAACTAACCCTTACCACAACAAACTAAACCCAATCACTTGTAAATTACAAAAAAATGCTACTAACCATAGCAAACTATGCCAAACTCACCTAAATTACTTCGGCTACCATAAATCATCACCAACTAACCCTTACCACAACAAACTAAACCCAATCATTTGTAAATTACAAAAAAATGCTACTAACCATAGCAAACAATGCCAAACTCATTTAAATTACTTCGGCTATCAAAAATCACCCCCAACTACACTTTACAGCAACAAACTAAGCCCAATCACTTTAAAATTACAAAAAAAGCTAAAAATCGTAACAAACTATACCAGAATCACCTAAATTACTTCGGCTACCGTAAATCACCCCCAACTATCCTTTACCACAACAAACCAATCCATATCATCTTAAAATTACAAAAAAAAGTGTACAAATTATAACAAACTATGCCAGACTCACCTAAATTACTTCGGCTACTCTAAATCATCACCGACTAACCCTTAAGACAAAAAAATAAACCCAATAACTTTTAAATTACAAAAAAATGCTAGTAACCATAGCAAACTATGCCAAATTCACCTAAATTACTTCGGCTATCATAAATCATCACCAATAACCCTTACCACAACAAACTAAACCCAATCACTTTTAAATTATAAAAAAATGCTACTAACCATAGCAAACTATGCCAAACATACCTAAATTATTTCGGCTATCAAAAATCACCCCCAACTACACTTTACAGCAACAAACTAAGCCCAATCACTTTAAAATTACAAAAAAATGTTAAAAAAATGTTAAAAATCATAACAAACTATACCAGAATCACCTAAATTACTTCGGCTACCGTAAATCACCCCCAACTATCCTTTACCACAACAAACCAATCCATATCATCTTAAAATTACAAAAAAAAGTGTACAAATTATAACAAACTATGCCAGACTCACCTAAATTACTTCGGCTACTCTAAATCATCACCGACTAACCCTTAAGACAAAAAAATAAACCCAATAACTTTTAAATTACAAAAAAATGCTAGTAACCATAGCAAACTATGCCAAACTCACCTAAATTACTTCGGCTACCATAAATCATCACCAACTAACCCTTACCACAACAAACTAAACCCAATCACTTTTAAATTACAAAAAAATTCTACTAACCATAGCAAACTATGCCAAACTCACCTAAATTACTTCGGCTATCAAAAATCACCCCCAACTACACTTTACAGCAACAAACTAAGCCCAATCACTTTAAAATTACAAAAAAATGTTAAAAAAATGTTAAAAATCATAACAAACTATACCAGAATTACCTAAATTACTTCGGCTACCGTAAGTCACCCCCAACTATCCCGTACCACAACAAACCAAACCATATCATCTTAAAATTACAAAAAAAGGTGTACAAATCATAACAAACTATGCCAGACTCACCTAAATTACTTCGGCTACTCTAAATCATCACCAACTAACCCTTACCAAAACAAACTAAACCCAATCACTTTTAAATTACAAGAAAATGCTAGTAACCATAACAAACTATGCCAAACTCACTTAAATTACTTCGGCTACCATAAATCATCACCAACTAACCCTTACCTCAACAAACTAAACCCAATCACTTTTAAATTACAAAAAAATGCTACTAACCATAGCAAACTATGCCAAACTCACCTAAATTACTTCGGCTATCAAAAATCACCAACAACTACACTTTACAGCAACAAACAAAGCCCAATCACTTTAAAATTACAAAAAAATGCTAAAAATCATAACAAACTATACCAGAATCACCTAAATTACTTCGGCTACCGTAAATCACCCCCAACTATCCCTTACCACAACAAACCAAACCATATCATCTTAAAATTACAAAAAAAGGTGTACAAATCATAACAAATTATGCAAGACTCACCTAAATTACTTCGACTATTCTAAATCATCACCAACTAACCCTTACCACAACAAACTAAACCCAATCACTTTTAAATTACAAAAAAATGCTAGTAACCATAGCAAACTATGCCAAACTCACCTAAATTACTTCGGCTACCATAAATTATCACCAACTAACCCTTACCACAACAAACTAAACCCAATCACTTTTAAATTACAAAAAAATGCTACTAACCATAGCAAACTATGCCAAACTTACCTAAATTACTTCGGCTATCAAAAATCACCCCCAACTACACTTTACAGCAACAAACTAAGCCCAATCACTTTAAAATTACAAAGAAATGCTAAAAATCATAACAAACTCTTCCAGAATCACCTAAATTACTTCGGCTACCGTAAATCACCCCGAACTATCCCTTACCACAACAAACCAAACCATATCATCTTAAAATTACAAAAAAAGGTGTACAAATCATAATAAACTATGCCAGACTCACCTAAATTACTTTGGCTACTCTAAATCATAACCAACTAACCCTTACCAAAACAAACTAAACCCAATCACTTTTAAATTACAAAAAAATGCTAGTAACCATAGCAAACTATGCCAAACTCACCCCAACTACTTCGGCTACCATAAATCATCACCAACTATCCCTTACCACAACAATCTAAACCCAATCACTTTTAAATTACAAAAAATGCTACTAACCATAGCGAACAATGCCAAACTCACCTAAATTACTTCGGCTATCAAAAATCACCCCCAACTACACTTTATAGCAACAAACTAAACCCAATCACTTTAAAATTACAAAAAAATGCTAAAAATCATAAGAAACTATACCAGAATCACCTAAATTATTTCGGCTACCGTAAATCACCCCCAACTATACCGTACCACAACAAACCAAACTATATCATCTTAAAATTACAAAAAAAGGTGTACAAATCATAACAAACTATGCCAGACTCACCTAAATTACTTCGGCTACTCTGAATCACCACCAACTAACCCTTACCACAACAAACTAAACCCAATCACTTTTAAATTACAAAAAAATGCTAGTAACCATAGCAAACTATGCCAAACTCACTTAAATTACTTCGGCTACCATAAATCATCACCAACAAACCCTTACCACAACAAACTAAACCCAATCACTTTTAAATTTAAAAAAAATGCTACTAACCCTAGCAAACTATGCCAAACTCACCTAAATTACTTCGGCTATCAAAAATCACCAACAACTACACTTTACAGCAACAAACAAAGCCCAATCACTTTAAAATTACAAAGAAATGCTAAAAATCATAACAAACTATGCCAGACTCACCTAAATTACTTCGGCTACATTAAATCATCACCAACTAACCCTTACCACAACAAACTAAATCTAATCACTTTTAAATTACAAAAAAATGCTACTAACCATAGCAAACTATGCCAAACTCACCTAAATTACTTCGGCTACCATAAATCATCACCAACTAACCCTTACCACAACAAACTAAACCCAATCACTTTTAAATTACAAAAAAATGCTACTAACCATAGCAAACTATGCCAAACTCACCTAAATTACTTCGGCTATAAAAAATCACCCCCAACTACACTTTACAGCAACAAACTTAGCCCAATCACTTTAAAATTACAAAAAAATGCTAAAAATCATAACAAACTATACCAGAATCACTTAAATTACTTCGGCTACCGTAAATCACCCCCAACTATCCCTTACCACAACAAACCAAACCAGATCATCTTAAAATTACAAAAAAAGGTGTACAAATCGTAACAAACTATACCAAACTCACCTAAATTACTTCGGCTACTCTAAATCATCACCAACTAACCCTTACCACAACAAACTAAACCCAATCACTTTTAAATTACAAAAAAATTCTACTAACCATAGCAAACTATGCCAAACTCACCTAAATTACTTCGGCTACCATAAATCATCACCAACTAACCCTTACCACAACAAACTAAACCCGATCACATTTAAATTACAAAAAAATGCTACTAACCATAGCAAACTATGCCAAATTCACCTAAATTACTTCGGCTAATAAAAATCACCCCCAACTACACATTACAGCAACAAACTAAGCCCAATCACTTTAAAATTAGAAAAAAATGCTAAAAATCATAAGAAACTATACCAGAATCACTTAAATTACTTCGGCTACCGTAAATCACCCCCAACTATCCTTTACCACAACAAACCAAACCATATCATCTTAAAATTACAAAAAAAGGTGTACAAATCATAACAAACTATGCCAGACTCACCTAAATTACTTCTGCTACTCTAAATCATCACCAACTAACCCTTACTACAACAAACTAAACCCAATCACTTTTAAATTACAAAAAAATGCTACTAACCATAGCAACCTATGCCAAACTCACCTAAATTACTTCGGCTACCATAAATCATCACCAACTAACCCTTACCACAACAAACTAAACCCAATCATATTTAAATTACAAAAACATGCTACTAACCATAGCAAACTAATCCAAACTCACCTAAATTACTTCGACTATCAAAAATCAGCCCCAACTACACTTTACAGCAACAAACTAAACCCAATCACTTTAAAATTACAAAAAAATTCTAAAAATCATAACAAACTAAACCAGCATGACCTAAATTACTTCGGCTACCGTAAATCACCCCCAACTATCCCTTAACACAACAAACCAAACCATATCATCTTAAAATTACAAAAAAAGTTGTACAAATCGTAACAAACTATACCAAACTCACCTAAATTACTTCGGCTACTCTAAATCATCACCAACTAACCCTTACCCCAACAAACTAAACCCAATCACTTTTAAATTACAAAAAAATGCTACTAACCATAGCAAACTATGCCAAACTCACCTAAATTACTTCGGCTACCATAAATCATCACCAACTAACCCTTACCACAACAAACTAAACCCAATCATTTTAAATTACAAAAAAATGCTACTAACCATAGCAAACTATGCCAAACTCACCTAAATTACTTCGGCTATCAAAAATCACCCCCAACTACACTTTACAGCAACAAAGTAAGCCCAATCACTTTAAAATTACAAAAAAATGCTAAAAATCATAACAAACTATACCAGAATCACCTAAATTACTTTGGCTACCGTAAATCACCCCCAACTATCCCTTACTACAACAAAACAATACATATCATCTTAAAATTACAAAAAAAGATGTACAAATCATAACAAACTATGCCAGACTCAACTAAATTACTTCTGCTACTCTAAATCATCACCAACTAACCCTTACCACAACAAACTAAACCCAATCACATTTAAATTACAAAAAAATGCTACTAACCATAGCAAACTATGCCAAATTCACCTAAATTACTTCGGCTAATAAAAATCACCCCCAACTACACATTACAGCAACAAACTAAGCCCAATCACTTTAAAATTGGAAAAAAATGCTAAAAATCATAACAAACTATACCAGAATTACCTAAATTACTTCGGCTACCGTAAATCACCCCCAACTATCCCTTACCACAACAAACCAAACCATATCATTATAAAATTACAAAAAAAGGTGTACAAATCGTAACAAACTATACCAAACTCACCTAAATTACTTCGGCTACTCTAAATCCTCACCAACTAACCCTTACCACAACAAACTAAACCCAATCACTTTTAAATTACAAAAAAATGCTACTAACCATAGCAAACTATGCCAAACTCACCTAAATTACTTCGGCTACCATAAATCATCACCAACTAACCCTTACCACAACAAACTAAACCCAATCATTTTTAAATTACAAAAACATGCTACTAACCATAGCAAACTATTCCAAACTCACCTAAATTACTTCGGCTATCAAAAATCACCCCCAACTACACTTTAAAGCAACAAACTAAGCCCAATCACTTTAAAATTATAAAAAAATGCTAAAAATCAGAACAAACTATACCAGAATCAACTAAATTACTTCGGCTACCGTAAATCACTCCCAACTATCCCGTACCACAACAAACCAAACCATATCATCCTAAAATTACAAAAAAAGGTGTACAAATCATAACAAACTATGACAGACTCACCTAAATTACTTCGGCTACCATAAATCTTCACCAACTAACCCTTACCACAACAAACTAAACCCAATCACTTTTAAATTACAAAAAAAATGCTACTAACCATAGCAAACTATGCCAAACTCACCTAAATTACTTCGGCTATCAAAAATAACCCCCAACTACACTTTGCAGCAACAAACTAAGCCCAATCACTTTAAAATTACAAAAAAATGTTAAAATTATAACAAACTATACCAGAATCACCTAAATTACTTCGGCTACCGTAAATCACACCCAACTATCCCTTACCACAACAAACCAAACCATATCATCTTAAAATTACAAAAAAAGGTGTACAAATCATAACAAACTATGCCAGACTCACCTAAATTACTTCGGCTACTCTAAATCATCACCAACTATCCCTTACCACAACAAACTAAACCCAATCACTTTTAAATTACAAAAAATGCTTCTAACCATAGCAAACTATGCCAAACTCACCTAAATTACTTCGGCTATCAAAAATCACCCCCAACTACACTTTACAGCAACAAACTAAACCCAATTACTTTAAAATTACAAAAAAATTCTAAAAATCATAACAAACTATACCAGCATCACCTAAATTACTTCGGCTACCGTAAATCACCCCCAACTATCCCTTAACACAACAAACCAAACCATATCATCTTAAAATCACAAAAAAAGGTGTACAAATCGTAACAAACTATACCAAACTCACCTAAATTACTTCGGCTACTCTAAATCATCACCAACTAACCCTTACCACAACAGACTAAACCCAATCACTTTTAAATTAAAAAAAAAATGCTACTAACCATAGCAAACTATGCCAAACTCACCTAAATTACTTCGGCTACCATAAATCATCACCAACTAACCCTTACCACAACAAACTAAACGCAATCATTTTAAATTACAAAAAAATGCTACTAACCATAGCAAACTATGCCAAACTCACTTAAATTACTTCGGCTATCAAAAATCACCCCCAACTACACTTTACAGCAACAAACTAAGCCCAATCACTTTAAAATTACAAAAAAATGCTAAAAATCATAACAAACTATACCAGAATCACCTAAATTACTTCGGCTACCATAAATCACCCCCAACTATTCCTTACCACAACAAACCAATCTATATCATCTTAAAATTACAAAATAAGATGTACAAATCATAACAAACTATGCCAGACTCACCTAAATTACTTCTGCTACTCTAAATCATCACCAACTAACTCTTACCGCAACAAACTAAACCCAATCACTTTTAAATTACAAAAAAATGCTACTAACCATAGCAAACTATGCCAAACTCACCTAAATTACTTTGGCTACCATAAATCATCACCAACTAACCCTTACCACAACAAACTAAACCCAATCACTTTTAAATTACAAAAACATGCTACTAACCATAGCAAACTATTTCAAACTCACCTAAATTACTTCGGCTATCAAAAATCACCCCCAACTACACTTTACAGCAACAAACTAAGCCCAATCACTTTAAAATTATAAAAAAATGCTAAAAATCATAACAAACTATACCAGAATCAACTAAATTACTTCGGCTACCGTAAATCACCCCCAACTATCCCGTACCACAACAAACCAAACCATATTATCTTAAAATTACAAAAAAAGGTGTACAAATTATAACAAACTATGTCAGACTCACCTAAATTACTTCGGCTACTCTAAATCATCACCAACTAACCCTTACCACAACAAACTAAACCCAATCAATTTTAAATTACAAAAAAATGCTACTAACCATAGCAAATTTTGCCAAACTCACCTAAATTACTTCGGCTACCATAAATCATCACCAACTAACCCTTACCACAACAAACTAAACCCAATCACTTTTAAATTACAAAAAATTGCTACTAACCATAGCAAACTATGCCAAACTCACCTAAATTACTTCGGCTATCAAAAATCACCCCCAACTACACTTTACAGCAACAAACTAAGCCCAATCACTTTAAAATTACAAAAAATGCTAAAAATCATAACAAACTATACCAGAATCACCTAAATTACTTCGGCTACCGTAAATCATCACCAACTAACCCTTACCACAACAAACTAAACCCAATCATTTTAAATTACAAAAAAATGCTACTAACCATAGCAAAATATTCCAAACTCACCTAAATTACTTCGGCTATCAACAATCACCCCCAACTACACATTACAGCAACAAACTAAGCCCAATCAATTTAAAAATACAAAAAATGCTAAAAATCATAACAAACTATACCAGAATCACCTAAATTACTTCGGCTACCGTAAATCACCCCCAACTATCCCTTACCACAACAAACCAAACCATATCATCTTAAAATTACAAAAAAAGGTGTACAAATCATAACAAACTATGCCAGACTCACCTAAATTACTTCGGCTACTATAAATCATCACCAACTAACCCTTACCACAACAAACTAAACCCAATCACTTTTAAATTACAAAAAAATGCTACTAACCATAGCAAACTATGCCAAACTCACCTAAATTACTTCGGCTATCAAAAATCACCCCCAACTACACTTTACAGCAACAAACAAAGCCCAATCACTTTAAAATTACAAAAAAATGCTAAAAATCATAACAAACTATACCAGAATCACCTAAATTACTTCGGCTACCGTAAATCACCCCCAACTATCCCTTACCACAACAAACCAAACCATATCATCTTAAAATTACAAAAAAAGGTGTACAAATCATAACAAACTATGCCAGACTCACCTAAATTACTTCGGCTACTCTAAATTTTCACCAACTAACCCTTACCACAACAAACTAAACCCAATCACTTTTAAATTACAAAAAAATGCTACTAACCATAGCAAACTATGCCAAACTCACCTAAATTACTTCGGCTATCAAAAATCACCCCCAACTACACTTTACAGCAACAAACTAAGCCCAATCACTTTAAAATTATAAAAATTGCTAAAAATCATAACAAACTATACCAGAATCAACTAAATTACTTCGGCTACTGTAAATCATTCCCAACTATGCCGTACCACAACAAACCAAACCATATCACTTTAAAATTACAAAAAAATGTGTACAAATCATAACAAACTATGCCAGACTCACCTAAATTACTTCGGCTACCATAAATCTTCACCAACTAACCCTTACCACAACAAACTAAACCCAATCACTTTTAAATTACAAAAAAATGCTACTAACCATAGCAAACTATGCCAAACTCACCTAAATTACTTCGGCTATCAAAAATCACCCCCAACTACACTATACAGCAACAAACTAAGCCCAATCACTTTAAAATTACAAAAAAATGCTAAAAATCATAACAAACTATACCAGAATCACCTAAATTACTTCGGCTACCGTAAATCACCCCCAACTATCCCTTACCACAACAAACCAAACCATATCATCTTAAAATTACAAAAAAAGATGTACAAATCATAACAAACTATGCCAGACTCACCTAAATTACTTCGGCTACTCTAAATCATCACCAACTATCCCTTACCACAACAAACTAAACCCAATCACTTTTAAATTACAAAAAATGCTACTAACCATAGCAAACTATGCCAAACTCACCTAAATTACTTCGACTATCAAAAATCACCCCCAACTACACTTTACAGCAACAAACTAAACCCAATCACTTTAAAATTACAAAAAAATTCTAAAAATTATAACAAACTAAACCAGCATCACCTAAATTACTTCGGCTACCGTAAATCACCCCCAACTATCCCTTAACACAACAAACCAAACCATATCATCTTAAAATTACAAAAAAAGTTGTACAAATCGTAACAAACTATACCAAACTCACCTAAATTACTTCGGCTACTCTAAATCATCACCAACTAACCCTTACCACAACAAACTAAACCCAATCACTTTTAAATTACAAAAAAATGCTACTAACCATAGCAAACTATGCCAAACTCACCTAAATTACTTCGGCTACCATAAATCATCACCAACTAACCCTTACCACAACAAACTAAAACCAATCATTTTAAATTACAAAAAAATGCTACTAACCATAGCAAACTATGCCAAACTCACCTAAATTACTTCGGCTATCAAAAATCACCCCCAACTACACTTTACAGCAACAAACTAAGCCCAATCACTTTAAAATTACAAAAAAATGCTAAAAATCATAACAAACTATACCAGAATCAACTAAATTACTTCGGCTACCGTAAATCACCCCCAACTATCCCTTACCACAACAAACCAAACCATATCATTTTAAAATTACAAAAAAAGGTGTACAAATCATAACAAACTATGCCAGACTCACCTAAATTACTTCTGCTACTCTAAATCATCACCAACTAACCCTTACTTCAACAAACTAAACCCAATCACTTTTAAATTACAAAAAAATGCTACTAACCATAGCAAACTATGCCAAATTCACCTAAATTACTTCGGCTACCATAAATCATCACCAACTAACCCTTACCACAACAAACTAAACCCAATCACTTTTAAATTACAAAAACATGCTACTAACCATAGCAAACTATTCCAAATTCACCTAAATTACTTCGGCTATCAAAAATCACTCCCAACTATACTTTACAGCAACAAACTAAGCCCAATCACTTTAAAATTATAAAAAAATGCTAAAAATCATAACAAACTATACCAGAATCAACTAAATTACTTCGGCTATCGTAAATCACCCCCAACTATCCCTTACCACAACAAACCAAACCATATCATTTTAAAATTACAAAAAAAGGTGTACAAATCATAACAAACTATGCCAGACTCACCTAAATTACTTCTGCTACTCTAAATCATCACCAACTAACCCTTACTACAACAAACTAAACCCAATCACTTTTAAATTACAAAAAAATGTTACTAACCATAGCAAACTATTCCAAATTCACCTAAATTACTTCGGCTATCAAAAATCACTCCCAACTACACTTTACAGCAACAAACTAAGCCCAATCACTTTAAAATTATAAAAAAATGCTAAAAATCATAACAAACTATACCAGAATCAACTAAATTACTTCGGCTACCGTAAATCACCCCCAACTATCCCTTACCACAACAAACCAAACCATATCATCTTAAAATTACAAAAAAAGGTGTACAAATAATAACAAACTATGCCAGACACTCCTAAATTACTTCGGCTACTCTAAATCATCACCAACTAACCCTTACCACAACAAACTAAGCCCAATCACTTTTAAATTACAAAAAAATGCTACTAACCATAGCAAACTATGCCAAACTCACCTAAATTACTTCGGTTAATAAAAATCACCCCCAACTACACATTACAGCAACAAACTAAGCCCAATCACTTTAAAATTAGAAAAAAATGCTAAAAATCATAACAAACTATACCAGAATCACCTAAATTACTTCGGCTACCGTAAATCACCCCCAACTATCCCTTACCACAACAAACCAAACCATATCATCTTAAAATTACAAAAAAAGATGTACAAATCGTAACAAACTATACCAAACTCACCTAAATTACTTTGGCTACTCTAAATCCTCACCAACTAACCCTTACCACAACAAACTAAACCCAATCACTTTTAAATTACAAAAAAATGCTACTAACTATAGCAAACTATGCCAAACTCACCTAAATTACTTCGGCTACCATAAATCATCACCAACTAACCCTTACCACAACAAACTAAACCCAATCATTTTTAAATTACAAAAACATGCTACTAACCATAGCAAACTATTCCAAACTCACCTAAATTACTTCGGCTATCAAAAATCACCCCCAACTACACTTTACAGCAACAAACTAAGCCCAATCACTTTAAAATTATAAAAAAATGCTAAAAATCAGAACAAACTATACCAGAATCAACTAAATTACTTCGGCTACCGTAAATCACCCTCAACTATCCCGTACCACAACAAACCAAACCATATCATCTTAAAATTACAAAAAAAGGTGTACAAATCATAACAAAATATGCCAGACTCACCTAAATTACTTCGGCTACCATAAATCTTCACCAACTAAACCTTACCACAACAAACTAAACCCAATCACTTTTAAATTACAAAAAAATGCTACTAACCATAGCAAACTATGCCAAACTCACCTAAATTACTTCGGCTACCATAAATCATCACCAACTAACCCTTACCACAACAAACTAAACCCAATCACTTTTAAATTACACAAAAATGCTACTAACCATAGCAAACTATGCCAAACTCACCTAAATTACTTCGGCAATCAAAAATCACCCCCAACTACACTTTACAGCAACAAACTAAACCCAATCACTTTAAAATTACAAAAAAATGCTAAAAATCATAACAAACTATACCAGAATCACCTAAATTGCTTCGGCTACCGTAAATCACCCCCAACTATCCCTTACCACAACAAACCAAACCATATCATCTTAAAATTACAAAAAAAGGTGTACGAATCATAACAAATTATGCCAGACTCACCTAAATTACTTCGGCTACTCTAAATCATCACCAACTATCCCTTACCACAACAAACTAAACCCAATCACTTTTAAATTACAAAAAATGCTACTAACCATAGAAAACTATGCCAAACTCACCTAAAATACTTCGGCTATCAAAAATCACCCCCAACTACACTTTACAGCAACAAACTAAACCCAATCACTTTAAAATTACAAAAAAATTCCAAAAATCATAACAAACTATACCAGAATCACCTAAATTACTTCGGCTGCCGTAAATCTCACACAACTATCCCTTAACATAACAAACCAAACCATATCATCTTAAAATTACAAAAAAAGGTGTACAAATCGTAACAAAGTATACCAAACTCACCTAAATTACTTCGGCTACACTAAATCATCACCAACTAACCCTTACCACAACAAACTAAACCCAATCACTTTTAAATTACAATAAAATGCTACTAACCATAGCAAACTATGCCAAACTCACCTAAATTACTTCGGCTACCATAAATCTTCACCAACTAACCCTTAACATAACAAACTAAACCCAATCACTTTTAAATTACAAAAAAATGCTACTAATCATAGCAAACTATGCCAAACTCACCTAAATTACTTCGGCAATCAAAAATCACCCCCAACTACACTTTACAGCAACAAACTAAGCCCAATCACTTTAAAATTACAAAAAAATGCTAAAAATCATAACAAACTATACCAGAAACACCTAAATTACTTCGGCTACCGTAAATCACCCCCAACTATCCCTTACCACAACAAACCAAACCATATCATCTTAAAATGACAAAAAAAGGTGTACAAATCATAACAAACTATGCCAGACTCACCTAAATTACTTCGGCTACTATAAATCATCACCAACTAACCCTTACCACAACAAACTAAACCCAATCAATTTTAAATTACAAAAAAATGCTACTAACCATAACAAACTATGCCAAACTCACCTAAATTACTTCGGCTATCAAAAATCACCCCCAACTACACTTTACAGCAACAAACTAAGCCCAATCACTTTAAAATTTCAAAAAAATGCTAAAAATCATAACAAACTATACCAGAATCACCTAAATTACTTCGGCTACCGTAAATCAACCCCAACTATCCCTTACCACAACAAACCAAACCATATCATCTTAAAATTACAAAAAAAGTTGTACAAATCATAACAAACTATGCCAGAATCACCTAAATTACTTCGGCTACTCTAAATCTTCACCAACTAACCCTTACCACAACAAACTAAACCCAATCACTTTTAAATTACAAAAAAATGCTACTAACCATAGCAAACTATGCCAAACTCACCTAAATTACTTCGGCTACCAAAAATCATCACCAACTAACCCTTACCACCACAAACTAAACCCAATCACTTTTAAATTACAAAAAAATGCTACTAACCATAGCAAACTATTCCAAACTCACCTAAATTACTTCGGCTATCAAGAATCACCCCCAACTACACTTTACAGCAACAAACTAAGCCCAATCACTTTAAAATTACAAAAAAATGCTAAAAAACATAACAAACTATACCAGAATCACCTAAATTACTTCGGCTGCCGTAAATCTCCCCCAACTATCCCTTAACATAACAAACCAAACCATATCATCTTAAAATTACAAAAAAAAAAGTACAAATCGTAACAAAGTATACCAAACTCACCTAAATTACTTCGGCTACTCTAAATCATCACCAACTAACCCTTACCACAACAAACTAAACCCAATCACTTTTAAATTACAATAAAATGCTACTAACCATAGCAAACTATGCCAAACTCACCTAAATTACTTCGGCTACCATAAATCATCACCAACTAACCCTTAACATAACAAACTAAACCCAATCACTTATAAATTACAAAAAAATGCTACTAACCATAGCAAACTATGCCAAACTCACCTAAATTACTTCGGCTATCAAAAGTCACCCCCAACTACACTTTACAGCAACAAACTAAGCCCAATCACTTTAAAATTACAAAAAAATGCTAAAAATCATAACAAACTATACCAGAAACACCTAAATTACTTCGGCTACCGTAAATCACCCCCAACTATCCCTTACCACAACAAACCAAACCATATCATCTTAAAATTACAAAAAAAGGTGTACAAATCATAACAAACTATGCCAGACTCACCTAAATTACTTCGGCTAATATAAATCATCACCAACTAACCCTTACCACAACAAACTAAACCCAATCACTTTTAAATTACAAAAAAATGCTACTAACCATAGCAAACTATGCCAAACTCACCTAAATTACTTCGGCTATCAAAAATCACCCCCAACTACACTTTACAGCAACAAACTAAGCCAATCACTTTAAAATTCCAAAAAAATGCTAAAAATCATAACAAACTATACCAGAATCACCTAAATTACTTCGGCTACCGTAAATCACCCCCAACTATCCCTTACCACAACAAACCAAACCATATCATCTTAAAATTACAAAAAAAGTTGTACAAATCATAACAAACTATGCCAGAATCACCTAAATTACTTCGGCTACTCTAAATCTTCACCAACTAACCCTTACCACAACAAACTAAACCCAATCACTTTTACATTACAAAAAAATGCTACTAACCATAGCAAATTATGCCAAACTCACCTAAATAACATCGGCTACCATAAATCATCACCAACTAACCCTTACCACAACTAACTAAACCCAATCACTTTTAAATATCAAAAAAATGCTACTAACCATAGCAAACTATTCCAAAATCACCTAAATTACTTCGGCTATCAAAAATCACCCCCAACTACACTTTACTGCAACAAACTAAGCCCAATCACTTTAAAATTACAAAAAAATGCTAAAAATCATAACAAACTATACCAGAATCACCTTAATTACTTCGGCTACCGAAAATCACCCCCAACTATCCCTTATCACAACAAACCAAACCATATCATTTTAAAATTACAAAAAAGGTGTACAAATCATATCAAACTATGCCAGACTCACCTAAATTACTTCGGCTACTATAAATCATCACCAACTAACCCTTACCACAACAAACTAAACCCAATCACTTTTAAATTACAAAAAAATGCTACTAACCATAGCAAACTATGCCAAACTCACCTAAATTACTTCGGCTATCAAAAATCACCCCCAACTACACTTTACAGCAACAAACAAAGCCCAATCACTTTAAAATTACAAAAAAATGCTAAAAATCATAACAAACTATACCAGAATCACCTAAATTACTTCGGTTACCGTAAATCACCCCCAACTATCCCTTACCACAACAAACCAAACCATATCATCTTAAAATTACAAAAAAAGGTGTACAAATCATAACAAACTATGCCAGACTCACCTAAATTACTTCGGCTACTATCAATCATCACCAACTAACCCTTACCACAACAAACTAAACCCAATCACTTTTAAATTACAAAAAAATGCTACTAACCATAGCAAACTATGCCAAACTCACCTAAATTACTTCGGCTATCAAAAATCACCCCCAACTACACTTTATAGCAACAAACAAAGCCCAATCACTTTAAAGTTACAAAAAAATGCTAAAAATCATAACAAACTATACCAGAATCACCTAAATTACTTCGGTTACCGTAAATCACCCCCAACTATCCCTTACCACAACAAACCAAACCATATCATCTTAAAATTACAAAAAAAGGTGTACAAATCATAACAAACTATGCCAGACTCACCTAAATTACTTCGGCTACTCTAAATTTTCACCAAATAACCCTTACCACAACAAACTAAACCCAATCACTTTTAAATTACAAAAAAATGCTACTAACCATAGCAAACTATGCCAAACTCACCTAAATTACTTCGGCTACCATAAATCATCACCAACTAACCCTTACCACAACAAACTAAACCCAATCACTTTTAAATTACACAAAAATGCTACTAACCATAGCAAACTATGCCAAACTCACCTAAATTACTTCGGCAATCAAAAATCACCCCCAACTACACTTTACAGCAACAAACTAAGCCCAATCACTTTAAAATTACAAAAAAATGCTAAAAATCATAACAAACTATACCAGAATCACCTAAATTGCTTCGGCTACCGTAAATCACCCCCAACTATCCCTTACCACAACAAACCAAACCATATCATCTTAAAATTACAAAAAAAGGTGTACGAATCATAACAAATTATGCCAGACTCACCTAAATTACTTCGGCTACTCTAAATCATCACCAACTATCCCTTACCACAACAAACTAAACCCAATCACTTTTAAATTACAAAAAATGCTACTAACCATAGCAAACTATGCCAAACTCACCTAAATTACTTCGGCTATCAAAAATCACCCCCAACTACACTTTACAGCAACAAACTAAACCCAATCACTTTAAAATTACAAAAAAATTCTAAAAATCATAACAAACTATACCAGAATCACCTAAATTACTTCGGCTGCCGTAAATCTCACACAACTATCCCTTAACATAACAAACCAAACCATATCATCTTAAAATTACAAAAAAAGGTGTACAAATCGTAACAAAGTATACCAAACTCACCTAAATTACTTCGGCTACTCTAAATCATCACCAACTAAACCTTACCACAACAAACTAAACCCAATCACTTTTAAATTACAATAAAATGCTACTAACCATAGCAAACTATGCCAAACTCACCTAAATTACTTCGGCTACCATAAATCTTTACCAACTAACCCTTAACATAACAAACTAAACCCAATCACTTTTAAATTACAAAAAAATGCTACTAATCATAGCAAACTATGCCAAACTCACCTAAATTACTTCGGCTATTAAAAATCACCCCCAACTACACTTTACAGCAACAAACTAAGCCCAATCACTTTAAAATTACAAAAAAATGCTAAAAATCATAACAAACTATACCAGAAACACCTAAATTACTTCGGCTACCGTAAATCACCCCCAACTATCCCTTAATACAACAAAATAAACCATATCATCTTAAAATGACAAAAAAAGGTGTACAAATCATAACAAACTATGCCAGACTCACCTAAATTACTTCGGCTACTATAAATCATCACCAACTAACCCTTACCACAACAAACTAAACCCAATCAATTTTAAATTACAAAAATGCTACTAACCATAACAAACTATGCCAAACTCACCTAAATTACTTCGGCTATCAAAAATCACCCCCAACTACACTTTACAGCAACAAACTAAGCCCAATCACTTTAAAATTTCAAAAAAATGCTAAAAATCATAACAAACTATACCAGAATCACCTAAATTACTTCGGCTACCGTAAATCAACCCCAACTATCCCTTACCACAACAAACCAAACCATATCATCTTAAAATTACAAAAAAAGTTGTACAAATCATAACAAACTATGCCAGAATCACCTAAATTACTTCGGCTACTCTAAATCTTCACCAACTAACCCTTACCACAACAAACTAAACCCAATCACTTTTAAATTACAACAAAATGCTACTAACCATAGCAAACTATGCCAAACTCACCTAAATTACTTCGGCTACCAAAAATCATCACCAACTAACCCTTACCACCACAAACTAAACCCAATCACTTTTAAATTACAAAAAAATGCTACTAACCATAGCAAACTATTCCAAACTCACCTAAATTACTTCGGCTATCAAGAATCACCCCCAACTACACTTTACAGCAACAAACTAAGCCCAATCACTTTAAAATTACAAAAAAATGCTAAAAAACATAACAAACTATACCAGAATCACCTAAATTACTTCGGCTGCCGTAAATCTCCCCCAACTATCCCTTAACATAACAAACCAAACCATATCATCTTAAAATTACAAAAAAAAATGTACAAATCGTAACAAAGTATACCAAACTCACCTAAATTACTTCGGCTACTCTAAATCATCACCAACTAACCCTTACCACAACAAACTAAACCCAATCACTTTTAAATTACAATAAAATGCTACTAACCATAGCAAACTATGCCAAACTCACCTAAATTACTTCGGCTACCATAAATCACCACCAACTAACCCTTAACATAACAAACTAAACCCAATCACTTTTAAATTACAAAAAAATGCTACTAACCATAGCAAACTATGCCAAACTCACCTAAATTACTTCGGCTATCAAAAATCACCCCCAACTACACTTTACAGCAACAAACTAAGCCCAATCACTTTAAAATTACAAAAAAATGCTAAAAATCATAACAAACTATACCAGAAACACCTAAATTACTTCGGCTACCGTAAATCACCCCCAACTATCCCTTACCACAACAAACCAAACCATATCATCTTAAAATTACAAAAAAAGGTGTACAAATCATAACAAACTATGCCAGACTCACCTAAATTACTTCGGCTAATATAAATCATCACCAACTAACCCTTACCACAACAAACTAAACCCAATCACTTTTAAATTACAAAAAAATGCTACTAACCATAGCAAACTATGCCAAACTCACCTAAATTACTTCGGCTATCAAAAATCACCCCCAACTACACTTTACAGCAACAAACTAAGCCCAATCACTTTAAAATTCCAAAAAAATGCTAAAAATCATAACAAACTATACCAGATTCACCTAAATTACTTCGGCTACCGTAAATCACCCCCAACTATCCCTTACCACAACAAACCAAACCATATCATCTTAAAATTACAAAAAAAGTTGTACAAATCATAACAAACTATGCCAGAATCACCTAAATTACTTCGGCTACCCTAAATCTTCACCAACTAACCCTTACCACAACAAACTAAACCCAATCACTTTTAAATTACAAAAAAATGCTACTAACCATAGCAAATTATGCCAAACTCACCTAAATAACATCGGCTACCATAAATCATCACCAACTAACCCTTACCACAACTAACTAAACCCAATCACTTTTAAATTTCAAAAAAATGCTACTAACCATAGCAAACTATTCCAAAATCACCTAAATTACTTCGGCTAACAAAAATCACCCCCAACTACACTTTACTGCAACAAACTAAGCCCAATCACTTTAAAATTACAAAAAAATGCTAAAAATCATAACAAACTATACCAGAATCACCTAAATTACTTCGGCTACCGTAAATCACCCCCAACTATCCCTTATCACAACAACCCAAACCATATCATTTTAAAATTACAAAAAAGGTGTACAAATCATATCAAACTATGCCAGACTTACCTAAATTACTTCGGCTACTATAAATCATCACCAACTAACCCTTACCACAACAAACTAAACCCAATCACTTTTAAATTACAAAAAAATGCTACTAACCATAGCAAACTATGCCAAACTCACCTAAATTACTTCGGCTATCAAAAATCACCCCCAACTACACATTACAGCAACAAACTAAGCCCAATCACTTTAAAATTACAAAAAAATGCTAAAAATTATAACAAACTATACCAGAAACACCTAAATTACTTCGGCTACCGTAAATTACCCCCAACTATCCCTTACCACAACAAACCAAACCATATCATCTTAAAATTACAAAAAAAGGTGTACAAATCATAACAAACTATGCCAGACTCACCTAAATTACTTCGGCTACTATAAATCATCACCAACTAACCCTTACCACAACAAACTAAACCTAATCAATTTTAAATTACAAAAAAATGCTACTAACCATAGCAAACTATGCCAAACTCACCTAAATTACTTCGGCTATCAAAAATCACCCCCAACTACACTTTACAGCAACAAACTAAGCCCAATCACTTTAAAATTCCAAAAAAATGCTAAAAATCATAACAAACTATACCAGAATTACCTAAATTACTTCGGCTACCGTAAATCACCCCCAACTATCCCTTACCACAACAAACCAAACCATATCATCTTAAAATTACAAAAAAAGTTGTACAAATCATAACAAACTATGCCAGAATCACCTAAATTACTTCGGCTACTCTAAATCTTTACCAACTAACCCTTACCACAACAAACTAAACCCAATCACTTTTAAATTACAAAAAAATGCTACTAACCATAGCAAACTATGCCAAACTCACCTAAATTACTTCGGCTACCATAAATCATCACCAACTAACCCTTACCACAACAAACTAAACCCAATCACTTTTAAATTATAAAAAAATGCTACTAACCATAGCAAACTATGCCAAACTCACCTAAATTACTTTGGCTATCAAAAATCACCCCCAACTACACTTTACAGCAACAAACTAAGCCCAATCACTTTAAAATTACAAAAAAATGCTAAAAATCATAACAAACTATACCAGAAACACCTAAATTATTTCGGCTACCGTAAATCACCCCCAACTATCCCTTACCACAACAAACCAAACCATATCATCTTAAAATTACAAAAAAAGGTGTACAAATCATAACAAACTATGCCAGACTCACCTAAATTACTTCGGCTACTATAAATCATCACCAACTAACCCTTACCACAACAAACTAAACCCAATCACTTTTAAATTACAAAAAAATGCTACTAACCATAGCAAACTATGCCAAACTCACCTAAATTACTTCGGCTATCAAAAATCACCCCCAACTACACTTTACAGCAACAAACTAAGCCCAATCACTTTAAAATTCCAAAAAAATGCAAAAAATCATAACAAACTATACCAGAATCACCTAAATTACTTCAGCTACCGTAAATCACCCCCAACTATCCCTTACCACAACAAACCAGACCATATCATCTTAAAATTATAAAAAAAGTTGTACAAATCATAACAAACTATGCCAGAATCACCTAAATTACTTCGGCTACTCTAAATCTTCACCAACTAACCCTTACCACAACAAATTAAACCCAATCACTTTTAAATTACAAAAAAATGCTACTAACCATAGCAAACTATGCCAAACTCACCTAAATTACTTCGGCTACCATAAATCATCACCAACTAACCCTTACCACAACAAACTAAACCCAATCACTTTTAAATTACAAAAAAATGCTAAAAATCATAACTAACTATACCAGAATCACCTAAATTACTTCGGCTACCGTAAATCACCCCCAACTATCCCTTACCACAACAAACCAGACCATATCATCTTAAAATTATAAAAAAAGTTGTACAAATCATAACAAACTATGCCAGAATCACCTAAATTACTTCGGCTACTCTAAATCTTCACCAACTAACCCTTACCACAACAAACTAAACCCAATCACTTTTAAATTACAATAAAATGCTACTAACCATAGCAAACTATGCCAAACTCACCTAAATTACTTCGGCTACCATAAATCATCACCAACTAACCCTTACCACAACAAACTAAACCCAATCACTTTTAAATTTCAAAAAAATGCTACTAACCATAGCAAACTATTCCAAACTCACCTAAATTACTTCGGCTATCAAAAATCACCCCCAACTACACTTTACAGCAAGAAACTAAGCCCAATCACTTTAAAATTACAAAAAAATGCTAAAAATCATAACAAACTATACCAGAATCACCTAAATTACTTCGGCTACCGTAAATCACCCCCAACTATCCCTTACCACAACAAACCAAACCATATCATTTTAAAATTACAAAAAAGGTGTACAAATCATATCAAACTATGACAGACTCACCTAAATTACTTCGGCTACTCTAAATCATCACCAACTAAAGCTTACCACAACAAACTAAACCCAATCACTTTTAAATTACAAAAAAATGCTACTAACCATAGCAAACTATTCCAAACTCACCTAAATTATTTCGGCTATCAAGAATTACCCCCAACTACACTTTACAGCAACAAACTAAGCCCAATCACTTTAAAATTACAAAAAAATGCCAAAAATCATAACAAACTATACCAGAATCACCTAAATTACTTCGGCTGCCGTAAATCTCCCCCAACTATCCCTTAACATAACAAACCAAACCATATCATCTTAAAATTACAAAAAAAGGTGTACAAATCGTAACAAAGTATACCAAACTCACCTAAATTACTTCGGCTACTCTAAATCATCACCAACTAACCCTTACCACAACAAACTAAACCCAATCACTTTTAAATTACAATAAAATGCTACTAACCATAGCAAACTATGCCAAACTCACCTAAATTACTTCGGCTACCATAAATCATCACCAACTAACCCTTAACATAACAAACTAAACCCAATCACTTTTAAATTACAAAAAAATGCTACTAACCATAGCAAACTATGCCAAACTCACCTAAATTACTTCGGCTATCAAAAATCACCCCCAACTACACTTTACAGCAACAAACTAAGCCCAATCACTTTAAAATTACAAAAAAATGATAAAAATCATAACAAACTATACCAGAAACACCTAAATTACTTCGGCTACCGTAAATCACCCCCAACTCTCCCTTACCACAACAAACCAAACCATATCATCTTAAAATTACAAAAAAAGGTGTACAAATCATAACAAACTATGCCAGACTCACCTAAATTACTTCGGCTACTATAAATCATCACCAACTAACCCTTACCACAACAAACTAAACCCAATCACTTTTAAATTACAAAACATTGCTACTAACCATAGCAAACTATTCCAAACTCACCTAAATTACTTTGGCTATCAAGAATTACCCCCAACTACACTTTACAGCAACAAACTAAGCCCAATCACTTTAAAATTACAAAAAAATGCTAAAAATCATAACAAACTATACCAGAATCACCTAAATTACTTCGGCTGCCGTAAATCTCTCCCAACTATCCCTTAACATAACAAACCAAACCATATCATGTTAAAATTACAAAAAAAGGTGTACAAATCGTAACAAAGTATACCAAACTCACCTAAATTACTTCGGCTACTCTAAATCATCACCAACTAACCCTTACCACAACAAACTAAACCCAATCACTTTTAAATTACAATAAAATGCTACTAACCATAGCAAACTATGCCAAACTCACCTAAATTAGTTCGGCTACCATAAATCATCACCAACTAACCCTTAACATAACAAACTAAACCCAATCACTTTTAAACTACAAAAAAATGCTACTAACCATAGCAAACTATGCCAAACTCACCTAAATTACTTCGGCTATCAAAAATCACCCCCAACTACACTTTACAGCAACAAACTAAGCCCAATCACTTTAAAATTACAAAAAAATGCTAAAAATCATAACAAACTATACCAGAAACACCTAAATTACTTCGGCTACCGTAAATCACCCCCAACTATCCCTTACCACAACAAACCAAACCATATTATCTTAAAATTACAAAAAAAGGTGTACAAATCATAACAAACTATGCCAGACTCACCTAAATTACTTCGGCTACTATAAATCATCACCAACTAACCCTTACCACAACAAACTAAACCCAATCACTTTTAAATTACAAAAAAATGCTACTAACCATAGCAAACTATGCCAAACTCACCTAAATTACTTCGGCTATCAAAAATCACCCCCAACTACACTTTACAGCAACAAACTAAGCCCAATCACTTTAAAATTCCAAAAAAATGCAAAAAATCATAACAAACTATACCAGAATCACCTAAATTACTTCGGCTGCCGTAAATCTCCCCCAACTATCCCTTAACATAACAAACCAAACCATATCATCTTAAAATTACAAAAAAAGGTGTACAAATCGTAACAAAGTATACCAAACTCACCTAAATTACTTCGGCTACTCTAAATCATCACCAACTAACCCTTACCACAACAAACTAAACCCAATCACTTTTAAATTACAAAAAAATGCTACTAACCATAGCAAACTATGCCAAACTCACCTAAATTACTTCGGCTACCATAAATCATCACCAACTAACCCTTACCACAACAAACTAAACCCAATCACTTTTAAATTACAAAAAAATGCTACTAACCATAGCAAACTATTCCAAACTCACCTAAATTACTTCGGCTATCAAGAATCACCCCCAACTTCACTTTACAGCAACAAACTAAGCCCAATCACTTTAAAATTACAAAAAAATGCTAAAAATCATAACAAACTATACCAGAATCACCTAAATTACTTCGGCTGCCGTAAATCTCCCCCAACTATCCCTTAACATAACAAACCAAACCATATCATCTTAAAATTACAAAAAAAGGTGTACAAATTGTAACAAAGTATACCAAACTCACCTAAATTACTTCGGCTACTCTAAATCATCACCAACTAACCCTTACCACAACAAACTAAACCCAATCAATTTTAAATTACAATAAAATGCTACTAACCATAGCAAACTATGCCAAACTCACCTAAATTACTTCGGCTACCATAAATCATCACCAACTAACCCTTAACATAACAAACTAAACCCAATCATTTTTAAATTAAAAAAAATGCTACTAACCATAGCAAACTATGCCAAACTCACCTAAATTACTTCGGCTATCAAAAATCACCCCCAACTACACTTTACAGCAACAAACTAAGCCCAATCACTTTAAAATTACAAAAAAATGCTAAAAATCATAACAAACTATACCAGAAACACCTAAATTACTTCGGCTACCGTAAATCACCCCCAACTATCCCTTACCACAACAAACCAAACCATATCATCTTAAAATTACAAAAAAAGGTGTACAAATCATAACAAACTATGCCAGACTCACCTAAATTACTTCGGCTACTATAAATCATCACCAACTAACCCTTACCACAACAAACTAAACCCAATCACTTTTAAATTACAAAAAAATGCTACTAACCATAGCAAACTATGCCAAACTCACCTAAATTACTTCGGCTATCAAAAATCAACCCCAACTACACTTTACAGCAACAAACTAAGCCCAATCACTTTAAAATTCCAAAAAAATTCAAAAAATCATAACAAACTATAACAGAATCACCTAAATTACTTCGGCTACCGTAAATCACCCCCAACTATCCCTTACCACAACAAACCAAACCATATCATCTTAAAATTATAAAAAAAGTTGTACAAATCATAACAAACTATGCCAGAATCACCTAAATTACTTCGGCTACTCTAAATCTTCACCAACTAACCCTTACCACAACAAATTAAACCCAATCACTTTTAAATTACAAAAAAATGCTACAAACCATAGAAAACAATGCCAAACTCACCTAAATTACTACCATAAATCATCACCAACTAACCCTTACCACAACAAACTAACCCAATCACTTTTAAATTACAAAAAAATGCTACTAACCATAGCTAACTATGCCAAACTTACCTAAATTACTTCGGCTATCAAAAATCACCCCCAACGACATTTTACAGCAACAAACTAAGCCCAATCACTTTAAAATTACAACAAAATGCTAAAAATCATAACAAACTATACCAGAATCACCTAAATTACTTCGGCTACCGTATAAATCATCCCCAACTATCCCTTTTTACAACAAACCAAACCATATCATCTTAAAATTACAAAAAAAGGTGTACAAATCATAAAAAACTATGCCAGACTCACCTAAATTACTACGGCTATTCTAAATCATCACCAACTAACCATTACCACAACAAACTAAACCCAATCACTTTTAAATTACAAAAAAATGCTACTAACCATAGCAAACTATGCCAAACTCACCTAAACTACTTCGGCTATCAAAAATCACGCCCAACTACACTTTACAGCAACAAACTAAGCCCAATCACTTTAAAATTACAAAAAAATGCTAAAAATCATAACAAACTATACCAGAATCACCTACATTACTTCGGCTACCGTAAATCAACCCAACTATCCCTTACCACAACAAACCAAACCATATCATCTTAAAATTACAAAAAAATGTGTACAAATCATAACAAACTATGCCAGACTCACCTAAATTACTTCGGCTACTCTAAATCATCACCAACTAACCCTTACCACAACAAACTAAACCCAATCAATTTTAAATTATAAAAAAATTCTAAAAATCATAACAAACTATACCAGAATCACCTAAATTACTTCGGCTACCGTAAATCACCCCCAACAATCCCTTACCACAACAAACCAAACCATATCATCTTAAAATTACAAAAAAACGTGTACAAATCATAACAAACTATGCCAGATTCACCTAAATTACTTCGGCTACTCTAAATCATCACCAACTAACCCTTACCACAACAAACTAAACCTAATCACTTTTAAATTACAAAAAAATGCTACTAACCATAGCAAACTATGCCAAACTTACCTAAATTACTTCGGCTATCAAAAATCACCCCCAACGACACTTTACAGCAACAAACTAAGCCCAATCACTTTAAAATTACAACAAAATGCTAAAAATCATAACAAACTATACCAGAATCACCTAAATTACTTCGGCTACCGTATAAATCACCCCCAACTATCCCTTACCACAACAAACCAAACCATATCATCTTAAAATTACAAAAAAAGGTGTACAAATCATAAAAAACTATGCCAGACTCACCTAGATTACTACGGCTATTCTAAATCATCACCAACTAACCATTACCACAACAAACTAAACCCAATCACTTTTAAATTACAAAAAAATGCTACTAACCATAGCAAACTATGCCAAACTCACCTAAACTACTTCGGCTATCAAAAATCACGCCCAACTACACTTTACAGCAACAAACTAAGCCCAATCACTTTAAAATTACAAAAAAATGCTAAAAATCATAACAAACTATACCAGAATCACCTACATTACTTCGGCTACCGTAAATCAACCCAACTATCCCTTACCACAACAAACCAAACCATATCAACTTAAAATTACAAAAAAATGTGTACAAATCATAACAAACTATGCCAGACTCACCTAAATTACTTCGGCTACTCTAAATCATCACCAACTAACCCTTACCACAACAAACTAAACCCAATCAATTTTAAATTATAAAAAAATTCTAAAAATCATAACAAACTATACCAGAATCACCTAAATTACTTCGGCTACCGTAAATCACCCCCAACAATCCCTTACCACAACAAACCAAACCATATCATCTTAAAATTACAAAAAAAGGTGTACAAATCATAACAAACTATGCCAGATTCACCTAAATTACTTCGGCTACTCTAAATCATCACCAACTAACCCTTACCACAACAAACTAAACCCAAGCAATTTAAATTACAAAAAATGCTACTAACCATAGCAAACTATGCCAAACTCACCTAAATTACTTCGGCTACCATAAATCATCACCAACTAATCCTTACCACAACACACTAAACCCAATCACATTTAAATTACAAAAAAATGCTACTAACCATAGCAAACTATGCCAAACTCGCCTAAATTACTTCGGCTATCAAAAATCAGCCCCAACTACACTTTACAGCAACAAACTAAGCCCAATCACTTTAAAATTACAAAAAAATGATAAAAATCATAACAAACTATACCAGAATCACCTAAATTACTTCGGCTACCGTAAATCACCCCCAACTATCCTTTACCAAAACAAACCAAGCCATATCACCTTAAAATTACAAAAAAAGGTGTACAAATCATAACAAACTATGCCAGACTCACCTAAATTACTTCGGCTACTCTAAATCATCACCAACTAACCCTTACCACAAGAAACTAAACCCAATCAATTTAAATTACAAAAAATGCTACTAACCATAGCAAACTATGCCAAACTCACCTAAATTACTTCGGCTACCATAAATCATCACCAACTAACCCTTACCACAACAAACTAAACCCAATCACTTTTAAATTACAAAAAAATGCTACTAACCATAGCAAACTATACCAAGCTCACCAAAATTACTTCGGCTATCAAAAATCACCCCCAACTACACTTTACAGCATCAAACTAAGCCCAATCACTTTAAAATTACAAAAAACTGCTAAAAATCATAACAAACTATACCAGAATCACCTAAATTACTTCGGCTACCGTAAATCACCCCCAACTATCCCTTACCACAACAAACCAAATCATATCATCTTAAAATTACAAAAAGTGTACAAATCATAACAAACTATGCCAGACTCACCTAAATTACTTCGGCTACTCTAAATCATCACCAACTAATCCTTACCACAACAAACTAAACCCAATCACTTTTAAATTACAAAAAAATGCTACTAACCATAGCAAACTATGCCAAACTCACCTAAATTACTTCGGCTATCAAAAATCATCCCCAACTACACTTTACAGCAACAAACTAAGCCCAATCACTTTAAAATTACAAAAAAATGCTAAAAATTATAACAAACTATACCAGAATCACCTAAATTAATTTGGCTACCGTAAATCACCCCCAACTATCCCTTACCACAACAAACCAAACCATATCATCTTAAGGATTACAAAAAAGGTGTACAAATCATAACAAACTATGCCAGACTCACCTAAATTACTTCGGCTACTCTAAATCATCACCAACTAACCCTTACCACAACAAACTAAACCCAATCACTTTTAAATTACAAAAAAATGCTACAAACCATAGCAAACTATGCCAAACTCACCTAAATTACTTCGGCTACCATAAATCATCACCAACTAACCATTACCACAACAAACTAACCCAATCACTTTTAAATTACAAAAAATTGCTACTAACCATAGCTAACTATGCCAAACTCACCTAAATTACTTCGGCTATTAAAAATCATCCCCAACTACACTTTACAGCAACAAACTAAGCCCAATCACTTTAAAATTACAACAAAATGCTAAAAATCATAACAAACTATACCAGAATCACCTAAATTACTTCGGTTACCGTATAAATCACCCCCAACTATCCCTTACCACAACAAACCAAACCATATCATTATAAAATTACAAAAAAAGGTATACAAATCATAACAAACTATGCCAGACTCACCTAAATTACTACGGCTACTCTAAATCATCACCAGCTAACCCTTACCACAACAAACTAAACCCAATCACTTTTAAATTACAAAAAAATGCTACTAACCATAGCAAACTATGCCAAACTCACCTAAACTACTTCGGCTATAAAAATCACCCCCAACTACACTTTACAGCAACAAACTAAGCCCAATCACTTTAAAATTACAAAAAAATGCTAAAAATCATAACAAACTATACCAGAATCACCTAAATTACTTCGGCTACCGTAAATCACCCCCAACTATCCCTTACCACAACAAACCAAACCATATCATCTTAAAATTACAAAAAAAGGTGTACAAATCATAACAAACTATGCCAGACTCACCTAAATTACTTCGGCTACTCTAAATCATCACCAACTAATCCTTACCACAACAAACTAAACCCAATCACTTTTAAATTACAAAAAAATGCTACTAACCATAGCAAACTATGCCAAACTCACCTAAATTACTTCGGCTATCAAAAATCACCCCCAACTACACTTTACAGCAACAAACTTAGTCCAATCACTTTAAAATTTCAAAATAATGCTAAAAATCATAACAAACTATACCAGAATCACCTAAATTACTTCGGCTACCGTTAATCACCCCCAACTCTCCCTTACCACAACAAACCAAACCATATCATCTTAAAATTACAAAAAAAAGTGTACAAATCATAACAAACTATGCCAGACTCACCTAAATTACTTCGGCTACCATAAATCATCACCAACTAACCCTTACCACAACAAACTAAACCCAATCACTTTTAAATTACAAAAAAATGCTACTAACCATGGCAAACTATGCCAAACTCGCCTAAATTACTTCGGCTATCAAAAATCACCCCCAACTACACTTTACAGCAACAAACTAAGCCCAATCACTTTAAAATTACAAAAAAATTCCAAAAATCATAACAAACTATACCAGAATCACCTAAATTATTTCGGCTACCGTAAATCACCCCCAACAATCCCTTACCACAACAAACCAAACCATATCATCTTAAAATTACAAAAAAAGTGTACAAATCATTACAAACTATGCCAGACTCACCTAAATTACTTCGGCTTCTCTAAATCATCACCAACTAACCCTTACCACAACAAACTAAACCCAATCACTTTTAAATTACAAAAAAATGCTACTAACCATAGCAAACTAGGCCAAACTCACCGAAACTACTTTGGCTATCAAAAATCACCCCCAACTACACTTTACCGCAACAAACTAAACCCAATCACTTTAAAATTACAAAAAAATGCTAAAAATCATAACAAACTATACCAGAATCACCTACATTACTTCGGCTACCGTAAATCAACCCAACTATCTCTTACCACAACAAACCAAACCATATCATCTTAAAATTACAAAAAAATGTGTACAAATCATATCAAACTATGCCAGACTCACCTAAATTACTTCGGCTTCTCTAAATCATCACAAACTAACCCTTACCACAACAAACTAAACCCAATCACATTTAAAGTACAAAAAAATGCTACTAACTATAGCAAACTATGCCAAACTCACATAAATTACTTCGGCTACCATAAATCATCACCAACTAACCCTTACCACAACAAACTAAACCCAATCACTTTTAAATTACAAAAAAATGCTACTCACCATAGCAAACTATGCCAAACTCACCTAAATTACTTCGGCTATCAAAAATCAGCCCCAACTACACTTTACAGCAACAAACTAAGCCCAATCAGTTTAAAATTACAAAAAAATGCTAAAAATCATAACAAACTATACCAGAATCACCTAAATTACTTCGGCTACCGTAAATCACCCCCAACTATCCTTTACCAAAACAAACCAAGCCATATCATCTTAAAATTACAAAAAAAGGTGTACAAATCATAACAAACTATGCCAGACTCACCTAAATTACTTCGGCTACTCTAAATCATCACCAACTAACCCTTACCACAAAAAACTAAACCCAATCAATTTAAATTACAAAAAATGCTACTAACCATAGCAAACTATGCCAAACTCACCTAAATTACTTCGGCTACCATAAATCATCACCAACTAACCCTTACCACAACAAACTAAACCCAATCACTTTTAAATTACAAAAAAATGCTACTAACCATAGCAAACTATACCAAGCTCACCAAAATTACTTCGGCTATCAAAAATCACCCCCAACTACACTTTACAGCATCAAACTAAGCCCAATGACTTTAAAATTACAAAAAAATGCTAAAAATCATAACAAATTATACCAGAATCTCCTAAATTACTTCGGCTACCGTAAATCACCCCCAACAATCCCTTACCACAACAAACCAAACCATGTCATCTTAAAATTACAAAAAAAGATGTACAAATCATAACAAACTATGCCAGACTTACCTAAATTACTTCGGCTACTCTAAATCATCACCAACTAACCCTTACCACAACAAACTAAACCCAATCACTTTTAAATTACAAAAAAATGCTACTAACCATAGCAAACTATGCCAAACTCACCTAAATTACTTCGGCTACCATAAATCATCACCAACTAACCCTTACCACAACAAACTAAACCCAATCACTTTTAAATTACAAAAAAATGCTACTAACCATAGCAAACTATGCCAAACTCACCTAAATTACTTCCGCTATCAAAAATCACCCCCAACTACACTTTACAGCAACAAACTTAGTCCAATCACTTTAAAATTTCAAAATAGTGCTAATAATCATAACAAACTATACCAGAATCACCTAAATTACTTCGGCTATCGTTAATCACCCCCAACTCTCCCTTACCACAACAAACCAAACCATATCATCTTAAAATTACAAAAAAGGTGTACAAATCATAACAAACTATGCCAGACTCACCTAAATTACTTCGGCTACTTTAAATCATCACCAACTAACCCCTACCACAACAAACTAAACCCAATCAATTTTAAATTACATAAAAATGCTACTAACCATAGCAAACTATGCCAAACTCACCTAAATTATTTCGGCTACCATAAATCATCACCAACTAACCCTTACCACAACAAACTTAACCCAATCACTTTTAAATTACAAAAAATGCTACTAACCATAGCAAACTATGCCAAACTCACCTAAATTACTTCGGCTATCAAAAATCACCCCCAACTACACTTTACAGCAACAAACTAAGCCCAATCACTTTAAAATTACAAAAAAATGCTAAAAATCATAACAAACTATACCAGAATCACCTAAATTACTTCGGCTACCGTAAATCACCCCCAACTATTCCTTACCACAACAAACCAAACCATAACATCTTAAAATTTTAAAAAAAGGTGTACAAATTATAACAAAGTATGCCAGACTCACCTAAATTACTTCGGCTACTCTAAATCATCACCAACTAACACTTACCACAACAAACTAAACCCAATCACTTTTAAATTACAAAAAAATGCTACTAACCATAGCAAACTATGCCAAACTCACCTAAATTACTTCGGGTATCATAAATCACCACCAACTAAACCTTACCACAACAAACTAAACCCAATCATTTTTAAATTACAAAAAAATGGTACTAACCATAGCAAACTATGCCAAACTCACCTAAATTACTTCGGCTATCAAAAATCACCCCCAACTAAACTTTACAGCAACAAACTAAGCCCAATCACTTTAAAATTACAAAAAAATGCTAAAAATCATAACAAACTATACCAGAATCACCTAAATTACTTGGGCTACCGTAAATCACCCCCAACTATCCCTTACCACAACAAACCAAACCATATCATCTTAAAATTCCAAAAAAAGGTGTACAAATCATAACAAACTATGCCAGACTCACCTAAATTACTTCGGCTACTTTAAATCATCACCAACTAACCCCTACCACAACAAACTAAACCCAATCACTTTTAAATTACATAAAAATGCTACTAACCATAGCAAACTATGCCAAACTCACCTAAATTACTTCAGCTACCATAAATCATCACCAACTAACCCTTACCACAACAAACTAAACCCAATCAATTTAAATTACAAAAGATGCTACTAACCATAGCAAACTATGCCAAACTCACCTAAATTACTTCGGCTATCAAAAATCACCCCCAACTACACTTTACAGCAACAAACTAAGCCCAATCACTTTAAAATTACAAAAAAATGCTAAAAATCATAACAAAGTATACCAGAATCACCTAAATTACTTCTGCTACCGTAAATCACCCCCAACTATCCCTTACCACAACAAACCAAACCATATCATCTTAAAATTTCAAAAAAAGGTGTACAAATCATAACAAACTACGCCAGACTCACCTAAATTACTTCGGCTACTCTAAATCATCACCAACTAACCCTTACCACAGCAAACTAAACCCAATCACATTTAATTTACAATAAAATGCTACTAACCATAGCAAACTATGCCAAACTCACCTAAATTATTTCGGCTACCATAAATCATCACCAACTAACCCTTACCACAACAAACTAAACCCAATCACTTTTAAATTACAAAAAAATGGTACTAACCATAGCAAGCTATGCCAAACTCACCTAAATTACTTCGGCTATCAAAAATCACCCCCAACTACACTTTACAGCAACAAACTAAGCCCAATCACTTTAAAATTACAAAAAAATGCTAAAAATCATAACAAACTATACCAGAATCACCTAAATTACTTCGGCTACCGTAAATCACCCCCAACTATTCCTTACCACAACAAACCAAACCATATCATCTTAAAATTTTAAAAAAAGGTGTACAAATCATAACAAACTATGCCAGACTCACCTAAATTACTTCGGCTACTCTAAATCATCACCAACTAACACTTACCACAACAAACTAAACCCAATCACTTTTAAATTACAAAAAAATGCTACTAACCATAGCAAACTATGCCAAACTCACCTAAATTACTTCGGGTATCATAAATCACCACCAACTAACCCTTACCTCAACAAACTAAACCCAATCACTTTTAAATTACAAAAAAATGGTACTAACCATAGCAAACTATGCCAAACTCCCCTAAATTACTTCGGCTATCAAAAATCACCCCTAACTACACTTTACAGCAACAAACTAAGCCCAATCACTTTAAAATTACAAAAAAATGCTAAAAATCATAACAAACTATACCAGAATAACCTAAATTACTTCGGCTACCGTATAAATCACCCCCAACTATCCCTTACCACAACAAACCAAACCATATCATTATATAATTACAAAAAAAGGTGTACAAATCATAACAAACTATGCCAGACTCACCTAAATTACTACGGCTACTCTAAATCATCACCAGCTAATCCTTACCACAACACACTAAACCCAATCACTTTTAAATTACAAAAAAATGCTACTAACCATAGCAAACTATGCCAAACTCGCCTAAATTACTTCGGCTATCAAAAATCACCCCCAACTACACTTTACAGCAACAAACTAAGCCCAATCACTTTAAAATTACAAAAAAATGCTACTAACCATAGCAAACTATGCCAAACTCGCCTAAATTACTTCGGCTATCAAAAATCACCCCCAACTACACTTTACAGCAACAAACTAAGCCCCATCACTTTAAAATTACAAAAAAATTCTAAAAATCATAACAAACTATACCAGAATCACCTAAATTACTTCGGCTACCGTAAATCACCCCCAACAATTCCTTACCACAACAATCCAAACCATATCATCTTAAAATTACAAAAAAAAGTGTACAAATCATAACAAACTATGCCAGACTCACCTAAATTACTTCGGCTTCTTTAAATCATCACCAACTAACCCTTACCACAACAAACTAAACCCAATCACTTTTAAATTACAAAAAAATGCTACTAACCATAGCAAACTATGCCAAACTCACCTAAACTACTTCGGCTATCAAAAATCACCCCCAACTACACTTTACCGCAACAAACTAAACCCAATCACTTTAAAATTACATAAAAATGCTAAAAATCATAACAAACTATACTAGAATCACCTACATTACTTCGGCTACCGTAAATCAACCCAACTATCCCTTACCACAACAAACCAAACCATATCATCTTAAAATTACAAAAAAATGTGTACAAATCATATCAAACTATGCCAGACTCACCTAAATTACTTCGGCTTCTCTAAATCATCACCAACTAACCCTTACCACAACAAACTAAACCCAATCATTTTTAAATTACAAAAAAATGCTACTAACCATAGCAAACTATGCCAAACTCACATAAATTACTTCGGCTACCATAAATCATCACCAACTAACCCTTACCACAACAAACTAAACCCAATCACTTTTAAATTACAAAAAAATGCTACTCACCATAGCAAACTATGCCAAACTCACCTAAATTACTTCGGCTATCAAAAATCAGCCCCAACTACACTTTACAGCAACAAACTAAGCCCAATCACTTTAAAATTACAAAAAAATGCTAAAAATCATAACAAACTATACCAGAATCACCTAAATTACTTCGGCTACCGTAAATCACCCCCAACTATCCCTTACCACAACAAACCAAACCATATTATCTTAAAATTACAAACAAAAGTGTACAAATCATAACAAACTATGCCAGACTCATGTAAATTACTTCGGCTACTCTAAATCATCACCAACTAACACTTACCACAACAAACTAAACCCAATCACTTTTAAATTACAAAAAAATGCTACTAACCATAGCAAACTATGCCAAACTCACCTAAATTACTTCGGCTACCATAAATCATCACCAACTAACCCTTACCACAACAAACTAAATACAATCACTTTTAAATTACAAAAAAATGCTACTAACCATAGCAAACTATGCCAAACTCACCTAAATTACTTCGGTTATCAAAAATTACCCCCAACTACACTTTACAGCAACAAACTAAGCCCAATCACTTTAAAATTACAAAAAACTGCTAAAAATCATAACAAACTATACCAGAATCACCTAAATTACTTCGGCTACCGTAAATCACCCCCAACTATCCCTTACCACAACAAACCAAATCATATCATCTTAAAATTACAAAAAGTGTACAAATCATAACAAACTATGCCAGACTCACTTAAATTACTTCGGCTACTCTAAATCATCACAAACTAATCTTTACCACAACAAACTAAACCCAATCACTTTTAAATTACAAAAAAATGCTACTAACCATAGCAAACTATGCCAAACTCACCTAAATTACTTCGGCTATCAAAAATCACCCCCAACTACACTTTACAGCAACAAACTAAGCCCAATCACTTTAAAATTACAAAAAAATGCTAAAAATTATAACAAACTATACCAGAATCACCTAAATTAATTTGGCTACCGTAAATCACCCCCAACTATCCCTTACCACAACAAACCAAACCATATCATCTTAAAATTACAAAAAAGGTGTACAAATCATAACAAACTATGCCAGACTCACTTAAATTACTTCGGCTACTCTAAATCATCACCAACTAACCCTTACCACAACAAACTAAACCCAATCACATTTAAATTACAAAAAAATGCTACTAACCATAGCAAACTATGCCAAACTCACCTAAATTACTTCGGCTATCAAAAATCAACCCAACTACGCTTTACAGCAACAAACTAAGCCCAATCACTTTAAAATTACAAAAAAATGCTAAAAATCATAACAAACTATACCAGAATCACCTAAATTACTTCGGCTACCGTAAATCATCACCAACTATCCATTACCACAACAAACTAACCCAATCACTTTTAAATTACAAAAAATTGCTACTAACCATAGCTAACTATGCCAAACTCACCTAAATTACTTCAGCTATCAAAAATCACCCCCAACTACACTTTACAGCAACAAACTAAGCCCAATCACTTTAAAATTACAAAAAAATTTTAAAAATCATAACAAACTATACCAGAATCACCTAAATTATTTCGGCTACCGTAAATCACCCCCAACTATCCCTTACCACAACAAACCAAACCATATCATCTTAAAATTTCAAAAAAAGGTGTACAAATCATAACAAACTATGCCAGACACACCTAAATTACTTCGGCTACTCTAAATCATCACCAACTAACCCTTACCACAACAAACTAAACCCAATCACTTTTAAATTACAAAAAAATGCTACTAACCATAGCAAACTATGCCAAACTCACCTAAATTACTTCGGCTATCAAAAATCACCCCCAACTACACTTTACAGCAACAAACTAAGCCCAATCACTTTAAAATTACAAAAAAATGTTAAAAATCATAACAAACTATACCAGAACCACCTAAATTACTTCGGCTACCGTAAATCACCCCCAACTATCCCTTACCACAACAAACCAAACTATATCATCTTAAAATTTCAAAAAAAGGTGTACAAATCATAACAAACTATGCCAGACTCACCTAAATTACTTCCGCTACTCAAAATCATCACCAACTAACCCTTACCACAACAAACTAAACCCAATTACTTTTAAATTACAAAAAAATGCTACTAACCATAGCAAACTATGCCAAACTCACCTAAATTATTTCGGCTACCATAAATCATCACCAACTAACCCTTACCACAACAAACTTAACCCAATCAGTTTTAAATTACAAAAAAATGCTACTAACCATAGCAAACTATGCCAAACTCACCTAAATTACTTCGGCTATCAAAAATCACCCCCAACTACACTTTACAGCAACAAACTAAGCCCAATCACTTTAAAATTACAAAAAAATGCTAAAAATCATAACAAAATATACCAGAATCACTTAAATTACTTGGGCTACCGTAAATCACCCCAACTATCCCTTATTACAACAAACCAAACCATATCATCTTAAAATTCCAAAAAAGGTGTACAAATCATAACAAACTATGCCAGACTCACCTAAATTACTTCGGCTATTCTAAATCATCTCCAACTAACCCCTACCACAACAAACTAAACCCAATCACTTTTAAATTACATAAAAATGCTACTAACCATAGCAAACTATGCCAAACTTACCTAAATTACTTCGGCTACCATAAATCATCACCAACTAACCCTTACCACAACAAACTAAACCCAATCACTTTTAAATTACAAAAAATGCAACTAACCATAACAAACTATGCCAAACTCACCTAAATTACTTCGGCTATCAAAAATCACCCCCAACTACACATTACAGCAACAAACTAAGCCCAATCACTTTAAAATTACAAAAAAATGCTAAAAATCATAACAAACTATACCAGAATCACCTAAATTACTTCGGCTACCGTAAATCACCCCCAACTATCCCTTACCACAACAAACCAAACCATATCATATTAAAATTTAAAAAAAAGGTGTACAAATCATAACAAACTATGCCAGACTCACCTAAATTACTTCGGCTACTCTAAATCATCACCAACTAACACTTACCACAACAAACTAAACCCAATCACTTTTAAATTACAAAAAAATGCTACTAGCCATAGCAAACTTTGCCAAACTCACCTAAATTACTTCGGCTACCATAAATCACCACCAACTAACCCATACCACAACAAACTAAACCCAATCACTTTTAAATTACAAAAAAATGGTACTAACCATAGCAAACTATGCCAAACTCACCTAAATTACTTCGGCTATCAAAAATCACCCCCAACTACACTTTACAGCAACAAACTAAGCCCAATCACTTTAAAATTACAAAAAAAGCTAAAAATCATAACAAACTATACCAGAATCACCTAAATTACTTGGGCTACCGTAAATCACCTCCAACTATCCCTTACCACAACAAACCAAACCATATCATCTTAAAATTCCAAAAAAAGGTGTACAAATCATAACAAAGTCTGCCAGACTCACCTAAATTACTTCGGCTACTCTAAATCATCACCAACTAACCCCTACCACAACAAACTAAACCCAATCACTTTTAAATTACATAAAAATGCTACTAACCATAGCAAACTATGCCAAACTCACCTAAATTACTTCAGCTACCATAAATCATCACCAACTAACCCTTACCACAACAAACTAAACCCAATCAAATTAAATTACAAAAAATGCTACTAACCATAGCAAACTATGCCAAACTCACCTAAATTACTTTGGCAACAAATATCACCCCCAACTACACTTTACAGCAACAAACTAAGCCCAATCACTTTAAAATTACAAAAAAATGCTAAAAATCATAACAAACTATACCAGAATCACCTAAATTACTTCGGCTACCGTAAATCACCCCCAACTATCCCTTACCACAACAAACCAAACCATATCATCTTAAAATTTCAAAAAAAGGTGTACAAATCATAACAAACTACGCCAGACTCACCTAAATTACTTCGGCTACTCTAAATCATCACCAACTAACCCTTACCACAACAAACTAAACCCAATCACTTTTAAATTACAAAAAAATGCTACTAACTATAGCAAACTATGCCAAACTCACCTAAATTACTTCGGCTACCATAAATCATCACCAACTAACCCTTACCACAACAAACTAAACCCAATCACTTTTAAATTACAAAAAAATGCTACTAACCATAGCAAACTATGCCAAACTCCCCTAAATTACTTCGGCTACCATAAATCATCACCAACTAACCCTTACCACAACAAACTAAACCCAATCACTTTTAAATTACAAAAAAATGCTACTAACTATAGCAAACTATGCCAAACTCACCTAAATTACTTCGGCTACCATAAATCATCACCAACTAACCCTTACCACAACAAACTAAACCCAATCACTTTTAAATTACAAAAAAATGCTACTAACCATAGCAAACTATGCCAAACTCACCTAAATTACTTCGGCTACCATAAATCATCACCAACTAAACCTTACCACAACAAACTAAACCCAATCACTTTTAAATTACAAAAAAATGCTACTAACCATAGCAAACTATGTCAAACTCACCTAAATTACTTCGGCTACTCCAAATCATCACCAACTACACTTTACAGCAACAAACTAAGCCCAATCACTTTAAAATTAAAAAAAAATGCTAAAAATTATAACAAACTATACCAGAATCACCTAAATTAATTTGGCTACCGTAAATCACCCCCAACTATCTCTTACCACAACAAACCAAACCATATCATCTTAAAATTACAAAAAAGGTGTACTAATCATAACAAACAATGCCAGACTCACCTAAATTACTTCGGCTACTCTAAATCATCACCAACTAACCCTTACCACAACAAACTAAACAAAAATCACTTTTAAATTACAAAAAATTGCTACTAACCATAGCAAACTATGCCAAACACACCAAAATTACTTCGGCTACCATAAATCATCACCAACTAACCCTTACCACAACAAACTAAACCCAATCACATTTAAATTACAAAAAAATGCTACTAACCATAGCAAACTATGCCAAACTCACCTAAATTACTTCGGCTATCAAAAATCACCCCCAACTACACTTTACAGCAACAAACTAAGCCCAATCACTTTAAAATTATAAAAAAATGCTAAAAATCATAACAAACTATACCAGAATCACCTAAATTACTTCGGCTACCGTAAATCACCCCCAACTATCCCTTACCACAACAAACCAAACCATATCATCTTAAAATTACAAAAAAAAGTTTACAAATCATAACAAACTATGCCAGACTCACCTAAATTACTTCGGCAACTCTAAATCATCACCAACTAACCCTTACCACAACAAACTAAACCCAATCACTTTTAAATTACAAAAAAATGCTACTAACCATAGCAAACTATGCCAAACTCACCTAAATTTCTTCGGCTACCATTAATCATCACCAACTAACCCTTACCACAACAAACTAAACCCAATCGCTTTTAAATTACAAAAAAATGCTACGAACCATAGCAAACTATTCCAAACTCACCTAAATTACTTCGGCTATCAAAAATCATCCCCAACTACACTTTACAGCAACAAACTAATCCCAATCACTTTAAAATTACAAAAAAATGCTAAAAATCATAACATGCTATACCAGAATTACCTAAATTACTTCGGCTACCGTAAATCACCCCCAACTATCCCTTACCACAACAAACCAAACCATATCATTTTAAAATTACAAATAAAGGTGTACAAATCATAACAAACTATGCCAGACTCACCTAAATTACTTCGGCTACTCTAAATCATCACCAACTAACCCTTACCACAACAAACTAAACCCAATCACTTTTAAATTACAAAAAAATGCTACAAACCATAGCAAACTATGCCAAACTCACCTAAATTACTTCGGCTACCATAAATCATCACCAACTAACCATTACCACAACAAACTAACCCAATAAATTTTAAATTACAAAAAAACGCTACTAACCATAGCTAACTATGCCAAACTCACCTAAATTACTTCGGCTATCAAAAATCACCCCCAACTACACTTTACAGCAACAAACTAAGCCCAATCACTTTAAAATTACAAAAAAATTCTAAAAATCATAACAAACTATACCAGAATAACCTAAATTACTTCGGCTACCGTATAAATCACCCCCAACTATCCCTTACCACAACAAACCAAACCATATTATCTTAAAATTACAAACAAAAGTGTACAAATCATAACAAACTATGCCAGACTCACCTAAATTACTTCGGCTACTCTAAATCATCACCAACTAACCCTTACCACAACAAACTAAACCCAATCACTTTTAAATTACAAAAAAATGCTACTCACCATAGCAAACTATGCCAAACTCACCTAAATTACTTCGGCTATCAAAAATCAGCCCCAACTACACTTTACTGCAACAAACTAAGCCCAATCACTTTAAAATTACAAAAAAATGCTAAAAATCATAACAAACTATACCAGAATCACCTAAATTACTTCGGCTACCGTAAATCACCCCCAACTATCCCTTACCACAACAAACCAAACCATATTATCTTAAAATTACAAACAAAAGTGTACAAATCATAACAAACTATGCCAGACTCATGTAAATTACTTCGGCTACTCTAAATCATCACCAACTAACACTTACCACAACAAACTAAACCCAATCACTTTTAAATTACAAAAAAATGCTACGAACCATAGCAAACTATTCCAAACTCACCTAAATTACTTCGGCTATCAAAAATCACCCCCAACTACACTTTACAGCAACAAACTAAGCCCAATCACTTTAAAATTACAAAAAAATTCTAAAAATCATAACAAACTATACCAGAATAACCTAAATTACTTCGGCTACCGTATAAATCACCCCCAACTATCCCTTACCACAACAAACCAAACCATATTATCTTAAAATTACAAACAAAAGTGTACAAATCATAACAAACTATGCCAGACTCACCTAAATTACTTCGGCTACTCTAAATCATCACCAACTAACACTTACCACAACAAACTAAACCCAATCACTTTTAAATTACAAAAAAATGCTACTAACCATAGCAAACTATGCCAAACTCACCTAAATTACTTCGGCTACCATAAATCATCACCAACTAACCCTTACCACAACAAACTAAATACAATCACTTTTAAATTACAAAAAAATGCTACTAACCATAGCAAACTATGCCAAACTCACCTAAATTACTTCGGTTATCAAAAATTACCCCCAACTACACTTTACAGCAACAAACTAAGCCCAATCACTTTAAAATTACAAAAAACTGCTAAAAATCATAACAAACTATACCAGAATCACCTAAATTACTTCGGCTACCGTAAATCACCCCCAACTATCCCTTACCACAACAAACCAAATCATATCATCTTAAAATTACAAAAAGTGTACAAATCATAACAAACTATGCCAGACTCACTTAAATTACTTCGGCTACTCTAAATCATCACAAACTAATCTTTACCACAACAAACTAAACCCAATCACTTTTAAATTACAAAAAAATGCTACTAACCATAGCAAACTATGCCAAACTCACCTAAATTACTTCGGCTATCAAAAATCACCCCCAACTACACTTTACAGCAACAAACTAAGCCCAATCACTTTAAAATTACAAAAAAATGCTAAAAATTATAACAAACTATACCAGAATCACCTAAATTAATTTGGCTACCGTAAATCACCCCCAACTATCCCTTACCACAACAAACCAAACCATATCATCTTAAAATTACAAAAAAGGTGTACAAATCATAACAAACTATGCCAGACTCACTTAAATTACTTCGGCTACTCTAAATCATCACCAACTAACCCTTACCACAACAAACTAAACCCAATCACTTTTAAATTACAAAAAATTGCTACTAACCATAGCAAACTATGCCAAACACACCTAAATTACTTCGGCTACCATAAATCATCACCAACTAACCCTTACCACAACAAACTAAACCCAATCACATTTAAATTACAAAAAAATGCTACTAACCATAGCAAACTATGCCAAACTCACCTAAATTACTTCGGCTATCAAAAATCAACCCAACTACGCTTTACAGCAACAAACTAAGCCCAATCACTTTAAAATTACAAAAAAATGCTAAAAATCATAACAAACTATACCAGAATCACCTAAATTACTTCGGCTACCGTAAATCATCACCAACTATCCATTACCACAACAAACTAACCCAATCACTTTTAAATTACAAAAAATTGCTACTAACCATAGCTAACTATGCCAAACTCACCTAAATTACTTCAGCTATCAAAAATCACCCCCAACTACACTTTACAGCAACAAACTAAGCCCAATCACTTTAAAATTACAAAAAAATTTTAAAAATCATAACAAACTATACCAGAATCACCTAAATTATTTCGGCTACCGTAAATCACCCCCAACTATCCCTTACCACAACAAACCAAACCATATCATCTTAAAATTTCAAAAAAAGGTGTACAAACTATGCCAGACACACCTAAATTACTTCGGCTACTCTAAATCATCACCAACTAACCCTTACCACAACAAACTAAACCCAATCACTTTTAAATTACAAAAAAATGCTACTAACCATAGCAAACTATGCCAAACTCACCTAAATTACTTCGGCTATCAAAAATCACCCCCAACTACACTTTACAGCAACAAACTAAGCCCAATCACTTTAAAATTACAAAAAAATGTTAAAAATCATAACAAACTATACCAGAACCACCTAAATTACTTCGGCTACCGTAAATCACCCCCAACTATCCCTTACCACAACAAACCAAACTATATCATCTTAAAATTTCAAAAAAAGGTGTACAAATCATAACAAACTATGCCAGACTCACCTAAATTACTTCCGCTACTCAAAATCATCACCAACTAACCCTTACCACAACAAACTAAACCCAATTACTTTTAAATTACAAAAAAATGCTACTAACCATAGCAAACTATGCCAAACTCACCTAAATTATTTCGGCTACCATAAATCATCACCAACTAACCCTTACCACAACAAACTTAACCCAATCAGTTTTAAATTACAAAAAAATGCTACTAACCATAGCAAACTATGCCAAACTCACCTAAATTACTTCGGCTATCAAAAATCACCCCCAACTACACTTTACAGCAACAAACTAAGCCCAATCACTTTAAAATTACAAAAAAATGCTAAAAATCATAACAAAATATACCAGAATCACTTAAATTACTTGGGCTACCGTAAATCACCCCAACTATCCCTTATTACAACAAACCAAACCATATCATCTTAAAATTCCAAAAAAGGTGTACAAATCATAACAAACTATGCCAGACTCACCTAAATTACTTCGGCTATTCTAAATCATCTCCAACTAACCCCTACCACAACAAACTAAACCCAATCACTTTTAAATTACATAAAAATGCTACTAACCATAGCAAACTATGCCAAACTTACCTAAATTACTTCGGCTACCATAAATCATCACCAACTAACCCTTACCACAACAAACTAAACCCAATCACTTTTAAATTACAAAAAATGCAACTAACCATAACAAACTATGCCAAACTCACCTAAATTACTTCGGCTATCAAAAATCACCCCCAACTACACTTTACAGCAACAAACTAAGCCCAATCACTTTAAAATTACAAAAAAATGCTAAAAATCATAACAAACTATACCAGAATCACCTAAATTACTTCGGCTACCGTAAATCACCCCCAACTATCCCTTACCACAACAAACCAAACCATATCATATTAAAATTTAAAAAAAAGGTGTACAAATTATAACAAACTATGCCAGACTCACCTAAATTACTTCGGCTACTCTAAATCATCACCAACTAACACTTACCACAACAAACTAAACCCAATCACTTTTAAATTACAAAAAAATGCTACTAACCATAGCAAACTTTGCCAAACTCACCTAAATTACTTCGGCTACCATAAATCACCACCAACTAACCCATACCACAACAAACTAAACCCAATCACTTTTAAATTACAAAAAAATGGTACTAACCATAGCAAACTATGCCAAACTCACCTAAATTACTTCGGCTATCAAAAATCACCCCCAACTACACTTTACAGCAACAAACTAAGCCCAATCACTTTAAAATTACAAAAAAAGCTAAAAATCATAACAAACTATACCAGAATCACCTAAATTACTTGGGCTACCGTAAATCACCCCCAACTATCCCTTACCACAACAAACCAAACCATATCATCTTAAAATTCCAAAAAAAGGTGTACAAATCATAACAAAGTCTGCCAGACTCACCTAAATTACTTCGGCTACTCTAAATCATCACCAACTAACCCCTACCACAACAAACTAAACCCAATCACTTTTAAATTACATAAAAATGCTACTAACCATAGCAAACTATGCCAAACTCACCTAAATTACTTCAGCTACCATAAATCATCACCAACTAACCCTTACCACAACAAACTAAACCCAATCAAATTAAATTACAAAAAATGCTACTAACCATAGCAAACTATGCCAAACTCACCTAAATTACTTCGGCAACAAATATCACCCCCAACTACACTTTACAGCAACAAACTAAGCCCAATCACTTTAAAATTACAAAAAAATGCTAAAAATCATAACAAACTATACCAGAATCACCTAAATTACTTCGGCTACCGTAAATCACCCCCAACTATCCCTTACCACAACAAACCAAACCATATCATCTTAAAATTTCAAAAAAAGGTGTACAAATCATAACAAACTACGCCAGACTCACCTAAATTACTTCGGCTACTCTAAATCATCACCAACTAACCCTTACCACAACAAACTAAACCCAATCACTTTTAAATTACAAAAAAATGCTACTAACTATAGCAAACTATGCCAAACTCACCTAAATTACTTCGGCTACCATAAATCATCACCAACTAACCCTTACCACAACAAACTAAACCCAATCACTTTTAAATTACAAAAAAATGCTACTAACCATAGCAAACTATACCAAACTCCCCTAAATTACTTCGGCTACCATAAATCATCACCAACTAACCCTTACCACAACAAACTAAACCCAATCACTTTTAAATTACAAAAAAATGCTACTAACTATAGCAAACTATGCCAAACTCACCTAAATTACTTCGGCTACCATAAATCATCACCAACTAACCCTTACCACAACAAACTAAACCCAATCACTTTTAAATTACAAAAAAATGCTACTAACCATAGCAAACTATGCCAAACTCACCTAAATTACTTCGGCTACCATAAATCATCACCAACTAAACCTTACCACAACAAACTAAACCCAATCACTTTTAAATTACAAAAAAATGCTACTAACCATAGCAAACTATGTCAAACTCACCTAAATTACTTCGGCTACTCCAAATCATCACCAACTACACTTTACAGCAACAAACTAAGCCCAATCACTTTAAAATTAAAAAAAAATGCTAAAAATTATAACAAACTATACCAGAATCACCTAAATTAATTTGGCTACCGTAAATCACCCCCAACTATCCCTTATCACAACAAACCAAACCATATCATCTTAAAATTACAAAAAAGGTGTACTAATCATAACAAACAATGCCAGACTCACCTAAATTACTTCGGCTACTCTAAATCATCACCAACTAACCCTTACCACAACAAACTAAACAAAAATCACTTTTAAATTACAAAAAATTGCTACTAACCATAGCAAACTATGCCAAACACACCAAAATTACTTCGGCTACCATAAATCATCACCAACTAACCCTTACCACAACAAACTAAACCCAATCACATTTAAATTACAAAAAAATGCTACTAACCATAGCAAACTATGCCAAACTCACCTAAATTACTTCGGCTATCAAAAATCACCCCCAACTACACTTTACAGCAACAAACTAAGCCCAATCACTTTAAAATTATAAAAAAATGCTAAAAATCATAACAAACTATACCAGAATCACCTAAATTACTTCGGCTACCGTAAATCACCCCCAACTATCCCTTACCACAACAAACCAAACCATATCATCTTAAAATTACAAAAAAAAGTTTACAAATCATAACAAACTATGCCAGACTCACCTAAATTACTTCGGCAACTCTAAATCATCACCAACTAACCCTTACCACAACAAACTAAACCCAATCACTTTTAAATTACAAAAAAATGCTACTAACCATAGCAAACTATGCCAAACTCACCTAAATTTCTTCGGCTACCATTAATCATCACCAACTAACCCTTACCACAACAAACTAAACCCAATCGCTTTTAAATTACAAAAAAATGCTACGAACCATAGCAAACTATTCCAAACTCACCTAAATTACTTCGGCTATCAAAAATCATCCCCAACTACACTTTACAGCAACAAACTAAGCCCAATCACTTTAAAATTACAAAAAAATGCTAAAAATCATAACATGCTATACCAGAATTACCTAAATTACTTCGGCTACCGTAAATCACCCCCAACTATCCCTTACCACAACAAACCAAACCATATCATTTTAAAATTACAAATAAAGGTGTACAAATCATAACAAACTATGCCAGACTAACCTAAATTACTTCGGCTACTCTAAATCATCACCAACTAACCCTTACCACAACAAACTAAACCCAATCACTTTTAAATTACAAAAAAATGCTACAAACCATAGCAAACTATGCCAAACTCACCTAAATTACTTCGGCTACCATAAATCATCACCAACTAACCATTACCACAACAAACTAACCCAATCAATTTTAAATTACAAAAAATTGCTACTAACCATAGCTAACTATGCCAAACTCACCTAAATTACTTCGGCTATCAAAAATCACCCCCAACTACACTTTACAGCAACAAACTAAGCCCAATCACTTTAAAATTACAAAAAAATTCTAAAAATCATAACAAACTATACCAGAATAACCTAAATTACTTCGGCTACCGTATAAATCACCCCCAACTATCCCTTACCACAACAAACCAAACCATATCATTATATAATTACAAAAAAAGGTGTACAAATCATAACAAACTATGCCAGACTCACCTAAATTACTACGGCTACTCTAAATCATCACCAGCTAACCCTTACCACAACAAACTAAACCCAATCAATTTAAATTACAAAAAATGCTACTTACCATAGCAAACTATGCCAAACTCACCTAAATTACTTCGGCTACCATAAATCATCACCAACTAATCCTTACCACAACACACTAAATCCAATCACTTTCAAATTACAAAAAAATGCTACTAACCATAGCAAACTATGCCAAACTCGCCTAAATTACTTCGGCTATCAAAAATCACCCCCAACTACACTTTACAGCAACAAACTAAGCCCAATCACTTTAAAATTACAAGAAAATTCTAAAAATCATAACAAACTATACTAGAATCACCTAAATTACTTCGGCTACCGTAAATCACCCCCAACAATCCCTTACCACAACAAACCAAACCATATCATCTTAAAATTACAAAAAATAGTGTACAAATCATAACAAACTATGCCAGACTCACCTAAATTACTTCGACTTCTCTAAATCATCACCAACTAACCCTTACCACAACAAACTAAACCCAATCACTTTTAAATTACAAAAAAATGCTACTAACCATAGCAAACTAGGCCAAACTCACCTAAATTACTTCGGCTACCATAAATCATCACCAACTAAACCTTACCACAACAAACTAAACCCAATCACTTTTAAATTACAAAAAAATGCTACTAACCATAGCAAACTATGTCACACTCACCTAAATTACTTCGGCTATCAAAAATCACCCCCAACTACACTTTACAGCAACAAACTAAGCCCAATCACTTTAAAATTACAAAAAACTGCTAAAAATCATAACAAACTATACCAGAATCACCTAAATTACTTCGGCTACCGTAAATCACTCCCAACTATCCCTTACCACAACAAATCAAATCATATCATCTTAAAATTACAAAAAGTGTACAAATCATAACAAACTATGCCAGACTCACCTAAATTACTTCGGCTACTCTAAATCATCACCAACTAATCCTTACCACAACAAACTAAACCCAATCACTTTTAAATTACAAAAAAATGCTACTAACCATAGCAAACTATGCCAAACTCACCTAAATTACTTCGGCTATCAAAAATCACCCCCAACTACACTTTACAGCAACAAACTAAGCCCAATCACTTTAAAATTAAAAAAAATGCTAAAAATTATAACAAACTATACCAGAATCACCTAAATTAATTTGGCTACCGTAAATCACCCCCAACTATCCCTTACCACAACAAACCAAACTATATCATCTTAAAATTACAAAAAAGGTGTACAAATCATAACAAACTATGCCAGACTCACCTAAATTACTTCGGCTACTCTAAATCATCACCAACTAACCCTTACCACAACAAACTAAACCCAATCACTTTTAAATTACAAAAAATTGCTACTAACCATAGCAAACTATGCCAAACACACCTAAATTACTTCGGCTACCATAAATTATCACCAACTAACCTTTACCACAACAAACTAAACCCAATCACATTTAAATTACAAAAAAATGCTACTAACCATAGCAAACTATGCTAAACTCACCTAAATTACTTCGGATATCAAAAATCACCCCAACTACATTTTACAGCAACAAACTAAGCCCAATCACTTTAAAATTATAAAAAAATGCTAAAAATCATAACAAACTATACCAGAATCACCTAAATTACTTCGGCTACCGTAAATCACCCCCAACTATCCCTTACCACAACAAACCAAACCATATCATCTTAAAATTACAAAAAAAAGTGTACAAATCATAACAAACTATGCCAGACTCACCTAAATTACTTCGGCTACTCTAAATCATCACCAACTAACCCTTACCACAACAAACTAAACCCAATCACTTTTAAATTACAAAAAAATGCTACTAACCATAGCAAACTATGCCAAACTCACCTAAATTTCTTCGGCTACCATAAATCATCACCAACTTACCCTTACCACAACAAACTAAACCCAATCGCTTTTAAATTACAAAAAAATGCTACGAACCATAGCAAACTATTCCAAACTCACCTAAATTACTTCGGCTATCAAAAATGACCCCCAACTACACTTTACAGCAACAAACTAAGCCCAATCACTTTAAAATTACAAAAAAATGCTAAAAATCATAACATGCTATACCAGAATCACCTAAATTACTTCGGCTACCGTAAATCACCCCCAACTATCCCTTACCACAACAAACCAAACCATATCATTTTAAAATTACAAATAAAGGTGTACAAATCATAACAAACTATGCCAGATTCACCTAAATTACTTCGGCTACTCTAAATCATCACCAACTAACACTTACCACAACAAACTAAACCCAATCACTTTTAAATTACAAAAAAATGCTACTAACCATAGCAAACTATGCCAAACTCACCTAAATTACTTCGGCTATCAAAAATCACCCCCAACTACACTTTACAGCAACAAACTAAGCCCAATCACTTTAAAATTACAAAAAAAGCTAAAAATCATAACAAACTATACCAGAATCACCTAAATTACTTGGGCTACCGTAAATCACCCCCAACTATCCCTTACCACAACAAACCAAACCATATCATCTTAAAATTCCAAAAAAAGGTGTACAAATCATAACAAAGTCTGCCAGACTCACCTAAATTACTTCGGCTACTCTAAATCATCACCAACTAACCCCTACCACAACAAACTAAACCCAATCACTTTTAAATTACATAAAAATGCTACTAACCATAGCAAACTATGCCAAACTCACCTAAATTACTTCAGCTACCATAAATCATCACCAACTAACCCTTACCACAACAAACTAAACCCAATCAAATTAAATTACAAAAAATGCTACTAACCATAGCAAACTATGCCAAACTCACCTAAATTACTTCGGCAACAAATATCACCCCCAACTACACTTTACAGCAACAAACTAAGCCCAATCACTTTAAAATTACAAAAAAATGCTAAAAGTCATAACAAACTATACCAGAATCACCTAAATTACTTCGGCTACCGTAAATCACCCCCAACTATCCCTTACCACAACAAACCAAACCATATCATCTTAAAATTTCAAAAAAAGGTGTACAAATCATAACAAACTACGCCAGACTCACCTAAATTACTTCGGCTACTCTAAATCATCACCAACTAACCCTTACCACAACAAACTAAACCCAATCACTTTTAAATTACAAAAAAATGCTACTAACTATAGCAAACTATGCCAAACTCACCTAAATTACTTCGGCTACCATAAATCATCACCAACTAACCCTTACCACAACAAACTAAACCCAATCACTTTTAAATTACAAAAAAATGCTACTAACCATAGCAAACTATGCCAAACTCCCCTAAATTACTTCGACTACCATAAATCATCACCAACTAACCCTTACCACAACAAACTAAACCCAATCACTTTTAAATTACAAAAAAATGCTACTAACTATAGCAAACTATGCCAAACTCACCTAAATTACTTCGGCTACCATAAATCATCACCAACTAACCCTTACCACAACAAACTAAACCCAATCACTTTTAAATTACAAAAAAATGCTACTAACCATAGCAAACTATGCCAAACTCACCTAAATTACTTCGGCTACCATAAATCATCACCAACTAAACCTTACCACAACAAACTAAACCCAATCACTTTTAAATTACAAAAAAATGCTACTAACCATAGCAAACTATGTCAAACTCACCTAAATTACTTCGGCTACTCCAAATCATCACCAACTACACTTTACAGCAACAAACTAAGCCCAATCACTTTAAAATTAAAAAAAAATGCTAAAAATTATAACAAACTATACCAGAATCACCTAAATTAATTTGGCTACCGTAAATCACCCCCAACTATCCCTTACCACAACAAACCAAACCATATCATTTTAAAATTACAAATAAAGGTGTACAAATCATAACAAACTATGCCAGACTCACCTAAATTACTTCGGCTACTCTAAATCATCACCAACTAACCCTTACCACAACAAACTAAACCCAATCACTTTTAAATTACAAAAAAATGCTACAAACCATAGCAAACTATGCCAAACTCACCTAAATTACTTCGGCTACCATAAATCATCACCAACTAACCATTACCACAACAAACTAACCCAATCAATTTTAAATTACAAAAAATTGCTACTAACCATAGCTAACTATGCCAAACTCACCTAAATTACTTCGGCTATCAAAAATCACCCCCAACTACACTTTACAGCAACAAACTAAGCCCAATCACTTTAAAATTACAAAAAAATTCTAAAAATCATAACAAACTATACCAGAATAACCTAAATTACTTCGGCTACCGTATAAATCACCCCCAACTATCCCTTACCACAACAAACCAAACCATATCATTATATAATTACAAAAAAAGGTGTACAAATCATAACAAACTATGCCAGACTCACCTAAATTACTACGGCTACTCTAAATCATCACCAGCTAACCCTTACCACAACAAACTAAACCCAATCAATTTAAATTACAAAAAATGCTACTTACCATAGCAAACTATGCCAAACTCACCTAAATTACTTCGGCTACCATAAATCATCACCAACTAATCCTTACCACAACACACTAAATCCAATCACTTTTAAATTACAAAAAAATGCTACTAACCATAGCAAACTATGCCAAACTCGCCTAAATTACTTCGGCTATCAAAAATCACCCCCAACTACACTTTACAGCAACAAACTAAGCCCAATCACTTTAAAATTACAAGAAAATTCTAAAAATCATAACAAACTATACTAGAATCACCTAAATTACTTCGGCTACCGTAAATCACCCCCAACAATCCCTTACCACAACAAACCAAACCATATCATCTTAAAATTACAAAAAATAGTGTACAAATCATAACAAACTATGCCAGACTCACCTAAATTACTTCGACTTCTCTAAATCATCACCAACTAACCCTTACCACAACAAACTAAACCCAATCACTTTTAAATTACAAAAAAATGCTACTAACCATAGCAAACTAGGCCAAACTCACCTAAATTACTTCGGCTACCATAAATCATCACCAACTAAACCGTACCACAACAAACTAAACCCAATCACTTTTAAATTACAAAAAAATGCTACTAACCATAGCAAACTATGTCACACTCACCTAAATTACTTCGGCTATCAAAAATCACCCCCAACTACACTTTACAGCAACAAACTAAGCCCAATCACTTTAAAATTACAAAAAACTGCTAAAAATCATAACAAACTATACCAGAATCACCTAAATTACTTCGGCTACCGTAAATCACTCCCAACTATCCCTTACCACAACAAATCAAATCATATCATCTTAAAATTACAAAAAGTGTACAAATCATAACAAACTATGCCAGACTCACCTAAATTACTTCGGCTACTCTAAATCATCACCAACTAATCCTTACCACAACAAACTAAACCCAATCACTTTTAAATTACAAAAAAATGCTACTAACCATAGCAAACTATGCCAAACTCACCTAAATTACTTCGGCTATCAAAAATCACCCCCAACTACACTTTACAGCAACAAACTAAGCCCAATCACTTTAAAATTAAAAAAAAATGCTAAAAATTATAACAAACTATACCAGAATCACCTAAATTAATTTGGCTACCGTAAATCACCCCCAACTATCCCTTACCACAACAAACCAAACTATATCATCTTAAAATTACAAAAAAGGTGTACAAATCATAACAAACTATGCCAGACTCACCTAAATTACTTCGGCTACTCTAAATCATCACCAACTAACCCTTACCACAACAAACTAAACCCAATCACTTTTAAATTACAAAAAATTGCTACTAACCATAGCAAACTATGCCAAACACACCTAAATTACTTCGGCTACCATAAATTATCACCAACTAACCTTTACCACAACAAACTAAACCCAATCACATTTAAATTACAAAAAAATGCTACTAACCATAGCAAACTATGCTAAACTCACCTAAATTACTTCGGATATCAAAAATCACCCCAACTACATTTTACAGCAACAAACTAAGCCCAATCACTTTAAAATTATAAAAAAATGCTAAAAATCATAACAAACTATACCAGAATCACCTAAATTACTTCGGCTACCGTAAATCACCCCCAACTATCCCTTACCACAACAAACCAAACCATATCATCTTAAAATTACAAAAAAAAGTGTACAAATCATAACAAACTATGCCAGACTCACCTAAATTACTTCGGCTACTCTAAATCATCACCAACTAACCCTTACCACAACAAACTAAACCCAATCACTTTTAAATTACAAAAAAATGCTACTAACCATAGCAAACTATGCCAAACTCACCTAAATTTCTTCGGCTACCATAAATCATCACCAACTTACCCTTACCACAACAAACTAAACCCAATCGCTTTTAAATTACAAAAAAATGCTACGAACCATAGCAAACTATTCCAAACTCACCTAAATTACTTCGGCTATCAAAAATGACCCCCAACTACACTTTACAGCAACAAACTAAGCCCAATCACTTTAAAATTACAAAAAAATGCTAAAAATCATAACATGCTATACCAGAATCACCTAAATTACTTCGGCTACCGTAAATCACCCCCAACTATCCCTTACCACAACAAACCAAACCATATCATTTTAAAATTACAAATAAAGGTGTACAAATCATAACAAACTATGCCAGATTCACCTAAATTACTTCGGCTACTCTAAATCATCACCAACTAACACTTACCACAACAAACTAAACCCAATCACTTTTAAATTACAAAAAAATGCTACTAACCATAGCAAACTATGCCAAACTCACCTAAATTACTTCGGCTATCAAAAATCACCCCCAACTACACTTTACAGCAACAAACTAAGCCCAATCACTTTAAAATTACAAAAAAAGCTAAAAATCATAACAAACTATACCAGAATCACCTAAATTACTTGGGCTACCGTAAATCACCCCCAACTATCCCTTACCACAACAAACCAAACCATATCATCTTAAAATTCCAAAAAAAGGTGTACAAATCATAACAAAGTCTGCCAGACTCACCTAAATTACTTCGGCTACTCTAAATCATCACCAACTAACCCCTACCACAACAAACTAAACCCAATCACTTTTAAATTACATAAAAATGCTACTAACCATAGCAAACTATGCCAAACTCACCTAAATTACTTCAGCTACCATAAATCATCACCAACTAACCCTTACCACAACAAACTAAACCCAATCAAATTAAATTACAAAAAATGCTACTAACCATAGCAAACTATGCCAAACTCACCTAAATTACTTCGGCAACAAATATCACCCCCAACTACACTTTACAGCAACAAACTAAGCCCAATCACTTTAAAATTACAAAAAAATGCTAAAAATCATAACAAACTATACCAGAATCACCTAAATTACTTCGGCTACCGTAAATCACCCCCAACTATCCCTTACCACAACAAACCAAACCATATCATCTTAAAATTTCAAAAAAAGGTGTACAAATCATAACAAACTACGCCAGACTCACCTAAATTACTTCGGCTACTCTAAATCATCACCAACTAACCCTTACCACAACAAACTAAACCCAATCACTTTTAAATTACAAAAAAATGCTACTAACTATAGCAAACTATGCCAAACTCACCTAAATTACTTCGGCTACCATAAATCATCACCAACTAACCCTTACCACAACAAACTAAACCCAATCACTTTTAAATTACAAAAAAATGCTACTAACCATAGCAAACTATGCCAAACTCCCCTAAATTACTTCGGCTACCATAAATCATCACCAACTAACCCTTACCACAACAAACTAAACCCAATCACTTTTAAATTACAAAAAAATGCTACTAACTATAGCAAACTATGCCAAACTCACCTAAATTACTTCGGCTACCATAAATCATCACCAACTAACCCTTACCACAACAAACTAAACCCAATCACTTTTAAATTACAAAAAAATGCTACTAACCATAGCAAACTATGCCAAACTCACCTAAATTACTTCGGCTACCATAAATCATCACCAACTAAACCTTACCACAACAAACTAAACCCAATCACTTTTAAATTACAAAAAAATGCTACTAACCATAGCAAACTATGTCAAACTCACCTAAATTACTTCGGCTACTCCAAATCATCACCAACTACACTTTACAGCAACAAACTAAGCCCAATCACTTTAAAATTAAAAAAAAATGCTAAAAATTATAACAAACTATACCAGAATCACCTAAATTAATTTGGCTACCGTAAATCACCCCCAACTATCCCTTACCACAACAAACCAAACCATATCATCTTAAAATTACAAAAAAGGTGTACTAATCATAACAAACAATGCCAGACTCACCTAAATTACTTCGGCTACTCTAAATCATCACCAACTAACCCTTACCACAACAAACTAAACAAAAATCACTTTTAAATTACAAAAAATTGCTACTAACCATAGCAAACTATGCCAAACACACCAAAATTACTTCGGCTACCATAAATCATCACCAACTAACCCTTACCACAACAAACTAAACCCAATCACATTTAAATTACAAAAAAATGCTACTAACCATAGCAAACTATGCCAAACTCACCTAAATTACTTCGGCTATCAAAAATCACCCCCAACTACACTTTACAGCAACAAACTAAGCCCAATCACTTTAAAATTATAAAAAAATGCTAAAAATCATAACAAACTATACCAGAATCACCTAAATTACTTCGGCTACCGTAAATCACCCCCAACTATCCCTTACCACAACAAACCAAACCATATCATCTTAAAATTACAAAAAAAAGTTTACAAATCATAACAAACTATGCCAGACTCACCTAAATTACTTCGGCAACTCTAAATCATCACCAACTAACCCTTACCACAACAAACTAAACCCAATCACTTTTAAATTACAAAAAAATGCTACTAACCATAGCAAACTATGCCAAACTCACCTAAATTTCTTCGGCTACCATTAATCATCACCAACTAACCCTTACCACAACAAACTAAACCCAATCGCTTTTAAATTACAAAAAAATGCTACGAACCATAGCAAACTATTCCAAACTCACCTAAATTACTTCGGCTATCAAAAATCATCCCCAACTACACTTTACAGCAACAAACTAAGCCCAATCACTTTAAAATTACAAAAAAATGCTAAAAATCATAACATGCTATACCAGAATTACCTAAATTACTTCGGCTACCGTAAATCACCCCCAACTATCCCTTACCACAACAAACCAAACCATATCATTTTAAAATTACAAATAAAGGTGTACAAATCATAACAAACTATGCCAGACTCACCTAAATTACTTCGGCTACTCTAAATCATCACCAACTAACCCTTACCACAACAAACTAAACCCAATCACTTTTAAATTACAAAAAAATGCTACAAACCATAGCAAACTATGCCAAACTCACCTAAATTACTTCGGCTACCATAAATCATCACCAACTAACCATTACCACAACAAACTAACCCAATCAATTTTAAATTACAAAAAATTGCTACTAACCATAGCTAACTATGCCAAACTCACCTAAATTACTTCGGCTATCAAAAATCACCCCCAACTACACTTTACAGCAACAAACTAAGCCCAATCACTTTAAAATTACAAAAAAATTCTAAAAATCATAACAAACTATACCAGAATAACCTAAATTACTTCGGCTACCGTATAAATCACCCCCAACTATCCCTTACCACAACAAACCAAACCATATCATTATATAATTACAAAAAAAGGTGTACAAATCATAACAAACTATGCCAGACTCACCTAAATTACTACGGCTACTCTAAATCATCACCAGCTAACCCTTACCACAACAAACTAAACCCAATCAATTTAAATTACAAAAAATGCTACTTACCATAGCAAACTATGCCAAACTCACCTAAATTACTTCGGCTACCATAAATCATCACCAACTAATCCTTACCACAACACACTAAATCCAATCACTTTTAAATTACAAAAAAATGCTACTAACCATAGCAAACTATGCCAAACTCGCCTAAATTACTTCGGCTATCAAAAATCACCCCCAACTACACTTTACAGCAACAAACTAAGCCCAATCACTTTAAAATTACAAGAAAATTCTAAAAATCATAACAAACTATACTAGAATCACCTAAATTACTTCGGCTACCGTAAATCACCCCCAACAATCCCTTACCACAACAAACCAAACCATATCATCTTAAAATTACAAAAAATAGTGTACAAATCATAACAAACTATGCCAGACTCACCTAAATTACTTCGGCTTCTCTAAATCATCACCAACTAACCCTTACCACAACAAACTAAACCCAATCACTTTTAAATTACAAAAAAATGCTACTAACCATAGCAAACTAGGCCAAACTCACCTAAATTACTTCGGCTACCATAAATCATCACCAACTAAACCTTACCACAAGAAACTAAACCCAATCACTTTTAAATTACAAAAAAATGCTACTAACCATAGCAAACTATGTCACACTCACCTAAATTACTTCGGCTGTCAAAAATCACCCCCAACTACACTTTACAGCAACAAACTAAGCCCAATCACTTTAAAATTACAAAAAACTGCTAAAAATCATAACAAACTATACCAGAATCACCTAAATTACTTCGGCTACCGTAAATCACTCCCAACTATCCCTTACCACAACAAATCAAATCATATCATCTTAAAATTACAAAAAGTGTACAAATCATAACAAACTATGCCAGACTCACCTAAATTACTTCGGCTACTCTAAATCATCACCAACTAATCCTTACCACAACAAACTAAACCCAATCACTTTTAAATTACAAAAAAATGCTACTAACCATAGCAAACTATGCCAAACTCACCTAAATTACTTCGGCTATCAAAAATCACCCCCAACTACACTTTACAGCAACAAACTAAGCCCAATCACTTTAAAATTAAAAAAAAATGCTAAAAATTATAACAAACTATACCAGAATCACCTAAATTAATTTGGCTACCGTAAATCACCCCCAACTATCCCTTACCACAACAAACCAAACTATATCATCTTAAAATTACGAAAAAGGTGTACAAATCATAACAAACTATGCCAGACTCACCTAAATTACTTCGGCTACTCTAAATCATCACCAACTAACCCTTACCACAACAAACTAAACCCAATCACTTTTAAATTACAAAAAATTGCTACTAACCATAGCAAACTATGCCAAACACACCTAAATTACTTCGGCTACCATAAATTATCACCAACTAACCTTTACCACAACAAACTAAACCCAATCACATTTAAATTACAAAAAAATGCTACTAACCATAGCAAACTATGCTAAACTCACCTAAATTACTTCGGATATCAAAAATCACCCCAACTACATTTTACAGCAACAAACTAAGCCCAATCACTTTAAAATTATAAAAAAATGCTAAAAATCATAACAAACTATACCAGAATCACCTAAATTACTTCGGCTACCGTAAATCACCCCCAACTATCCCTTACCACAACAAACCAAACCATATCATCTTAAAATTACAAAAAAAAGTGTACAAATCATAACAAACTATGCCAGACTCACCTAAATTACTTCGGCTACTCTAAATCATCACCAACTAACCCTTACCACAACAAACTAAACCCAATCACTTTTAAATTACAAAAAAATGCTACTAACCATAGCAAACTATGCCAAACTCACCTAAATTTCTTCGGCTACCATAAATCATCACCAACTTACCCTTACCACAACAAACTAAACCCAATCGCTTTTAAATTACAAAAAAATGCTACGAACCATAGCAAACTATTCCAAACTCACCTAAATTACTTCGGCTATCAAAAATGACCCCCAACTACACTTTACAGCAACAAACTAAGCCCAATCACTTTAAAATTACAAAAAAATGCTAAAAATCATAACATGCTATACCAGAATCACCTAAATTACTTCGGCTACCGTAAATCACCCCCAACTATCCCTTACCACAACAAACCAAACCATATCATTTTAAAATTACAAATAAAGGTGTACAAATCATAACAAACTATGCCAGATTCACCTAAATTACTTCGGCTACTCTAAATCATCACCAACTAACCCTTACCACAACAAACTAAACCCAATCACTTTTAAATTACAAAAAAATGCTACAAACCATAGCAAACTATGCCAAACTCACCTAAATTACTTCGGCTACCATAAATCATCACCAACTAACCATTACCACAACAAACTAACCAAATCACTTTTAAATTACAAAAAATTGCTACTAACCATAGCTAACTATGCCAAACTCACCTAAATTACTTCGGCTATCAAAAATCACCCCCAACTACACTTTACAGCAACAAACTAAGCCCAATCACTTTAAAATTACAACAAAATGCTAAAAATCATAACAAACTATACCAGAATCACCTAAATTACTTCGGCTACCGTAAATAACCCCCAACTATCCCTTACCACAACAAACCAAACCATATCATCTTAAAATTACAAAAAAAAGTGTACAAATCATAACAAACTATGCCAGACTCACCTAAATTACTTCGGCTACTCTAAATCATCACCAACTAACCCTTACCACAACAAACTAAACCCAATCACTTTTAAATTACAAAAAAATGCTACTAACCATAGCAAACTATGCCAAACTCACCTAAATTTCTTCGGCTACCATAAATCATCACCAACTTACCCTTACCACAACAAACTAAACCCAATCGCTTTTAAATTACAAAAAAATGCTACGAACCATAGCAAACTATTCCAAACTCACCTAAATTACTTCGGCTATCAAAAATGACCCCCAACTACACTTTACAGCAACAAACTAAGCCCAATCACTTTAAAATTACAAAAAAATGCTAAAAATCATAACATGCTATACCAGAATCACCTAAATTACTTCGGCTACCGTAAATCACCCCCAACTATCCCTTACCACAACAAACCAAACCATATCATTTTAAAATTACAAATAAAGGTGTACAAATCATAACAAACTATGCCAGATTCACCTAAATTACTTCGGCTACTCTAAATCATCACCAACTAACCCTTACCACAACAAACTAAACCCAATCACCTTTAAATTACAAAAAAATGCTACAAACCATAGCAAACTATGCCAAACTCACCTAAATTACTTCGGCTACCATAAATCATCACCAACTAACCATTACCACAACAAACTAACCCAATCACTTTTAAATTACAAAAAATTGCTACTAACCATAGCTAACTATGCCAAACTCACCTAAATTACTTCGGCTATCAAAAATCACCCCCAACTACACTTTACAGCAACAAACTAAGCCCAATCACTTTAAAATTACAACAAAATGCTAAAAATCATAACAAACTATACCAGAATCACCTAAATTACTTCGGCTACCGTATAAATCACCCCCAACTATCCCTTACCACAACAAACCAAACCATATTATTATAAAATAACAAAAAAAGGTGTACAAATCATAACAAACTATGCCAGACTCACCTAAATTACTACGGCTACTCTAAATCATCACCAGCTAACCCTTACCACAACAAACTAAACCCAATCACTTTTAAATTACAAAAAAATGCTACTAACCATAGCAAACTATGCCAAACTCATCTAAACTACTTCGGCTATCAAAAATCACCCCCAACTACACTTTACAGCAACAAACTAAGCCCAATCACTTTAAAATTACAAAAAAATGCTAAAAATCATAACAAACTATTCCAGAATCACCTAAATTACTTCGGCTACCGTAAATCACCCCCAACTATCCCTTACCACAACAAACCAAACCATATCATCTTAAAATTACAAAAAAAGGTGTACAAATCATAACAAACTATGACAGACTCACCTAAATTACTTCGGCTACTCTAAATCATCACCAACTAACCCTTACCACAACAAACTAAACCCAATCACTTTTAAATTACAAAAAAATGCTATTGACCATAGCAAACTATGCCAAACTCACCTAAATTACTTCGGCTACCATAAATCATCACCAACTATCCCTTACCACAACAAACTAAACCCAATCATTTTTAAATTACAAAAAAAATGCTACTAACCTTAGCAAACTATGCCAAACTCACCTAAATTACTTCGGCTATCAAAAATCAACCCCAACTACACTTTACAGCAACAAACTTAGTCCAATCACTTTAAAATTACAAAATAATGCTAAAAATCATAACAAACTATACCAGAATCACCTAAATTACTTCGGCTACCGTTAATCACCCCCAACTCTCCCTTACCACAACAAACCAAACCATGTCATCTTAAAATTACAAAAAAAGGTGTACAAATCATAACAATCTATGCCAGACTCACCTAAATTACTTCGGCTACTCTAAATCATCACCAACTAACCCTTACCACAACAAATTAAACTCAATCACTTTTAAATTACAAAAAAATGCTACTAACCATAGCAAACTATGCCAAACTCACCTAAATTACTTCGGCTATCAAAAATCACCCCCAACTACACTTTACAGCAACAAACTAAGCCCAATCACTTTAAAATTACAAAAAAATGTTAAAAATCATAACAAACTATACCAGAATCACGTAAATTACTTCGGCTACCGTAAATCACCCCCAACTATCCCTTACCACAACAAACCAAACCATATCATCTTAAAATTTCAAAAAAAGGTGTACAAATCATAACAAACTATGCCAGACTCACCTAAATTACTTCCGCTACTCTAAATCATCACCAACTAACCCTTACCACAACAAACTAAACCCAATCACTTTTAAATTACAAAAAAATGCTACTAACCATAGCAGACTATGCCAAACTCACCTAAATTATTTCGGCTACCATAAATCATCACCAACTAACCCTTACCACAACAAACTTAACCCAATCAGTTTTAAATTACAAAAAAATGCTACTAACCATAGCAAACTATGCCAAACTCACCTAAATTACTTCGGCTATCAAAAATCACCCCCAACTACTCTTTACAGCAACAAACTAAGCCCAATCACTTTAAAATTACAAAAAAATGCTAAAAATCATAACAAACTATACCAGAATCACCTAAATTACTTGGGCTACCGTAAATCACCCCCAACTATCCCTTATTACAACAAACCAAACCATATCATCTTAAAATTCCAAAAAAAGGTGTACAAATCATAACAAACTATGCCAGACTCACCTAAATTACTTCGGCTACTCTAAATCATCACCAACTAACCCCTACCACAACAAACTAAACCCAATCACTTTTAAATTACATAAAAATGCTACTAACCATAGCAAACTATGCCAAACTTACCTAAATTACTTCGGCTACCATAAATCATCACCAACTAACCCTTACCACAACAAACTAAACCCAATCACTTTTAAATTACAAAAAATGCTACTAACCATAGCAAACTATGCCAAACTCACCTAAATTACTTCCGCTATCAAAAATCACCCCCAACTACACTTTACAGAAACAAACTAAACCCAATAACTTTAAAATTACAAAAAAATGCTAAAAATCATAACAAACTATACCAGAATCACCTAAATTACTTCGGCTACCGTAAAACACCCCCAACTATCCCTTACCACAACAAACCAAACCATATCATCTTAAAATTTTAAAAAAAGGTGTACAAATCATAACAAACTATGCCAGACTCACCTAAATTACTTCGGCTACTCTAAATCATCACCAACTAACACTTACCACAACAAACTAAACCCAATCACTTTTAAATTACAAAAAAATGCTACTAACCATAGCAAACTATGCCAAACTCACCTAAATTACTTCGGCTATCAAAAATGACCCTCAACTACACTTTACAGCAACAAACTAAGCCCAAGTACTTTAAAATTACAAAAAAATGCTAAAAATTATACCAAACTATACCAGAATTACCTAAATTACTTCGGCTACCGTAAATCACCCCCAACTATCCTTTACCACAACAAACCAAACCATATCATCTTAAAATTACAAAAAAAAGTGTACAAATTATCACAAACTATGCCAGACTCAACTAAATTACTTCGGCTACTCTAAATCATCACCAACTAACCCTTACCACAACAAACTAAACCCAATCACTTTTAAATTACAAAAAATTGCTACTAACCATAGCAAACTATGCCAAACACACCTAAATTACTTCGGCTACCATAAATTATCACCAACTAACCCTTACCACAACAAACTAAACCCAATCACATTTAAATTACAAAAAAATGCTACTAACCATAGCAAACTATGCTAAACTTACCTAAATTACTTCGGATATCAAAAATCACCCCAACTACACTTTACAGCAACAAACTAAGCCCAATCACTTTAAAATTATAAAAAAATGCTAAAAATCATAACAAACTATACCAGAATCACCTAAATTACTTCGGCTACCGTAAATCACCCCCAACTATCCCTTACCACAACAAACCAAACCATATCATCTTAAAATTACAAAAAAAAGTGTACAAATCATAACAAACTATGCCAGACTCACCTAAATTACTTCGGCTACTCTAAATCATCACCAACTAACCCTTACCACAACAAACTAAACCCAATCACTTTTAAATTACAAAAAAATGCTACAAACCATAGCAAACTATGCCAAACTCACCTAAATTACTTCGGCTACCATAAATCATCACCAACTAACCATTACCACAACAAACTAACCCAATCACTTTTAAATTACAAAAAATTGCTACTAACCATAGCTAACTATGCCAAACTCACCTAAATTACTTCGGCTATCAAAAATCACCCCCAACTACACTTTACAGCAACAAACTAAGCCCAATCACTTTAAAATTACAACAAAATGCTAAAAATCATAACAAACTATACCAGAATCACCTAAATTACTTCGGCTACCGTATAAATCACCCCCAACTATCCCTTACCACAACAAACCAAACCATATTATTATAAAATAACAAAAAAAGGTGTATAAATCATAACAAACTATGCCAGACTCACCTAAATTACTACGGCTACTCTAAATCATCACCAGCTAACCCTTACCACAACAAACTAAACCCAATCACTTTTAAATTACAAAAAAATGCTACTAACCATAGCAAACTATGCCAAACTCATCTAAACTACTTCGGCTATCAAAAATCACCCCCAACTACACTTTACAGCAACAAACTAAGCCCAATCACTTTAAAATTACAAAAAAATGCTAAAAATCATAACAAACTATTCCAGAATCACCTAAATTACTTCGGCTACCGTAAATCACCCCCAACTATCCCTTACCACAACAAACCAAATCATATCATCTTAAAATTACAAAAAAAGGTGTACAAATCATAACAAACTATGACAGACTCACCTAAATTACTTCGGCTACTCTAAATCATCACCAACTAACCCTTACCACAACAAACTAAACCCAATCACTTTTAAATTACAAAAAAATGCTATTGACCATAGCAAACTATGCCAAACTCACCTAAATTACTTCGGCTACCATAAATCATCACCAACTATCCCTTACCACAACAAACTAAACCCAATCATTTTTAAATTACAAAAAAAATGCTACTAACCATAGCAAACTATGCCAAACTCACCTAAATTACTTCGGCTATCAAAAATCAACCCCAACTACACTTTACAGCAACAAACTTAGTCCAATCACTTTAAAATTACAAAATAATGTGTTACGACGGATGGAGCTTCTGGGGAGAAGAGGCGCGTTCAGGACGGCAACCCGGCGAACATCTACGACACGAGGGCTGCGGAGGCGGATAGTGGTCAGAGGGCGCGTGTGCGAGATGCAGATGGTGGCGTGATTGCGGCGAGGTCGGACGTGTTACGGGCGGTGATACTAATAGGCGAATTGTGGGCGACCACTGTTTTTATTTAGAGTTCCTTTATTTTATTTGTTGAATAAAGTTTTAATTTTGATAACATTTCAGAAGTGGGATACGCCCTAGTTAGAATCCTGTCGGGGTTTTGACCCGCGGCGTGGCGAACCGGTGAGCGTCAAAAATGGCGTCTCGAAAAAAAGTGAATGAGGGAAAAAGGGCGGGCGGTGTGAAATTCTCGGCGACAACGGCGGACGACGTCGAGATGAGCGACATCCTAGAGATAGGCGGGGGCGAGTCTCTGGCGGATTCCGAGCAGGAAGAACAGGACCTGCGGCGGGGTCTGCTGGAAGACAAGATGATGGCGGAAATGAAGGCGATGCTCTCGAAGCAGATGGCGGAGGTTGCGGAGCGGCTCACGGCGCAGTTGACCGCGACCCTTCGAGAGACGGCGACCCCAGCGGTGTCCGAGGGTAGGCGTGTGGCGGGGGACCGGCGAGAGCCTCAGGTAAGTGGCGGTGATGTGGGGTTGGCAGGGCGTAGCTGGGCCGACATCACGAAGCTGGGCGCTGTCGTTCCGACCTTCGACCCTGATGAGAGGGACGCCAACGTCGCGGCCTGGCTGGCGAAGATCGACCAGCTTGGTCGTCTTTATGGATGGAAGGAGTGCGAGAAGACCTGCCTCGTCCATACGAAGTTGGAGGGATCGGCAAAGCGCTGGTTCCAGTCCCTCCAGTCATACGATATGACGTGGCAGGAATGGAAGGAGGCGTTGGAGAGGGCGTTCCCTCGTCAATTCGACTTCTCGGTGCTCCTCGAGGAACTGGTGGCGCGAGCGAAGGAGCCTGGCGAGACGTTCGCGCACTACTTCTATGAGAAGTTGGCGTTGTGCGACAGGGCGGAATTGACTGGCGTAAAGGCGGTGGCGTGTATCATCAGGGGACTACCCTTCCCCCTCAGGGCGAGCGCACACGCTCTGAAGAGTCAGCGTCCAGAAGACCTCTTTTTGGATTACCTGTCGCGGCTGGATGGTAACGAGGAACCGAAGCACAGCGGGCGGCAGGCGGCGGACATGGCGAAGAGACAGGCGAGTTTCAGGTCCGTCCAACGTGGGAGGCGGGAACCAGAGGCGACACCGTCAACTTCGACTGGCGAGGCGGGTGGACGGCAGTTGATGCGTTGCTACAACTGCCAGAAAATGACGACGCATCTGAGCAGAAACTGCCCAGAGCCGAGGCAGCAGAGGTGCATGCGCTGCCAACGGCCGGGACACAGGGCGGAAACGTGTCCCAAAAGGGCGAAGATGGACGGGGCGAAGCCGACGAATCCGGTAAGTTCTATCTCTACATTTAAAAAGTGGGCGGTGACAAGAGGGGGCGAAGTGTTGTCGGTGCTGATTGATACCGGCAGCGAGAATAATATCTTGTCGGCGGAATGTGCTCAGCGGATTCAGGCACAGGTGAACCCCAAGGTCGCGGTATTAAAGGGTTTTGGCGGGGGTTTGTCAACAGCGCGGGGCGAGGCGAGGATCCCAATTGATGTTGATGGGACCCAACTAGAGATAGTGGCGCTGGTGACCGAGGCGAAACTTCCTGATGTGGACTTGATTTTAGGCCAACCGGCGTTGAACGACGGCGATCTCCAGCTGAAGGTGTCCGGGGGCGTGGCGGAGCTCTCTCGGATAACGGACATCTTCTGGGGCCTCCACATCGGCGAAGAGGCGGAAACTAGGCGAACGGGGCGATTGGTGCGTGACACGACCTTGCTGCCCAACGAAGAGACCATGGTGGAGATCGAGCTATCCGAACCCGAGGCGTTAGGAGTTTGGATGATCCCAGCCAAAATGGTCTGCAAGGGGCGGAATCCGGTTGCGGTGGCTGGCTGTTTACTCCGACCCAATCGAAGAACTGCGGTCATGGCGGTCACGAACCTTGGCGAAGAGGAAGAGGTTTGGCCCAGAGGCATGCTGGTTGGAAGGGCGGAGCTGGTGACAGATGGCGCGGCGGTCCCAGACTGCGTCTCTTCTTCAACGGTGAGTGCGATAGACCAGTTTGATTTAAGTTTAGAATCGTTGAGGGTGGGGAAAATATCGGATGATGATAAGCAAAAGCTCCTGTTGCTACTGCAGGCGAACCGTCATTGTTTCGCTAATAAAGAGGGAGATGTGGGTTTGACTCAGTTGGGAACGATGAAGATTAACCTGACGACAGACAAACCTGTCTATAGGCGGCCCTACCGACTCCCAGAGGTAGAGAGGCGTAAAGTGAGAGACAAGGTAGAAGAATTGGTAAAGGCGGGTGTAGTGAGAGAGAGTGAGTCGGATTATGGTAGCCCCATCATAGTTGTTCCGAAGAAAAACGGCGACGTCAGGCTTTGTGTGGACTATAGGGCGTTAAATGCGGTTACGGTGAAGGACAGGTACCCACTCCCACTGGTAGAGGATCAACTTAGTAAATTGGCGGGCAAATGTCTGTATACGACGTTAGATTTGGCTCAAGGTTTTCACCAGGTACCCCTAGACCCTGATTCGGTTCACAAGACGGCGTTTGTCACTCCGGACGGGCACTATGAGTATCTTCGGGTGCCGTTTGGGTTGACGAATTCCCCGGCGGTATTTCAACGGGTGATTAATAAAATGTTGGGGCGTTTGAGGGGCGATAAAGTGTTGGCGTATATGGATGACCTCTTGATTCCGTCACAAACGGTGGGGGAGGGATTGCGACTGCTAGGCGAGGTATTGCAACTGATTAGTGAATCAGGATTTAAACTGAATTTAGGGAAATGCGAGTTTTTGGCGAGTTCCCTAGAGTATTTAGGCCACGAGATATCGGCGGAGGGCATTCGTCCGGGGCGCAGGAAGATAGAAGCAGTTCGTGATTTCCCCAGGCCTAACCAAGTGCACCAAGTGCGGCGATTTATAGGACTCACAGGCTATTTTAGGAAGTTCATTTTGAACTATGCGGCGAAGGCGAGACCGTTGACAGACCTAACGAAGAAAGACGTGGAATTCGTTTGGGGCGAACAGCAAGAGGCGGCGTTTCAGGAACTTAAACAGGCGTTGTGTGAAAGACCGGTGTTAGCTCTTTATGATAGCGGGAACGAGACAGAGGTCCATACAGATGCGAGCAAATTCGGCGTTGGTGGAATTATGTTACAGAGACAATCGTGCGGAAACCTGAAGCCGGTGATCTATTACAGCAGGGCGACGACCTCCATGGAAAAGAACTATCATAGCTACGACCTAGAGACCTTGGCGGTGGTCGAAACGATCCAGAGACTTAGGGTGTATCTGTTAGGTGTGACTTTTAAGTTAGTTACGGACTGTGCAGCACTAAGGGCGACCTTTGCAAAGAGGGATTTGAACCCCAGAGTGGCGAGGTGGTGGTTGGCGATCCAAGAATATGACTTCCACATAGAGTATCGACCCGGTGAACGAATGCGTCATGTAGATGCATTGAGCCGTGAACCGGCGGCGGCGGGCGAAATAAACCTATTGGTTTGCGAAGACGATTGGTTCCTGACGGTGCAGTTGCAAGACGAGCGGGTACAGACTATTCACACTGCGCTTACAAACGGGTTGGCCGACAAACAGATTAAAGCAGATTTTAAGATGAAGAACGGGCGGGTTTACAGGCGCACCTTGATAGGCGATAGACTCTACGTTCCGGCGATGGCGAAGTTCAGTCTCCTGCGAAAATGCCACGACGAAGTGGGGCATCCCGGTTATGAGAAATGCTTAGAGTTGGTGAGGAAAACATACTGGTTTCCACAGATGAGGCGTTTTGTGAGGAAATACGTTTCGGCGTGCCTTGAATGTGCATTCAGTAAGGGTAATTATGGGAAGAGCGAAGGAAAGCTACACCCGATAGAGAAGATAGAGAAGCCATTCGATACGGTGCACGTTGACCACCTGGGCCCCTTCATGAGGAGCCGAAAAGGAAACGCCTATGCGTTGGTCCTGGTCGACGCCTTTACGAAGTTCGTGGTAATTAAAGCGGTTCGGACAGTAGGTGCAGTCGAAACGGTCGAGAAGTTGAGAGAGGTCTTCGGTGTTTTCGGATGTCCCCGGCGTCTAATTAGTGATAAGGGGAAGGCGTTTGACAGCACTCTTTTCAGACAGTTTATGATCCGACAGGGCGTGAGGCACGTGATGAACGCCGTGGCGACGCCCAGGGCGAACGGACAGGTGGAAAGAGTTAATAGAACTCTTTCCGAGGCGATTTTGGCGAGCTGTGCTCCTGGCGACGAGTCCAGCTGGGACGAAAAACTGCCCGAGGTGGCGTGGGGCATGAACAATACGATTCATGCCACTACGCGAGAGGTACCCTTTGACTTGGTGTTTTCGTTTTGTGGCGGGGCAGTGATGGGCGATTTGGCGGGTAGTAGTGGCGAAAATAGAGGCGAGGTTCGAACCAGGCGAAGACGGGCGAAAAGGCGGATTGATAGTCAGGCGCTCAAGATGAAAGAGCGTTATGACAAGAGGCGAAAGGTCGCGACCGTGTACAAGAAAGGCGATTTGGTGCTTTGGCGGGGCGCATCAACTTATACTACTACCAAAGGGGCGAATAGTAAGCTTACGCGGCGATTTGGCGGACCGTACGTGGTGGCCAGAGAACTGGGTAACGATCGTTATGCGATTACAGCAGTGAAGGGGGTGAAAGGGTACCGAAACAGGCGCTTTACTGTGGCGAGTGACTCACTACGGCGATACAATAGTATAATGAAGGTGGACGCACCTGAACATTGTAGTGATGTCGGCGATGTGGGCGGAACGGCGGAAAATACCGACGACTTGCTCGATCTGCTCGAGGCCTAGATTCGGACTCGCGGAACGAGCGAGGCGTATTTAATTACAGCGTTATTAATGAGGACATTAATTTTTGCAGGATGGTCGAGTGTTACGACGGATGGAGCTTCTGGGGAGAAGAGGCGCGTTCAGGACGGCAACCCGGCGAACATCTACGACACGAGGGCTGCGGAGGCGGATAGTGGTCAGAGGGCGCGTGTGCGAGATGCAGATGGTGGCGTGATTGCGGCGAGGTCGGACGTGTTACGGGCGGTGATACTAATAGGCGAATTGTGGGCGACCACTGTTTTTATTTAGAGTTCCTTTATTTTATTTGTTGAATAAAGTTTTAATTTTGATAACAAATGCTAAAAATCATAACAAACTATACCAGAATCACCTAAATTACTTCGGCTACCGTTAATCACCCCCAACTCTCCCTTACCACAACAAACCAAACCATGTCATCTTAAAATTACAAAAAAAGGTGTACAAATCATAACAAACTATGCCAGACTCACCTAAATTACTTCGGCTACTCTAAATCATCACCAACTAACCCTTACCACAACAAACTAAACCCAATCACTTTTAAATTACAAAAAAATGCTACTAACCATAGCAAACTATGCCAAACTCACCTAAATTACTTCGGCTATCAAAAATCACCCCCAACTACACTTTACAGCAACAAACTAAGCCCAATCACTTTAAAATTACAAAAAAATGTTAAAAATCATAACAAACTATACCAGAATCACGTAAATTACTTCGGCTACCGTAAATCACCCCCAACTATCCCTTACCACAACAAACCAAATCATATCATCTTAAAATTTCAAAAAAAGGTGTACAAATCATAACAAACTATGCCAGACTCACCTAAATTACTTCCGCTACTCTAAATCATCACCAACTAACCCTTACCACAACAAACTAAACCCAATCACTTTTAAATTACAAAAAAATGCTACTAACCATAGCAAACTATGCCAAACTCACCTAAATTACTTCGGCTATCAAAAATCACCCCCAACTACACTTTACAGCAACAAACTAAGCCCAATCACTTTAAAATTACAAAAAAATGTTAAAAATCATAACAAACTATACCAGAATCACCTAAATTACTTCGGCTACCGTTAATCACCCCCAACTCTCCCTTACCACAACAAACCAAACCATGTCATCTTAAAATTACAAAAAAAGGTGTACAAATCATAACAAACTATGCCAGACTCACCTAAATTACTTCGGCTACTCTAAATCATCATCAACTAACCCTTACCACAACAAACTAAACCCAATCACTTTTAAATTACAAAAAATGCTACTAACCATAGCAAACTATGCCAAACTCACCTAAATTACTTCGGCTATCAAAAATCACCCCCAACTACACTTTACAGCAACAAACTAAACCCAATAACTTTAAAATTACAAAAAAATGCTAAAAATCATAACAAACTATACCAGAATCACCTAAATTACTTCGGCTACCGTAAAACACCCCCAACTATCCCTTACCACAACAAACCAAACCATATCATCTTAAAATTTTAAAAAAAGGTGTACAAATCATAACAAACTATGCCAGACTCACCTAAATTACTTCGGCTACTCTAAATCATCACCAACTAACACTTACCACAACAAACTAAACCCAATCACTTTTAAATTACAAAAAAATGCTACTAACCATAGCAAACTATGCCAAACTCACCTAAATTACTTCGGCTATCAAAAATCACCCTCAACTACACTTTACAGCAACAAACTAAGCCCAAGTACTTTAAAATTACAAAAAAATGCTAAAAATTATACCAAACTATACCAGAATTACCTAAATTACTTCGGCTACCGTAAATCACCCCCAACTATCCTTTACCACAACAAACCAAACCATATCATCTTAAAATTACAAAAAAAAGTGTACAAATCATCACAAACTATGCCAGACTCACCTAAATTACTTCGGCTACTCTAAATCATCACCAACTAACCCTTACCACAACAAACTAAACCCAATCACTTTTAAATTACAAAAAAATGGTACTAACCATAGCAAACTATGCCAAACTCACCTAAATTACTTCGGCTATCAAAAATCACCCCCAACTACACTTTACAGCAACAAACTAAGCCCAATCACTTTAAAATTAAAAAAAAATGCTAAAAATTATAACAAACTATACCAGAATCACCTAAATTAATTTGGCTACCGTAAATCACCCCCAACTATCCCTTACCACAACAAACCAAACTATATCATCTTAAAATTACAAAAAAGGTGTACAAATCATAACAAACTATGCCAGACTCACCTAAATTACTTCGGTAAATCATCACCAACTAACCCTTACCACAACAAACTAAACCCAATCACTTTTAAATTACAAAAAATTGCTACTAACCATAGCAAACTATGCCAAACACACCTAAATTACTTCGGCTACCATAAATTATCACCAACTAACCCTTACCACAACAAACTAAACCCAATCACATTTAAATTACAAAAAAATGCTACTAACCATAGCAAACTATGCTAAACTCACCTAAATTACTTCGGCTATCAAAAATCACCCCAAGTACACTTTACAGCAACAAACTAAGCCCAATCCCTTTAAAATTATAAAAAAATGCTAAAAATCATAACAAACTATACCAGAATCACCTAAATTACTTCGGCTACCGTAAATCACCCCCAACTATCCCTTACCACAACAAACCAAACCATATCATCTTAAAATTACAAAAAAAAGTGTACAAATCATAACAAACTATGCCAGACTCACCTAAATTACTTCGGCTACTCTAAATCATCACCAACTAACCCTTACCACAACAAACTAAACCCAATCACTTTTAAATTACAAAAAAATGCTACTAACCATAGCAAACTATGCCAAACTCACCTAAATTTCTTCGGCTACCATAAATCATCACCAACTTACCCTTACCACAACAAACTAAACCCAATCGCTTTTAAATTACAAAAAAATGCTACGAACCATAGCAAACTATTCCAAACTCACCTAAATTACTTCGGCTATCAAAAATCACCCCCAACTACACTTTACAGCAACAAACTAAGCCCAATCACTTTAAAATTACAAAAAAATGCTAAAAATCATAACATGCTATACCAGAATCACCTAAATTACTTCGGCTACCGTAAATCACCCCCAACTATCCCTTACCACAACAAACCAAACCATATCATTTTAAAATTACAAATAAAGGTGTACAAATCATAACAAACTATGCCAGCCTCACCTAAATTACTTCGGCTACTCTAAATCATTACCAACTAACCCTTACCACAACAAACTAAACCCAATCACTTTTAAATTACAAAAAAATGCTACAAACCATAGCAAACTATGCCAAACTCACCTAAATTACTTCGGCTACCATAAATCATCACCAACTAACCATTACCACAACAAACTAACCCAATCACTTTTAATTTACAAAAAATTGCTACTAACCATAGCTAACTATGCCAAACTCACCTAAATTACTTCGGCTATCAAAAATCACCCCCAACTACACTTTACAGCAACAAACTAAGCCCAATCACTTTAAAATTACAACAAAATGTTAAAAATCATAACAAACTATACCAGAATCACCTAAATTACTTCGGCTACCGTATAAATCACCCCCAACTATCCCTTACTACAACAAACCAAACCATATTATTATAAAATAACAAAAAAAGGTGTACAAATCATAACAAACTATTCCAGACTCACCTAAATTACTACGGCTACTCTAAATCATCACCAGCTAACCCTTACCACAACAAACTAAACCCAATCACTTTTAAATTACAAAAAAATGCTACTAACCATAGCAAACTATGCCAAACTCACCTAAACTACTTCGGCTATCAAAAATCACCCCCAACTACACTTTACAGCAACAAACTAAGCCCAATCACTTTAAAATTACAAAAAAATGCTAAAAATCATAACAAACTATTCCAGAATCACCTAAATTACTTCGGCTACCGTAAATCACCCCCAACTATCCCTTACCACAACAAACCAAACCATATCATCTTAAAATTACAGAAAAAGGTGTACAAATCATAACAAACTATGACAGACTCACCTAAATTACTTCGGCTACTCTAAATCATCACCAACTAACCCTTAACACAACAAACTAAACCCAATCACTTTTAAATTACAAAAAAATGCTATTGACCATAGCAAAATATGCCAAACTCACCTAAATTACTTCGGCTACCATAAATCATCACCAACTATCCCTTACCACAACAAACTAAACCCAATCATTTTTAAATTACAAAAAAAATGCTACTAACCATAGCAAACTATGCCAAACTCACCTAAATTACTTCGGCTATCAAAAATCAACCCCAACTACACTTTACAGCAACAAACTTAGTCCAATCACTTTAAAATTACAAAATAATGCTAAAAATCATAACAAACTATACCAGAATCACCTAAATTACTTCGGCTTCCGTTAATCACCCCCAACTCTCCCTTACCACAACAAACCAAACCATGTCATCTTAAAATTACAAAAAAAGGTGTACAAATCATAACAAACTATGCCAGACTCACCTAAATTACTTCGGCTACTCTAAATCATCACCAACTAACCCTTACCACAACAAACTAAACCCAATCACTTTTAAATTACAAAAAAATGCTACTAACCATAGCAAACTATGCCAAACTCACCTAAATTACTTCGGCTATCAAAAATCACCCCCAACTACACTTTACAGCAACAAACTAAGCCCAATCACTTTAAAATTACAAAAAAATGTTAAAAATCATAACAAAAAATACCAGAATCACGTAAATTACTTCGGCTACCGTAAATCACCCCCAACTATCCCTTACCACAACAAACAAAACCATATCATCTTAAAATTTCAAAAAAAGGTGTACAAATCATAACAAACTATGCCAGACTCACCTAAATTACTTCCGCTACTCTAAATCATCACCAACTAACCCTTACCACAACAAACTAAACCCAATCACTTTTAAATTACAAAAAAATGCTACTAACCATAGCAGACTATGCCAAACTCACCTAAATTATTTCGGCTACCATAAATCATCACCAACTAACCCTTACCACAACAAACTAAACCCAATAACTTTTAAATTACAAAAAAATGCTCGTAACCATAGCAAACTATGCCAAACTCACTTAAATTACTTCGGCTACCATAAATCATCACCAACTAACCCTTACCACAACAAACTAAACCCAATAACTTTTAAATTACAAAAAAATGCTCGTAACCATAGCAAACTATGCCAAACTCACTTAAATTACTTCGGCTACCATAAATCATCACCAACTAACCCTTACCACAACAAACTAAACCCAATCACTTTTAAATTACATAAAAATGCTACTAACCATAGCAAACTATGCCAAACTTACCTAAATTACTTCGGCTACCATAAATCATCACCAACTAACCCTTACCACAACAAACTAAACCCAATCACTTTTAAATTACAAAAAAATGCAACTAACCATAGCAAACTATGCCAAACTCACTTAAATTACTTCGGCTACCATAAATCACCACCAACTAACCCTTACCACAACAAACTAAACCCAATCACTTTTAAATTACAAAAAAATGGTACTAACCATAGCAAACTATGCCAAACTCCACTAAATTACTTCGGCTATTAAAAATCAAACCCAACTACACTTTACAGCAACAAACTAAACCCAATCACTTTAAAATTACAAAAAAATGCTAAAAATTATAACAAACTATACCAGAATCAGCTAAATTACTTTGGCTAACGTAAATCACCCCCAACTATCCCTTACCACAACAAACCAAACCATATCATCTTAAAATTTCAAAAAAAGGTGTACAAATCATAACAAACTATGCCAGACTCACCTAAATTACTTCGGCTACTCTAAATCATCACCAACTAACCCTTACCACAACAAACTAAACCCAATCACTTTTAAATTACAAAAAAATTCTAGTAACCATAGCAAACTATGCCAAACTCACCTAAATTTCTTCGGCTACCATAAATCATCACCAACTAACCCTTACCACAACAAACTAAACCCAATAACTTTTAAATTACAAAAAAATGCTCGTAACCATAGCAAACTATGCCAAACTCACTTAAATTACTTCGGCTACCATAAATCATCACCAACTAACCCTTACCACAACAAACTAAACCCAATCACTTTTAAATTACAAAAAAATGCTACTAACCATAGCAAACTATGCCAAACTCACCTAAATTACTTCGGCTATCAAAAATCACCCCCAACTACACTTTACAGCAACAAACTAAGCCCAATCACTTTAAAATTACAAAAAAAATTTAAAAATAATAACAAACTATACCAGAATCACCTAAATTACTTCGGCTACCGTAAATCACCCCCAACTATCTCTTACCACAACAAACCAAACCATATCATCTTAAAATTACAAATAAAGGTGTACAAATCATAACAAACTATGCCACACTCACCTAAATTACTTCGGCTACTCTAAATCATCACCAACTAACCCTTACCACAACAAACTAAATTCAATCACTTTTAAATTACAAAAAAATGCTAGTAACCATAGCAAACTATGCCAAACTCACCTAAATTACTTCGACTACCATAAATCATCACCAACTAACCCTTACCACAAAAAACTAAACCCAATCACTTTTAAATTACAAAAAAATGTTACTAACCATAGCAAACTATGCCAAACTCACCTAAATTACTTTGGCTATCAAAAATCACCCCCTACTACACTTTACAGCAACAAACTAAGCCCAATCACTTTAAAATTACAAAAAAAATTCAAAAAATCAAAACAAACTATACCAGAATCACCTAAATTACTTCGGCTACCGTAAATCACCCTCAACTATCCCTTACCACAACAAACCAAACCATATCATCTTAAAATTACAAAAAAAGGTGTACAAATCATAACAAATTATGCCAGACTCACCTAAATTACTTCGGCTACTCTAAGTCATCACCAACTAATCTTTACCACAACAAACTAAACCCAATCAATTTTAAATTACAAAACAATGCTAGTAATCATAGCAAACTATGCCAAACTTACCTAAATTACTTTGGCTACCATAAATCATCACCAACTAACCCTTACCACAACAAACTAAACTCAATGACTTTTAAATTACAAAAAAATGCTACTAACCATAGCTAAGTATGCCAAACTCACTTAAATTACTTCGGCTATCAAAAATTACCCCCAACTACACTTTACAGCAACAAACTAAGCCCAATCACTTTAAAATTACAAAAAAATGCTAAAAATTATAACAAACTATACCAGAATCAGCTAAATTACTTCGGCTACCGTAAATCACCCCCAACTATCCCTCACCACAACAAACCAAACCATATCATCTTAAAATTACAAAAAAGGTGTACAAATCATAACAAACTATGCCAGACTCACCTAAATTACTTCGGCTACTCTAAATCATCACCAACTAACCCTTACCACAACAACCTAAACCCAATCACTTTTAAATTACAAAAAAATGCTAGTAACCATAGCAAACTATGCCAAACTCACCTAAATTACTTCGGCTACCATAAATCATCACCAACTAACCCTTACCACAACAAACTAAACCCAATCACTTTTAAATTACAAAAAAATGCTACTAACCATAGCTAACTATGCCAAACTCACCTAAATTACTTCGGCTATCAAAAATCACCCCCAACTACACTTTACAGCAACAAACTTAGCCCAATCACTTTAAAATTACAAAAAAATGCTAAAAATATTAACAAACTATTCCAGAATCACCTAAATTACTTCGGCTACAGTAAATCACCCCCAACTATCCCTTACCACAACAAACCAAACCATATCATCTTAAAATTTCAAAAAAAGTTGTACAAATCATAACAAACTATGCCAGACTCACCTAAATTACTTCGGCTACTCTAAATCATCACCAACTAACCCTTACCACAACAAACTAAACTCAATCACTTTTAAATTACAAAAAAAATTCTAGTAACCATAGCAAATTATGCCAAACTCACCTAAATTACTTCGTCTATCAAAAATCACCCCCAACAACACTTTACAGCAACAAACTAAGCCCAATCACTTTAAAATTACAGAAAAATGCTAAAAATCATAAAAAAACTACCAGAATCACCTAAATTACTTCGGCTACCGTAAATCACCCCCAACTATCCCTTACCACAACAAACCAAACCATTTCATCTTAAAATTACAAAAAAAGCTGTACAAATCATAACAAACTATGCCAGACTCACCTAAATTACTTCGGCTACTCTAAATCATCACCAACTAACCCTTACCACAACAAACTAAACCCAATCACTTTTAAATTACAAAAAAATGCTAGAAACCATAGCAAACTATGCCAAACTCACCTAAATTACTTCGGCTACCATAAATCATCACCAACTAACCCTTACCACAACAAACTAAACCCAATCACTTTTAAATTACAAAAAAATGCTACTAACCATAGCAAACTATGCCAAACTCACCTAAATTACTACGGCTATCAGAAATCACCCCCAACTACACTTTACAGCAACAAACTAAGCCCAATCATTTTAAAATTACAAAAAAAAGCTAAAAATAATTACAAACTATACCAGAATCACCTAAATTACTTCGACTACCATAAATCACCCCCAACTATCCCTTACCACAACAAACCAAACCATATCATCTTAAAATTACAAAAAGAGGTGTACAAATCATAACAAACTATGCCAGACTCACCTAAATTACTTCGGCTACTCTAAATCATCACCAACTAACCCTTACCGCAACAAACTAAACCCAAACACTTTTAAGTTACAAAAAAATGCTAGTAACCATAGCAAACTGTGCCAAACTCACCTAAATTACTTCGGCTACCATAAATCATCACCAACTAACCCTTACCACAACAAACTAAACCCAATCACTTTTAAATTACAAAAAAATGCTACTAACCGTAGCAAACTATGCAAAACTAACCTAAATTACTTCCGCTATCAAAAATCACCCCCAACTACACTTTACAGCAACAAACTAAGCCCAATCACTTTAAAATTACAAAAAAATGCTAAAAATCATAACAAACTATACCAGAATCACCTAAATTACTTCGGCTACCGTAAATCACCCCCAACTATCCCTTACCAGAACAAACCAAACCATATCATCTTAAAATTTCAAAAAAAGGTGTACAAACCATAACAAACTATGCCAGACTCACCTAAATTACTTCGGCTATTCTAAATCATCACCAACTAACACTTACCACAACAAACTAAACCCAATCACTTTTAAATTACAAAAAAAATGCTAGTAACCATAGCAAACTATGCCAAACTCACGTAAATTACTTCGTCTATCAAAAATCACCCCCAACTACACTTTACAGCAAGAAACTAAGCCCAATCACTTTAAAATTACAGAAAAATGCTAAAAATCATAAAAAAACTACCAGAATCACCTAAATTACTTCGGCTACCGTAAATCACTCCCAACTATCCCTTACCACAACAAACCAAACCATATCATTTTAAAATTACAAAAAAAAGGGTACAAATCATAAGAAACTATGCCAGACTCACCTAAATTACTTCGGCTACTCTAAATCATCACCAACTAATCCTTACCACAACAAACAAAACCCAATCACTTTTGAATTACAAAAAATGCTACTAACCATAGCAAACTATGCCAAACTCACTTAAATTACTTCGGCTATCAAAAATCACCCCCAACTACACTTTACAGCAACAAACTAAGCCCAATCACTTTAAAATTACAAAAAAATGCTAAAAATCATAACAAACTATACCAGAATCACCTAAATTACTTCGGCTACCGTAAATCACCCCAAACTATCCCTTACCACAACAAACCAAACCATATCATCTTAAAATTACAAAAAAAGGTGTACAAATCATAACAAACTATGCCAGACTCACCTAAATTACTTCGGCTACTCTAAATCATCACCAACTAACCCTTACCACAACAAACTAAACCCATTCACTTTTAAGTTACAAAAAAATGCTAGTAACCATAGCAAACCATGCCAGACTCACCTAAATTACTTCGGCTACCATAAATCATCACCAACTAACCCTTACTACAACAAACTAAACCCAATCACTTTTAAATTATAAAAAAATGCTAGTAACCATAGCAAACTATGCCAAACTCACCTAAATTACTTCGGCTACCATAAATCATCACCAACTAACCCTTACCACAACAAACTAAACCCAATCACTTTTAAATTACAAAAAAATGCTACTAACCATAGCAAACTATGCCAAACTCACCTAAATTACTTCGGCTACCATAAATCATCACCAACTAACCCTTACCACAACAAACTAAACCCAATCACTTGTAAATTACAAAAAAATGCTACTAACCATAGCAAACTATGCCAAACTCACCTAAATTACTTCGGCTATCAAAAATCACTCCCAACTACACTTTACAGCAACAAACTAAGCCCAATCACTTTAAAATTACAAAAAAATTCTAAAAATCATAACAAACTATACCAGAATCACCTAAATTACTTCGGCTACCGTAAATCACCCCCAACTATCCCTTACCACAACAAAATAAACCATATCATCTTAAAATTACAAAAAAAGGTATACAAATCATAACAAACTATGCCAGACTCACCTAAATTACTTCGGCTACTCTAAATCATCACCAACTAACCCTTACCACAACAAACTAAACCCAATCACTTTTAAATTACAAAAAAATGCTAGTAACCATAGCAAACTATGCCAAACTCACCTAAATTACTTCGGCTACCATAAATCATCACCAACTAACCCTTACCACAACAAACTAAACCCAATCACTTGTAAATTACAAAAAAATGCTACTAACCATAGCAAACTATGCCAAACTCACCTAAATTACTTCGGCTACCATAAATCATCACCAACTAACCCTTACCACAACAAACTAAACCCAATCACTTTTAAATTACAAAAAAATGCTACTAACCATAGCAAACTATGCCAAACTCACCTAAATTACTACGGCTATCAGAAATCACCCCCAACTACACTTTACAGCAACAAACTAAGCCCAATCATTTTAAAATTACAAAAAAAAGCTAAAAATAATTACAAACTATACCAGAATCACCTAAATTACTTCGACTACCATAAATCACCCCCAACTATCCCTTACCACAACAAACCAAACCATATCATCTTAAAATTACAAAAAGAGGTGTACAAATCATAACAAACTATGCCAGACTCACCTAAATTACTTCGGCTACTCTAAATCATCACCAACTAACCCTTACCGCAACAAACTAAACCCAAACACTTTTAAGTTACAAAAAAATGCTAGTAACCATAGCAAACTGTGCCAAACTCACCTAAATTACTTCGGCTACCATAAATCATCACCAACTAACCCTTACCACAACAAACTAAACCCAATCACTTTTAAATTACAAAAAAATGCTACTAACCATAGCAAACTATGCAAAACTAACCTAAATTACTTCCGCTATCAAAAATCACCCCCAACTACACTTTACAGCAACAAACTAAGCCCAATCACTTTAAAATTACAAAAAAATGCTAAAAATCATAACAAACTATACCAGAATCACCTAAATTACTTCGGCTACCGTAAATCACCCCCAACTATCCCTTACCAGAACAAACCAAACCATATCATCTTAAAATTTCAAAAAAAGGTGTACAAATCATAACAAACTATGCCAGACTCACCTAAATTACTTCGGCTATTCTAAATCATCACCAACTAACACTTACCACAACAAACTAAACCCAATCACTTTTAAATTACAAAAAAAATGCTAGTAACCATAGCAAACTATGCCAAACTCACGTAAATTACTTCGTCTATCAAAAATCACCCCCAACTACACTTTACAGCAAGAAACTAAGCCCAATCACTTTAAAATTACAGAAAAATGCTAAAAATCATAAAAAAAACTACCAGAATCACCTAAATTACTTCGGCTACCGTAAATCACTCCCAACTATCCCTTACCACAACAAACCAAACCATATCATTTTAAAATTACAAAAAAAAGTGTACAAATCATAAGAAACTATGCCAGACTCACCTAAATTACTTCGGCTACTCTAAATCATCACCAACTAATCCTTACCACAACAAACAAAACCCAATCACTTTTGAATTACAAAAAATGCTACTAACCATAGCAAACTATGCCAAACTCACTTAAATTACTTCGGCTATCAAAAATCACCCCCAACTACACTTTACAGCAACAAACTAAGCCCAATCACTTTAAAATTACAAAAAAATGCTAAAAATCATAACAAACTATACCAGAATCACCTAAATTACTTCGGCTACCGTAAATCACCCCAAACTATCCCTTACCACAACAAACCAAACCATATCATCTTAAAATTACAAAAAAAGGTGTACAAATCATAACAATCTATGCCAGACTCACCTAAATTACTTCGGCTACTCTAAATCATCACCAACTAACCCTTACCACAACAAACTAAATCCAATCACTTTTAAATTACAAAAAAATGCTGCTAACCATAGCAAACTATGCCAAACTTACCTAAATTACTTCGGCTATCAAAAATCACCCCCAACTACACTTTACAGCAACAAACTAAGCCCAATCACTTTAAAATTACAAAAAAATGCTAAAAATCATAACAAACTATACCAGAATCACCTAAATTACTTCGGCTACCGTAAATCACCCCCAACTATCCCTTACCACAACAAACCAAACCATATCGTCTTAAAATTACAAAAAAAGGTGTACAAATCATAACAAACTATGCCAGACTCACCTAAATTACTTCGGCTACTCTAAATCATCACCAACTAACCCTTACCACAACAAACTAAACCCAGTCATTTTTAAATTACAAAAAAATGCTACTAACCATAGCAAACTATGCCAAACTCACCTAAATTACTTCGGCTATCAAAAATCACCCCCAACTACACTTTACAGCAACAAACTAAGCCCAATCACTTTAAAATTACAAAAAAATGCTAAAAATAATAACAAACTATACCAGAATCACCTAAATTACTTCGGCTACCGTAAATCACCCCCAACTATCCCTTACCACAACAAACCAAACCATATTGTCTTAAAATTACAAAAAAAGGTGTGCAAATCATAACAAACTATGCCAGATTCACCTAAATTACTTCGGCTACTCTAAATCATCACCAACTAACCTTAACCACAACAAACTAAACCCAATCACTTTTAAATTACAAAAAAATGCTACTAACCATAGCAAACTATGCCAAACTCACCTAAATTACTTCGGCTATCAAAAATAACCCCCAACTACACTTTACAGCAACAAACTAAGCCCAATCACTTTAAAATTACAAAAAAATGCTAAAAATCATAACAAACTATACCAGAATCACCTAAATTACTTCGGCTACCGTAAATCACCCCCAACAATCCCTTACCACAACAAACCAAACCATATCATCTTAAAATTACAAAAAAGGTGTACAAATCATAACAAACTATGCCAGACTCACCTAAATTACTTCGGCTACTCTAAATCATCACCAACTAACCCTTACCACAACAAACTAAACCCAATCACTTTTAAATTACAAAAAAATTCTACTAACCATAGCAAACTATGCCAAACTCACCTAAATTACTTCGGCTATCAAAAATCACCCCCAACTACACTTTACAGCAACAAACTAAGCCCAATCACTTTAAAATTACAAAAAAATGCTAAAAATAATAACAAACTATACCAGAATCACCTAAATTACTTCGGCTACCGTAAATCACCCCCAACTATCCCTTACCACAACAAACCAAACCATATTGTCTTAAAATTACAAAAAAAGGTGTGCAAATCATAACAAACTATGCCAGATTCACCTAAATTACTTCGGCTACTCTAAATCATCACCAACTAACCTTAACCACAACAAACTAAACCCAATCACTTTTAAATTACAAAAAAATGCTACTAACCATAGCAAACTATGCCAAACTCACCTAAATTACTTCGGCTATCAAAAATCACCCCCAACTACACTTTACAGCAACAAACTAAGCCCAATCACTTTAAAATTACAAAAAAATGCTAAAAATCATATCAAACTATACCAGAATCACCTAAATTACTTCGGCTACCGTAAATCACCCCCAACTATCCCTTACCACAACAAACCAAACCATATCGTCTTAAAATTACAAAAAAAGGTGTACAAATCATAACAAACTATGCCAGACTCACCTAAATTACTTCGGCTACTCTAAATCATCACCAACTAACCCTTACCACAACAAACTAAACCCAGTCATTTTTAAATTACAAAAAAATGCTACTAACCATAGCTAACTATGCCAAACTCACCTAAATTACTTCGGCTATCAAAAATCACCCCCAACTACACTTTACAGCAACAAACTAAGCCCAATCACTTTAAAATTACAAAAAAATGCTAAAAATAATAACAAACTATACCAGAATCACCTAAATTACTTCGGCTACCGTAAATCACCCCCAACTATCCCTTACCACAACAAACCAAACCATATTGTCTTAAAATTACAAAAAAAGGTGTGCAAATCATAACAAACTATGCCAGATTCACCTAAATTACTTCGGCTACTCTAAATCATCACCAACTAACCTTAACCACAACAAACTAAACCCAATCACTTTTAAATTACAAAAAAATGCTACTAACCATAGCAAACTATGCCAAACTCACCTAAATTACTTCGGCTATCAAAAATAACCCCCAACTACACTTTACAGCAACAAACTAAGCCCAATCACTTTAAAATTACAAAAAAATGCTAAAAATCATAACAAACTATACCAGAATCACCTAAACTACTTCGGCTACCGTAAATCACCCCCAACTATCCCTTACCACAACAAACCAAACCATATTGTCTTAAAATTACAAAAAAGGTGTGCAAATCATAACAAACTATGCCAGATTCACCTAAATTACTTCGGCTACTCTAAATCATCACCAACTAACCCTTACCACAACAAACTAAACCCAATCACTTTTAAATTACAAAAAAATGCTACTAACCATAGCAAACTATGCCAAACTCACCTAAATTACTTCGGCTATCAAAAATCACCCCCAACTACACTTTACAGCAACAAACTAAGCCCAATCACTTTAAAATTACAAAAAAATGCTAAAAATCATAACAAACTATACCAGAATCACCTAAATTACTTCGGCTACCGTAAATCACCCCCAACTATCCCTTACCACAACAAACCAAACCATATCGTCTTAAAATTACAAAAAAAGGTGTGCAAATCATAACAAACTATGCCAGACTCACCTAAATTACTGCGGCTACTCTAAATAATCACCAACTAACCCTTACCACAACAAACTAAACCCAATCACATTTAAATTACAAAAAAATGCTACTAACCATAGCAAACTATGCCAAACTCACCTAAATTACTTCGGCTATCAAAAGTAACCCCCAACTACACTTTACAGCAACAAACTAAGCCCTATCACTATAAAAATACAAAATAATGCTAAAAATCATAACAAACTATACCAGAATCACCTAAATTACTTCGGCTACCGTAAATCACCCCCAACAATCCCTTACCACAACAAACCAAACCATATCATCTTAAAATTACAAAAAAAAATGTACAAATCATAACAATCTATGCCAGACTCACCTAAATTACTTCTGCTACTCTAAATCATCACCAACTAACCCTTACCACAACAAACTAAATCCAATCACTTTTAAATTACAAAAAAATGGTACTAACCATAGCAAACTATGCCAAACTCACCTAAATTACTTCGGCTATCAAAAATCACCCCCAACTACACTTTACAGTAACAAACTAAGCCCAATCACTTTAAAATTACAAAAAAATGCTAAAAATCATAACAAACTATACCAGAATCACCTAAATTACTTCGGCTACCGTAAATCACCCCCAACTATCCCTTACCACAACAAACCAACCCATATCATCTTAAAATTACAAAAAAGGTGCACAAATCATAACAAACTATGTCAGACTCACCTAAATTACTTCGGCTACTCTAAATCATCACCAACTAACCCTTACCACAACAAACTAAACCCAGTCATTTTTAAATTACAAAAAAATGCTACTAACCATAGCTAACTATGCCAAACTCACCTAAATTACTTCGGCTATCAAAAATCACCCCCAACTACACTTTACAGCAACAAACTAAGCCCAATCACTTTAAAATTACAAAAAAATGCTAAAAATAATAACAAACTATACCAGAATCACCTAAATTACTTCGGCTACCGTAAATCACCCCCAACTATCCCTTACCACAACAAACCAAACCATATTGTCTTAAAATTACAAAAAAAGGTGTGCAAATCATAACAAACTATGCCAGATTCACCTAAATTACTTCGGCTACTCTAAATCATCACCAACTAACCTTAACCACAACAAACTAAACCCAATCACTTTTAAATTACAAAAAAATGCTACTAACCATAGCAAACTATGCCAAACTCACCTAAATTACTTCGGCTATCAAAAATAACCCCCAACTACACTTTACAGCAACAAACTAAGCCCAATCACTTTAAAATTACAAAAAAATGCTAAAAATCATAACAAACTATACCAGAATCACCTAAACTACTTCGGCTACCGTAAATCACCCCCAACTATCCCTTACCACAACAAACCAAACCATATTGTCTTAAAATTACAAAAAAGGTGTGCAAATCATAACAAACTATGCCAGATTCACCTAAATTACTTCGGCTACTCTAAATCATCACCAACTAACCCTTACCACAACAAACTAAACCCAATCACTTTTAAATTACAAAAAAATGCTACTAACCATAGCAAACTATGCCAAACTCACCTAAATTACTTCGGCTATCAAAAATCACCCCCAACTACACTTTACAGCAACAAACTAAGCCCAATCACTTTAAAATTACAAAAAAATGCTAAAAATCATAACAAACTATACCAGAATCACCTAAATTACTTCGGCTACCGTAAATCACCCCCAACTATCCCTTACCACAACAAACCAAACCATATCGTCTTAAAATTACAAAAAAAGGTGTGCAAATCATAACAAACTATGCCAGACTCACCTAAATTACTGCGGCTACTCTAAATAATCACCAACTAACCCTTACCACAACAAACTAAACCCAATCACATTTAAATTACAAAAAAATGCTACTAACCATAGCAAACTATGCCAAACTCACCTAAATTACTTCGGCTATCAAAAGTAACCCCCAACTACACTTTACAGCAACAAACTAAGCCCTATCACTATAAAAATACAAAATAATGCTAAAAATCATAACAAACTATACCAGAATCACCTAAATTACTTCGGCTACCGTAAATCACCCCCAACAATCCCTTACCACAACAAACCAAACCATATCATCTTAAAATTACAAAAAAAAATGTACAAATCATAACAATCTATGCCAGACTCACCTAAATTACTTCTGCTACTCTAAATCATCACCAACTAACCCTTACCACAACAAACTAAATCCAATCACTTTTAAATTACAAAAAAATGGTACTAACCATAGCAAACTATGCCAAACTCACCTAAATTACTTCGGCTATCAAAAATCACCCCCAACTACACTTTACAGTAACAAACTAAGCCCAATCACTTTAAAATTACAAAAAAATGCTAAAAATCATAACAAACTATACCAGAATCACCTAAATTACTTCGGCTACCGTAAATCACCCCCAACTATCCCTTACCACAACAAACCAACCCATATCATCTTAAAATTACAAAAAAGGTGCACAAATCATAACAAACTATGTCAGACTCACCTAAATTACTTCGGCTACTCTAAATCATCACCAACTAACCCTTACCACAACAAACTAAACCCAATCATTTTTAAATTACAAAAAAATGCTACTAACCATAGCAAACTATGCCAAACTCACCTAAATTACTTCAGCTATCAAAAATAACCCCCAACTACACTTTACAGCAACATACTAAGCCCAATCACTTTAAAATTACAAAAAAATGCTAAAAATCATAAAAAACTATACCAGAATCACCTAAATTACTTCGGCTACCGTAAATCACCCCCAACTATCCCTTACCACAACAAACCAAACCATATCATCTTAAAATTTTAAAAAAAGGTATACAAATCATAACAAACTATGCCAGACTCACCTAAATTACTTCGGCTACTCTAAATCATCACCAACTAACCCTTACCACAACAAACTAAACCCTATCACTTTTAAATTACAAAAAAATGCAACTAACCATAGCAAACTATGCCAAACTCACCTAAATTACTTCGGCTACCATAAATCACCACCAACTAACCCTTACCACAACAAACTAAACCCAATCACTTTTAAATTACAAAAAAATGGTACTAACCATAGCAAACTATGCCAAACTCCACTAAATTACTTCGGCTATCAAAAATCACCCCCAACTACACTTTACAGCAACAAACTAAACCCAATCACTTTAAAATTACAAAAAAATGCTAAAAATTATAACAAACTATACCAGAATCAGCTAAATTACTTTGGCTAACGTAAATCACCCCCAACTATCCCTTACCACAACAAACCAAACCATATCATCTTAAAATTTCAAAAAAAGGTGTACAAATCATAACAAACTATGCCAGACTCACCTAAATTACTTCGGCTACTCTAAATCATCACCAACTAACCCTTACCACAACAAACTAAACCCAATCACTTTTAAATTACAAAAAAATTCTAGTAACCATAGCAAACTATGCCAAACTCACCTAAATTTCTTCGGCTACCATAAATCATCACCAACTAACCCTTACCACAACAAACTAAACCCAATAACTTTTAAATTACAAAAAAATGCTCGTAACCATAGCAAACTATGCCAAACTCACTTAAATGACTTCGGCTACCATAAATCATCACCAACTAACCCTTACCACAACAAACTAAACCCAATCACTTTTAAATTACAAAAAAATGCTACTAACCATAGCAAACTATGCCAAACTCACCTAAATTACTTCGGCTATCAAAAATCACCCCCAACTACACTTTACAGCAACAAACTAAGCCCAATCACTTTAAAATTACAAAAAAATGCTAAAAATAATAACAAACTATACCAGAATCACCTAAATTACTTCGGCTACCGTAAATCACCCCCAACTATCTCTTACCACAACAAACCAAACCATATCATCTTAAAATTACAAATAAAGGTGTACAAATCATAACAAACTATGCCACACTCACCTAAATTACTTCGGCTGCTCTAAATCATCACCAACTAACCCTTACCACAACAAACTAAACCCAATCACTTTTAAATTACAAAAAAAATGCTAGTAACCATAGCAAACTATGTCAAACTCACCTAAATTACTTCGACTACCTTAAATCATCACCAACTAACCCTTACCACAAAAAACTAAACCCAATCACTTTTAAATTACAAAAAAATGTTACTAACCATAGCAAACTATGCCAAACTCACCTAAATTACTTTGGCTATCAAAAATCACCCCCTACTACACTTTACAGCAACAAACTAAGCCCAATCACTTTAAAATTACAAAAAAAATTCAAAAAATCAAAACAAACTATACCAGAATCACCTAAATTACTTCGGCTACCGTAAATCACCCTCAACTATCCCTTACCACAACAAACCAAACCATATCATCTTAAAATTACAAAAAAAGGTGTACAAATCATAACAAATTATGCCAGACTCACCTAAATTACTTCGGCCACTCTAAGTCATCACCAACTAATCCTTACCACAACAAACTAAACCCAATCAATTTTAAATTACAAAACAATGCTAGTAACCATAGCAATCTATGCCAAACTTACCTAAATTACTTTGGCTACCATAAATCATCACCAACTAACCCTTACCACAACAAACTAAACTCAATGACTTTTAAATTACAAAAAAATGCTACTAACCATAGCTAAGTATGCCAAACTCACTTAAATTATTTCGGCTATCAAAAATTACCCCCAACTACACTTTACAGCAACATACTAAGCCCAATCACTTTAAAATTACAAAAAAATAGTAAAAATCATAACAAACTATACCAGAATCACCTAAATTACTTCGGCTACCGTAAATCACCCCCAACAATCCCTTACCACAACAAACCAAACCATATCATCTTAAAATTACAAAAAAAGGTGTACAAATCATAACAAACTATGCCAGACTCACCTAAATTACTTCGGCTACTCTAAATCATCACCAACTAACCCTTACCACAACAAACTAAATCCAATCACTTTTAAATTACAAAAAAATGGTACTAACCATAGCAAACTATGCCAAACTCACCTAAATTACTTCGGCTATCAAAAATCACCCCCAACTACACTTTACAGTAACAAACTAAGCCCAATCACTTTAAAATTACAAAAAAATGCTAAAAATCATAACAAACTATACCAGAATCACCTAAATTACTTCGGCTACCGTAAATCACCCCCAACTATCCCTTACCACAACAAACCAAACCATATCATCTTAAAATTACAAAAAAAGGTGTACAAATCATAACAAACTATGCCAGACTCACCTAAATTACTTCGGCTACTCTAAATCATCACCAACTAACCCTTACCACAACAAACTAAACCCAATCACTTTTAAATTACAAAAAAATGCTACTAACCATAGCAAACTATGCCAAACTCACCTAAATTACTTCGGCTATCAAAAATCACCCCCAACTACACTTTACAGCAACAAACTAAGCCCAATCACTTTAAAATTACAAAAAAATGTTAAAAATCATAAAAAACTATACCAGAATCACCTAAATTACTTCGGCTACCGTAAATCACCCCCAACTATCCCTTACCACAACAAACCAAACCATATCATCTTAAAATTTTAAAAAAAGGTATACAAATCATAACAAACTATGCCAGACTCACCTAAATTTCTTCGGCTACTCTAAATCATCACCAACTAACACTTACCACAACAAACTAAACCCTATCACTTTTAAATTACAAAAAAATGCTACTAACCATAGCAAACTATGCCAAACTCACCTAAATTCCTTCGGCTATCAAAAATCACCCTCAACTACACTTTACAGCAACAAACTAAGCCCAATTACTTTAAAATTACAAAAAAATGCTAAAAATCATACCAAACTATACCAGAATTACCTAAATTACTTCGGCTGCCGTAAATCACCCCCAACTATCCTTTACCACAACAAACCAAACCATATCATCTTAAAATTACAAAAAAAAGTGTACAAATCATCACAAACTATGCCAGACTCACCTAAATTACTTCGGCTACTCTAAATCATCACCAACTAACCCTTACCACAACAAACTAAACCCTATCACTTTTAAATTACAAAAAAATGCAACTAACCATAGCAAACTATGCCAAACTCACCTAAATTACTTCGGCTACCATAAATCACCACCAACTAACCCTTACCACAACAAACTAAACCCAATCACTTTTAAATTACAAAAAAATGGTACTAACCATAGCAAACTATGCCAAACTCCACTAAATTACTTCGGCTATCAAAAATCACCCCCAACTACACTTTACAGCAACAAACTAAACCCAATCACTTTAAAATTACAAAAAAATGCTAAAAATTATAACAAACTATACCAGAATCAGCTAAATTACTTTGGCTAACGTAAATCACCCCCAACTATCCCTTACCACAACAAACCAAACCATATCATCTTAAAATTTCAAAAAAAGGTGTACAAATCATAACAAACTATGCCAGACTCACCTAAATTACTTCGGCTACTCTAAATCATCACCAACTAACCCTTACCACAACAAACTAAACCCAATCACTTTTAAATTACAAAAAAATTCTAGTAACCATAGCAAACTATGCCAAACTCACCTAAATTTCTTTGGCTACCATAAATCATCACCAACTAACCCTTACCACAACAAACTAAACCCAATAACTTTTAAATTACAAAAAAATGCTCGTAACCATAGCAAACTATCCCAAACTCACTTAAATTACTTCGGCTACCATAAATCATCACCAACTAACCCTTACCACAACAAACTAAACCCAATCACTTTTAAATTACAAAAAAATGTTACTAACCATAGCAAACTATGCCAAACTCACCTAAATTACTTTGGCTATCAAAAATCACCCCCTACTACACTTTACAGCAACAAACTAAGCCCAATCACTTTAAAATTACAAAAAAAATTCAAAAAATCAAAACAAACTATACCAGAATCACCTAAATTACTTCGGCTACCGTAAATCACCCTCAACTATCCCTTACCACAACAAACCAAACCATATCATCTTAAAATTACAAAAAAAGGTGTACAAATCATAACAAATTATGCCAGACTCACCTAAATTACTTCGGCCACTCTAAGTCATCACCAACTAATCCTTACCACAACAAACTAAACCCAATCAATTTTAAATTACAAAACAATGCTAGTAACCATAGCAATCTATGCCAAACTTACCTAAATTACTTTGGCTACCATAAATCATCACCAACTAACCCTTACCACAACAAACTAAACTCAATGACTTTTAAATTACAAAAAAATGCTACTAACCATAGCTAAGTATGCCAAACTCACTTAAATTATTTCGGCTATCAAAAATTACCCCCAACTACACTTTACAGCAACATACTAAGCCCAATCACTTTAAAATTACAAAAAAATAGTAAAAATCATAACAAACTATACCAGAATCACCTAAATTACTTCGGCTACCGTAAATCACCCCCAACAATCCCTTACCACAACAAACCAAACCATATCATCTTAAAATTACAAAAAAAGGTGTACAAATCATAACAAACTATGCCAGACTCACCTAAATTACTTCGGCTACTCTAAATCATCACCAACTAACCCTTACCACAACAAACTAAATCCAATCACTTTTAAATTACAAAAAAATGGTACTAACCATAGCAAACTATGCCAAACTCACCTAAATTACTTCGGCTATCAAAAATCACCCCCAACTACACTTTACAGTAACAAACTAAGCCCAATCACTTTAAAATTACAAAAAAATGCTAAAAATCATAACAAACTATACCAGAATCACCTAAATTACTTCGGCTACCGTAAATCACCCCCAACTATCCCTTACCACAACAAACCAAACCATATCATCTTAAAATTACAAAAAAAGGTGTACAAATCATAACAAACTATGCCAGACTCACCTAAATTACTTCGGCTACTCTAAATCATCACCAACTAACCCTTACCACAACAAACTAAACCCAATCACTTTTAAATTACAAAAAAATGCTACTAACCATAGCAAACTATGCCAAACTCACCTAAATTACTTCGGCTATCAAAAATCACCCCCAACTACACTTTACAGCAACAAACTAAGCCCAATCACTTTAAAATTACAAAAAAATGTTAAAAATCATAAAAAACTATACCAGAATCACCTAAATTACTTCGGCTACCGTAAATCACCCCCAACTATCCCTTACCACAACAAACCAAACCATATCATCTTAAAATTTTAAAAAAAGGTATACAAATCATAACAAACTATGCCAGACTCACCTAAATTTCTTCGGCTACTCTAAATCATCACCAACTAACACTTACCACAACAAACTAAACCCTATCACTTTTAAATTACAAAAAAATGCTACTAACCATAGCAAACTATGCCAAACTCACCTAAATTCCTTCGGCTATCAAAAATCACCCTCAACTACACTTTACAGCAACAAACTAAGCCCAATTACTTTAAAATTACAAAAAAATGCTAAAAATCATACCAAACTATACCAGAATTACCTAAATTACTTCGGCTGCCGTAAATCACCCCCAACTATCCTTTACCACAACAAACCAAACCATATCATCTTAAAATTACAAAAAAAAGTGTACAAATCATCACAAACTATGCCAGACTCACCTAAATTACTTCGGCTACTCTAAATCATCACCAACTAACCCTTACCACAACAAACTAAACCCTATCACTTTTAAATTACAAAAAAATGCAACTAACCATAGCAAACTATGCCAAACTCACCTAAATTACTTCGGCTACCATAAATCACCACCAACTAACCCTTACCACAACAAACTAAACCCAATCACTTTTAAATTACAAAAAAATGGTACTAACCATAGCAAACTATGCCAAACTCCACTAAATTACTTCGGCTATCAAAAATCACCCCCAACTACACTTTACAGCAACAAACTAAACCCAATCACTTTAAAATTACAAAAAAATGCTAAAAATTATAACAAACTATACCAGAATCAGCTAAATTACTTTGGCTAACGTAAATCACCCCCAACTATCCCTTACCACAACAAACCAAACCATATCATCTTAAAATTTCAAAAAAAGGTGTACAAATCATAACAAACTATGCCAGACTCACCTAAATTACTTCGGCTACTCTAAATCATCACCAACTAACCCTTACCACAACAAACTAAACCCAATCACTTTTAAATTACAAAAAAATTCTAGTAACCATAGCAAACTATGCCAAACTCACCTAAATTTCTTTGGCTACCATAAATCATCACCAACTAACCCTTACCACAACAAACTAAACCCAATAACTTTTAAATTACAAAAAAATGCTCGTAACCATAGCAAACTATCCCAAACTCACTTAAATTACTTCGGCTACCATAAATCATCACCAACTAACCCTTACCACAACAAACTAAACCCAATCACTTTTAAATTACAAAAAAATGCTACTAACCATAGCAAACTATGCCAAACTCACCTAAATTACTTCGGTTATCAAAAATCACCCCCAACTACACTTTACAGCAACAAACTAAGCCCAATCACTTTAAAATTACAAAAAAATGCTAAAAATAATAACAAACTATACCAGAATCACCTAAATTACTTCGGCTACCGTAAATCACCCCCAACTATCTCTTACCACAACAAACCAAACCATATCATCTTAAAATTACAAATAAAGGTGTACAAATCATAACAAACTATGCCACACTCACCTAAATTACTTCGGCTACTCTAAATCATCACCAACTAACCCTTATCACAACAAACTAAACCCAATCACTTTTAAATTACAAAAAAATGCTAGTAACCATAGCAAACTATGCCAAACTCACCTAAATTACTTCGACTACCTTAAATCATCACCAACTAACCCTTACCACAAAAAACTAAACACAATCACTTTTAAATTACAAAAAAATGTTACTAACCATAGCAAACTATGCCAAACTCACCTAAATTACTTTGGCTATCAAAAATCACCCCCTACTACACTTTACAGCAACAAACTAAGCCCAATCACTTTAAAATTACAAAAAAAATTCAAAAAATCAAAACAAACTATACCAGAATCACCTAAATTACTTCGGCTATTGTAAATCACCCTCAACTATCCCTTACCACAACAAACCAAACCATATCATCTTAAAATTACAAAAAAAGGTTTACAAATCATAACAAATTATGCCAGACTCACCTAAATTACTTCGGCTACTCTAAGTCATCACCAACTAATCCTTACCACAACAAACTAAACCCAATCAATTTTAAATTACAAAACAATGCTAGTAACCATAGCAAACTATGCCAAACTTACCTAAATTACTTTGGCTACCATAAATCATCACCAACTAACCCTTACCACAACAAACTAAACTCAATGACTTTTAAATTACAAAAAAATGCTACTAACCATAGCTAAGAATGCCAAACTCACTTAAATTACTTCGGCTATCAAAAATTACCCCCAACTACACTTTACAGCAACAAACTAAGCCCAATCACTTTAAAATTACAAAAAAATGCTAAAAATTATAACAAACTATACCAGAATCAGCTAAATTACTTCGGCTACCGTAAATCACCCCCAACTATCCCTCACCACAACAAACCAAACCATATCATCTTAAAATTACAAAAAAGGTGTACAAATCATAACAAACTATGCCAGACTCACCTAAATTACTTCGGCTACTCTAAATCATCACCAACTAACCCTTACCACAACAACCTAAACCCAATCACTTTTAAATTACAAAAAAATGCTAGTAACCATAGCAAACTATGCCAAACTCACCTAAATTACTTCGGCTACCATAAATCATCACCAACTAACCCTTACCACAACAAACTAAACCCAATCACTTTTAAATTACAAAAAAATGCTACTAACCATAGCAAACTATGCCAAACTCACCTAAATTACTTCGGCTATCAAAAATCACCCCCAACTACATTTTACAGCAACAAACTTAGCCCAATCACTTTAAAATTACAAAAAAATGCTAAAAATAATAACAAACTATACCAGAATCACCTAAATTACTTCGGCTACCGTAAATCACCCCCAACTATCCCTTACTACAACAAACCAAACCATATCATCTTAAAATTACAAAAAAAGGTGTACAAATCATAACAAACTATGCCAGACTCACCTAAATTACTTCGGCTACTCTAAATCATCACCAACTAACCCTTACCACAACAAACTAAACCCAATCACTTTTAAATTACAATAAAATGCTAGTAACCATAGCAAACTATGCTAAACTCACCTAAATTACTTCGGCTACCATAAATCATCACCAACTAACCCTTACCACAACAAACTAAACCCAATCACTTTTAAATTACAAAAAAATGCTACTAACCATAGCAAACTATGCCAAACACACCTAAATTACTTCGGCTATCAAAAATCAACCCCAACTACACTTTCAAGCAACAAACTAAGCCCAATCAATTTAAAATTACAAAAAAATGCTAAAAATCATAACAAACTATACCAGAATCACCTAAATTACTTCGGCTACAGTAAATCACCCCCAACTATCCCTTACCACAACCAACCAAACCATATCATCTTAAAATTACAAAAAAAGGTGTACAAATCATAACAAACTATGCCAGACTCACCTAAATTACTTCGGCTACTCTAAATCATCACCAACTAACCCTTACCACAACAAACTAAACCCAATCACTTTTAAATTACAAAAAAATGCTAGTAACCATAGCAAACTGTGCCAAACTCACCTAAATTACTTCGGCTACCATAAATCATCACCAACTAACCCTTACCACAACAAACTAAACCCAATCACATTTAAATTACAAAAAAATGCTACTAACCATAGCAAACTATGCCAAACTCACCTAAATTACTTCGGCTATCAAAAATCACCCCCAACTACACTTTACAGCAACAAACTATGCCCAATCACTTTAAAATTACAAAAAAATGCTAAAAATCATAACAAACTATACCAGAATCACCTAAATTACTTCGGCTACCGTAAATCACCCCCAACTATCCCTTACCACAACAAACCAAACCATATCATCTTAAAATTACAAAAAAAGGTGTACAAATCATAACAAACTATGCCAGACTCACCTAAATTACTTCGGCTACTCTAAATCATCACCAACTAACCCTGACCACAACAAACTAAACCCAATCACTTTAAAATTACAAAAAAATGCTAACAATTATAACAAACTATACCAGAATCACCTAAATTACTTCGGCTACCGTAAATCACCCCCAACTATCCCTTACCACAACAAACCAATCCATATGATCTTAAAATTTCAAAAAAAGGTGTACAAATCATAACAAACTATGCCAGACTCACCTAAATTACTTCGGCTACTCTAAATCATCACCAACTAACCCTTACCACAACAAACTAAACCCAATCACTTTCAAATTACAAAAAAAATGCTAGTAACCATAGCAAACTGTGCCAAACTCACCTAAATTACTTCCGCTACCATAAATCATCACCAACTAACCCTTACCACAACAAACTAAACCCAATCACTTTTAAATTACAAAAAAATGCTACTAACCATAGCAAACTATGCCAAACTCACCTAAATTACTTCGTCTATCAAAAATCACCCCTAACTACAGTTTACAGCAACAAACTAAGCCCAATCACTTTAAAATTACAGAAAAATGCTAAAAATTATAAAAAAACTACCAGAATCACCTAAAAAACTTCGGCTACCGTAAATCACCCCCAACTATCCCTTACCACAACAAACCAAACCATATCATCTTAAAATTACAATAAAAGGTGTACAAATCATAACAAACTATGCCAGACTCACCTAAATTACTTCGGCTACTCTAAATCATCACCAACTAACCCTTACCACAACAAAATAAACCCAATCACTTTTAAATTACCAAAAAAAAGCTAGTAACCATAGCAAACTATGCCAAACTCACCTAAATTACTTCGGCTACCATAAATCATCACCAACTAACCCTTACCACAACAAACTAAACCCAATCACTTTTAAATTTCAAAAAAATGCTACTAACCATAGCATACTATGCCAAACTCACCTAAATTACTTCGGCTATCAAAAATCACCCCAACTACACTTTACAGCTACAAACTAAGCCCAATCACTTTAAAATTACAAAAAAATTCTAAAAATCATAACAAACTATACCAGAATCACCTAAATTACTTCGGCTACCGTAAATCACCCCCAACTATCCCTTACTACAACAAACCAAACCATATCATCTTAAAATTACAAAAAAAGGTGTACAAATCATAACAAACTATGCCAGACTCACCTAAATTACTTCGGCTACTCTAAATCATCACCAACTAACCCTTACCACAACAAACTAAACCCAATCACTTTTAAATTACAATAAAATGCTAGTAACCATAGCAAACTATGCTAAACTCACCTAAATTACTTCGGCTACCATAAATCATCACCAACTAACCCTTACCACAACAAACTAAACCCAATCACTTTTAAATTACAAAAAAATGCTACTAACCATAGCAAACTATGCCAAACACACCTAAATTACTTCGGCTATCAAAAATCAACCCCAACTACACTTTCAAGCAACAAACTAAGCCCAATCAATTTAAAATTACAAAAAAATGCTAAAAATCATAACAAACTATACCAGAATCACCTAAATTACTTCGGCTACAGTAAATCACCCCCAACTATCCCTTACCACAACCAACCAAACCATATCATCTTAAAATTACAAAAAAAGGTGTACAAATCATAACAAACTATGCCAGACTCACCTAAATTACTTCGGCTACTCTAAATCATCACCAACTAACCCTTACCACAACAAACTAAACCCAATCACTTTTAAATTACAAAAAAATGCTAGTAACCATAGCAAACTGTGCCAAACTCACCTAAATTACTTCGGCTACCATAAATCATCACCAACTAACCCTTACCACAACAAACTAAACCCAATCACATTTAAATTACAAAAAAATGCTACTAACCATAGCAAACTATGCCAAACTCACCTAAATTACTTCGGCTATCAAAAATCACCCCCAACTACACTTTACAGCAACAAACTATGCCCAATCACTTTAAAATTACAAAAAAATGCTAAAAATCATAACAAACTATACCAGAATCACCTAAATTACTTCGGCTACCGTAAATCACCCCCAACTATCCCTTACCACAACAAACCAAACCATATCATCTTAAAATTACAAAAAAAGGTGTACAAATCATAACAAACTATGCCAGACTCACCTAAATTACTTCGGCTACTCTAAATCATCACCAACTAACCCTGACCACAACAAACTAAACCCAATCACTTTAAAATTACAAAAAAATGCTAACAATTATAACAAACTATACCAGAATCACCTAAATTACTTCGGCTACCGTAAATCACCCCCAACTATCCCTTACCACAACAAACCAATCCATATGATCTTAAAATTTCAAAAAAAGGTGTACAAATCATAACAAACTATGCCAGACTCACCTAAATTACTTCGGCTACTCTAAATCATCACCAACTAACCCTTACCACAACAAACTAAACCCAATCACTTTCAAATTACAAAAAAAATGCTAGTAACCATAGCAAACTGTGCCAAACTCACCTAAATTACTTCCGCTACCATAAATCATCACCAACTAACCCTTACCACAACAAACTAAACCCAATCACTTTTAAATTACAAAAAAATGCTACTAACCATAGCAAACTATGCCAAACTCACCTAAATTACTTCGTCTATCAAAAATCACCCCTAACTACAGTTTACAGCAACAAACTAAGCCCAATCACTTTAAAATTACAGAAAAATGCTAAAAATTATAAAAAAACTACCAGAATCACCTAAAAAACTTCGGCTACCGTAAATCACCCCCAACTATCCCTTACCACAACAAACCAAACCATATCATCTTAAAATTACAATAAAAGATGTACAAATCATAACAAACTATGCCAGACTCACCTAAATTACTTCGGCTACTCTAAATCATCACCAACTAACCCTTACCACAACAAACTAAACCCAATCACTTTTAAATTACAAAAAAATGCTACTAACCATAGCAAACTATGCCAAACTCACCTAAATTACTTCGCCTATCAAAAATCACCCCTAACTACAGTTTACAGCAACAAACTAAGCCCAATCACTTTAAAATTACAGAAAAATGCTAAAAATTATAAAAAAACTACCAGAATCACCTAAAAAACTTCGGCTACCGTAAATCACCCCCAACTATCCCTTACCACAACAAACCAAACCATATCATCTTAAAATTACAATAAAAGGTGTACAAATCATAACAAACTATGCCAGACTCACCTAAATTACTTCGGCTACTCTAAATCATCACCAACTAACCCTTACCACAACAAAATAAACCCAATCACTTTTAAATTACCAAAAAAAAGCTAGTAACCATAGCAAACTATGCCAAACTCACCTAAATTACTTCGGCTACCATAAATCATCACCAACTAACCCTTACCACAACAAACTAAACCCAATCACTTTTAAATTTCAAAAAAATGCTACTAACCATAGCATACTATGCCAAACTCACCTAAATTACTTCGGCTATCAAAAATCACCCCAACTACACTTTACAGCTACAAACTAAGCCCAATCACTTTAAAATTACAAAAAAATTCTAAAAATCATAACAAACTATACCAGAATCACCTAAATTACTTCGGCTACCGTAAATCACCCCGACTATCCCTTACCACAACAAAATAAACCATATCATCTTAAAATTACAAAAAAAGGTGTACAAATCATAACAAACTATGCCAGACTCACCTAAATTACTTCGGCTACTCTAAATCATCACCAACTAACCCTTACCACAACAAACTAAACCCAATCACTTTTAAATTACAAAAAAATGCTAGTAACCATAGCAAACTATGCCAAACTCACCTAAATTACTTCGGCTACCATAAATCTTCACCAACTAACCCTTACCACAACAAACTAAACCCAATCACTTTTAAATTACAAAAAAATGCTACTAACCATAGCAAACTATGCCAAACTCACCTAAATTACTTCGGCTATCAAAAATCACCCCCAACTACACTTTACAGCAACAAACTAAGCCCAATCACATTAAAATTACAAAAAAATGCTAAAAATCATAACAATCTATACCAGAATCACCTAAATTACTTCGGCTACCGTAAATCAACCCCCAATTATCCCTTACCACAACAAACCAAACCATATCATCTTAAAATTACAAAACAAGATGTACAAATCATAACAAACTATGCCAGACTCTCCTAAATTACTTCGGCTACTCTAAATCATTACCAACTAACCCTTTCCACAACAAACTAAACCCAATCACTTTTAAATTACAAAAAAATGTTACTAACCATAGCAAACTATGCCAAACTCACCTAAATTACTTTGGCTATCAAAAATCACCCCCTACTACACTTTACAGCAACAAACTAAGCCCAATCACTTTAAAATTACAAAAAAAATTCAAAAAATCAAAACAAACTATACCAGAATCACCTAAATTACTTCGGCTACCGTAAATCACCCTCAACTATCCCTTACCACAACAAACCAAACCATATCATCTTAAAATTACAAAAAAAGGTTTACAAATCATAACAAATTATGCCAGACTCACCTAAATTACTTCGGCTACTCTAAGTCATCACCAACTAATCCTTACCACAACAAACTAAACCCAATCAATTTTAAATTACAAAACAATGCTAGTAACCATAGCAAACTATGCCAAACTTACCTAAATTACTTTGGCTACCATAAATCATCACCAACTAACCCTTACCACAACAAACTAAACTCAATGACTTTTAAATTACAAAAAAATGCTACTAACCATAGCTAAGTATGCCAAACTCACTTAAATTACTTCGGCTATCAAAAATTACCCCCAACTACACTTTACAGCAACAAACTAAGCCCAATCACTTTAAAATTACAAAAAAATGCTAAAAATTATAACAAACTATACCAGAATCAGCTAAATTACTTCGGCTACCGTAAATCACCCCCAACTATCCCTCACCACAACAAACCAAACCATATCATCTTAAAATTACAAAAAAGGTGTACAAATCATAACAAACTATGCCAGATTCACCTAAATTACTTCGGCTACTCTAAATCATCACCAACTAACCCTTACCACAACAACCTAAACCCAATCACTTTTAAATTACAAAAAAATGCTAGTAACCATAGCAAACTATGCCAAACTCACCTAAATTACTTCGGCTACCATAAATCATCACCAACTAACCCTTACCACAACAAACTAAACCCAATCACTTTTAAATTACAAAAAAATGCTACTAACCATAGCAAACTATGCCAAACTCACCTAAATTACTTCGGCTATCAAAAATCACCCCCAACTACATTTTACAGCAACAAACTTAGCCCAATCACTTTAAAATTACAAAAAAATGCTAAAAATAATAACAAACTATACCAGAATCACCTAAATTACTTCGGCTACCGTAAATCACCCCCAACTATCCCTTACTACAACAAACCAAACCATATCATCTTAAAATTACAAAAAAAGGTGTACAAATCATAACAAACTATGCCAGACTCACCTAAATTACTTCGGCTACTCTAAATCATCACCAACTAACCCTTACCACAACAAACTAAACCCAATCACTTTTAAATTACAATAAAATGCTAGTAACCATAGCAAACTATGCTAAACTCACCTAAATTACTTCGGCTACCATAAATCATCACCAACTAACCCTTACCACAACAAACTAAACCCAATCACTTTTAAATTACAAAAAAATGCTACTAACCATAGCAAACTATGCCAAACACACCTAAATTACTTCGGCTATCAAAAATCAACCCCAACTACACTTTCAAGCAACAAACTAAGCCCAATCAATTTAAAATTACAAAAAAATGCTAAAAATCATAACAAACTATACCAGAATCACCTAAATTACTTCGGCTACAGTAAATCACCCCCAACTATCCCTTACCACAACCAACCAAACCATATCATCTTAAAATTACAAAAAAAGGTGTACAAATCATAACAAACTATGCCAGACTCACCTAAATTACTTCGGCTACTCTAAATCATCACCAACTAACCCTTACCACAACAAACTAAACCCAATCACTTTTAAATTACAAAAAAATGCTAGTAACCATAGCAAACTGTGCCAAACTCACCTAAATTACTTCGGCTACCATAAATCATCACCAACTAACCCTTACCACAACAAACTAAACCCAATCACATTTAAATTACAAAAAAATGCTACTAACCATAGCAAACTATGCCAAACTCACCTAAATTACTTCGGCTATCAAAAATCACCCCCAACTACACTTTACAGCAACAAACTATGCCCAATCACTTTAAAATTACAAAAAAATGCTAAAAATCATAACAAACTATACCAGAATCACCTAAATTACTTCGGCTACCGTAAATCACCCCCAACTATCCCTTACCACAACAAACCAAACCATATCATCTTAAAATTACAAAAAAAGGTGTACAAATCATAACAAACTATGCCAGACTCACCTAAATTACTTCGGCTACTCTAAATCATCACCAACTAACCCTGACCACAACAAACTAAACCCAATCACTTTAAAATTACAAAAAAATGCTAACAATTATAACAAACTATACCAGAATCACCTAAATTACTTCGGCTACCGTAAATCACCCCCAACTATCCCTTACCACAACAAACCAATCCATATGATCTTAAAATTTCAAAAAAAGGTGTACAAATCATAACAAACTATGCCAGACTCACCTAAATTACTTCGGCTACTCTAAATCATCACCAACTAACCCTTACCACAACAAACTAAACCCAATCACTTTCAAATTACAAAAAAAATGCTAGTAACCATAGCAAACTGTGCCAAACTCACCTAAATTACTTCCGCTACCATAAATCATCACCAACTAACCCTTACCACAACAAACTAAACCCAATCACTTTTAAATTACAAAAAAATGCTACTAACCATAGCAAACTATGCCAAACTCACCTAAATTACTTCGTCTATCTAAAATCACCCCTAACTACAGTTTACAGCAACAAACTAAGCCCAATCACTTTAAAATTACAGAAAAATGCTAAAAATTATAAAAAAACTACCAGAATCACCTAAAAAACTTCGGCTACCGTAAATCACCCCCAACTATCCCTTACCACAACAAACCAAACCATATCATCTTAAAATTACAATAAAAGATGTACAAATCATAACAAACTATGCCAGACTCACCTAAATTACTTCGGCTACTCTAAATCATCACCAACTAACCCTTACCACAATAAACTAAACCCAATCACTTTTAAATTACAAAAAAATGCTACTAACCATAGCAAACTATGCCAAACTCACCTAAATTACTTCGCCTATCAAAAATCACCCCTAACTACAGTTTACAGCAACAAACTAAGCCCAATCACTTTAAAATTACAGAAAAATGCTAAAAATTATAAAAAAACTACCAGAATCACCTAAAAAACTTCGGCTACCGTAAATCACCCCCAACTATCCCTTACCACAACAAACCAAACCATATCATCTTAAAATTACAATAAAAGGTGTACAAATCATAACAAACTATGCCAGACTCACCTAAATTACTTCGGCTACTCTAAATCATCACCAACTAACCCTTACCACAACAAAATAAACCCAATCACTTTTAAATTACAAAAAAAAGCTAGTAACCATAGCAAACTATGCCAAACTCACCTAAATTACTTCGGCTACCATAAATCATCACCAACTAACCCTTACCACAACAAACTAAACCCAATCACTTTTAAATTACAAAAAAATGCTACTAACCATAGCATACTATGCCAAACTCACCTAAATTACTTCGGCTATCAAAAATCACCCCAACTACACTTTACAGCTACAAACTAAGCCCAATCACTTTAAAATTACAAACAAATTCTAAAAATCATAACAAACTATACCAGAATCACCTAAATTACTTCGGCTACCGTAAATCACCCCGACTATCCCTTACCACAACAAAATAAACCATATCATCTTAAAATTACAAAAAAAGGTGTACAAATCATAACAAACTATGCCAGACTCACCTAAATTACTTCGGCTACTCTAAATCATCACCAACTAACCCTTACCACAACAAACTAAACCCAATCACTTTTAAATTACAAAAAAATGCTAGTAACCATAGCAAACTATGCCAAACTCACCTAAATTACTTCGGCTACCATAAATCTTCACCAACTAACCCTTACCACAACAAACTAAACCCAATCACTTTTAAATTACAAAAAAATGCTACTAACCATAGCAAACTATGCCAAACTCACCTAAATTACTTCGGCTATCAAAAATCACCCCCAACTACACTTTACAGCAACAAACTAAGCCCAATCACATTAAAATTACAAAAAAATGCTAAAAATCATAACAATCTATACCAGAATCACCTAAATTACTTCGGCTACCGTAAATCAACCCCCAATTATCCCTTACCACAACAAACCAAACCATATCATCTTAAAATTACAAAACAAGATGTACAAATCATAACAAACTATGCCAGACTCTCCTAAATTACTTCGGCTACTCTAAATCATTACCAACTAACCCTTTCCACAACAAACTAAACCCAATCACTTTTAAATTACAAAAAAATGCTAGTAACTATAGCAAACTATGCCAAACTCACCTAAATTACTTCGGCTACCATAAATCATCACCAACTAACCATTACCACAACAAACTAAACCCAATCACTTGTAAATTACAAAAAAAATGCTACTAACCATAGCAAACTATGCCAAACTCACCTAAATTACTTCGGCTATCAAAAATCACCCCCAACTACCCTTTACAGCAACAAACTAAGCCCAATCACTTTAAAATTACAAAAAAATGCTAAAAATCATAACAAACTATACCAGAATCACCTAAATTACTTCGGCTACCGTAAATCACCCCCAACTATCCCTTACCACAACAAACCAAACCATATCATCTTAAAATTACAAAAAAAGGTGTACAAATTATAACAAACTATGCCAGACTCACCTAAATAACTTCGGCTACTCTAAATCATCACCAACTAACCCTTACCACAACAAACTAAACCCAATCACTTTTAAATTACAAAAAAATGCTAGTAACCATAGCAAACTATGCCAAACTCACCTAAATTACTTCGGGTACCATAAATCATCACCAACTAACACTTACCACAACAAAGTAAACCCAATCACTTTTAAATTACAAAAAAATGCTACTAACCATATCAAACTATGCCAAACTCACCTAAATTACTACGGCTACCATAAATCATCACCAACTAACACTTACCACAACAAACTAAGCCCAATCACTTTAAAATTACAAAAAAATGCTAAAAATCATAACAAACTATACCAGAATTACCTAAATTACTTCGGCTACCGTAAATCACCCCTAACTATCCCTTAGCACAACAAACCAAACCATATTATCTTAAAATTACAAAAAAAGGTGTACAAATCATAACAAACTATGCCAGACTCAAATAAATTACTTCAGCTACTGTAAATTGACACCAACTAACCCTTACAACAACAAACTAAACCCAATCACTTTTAAATTACAAAAAAATGCTAGTAACCATAGCAAACTATGCCAAACTCACCTAAATTACTTCGGGTACCATAAATCATCACCAACTAACACTTACCACAACAAAGTAAACCCAATAACTTTTAAATTACAAAAAAATGCTAGTAACCATAGCAAACTATGCCAAACTCACCTAAATTACTTCGGCTACCATAAATCATCACCAACTAACCCTTACTACAACAAACTAAACCCAATCACTTTTAAATTATAAAAAAATGCTAGTAACCATAGCAAACTATGCCAAACTCACCTAAATTACTTCGGCTACCATAAATCATCACCAACTAACCCTTACCACAACAAACTAAACCCAATCACTTTTAAATTACAAAAAAATGCTACTAACCATAGCAAACTATGCCAAACTCACCTAAATTACTTCGGCTACCATAAATCATCACCAACTAACCCTTACCACAACAAACTAAACCCAATCACTTGTAAATTACAAAAAAATGCTACTAACCATAGCAAACTATGCCAAACTCACCTAAATTACTTCGGCTATCAAAAATCACTTCCAACTACACTTTACAGCAACAAACTAAGCCCAATCACTTTAAAATTACAAAAAAATTCTAAAAATCATAACAAACTATACCAGAATCACCTAAATTACTTCGGCTACCGTAAATCACCCTCAACTATCCCTTACCACAACAAAATAAACCATATCATCTTAAAATTACAAAAAAAGGTATACAAATCATAACAAACTATGCCAGACTCACCTAAATTACTTCGGCTTCTCTAAATCATCACCAACTAACCCTTACCACAACAAACTAAACCCAATCACTTTTAAATTACAAAAAAATGCTAGTAACCATAGCAAACTATGCCAAACTCACCTAAATTACTTCGGCTACCATAAATCATCACCAACTAACCCTTACCACAACAAACTAAACCCAATCACTTGTAAATTACAAAAAAATGCTACTAACCATAGCAAACTATGCCAAACTCACCTAAATTACTTCGGCTATCAAAAATCACCCCCAACTACCCTTTACAGCAACAAACTAAGCCCAATTACTTTAAAATTACAAAAAAATGCTAAAAATCATAACAAACTATACCAGAATCACCTAAATTACTTCGGCTACCGTAAATCACCCCCAACTATCCCTTACCACAACAAACCAAACCATATCATCTTAAAATTACAAAAAAAGGTGTACAAATTATAACAAACTATGCCAGACTCACCTAAATAACTTCGGCTACTCTAAATCATCACCAACTAACCCTTACCACAACAAACTAAACCCAATCACTTTTAAATTACAAAAATATGCTAGTAACCATAGCAAACTATGCCAAACTCACCTAAATTACTTCGGGTACCATAAATCATCACCAACTAACACTTACCACAACAAAGTAAACCCAATCACTTTTAAATTACAAAAAAATGCTACGAACCATATCAAACTATGCCAAACTCACCTAAATTACTACGGCTACCATAAATCATCACCAACTAACCCTTACCACAACAAACTAAGCCCAATCACTTTAAAATTACAAAAAAATGCTAAGAATCATAACAAACTATACCAGAATCACCTAAATTACTTCGGCTACCGTAAATCACCCCCAACTATCCCTTACCACAACAAACCAAACCATATTATCTTAAAATTACAAAAAAAGGTGTACAAATCATAACAAACTATGCCAGACTCACCTAAATTACTTCGGCTACTCTAAATCATCACCAACTAACCCTTACCACAACAAACTAAACCCAATCACTTTTAAATTACAAAAAAATGCTACTAACCATAGCAAATTATGCCAAACTCACCTAAATTACTTCGGCTATCAAAAATCACTCCCAACTACACTTTACAGCAACAAACTAAGCCCAATCACTTTAAATTTACAAAAAAATGCTAAAAATCATAACAAACTATACCAAAATCACCTAAAACTTTGGCTACCGTAAATGACCCCCAACTATCCCTTACCACAACAAACCAAACCATATCAACTTAAAATTACAAAAAAAGGTGTACAAATCATAACAAACTATGCCAGACGCACCTAAATTACTTCGGCTACTCTAAATCATCACCAACTAACCCTTACCACAACAAACTAAACCCAATCACTTTTAAATTACAAAAAAATGCTAGTAACCATAGCAAACTATGCCAAACTCACCTAAATTACTTCGGCTACCATAAATCATCACCAACTAACCCTTACCACAACAAACTAAACCCAATCACTTTTAAATTACAAAAAAATGCTACTAACCATAGAAAATTATGCCAAACTCACCTAAATTACTTCGGCTATCAAAAATCACCCCCAACTACACTTTACAGCAACAAACTAAGCCCAATCATTTTAATATTACAAAAAAATGCTAAAAATCATAACAAACTATACCAAAATCACCTAAAACTTTGGCTACCGTAAATGACCCCCAACTATCCCTTACCACAACAAACCAAACCATATCAACTTAAAATTACAAAAAAAGGTGTACAAATCATAACAAACTATGCCAGACGCACCTAAATTACTTCGGCTACTCTAAATCATCACCAACTAACCCTTACCACAACAAACTAAACCCAATCACTTTTAAATTACAAAAAAATGCTAGTAACCATAGCAAACTATGCCAAACTCACCTAAATTACTTCGGCTACCATAAATCATCACCAACTAACCCTTACCACAACAAACTAAACCCAATCACTTTTAAATTACAAAAAAATGCTACTAACCATAGAAAATTATGCCAAACTCACCTAAATTACTTCGGCTATCAAAAATCACCCCCAACTACACTTTACAGCAACAAACTAAGCCCAATCACTTTAAAATTACAAAAAAATGCTAAAAATTATAACAAACTATACCAGAATCACCTAAATTACTTCGGCCACCGTAAATCACCCCCAACTATCCCTTACCACAACAAACCAAACCATATCATCTTAAAATTACAAAAAAAGGTGTACAAATTATAACAAACTATGCCAGACTCACCTAAATTACTTCGGCTACTCTAAATCATCACCAACTAACCCTTACCACAACAAACTAAACCATATCATCTTAAAATTACAAAAAAAGGTGTACAAATCATAACAAACGATGCCAGACTCACCTAAATTACTTCGGCTACTCTAAATCATCACCAACTAACCCTTACCACAACAAACTAAACCCAATCACTTTTAAATTACAAAAAAATGCTAGTAACCATAGCAAACTATGCCAAACTCACCTAAATTACTTCGGCTACCATAAATTATCACCAACTAACCCTTACCACAACAAACCAAACGATATCACCTTAAAATTACAAAAAATGGTGTACAAATCATAACAAACTATGCCAGACTAACCTAAATTACTTAGCTACTCTAAATCATCACCAACTAACCCTTACCACAACAAACTAAACCCAATGACTTTTAAATTACAAAAAAATGCTACTAACCATAGCAAACTATGCCAAACTCACCTAAATTACTTCGGCTATCAAAAATCACCCCCCACTACACTTTACAGCAACAAACTAAGCCCAATCACTTTGAAATTACAAAAAAATGCTAAAAATCATAACAAACTATACCAGAATCACCTAAATTACTTCGGCTACCGTAAATCACCCCCAACTATCCCTTACCACAACAAACCAAACCATATCATCTTAAAATTACAAAAAAAGGTGTACAAATCATAACAAACTATGCCAGACTCACCTAAATTACTTCGGCTACTCTAAATCATCACCAACTAACCCTTACCACAACAAACTAAACCCAATCACTTTTAAATTACAAAAAAATGCTGCTAACCATAGCAAATTATGCCAAACTCACCTAAATTACTTCGGCTATCAAAAATCACTCCCAACTACACTTTACAGCAACAAACTAAGCCCAATCACTTTAAAATTACAAAAAAATGCTAAAAATCATAACAAACTATACCAGAATCACCTAAATTACTTCGGCTACCTTAAATCCCCCCCAACTATCCCTTAACCCAACAAACCAAACCATATCGTCTTAAAATTACACAAAAAAGTGTACAAATCATAACAAACTATGCCAGACTCACCTAAATTACTTCGGCTACTCTAAATCATCACCAACTAATCCTTACCACAAAAAACTAAACCCAATCACTTTTAAATTACAAAAAAATGCTAGTAACCATAGCAAACTATGCCAAACTCACCTAAATTACTTTGGCTACCATAAATCATCACCAACTAACCCTTACCACAACAAACTAAACACAATCACTTTTAAGTTACAAAAAAATGCTACTAACTATAGCAAATTATGCCAAACTCACCTAAATTACTTCGGCTATCAAAAATCACCCCCAACTACACTTTACTGCAACAAACTAAGCCCAGTCACTTTAAAATTACAAAAAAATGCTAAAAATCATAACAAACTATACCAGAATCACCTAAATTACTTCGGCTACCGTAAATCACCCCCAACTATCCCTTACCACAACAAACCAAACCATATCATCTTAAAATTACAAAAAAAGGTGTACAAATCATAACAAACTATGCCAGACTCATCTAAATTACTTCGGCTACTCTAAATCATCACCAACTAACCCTTACCACAACAAACTAAACCCAATCACTTTTAAATTACAAAAAAATGCTAGTAACCATAGCAAACTCTGCCAAACTCACCTAAATTACTTCGGCTATCAAAAATCTCCCCCAACTACACTTTACAGCAACAAACTAAGCCCAATCTCTTTAAAATTACAAAAAAAAGCTAAAAATGATAACAAACTATACCAGAATCACCTAAATTACTTCGGCTAACGTAAATCACCCCCAACTATCCCTTACCACAACAAACCAAACCATATCATCTTAAAATTGCAATAAAGGTGTACAAATCATAACAAACTATGCCAGACTCACCTAAATTACTTCGGCTACTCTAAATCATCACCAACTAACCCTTACCACAACAAACTAAACCCAATCACTTTTAAATTACAAAAAAATGCCAGTAACCGTAGCAAACTATGCCAAACTCACCTAAATTACTTCGGCTACCATAAATCATCACCAACTAACCCTTACCACAACAAACTAAACCCAATCACTTTTAAATTACAAAAAAATGCTACTAACCATAGCAAACTATGCCAAACTCACCTAAATTACTTCGTCTATCAAAAATCACCCCCAACTACACTTTACAGCAACAAACTAAGCCCAATCACTTTAAAATTACAAAAAAATGCTAAAAATCATAACAAACTATACCAGAATCACCTAAACTACCTCGGCTACCGTAAATCACCCCCAACTATCCCTCACCACAACAAACCACACCATATCATCTTGAAATTACAAAAAAAGGTGAACAAATCATAACAAACTATGCCAGACTCACCTAAATTACTTCGGCTACTCTAAATCATCACCAACTAACCCTTACCACAACAAACTAAACCCAATCACATTTAAATTTCAAAAAAATGTTAGTAACCATTGCAAACTATGCCAAACTTACCTAAATTACTTCGGCTACCATAAATCATCACCAACTAACCCTTACCACAACAAACTAAACCCAATCGCTTTTAAATTACAAAAAAATGCTAGTAACCATAGCAAACTATGCCAAACTCACCTAAATTATTTCGGCTACCATAAATCATCACCAACTAATCCTTACAACAACAAAGTAAACCCAATCACTTTTAAATTACAAAAAAATGCTACTAACCATAGCAAACTATGCCAAACTCACCTAAATTACTTCGGCAATCAAAAATCACCCCCAACTACACTTTACAGCAACAAACTAAGCCCAATCATTTTAAAATTACAAAAAAATGCTAAAAATTATAACAAACTATACCAGAATCACCTAAATTACTTCGGCTACCGTAAATCACCCCCAACTATCCTTTACCACAACAAACCAAACCATATCATCTTAAAATTACAAAAAAAAATGTACAAATCATAACAAACTATGCCAGAGTCACCTAAATTACTTCGGCTACTATAAATCATCACCAACTAACCCTTACCACAACAAACTAAACCCAATCACTTTTAAATTACAAAAAAAATGCTAGTAACCATAGCAAACTATGCCAAACTCACCTAAATTACTTCGGCTATCAAAAATCACCCCCAACTACACTTAACAGCAACGAACTAAGCCCAATCATTTTAAAATTACAAAAAAATGCTAAAAATTATAACAAACTATGCCAGAATCACCTAAATTACTTCGGCTATCGTAAATCACCCCCAACTATCTCTTACCACAACAAACCAAACCATATCATCTTAAAATTACAAAAAAAGGAGTACAAATCATAACAAACTATGCCAGACTCACCTAAATTACTTCGGCTACTCTAAATCATCACCAACTAACCCTTACCACAACAAACTAAACCCAATCACTTTTAAATTACAAAAAAATGCTAGTAACCATAGCAAACTATGCCAAACTCACCTAAATTACTTCGGCTACCATAAATCATCACCAAATAACCCTTACTACAACAAACTAAACCCAATCACTTTTAAATTACAAAAAAATGCTACTAACCATAGCAAATTATGCCAAACTCACCTAAATTACTTCGGCTATCAAAAATCACACCCAACTACACTTTACAGCAACAAACTAAGCCCAATCACTTTAAAATTACAAAAAATGCTAAAAATCATAACAAACTATACCAGAATCACCTAAATTACTTCGGCTACCTTAAATCACCCCCAACTATCCCTTAAAATAACAAACCAAACCATATCATCTTAAAATTACAAAAAAAGGTGTACAAATCATAACAAACTATGCCAGACTCAACTAAATTACTTCGGCTACTCTAAATCATCACCAACTAACCCTTACCACAACAAAGTAAACCCAATCACTTTTAAATTACAAAAAAATGCTAGTAACCATAGCAAACTATGCCAAACTCACCTAAATTACTTCGGCTACCATAAATCATCACAAACTAACCGTTACCACAACAAACTAAACCCAATGGCTTTTAAATTACAAAAGAATGCTACTAACCATAGCAAACTATGCCAAACTCACCTAAATTACTTCGGTTATCAAAAATCACCCCCAACTACACTTTACAGCAACAAACTAAGCCCAATCACTTTGAAATTACAAAAAAATGCTAAAAATCATAACAAACTATACCAGAATCACCTAAATTACTTCGGCTACCGTAAATCACCCCCAACTATCCCTTACCACAACAAAACAAACCATATCATATTAAAATTACAAAAAAAGGTGTACAAATCATAACAAATTATGCCAGACTCACCTAAATTACTTCGGCTACTCTAAATCATCACCAACTAACCCTTATCACAACAAACTAAACCCAATCAATTTTAAATTTAAAAAAATGCTAGTAACCATAGCAAACTATGCCAAACTCAACTAAATTACTTCGGCTACCATAAATCATCACCAACTAACCCTTACCACAACAAACTAAACCCAATCACTTTTAAATTACATAAAAATGCTACTAACCATAGCAAACTATGCCAAACTCACCTAAATTACTTCGGCTATCAAAAATCACACCCAACACCACTTTACAGCAACAAACTAAGCCCAATCACTTTAAAATTACAAAAAAATGCTAAATATCATAACAAACTATACCAGAATCACCTAAATTACTTCGGCTACCGTAAATCACCCCCAACAATCCCTTACCACAACAAACCAAACCATATCATCTTAAAATTACAAAAAAAGGTGTACAAATCATAACAAACTATGCCAGATTCACCTAAATTACTTCGGCTACTCTAAATCATCACCAACTAACCCTTACCACAACAAACTAAACCCAATCACTTTTAAATTACAAAAAAATGCTACTAACCAAAGCAAACTATGCCAAACTCACCTAAATTACTTCGGCTATCAAAAATAGCCCCCAACTACACTTTACAGCAACAAACTAAGCCCAATCACTTTAAAATTACAAAAAAATGCTAAAAATCATAACAAACTATACCAGAATCACCTAAATTACTTCGGCTACCGTAAATCACCCCCAACAATCCCTTACCACAACAAACCAAACCATATCATCTTAAAATTACAAAAAAAGGTGTACAAATCATAACAAACTATGCCAGATTCACCTAAATTACTTCGGCTACTCTAAATCATCACCAACTAACCCTTACCACAACAAACTAAACCCAATCACTTTTAAATTACAAAAAAATGCTACTAACCAAAGCAAACTATGCCAAACTCACCTAAATTACTTCGGCTATCAAAAATAGCCCCCAACTACACTTTACAGCAACAAACTAAGCCCAATCACTTTAAAATTACAAAAAAATGCTAAAAATCATAACAAACTATACCAGAATCACCTAAATTACTTCGGCTACCGTAAATCACCCCCAACAATCCCTTACCACAACAAACCAAACCATATCATCTTAAAATTACAAAAAAGGTGTACAAATCATAACAAACTATGCCAGACTCACCTAAATTACTTCGGCTACACTAAATCATCACCAACTAACCATTACCACAACAAACTAAACCCAATCACTTTTAAATTACAAAAAAATGCTACTAACCATAGCAAACTATGCCAAACTCACCTAAATTACTTCGGCTATCAAAAATCACCCCCAACTTCACTTTACAGCAACAAACTAAGCCCAATCACTTTAAAATTACAAAAAAATGCTAAAAATCATAACAAACTATACCAGAATCACCTAAATTACTTCGGCTACCGTAAATCACCCCCAACTATCCCTTACCACATCAAACCAAACCATATCGTCTTAAAATTACAAAAAAAGGTGTGCAAATCATAACAAACTATGCCAGACTCACCTAAATTACTTAGGCTACTCTAAATCATCACCAACTAACCTTTACCACAACAAACTAAACCCAATCACTTTTAAATTACAAAAAAATGCTACTAACCATAGCAAACTATGCCAAACCCACCTAAATTACTTAGGCTATCAAAAATAACCCCCAACTACACTTTACAGCAACAAACTAAGCCCTATCACTTTAAAATTACAAAATAATGCTAAAAATCATAACAAACTATACCAGAATCACCTAAATTACTTCGGCTACCGTAAATCACCCCCAACAATCTCTTACCACAACAAACCAAACCATATCATCTTAAAATTACAAAAAAAGGTGTACAAATCATAACAATCTATGCCAGACTCACCTAAATTACTTCGGCTACTCTAAATCATCACTAACTAACCCTTACCACAACAAACTAAATCCAATCACTTTTAAATTACAAAAAAATGCTGCTAACCATAGCAAACTATGCCAAACTTACCTAAATTACTTCGGCTATCAAAAATCACCCCCAACTACACTTTACAGCAACAAACTAAGCCCAATCACTTTAAAATTACAAAAAAATGCTAAAAATCATAACAAACTATACCAGAATCACCTAAATTACTTCGGCTACCGTAAATCACCCCCAACTATCCCTTACCACAACAAACCAAACCATATCGTCTTAAAATTACAAAAAAAGGTGTACAAATCATAACAAACTATGCCAGACTCACCTAAATTACTTCGGCTACTCTAAATCATCACCAACTAACCCTTACCACAACAAACTAAACCCAGTCACTTTTAAATTACAAAAAAATGCTACTAACCATAGCAAACTATGCCAAACTCACCTAAATTACTTCGGCTATCAAAAATCACCCCCAACTACACTTTACAGCAACAAACTAAGCCCAATCACTTTAAAATTACAAAAAAATGCTAAAAATCATAACAAACATTACCAGAATCACCTAAATTACTTCGGCTACCGTAAATCACCCCCAACTATCCCTTACCACAACAAACCAAACCATATTGTCTTAAAATTACAAAAAAAGGTGTGCAAATCATAACAAACTATGCCAGATTCACCTAAATTACTTCGGCTACTCTAAATCATCACCAACTAACCTTAACCACAACAAACTAAACCCAATCACTTTTAAATTACAAAAAAATGCTACTAACCATAGCAAACTATGCCAAACTCACCTAAATTACTTCGGCTATCAAAAATAACCCCCAACTACACTTTACAGCAACAAACTAAGCCCAATCACTTTAAAATTACAAAAAAATGCTAAAAATCATAACAAACTATACCAGAATCACCTAAATTACTTCGGCTACCGTAAATCACCCCCAACAATCCCTTACCACAACAAACCAAACCATATCATCTTAAAATTACAAAAAAGGTGTACAAATCATAACACACTATGCCAGACTCACCTAAATTACTTCGGCTACTCTAAATCATCACCAACTAACCCTTACCACAACAAACTAAATCCAATCACTTTTAAATTACAAAAAAATGGTACTAACCATAGCAAACTATGCCAAACTCACCTAAATTACTTCGGCTATCAAAAATCACCCCCAACTTCACTTTACAGCAACAAACTAAGCCCAATCACTTTAAAATTACAAAAAAATGCTAAAAATCATAACAAACTATACCAGAATCACCTAAATTACTTCGGCTACCGTAAATCACCCCCAACTATCCCTTACCACATCAAACCAAACCATATCGTCTTAAAATTACAAAAAAAGGTGTGCAAATCATAACAAACTATGCCAGACTCACCTAAATTACTTAGGCTACTCTAAATCATCACCAACTAACCTTTACCACAACAAACTAAACCCAATCACTTTTAAATTACAAAAAAATGCTACTAACCATAGCAAACTATGCCAAACCCACCTAAATTACTTAGGCTATCAAAAATAACCCCCAACTACACTTTACAGCAACAAACTAAGCCCTATCACTTTAAAATTACAAAATAATGCTAAAAATCATAACAAACTATACCAGAATCACCTAAATTACTTCGGCTACCGTAAATCACCCCCAACAATCTCTTACCACAACAAACCAAACCATATCATCTTAAAATTACAAAAAAAGGTGTACAAATCATAACAATCTATGCCAGACTCACCTAAATTACTTCGGCTACTCTAAATCATCACTAACTAACCCTTACCACAACAAACTAAATCCAATCACTTTTAAATTACAAAAAAATGCTGCTAACCATAGCAAACTATGCCAAACTTACCTAAATTACTTCGGCTATCAAAAATCACCCCCAACTACACTTTACAGCAACAAACTAAGCCCAATCACTTTAAAATTACAAAAAAATGCTAAAAATCATAACAAACTATACCAGAATCACCTAAATTACTTCGGCTACCGTAAATCACCCCCAACTATCCCTTACCACAACAAACCAAACCATATCGTCTTAAAATTACAAAAAAAGGTGTACAAATCATAACAAACTATGCCAGACTCACCTAAATTACTTCGGCTACTCTAAATCATCACCAACTAACCCTTACCACAACAAACTAAACCCAGTCACTTTTAAATTACAAAAAAATGCTACTAACCATAGCAAACTATGCCAAACTCACCTAAATTACTTCGGCTATCAAAAATCACCCCCAACTACACTTTACAGCAACAAACTAAGCCCAATCACTTTAAAATTACAAAAAAATGCTAAAAATCATAACAAACATTACCAGAATCACCTAAATTACTTCGGCTACCGTAAATCACCCCCAACTATCCCTTACCACAACAAACCAAACCATATTGTCTTAAAATTACAAAAAAAGGTGTGCAAATCATAACAAACTATGCCAGATTCACCTAAATTACTTCGGCTACTCTAAATCATCACCAACTAACCTTAACCACAACAAACTAAACCCAATCACTTTTAAATTACAAAAAAATGCTACTAACCATAGCAAACTATGCCAAACTCACCTAAATTACTTCGGCTATCAAAAATAACCCCCAACTACACTTTACAGCAACAAACTAAGCCCAATCACTTTAAAATTACAAAAAAATGCTAAAAATCATAACAAACTATACCAGAATCACCTAAATTACTTCGGCTACCGTAAATCACCCCCAACAATCCCTTACCACAACAAACCAAACCATATCATCTTAAAATTACAAAAAAGGTGTACAAATCATAACACACTATGCCAGACTCACCTAAATTACTTCGGCTACTCTAAATCATCACCAACTAACCCTTACCACAACAAACTAAATCCAATCACTTTTAAATTACAAAAAAATGGTACTAACCATAGCAAACTATGCCAAACTCACCTAAATTACTTCGGCTATCAAAAATCATCTTCAACTACACTTTACAGTAACAAACTAAGCCCAATCACTTTAAAATTACAAAAAAATGCTAAAAATCATAACAAACTACACCAGAATCACCTAAATTACTTCGGCTACCGTAAATCATCCCCAACTATCCCTTACCACAACAAACCAAACCATATCATCTTAAAATTACAAAAAAAGGTGTACAAATCATAACAAACTATGCCAGACTCACCTAAATTACTTCGGCTACTCTAAATCATCACCAACTAACCCTTACCACAACAAACTAAACCCAATCACTTTTAAATTACAAAAAAATGCCAGTAACCGTAGCAAACTATGCCAAACTCACCTAAATTACTTCGGCTACCATAAATCATCACCAACTAACCCTTACCACAACAAACTAAACCCAATCACTTTTAAATTACAAAAAAATGCTACTAACCATAGCAAACTATGCCAAACTCACCTAAATTACTTCGTCTATCAAAAATCACCCCCAACTACACTTTACAGCAACAAACTAAGCCCAATCACTTTAAAATTACAAAAAAATGCTAAAAATCATAACAAACTATACCAGAATCACCTAAACTACCTCGGCTACCGTAAATCACCCCCAACTATCCCTCACCACAACAAACCACACCATATCATCTTGAAATTACAAAAAAAGGTGTACAAATCAAAACAAACTATGCCAGACTCACCTAAATTACTTCGGCTACTCTAAATCATCACCAACTAACCCTTACCACAACAAACTAAACCCAATCACATTTAAATTTCAAAAAAATGTTAGTAACCATAGCAAACTATGCCAAACTTACCTAAATTACTTCGGCTACCATAAATCATCACCAGCTAACCCTTACCACAACAAACTAAACCCAATCACTTTTAAATTACAAAAAAATTTTACTAACCATAGCAAACTATGCCAAACTCACCTAAATTACTTCGGCTATCAAAAATCACCCCCAACTACACTTTACAGCAACAAACTAAGCCCAATCACTTTAAAATTACAAAAAAATATTAAAAATCATAACAAACTATACCAGAATCACCTAAATTACTTCGGCAACCGTAAATCACCCCCAACTATCCCTTACCACAACAAACCAAACCATATTATCTTAAAATTACAAAACAAGGTGTACAAATCATAACAAACTATGCCAGACTCACCTAAATTACTTCGGATACTCTAAATCATCACCAACTAACCCTTACCACAACAAACTAAACCCAATCACATTTAAATTTCAAAAAAATGCTAGTAACCATAGCAAACTATGCCAAACTTACCTAAATTACTTCGGCTACCATAAATCATCACCAACTAACCCTTACCACAACAAACTAAACCCAATCACTTTTAAATTACAAAAAAATGCTACTAACCATAGCAAACTATGCCAAACTCACCTAAATTACTTCGGCTATCAAAAATCACCCCCAACTACACTTTACAGCAACAAACTAAGCCCAATCACTTTAAAATTACAAAAAAATATTAAAAATCATAACAAACTATACCAGAATCACCTAAATTACTTCGGCAATCGTAAATCACCCCCAACTATCCCTTACCACAACAAACCAAACCATATTATATTAAAATTACAAAACAAGGTGTACAAATCATAACAAACTATGCCAGACTCACCTAAATTACTTCGGATAATCTAAATCATCACCAACTAACCCTTACCACAACAAACTAAACCCAATCACTTTTAAATTACAAAAAAATGCTAGTAACCATAGCAAACTATGCCAAACTCACCTAAATTATTTCGGCTACCATAAATCATCACCAACTAACCCTTACAACAACAAAGTAAACCCAATCACTTTTAAATTACAAAAAAATGCTACTAACCATAGCAAACTATGCCAAACTCACCTAAATTACTTCGGCAATCAAAAATCACCCCCAACTACACTTTACAGCAACAAACTAAGCCCAATCATTTTAAAATTACAAAAAAATGCTAAAAATTATAACAAACTATACCAGAATCACCTAAATTACTTCGGCTACCGTAAATCACCCCCAACTATCCTTTACCACAACAAACCAAACCATATCATCTTAAAATTACAAAAAAAATGTACAAATCATAACAAACTATGCCAGAGTCACCTAAATTACTTCGGCTACTATAAATCATCACCAACTAACCCTTACCACAACAAACTAAACCCAATCACTTTTAAATTACAAAAAAATGCTAGTAACCATAGCAAACTATGCCAAACTTAACTAAATTACTTCGGCTACCATAAATCATCACCAAATAACCCTTACTACAACAAACTAAACCCAATCACTTTTAAATTACAAAAAAATGCTACTAACCATAGCAAATTATGCCAAACTCACCTAAATTACTTCGGCTATCAAAAATCACACCCAACTACACTTTACAGCAACAAACTAAGCCCAATCACTTTAAAATTACAAAAAATGCTAAAAATCATAACAAACTATACCAGAATCACCTAAATTACTTCGGCTACCTTAAATCACCCCCAACTATCCCTTAAAACAACAAACCAAACCATATCATCTTAAAATTACAAAAAAAGGTGTACAAATCATAACAAACTATGCCAGACTCAACTAAATTACTTCGGCTACTCTAAATCATCACCAACTAACCCTTACTACAACAAAGTAAACCCAATCACTTTTAAATTACAAAAAAATGCTAGTAACCATAGCAAACTATGCCAAACTCACCTAAATTACTTCGGCTACCATAAATCATCACAAACTAACCCTTACCACAACAAACTAAACCCAATGACTTTTAAATTACAAAAGAATGCTACTAACCATAGCAAACTATGCCAAACTCACCTAAATTACTTCGGTTATCAAAAATCACCCCCAACTACACTTTACAGCAACAAACTAAGCCCAATCACTTTGAAATTACAAAAAAATGCTAAAAATCATAACAAACTATACCAGAATCACCTAAATTACTTCGGCTACCGTAAATCACCCCCAACTATCCCTTACCACAACAAACCAAACCATATCATATTAAAATTACAAAAAAAGGTGTACAAATCATAACAAATTATGCCAGACTCACCTAAATTACTTCGGCTACTCTAAATCATCACCAACTAACCCTTATCACAACAAACTAAACCCAATCAATTTTAAATTTAAAAAAATGCTAGTAACCATAGCAAACTATGCCAAACTCAACTAAATTACTTCGGCTACCATAAATCATCACCAACTAACCCTTACCACAACAAACTAAACCCAATCACTTTTAAATTACATAAAAATGCTACTAACCATAGCAAACTATGCCAAACTCACCTAAATTACTTCGGCTATCAAAAATCACACCCAACACCACTTTACAGCAACAAACTAAGCCCAATCACTTTAAAATTACAAAAAAATGCTAAATATCATAACAAACTATACCAGAATCACCTAAATTACTTCGGCTACCGTAAATCCCCCCAACAATCCCTTACCAAAACAAACCAAACCATATCATCTTAAAATTACAAAAAAAGGTGTACAAATCATAACAAACTATGCCAGATTCACCTAAATTACTTCGGCTACTCTAAATCATCACCAACTAACCCTTACCACAACAAACTAAACCCAATCACTTTTAAATTACAAAAAAATGCTACTAACCAAAGCAAACTATGCCAAACTCACCTAAATTACTTCGGCTATCAAAAATAGCCCCCAACTACACTTTACAGCAACAAACTAAGCCCAATCACTTTAAAATTACAAAAAAATGCTAAAAATCATAACAAACTATACCAGAATCACCTAAATTACTTCGGCTACCGTAAATCACCCCCAACAATCCCTTACCACAACAAACCAAACCATATCATCTTAAAATTACAAAAAAAGGTGTACAAATCATAACAAATTATGCCAGACTCACCTAAATTACTTCGGCTACTCTAAATCATCACCAACTAACCATTACCACAACAAACTAAACCCAATCACTTTTAAATTACAAAAAAATGCTACTAACCATAGCAAACTATGCCAAACTCACCTAAATTACTTCGGCTATCAAAAATCACCCCCAACTACACTTTACAGCAACAAACTAAGCCCAATCACTTTAAAATTACAAAAAAATGCTAAAAATCATAACAAACTATACCAGAATCACCTAAATTACTTCGGCTACCGTAAATCACCCCCAACAATCCCTTACCACAACAAACCAAAGCATATCATCTTAAAATTACAAAAAAGGTGTACAGATCATAACAAACTATGCCAGACTCACCTAAATTACTTCGGCTACTATAAATCATCACCAACTAACCCTTACCACAACAAACTAAATCCAATCACATTTAAATTACAAAAAAATGGTACTAACCATAGCAAACTATGCCAAACTCACCTAAATTACTTCGGCTATCAAAAATCATCTTCAACTACACTTTACAGTAACAAACTAAGCCCAATCACTTTAAAATTACAAAAAAATGCTAAAAATCATAACAAACTACACCAGAATCACCTAAATTACTTCGGCTACCGTAAATCATCCCCAACTATCCCTTACCACAACAAACCAAACCATATCATCTTAAAATTACAAAAAAAGGTGTACAAATCATAACAAACTATGCCAGACTCACCTAAATTACTTCGGCTACTCTAAATCATCACCAACTAATCCTTACCACAACAAACTAAACCCAGTCATTTTTAAATTACAAAAAAATGCTACTAACCATAGCAAACTATGCCAAACTCACCTAAATTACTTCGGCTATCAAAAATCACACCCAACTACACTTTACAGCAACAAACTAAGCCCAATCACTTTAAAATTACAAAAAAATGCTAAAAAGCATAACAAACTTTACCAGAATCACCTAAATTACTTCGGCTACCGTAAATCACCCCCAACTATCCCTTACCACAACAAACCAAACCATATTGTCTTAAAATTACAAAAAAAGGTGTGCAAATCATAACAAACTATGCCAGATTCACCTAAATTACTTCGGCTACTCTAAATCATCACCAACTAACCTTAACCACAACAAACTAAACCCAATCACTTTTAAATTACAAAAAAATGCTACTAACCATAGCAAACTATGCCAAACTCACCTAAATTACTTCGGCTATCAAAAATAACCCCCAACTACACTTTACAGCAACAAACTAAGCCCAATCACTTTAAAATTACAAAAAAATGCTAAAAATCATAACAAACTATACCAGAATCACCTAAATTACTTCGGCTACCGTAAATCACCCCCAACAATCCCTTACCACAACAAACCAAACCATATCATCTTAAAATTACAAAAAAGGTGTACAGATCATAACAAACTATGCCAGACTCACCTAAATTACTTCGGCTACTATAAATCATCACCAACTAACCCTTACCACAACAAACTAAATCCAATCACATTTAAATTACAAAAAAATGGTACTAACCATAGCAAACTATGCCAAACTCACCTAAATTACTTCGGCTATCAAAAATCATCTTCAACTACACTTTACAGTAACAAACTAAGCCCAATCACTTTAAAATTACAAAAAAATGCTAAAAATCATAACAAACTACACCAGAATCACCTAAATTACTTCGGCTACCGTAAATCACCCCCAACTATCCCTTACCACAACAAACCAAACCATATCGTCTTAAAATTACAAAAAAAGGTGTGCAAATCATAACAAACTATGCCAGACTCACCTAAATTACTGCGGCTACTCTAAATAATCTCCAACTAATCCTTACCACAACAAACTAAACCCAATCACTTTTAAATTACAAAAAAATGCTACTAACCATAGCAAACTATGCCAAACTCACCTAAATTACTTCGGCTATCAAAAGTAACCCCCAACTACACTTTACAGCAACAAACTAAGCCCTATCACTTTAAAATTACAAAATAATGCTAAAAATCATAACAAACTATACCAGAATCACCTAAATTACTTCGGCTACCGTAAATCACCCCCAACAATCCCTTACCACAACAAACCAAACCATATCATCTTAAAATTACAAAAAAAGGTGTACAAATCATAACAATCTATGCCAGACTCACCTAAATTACTTCGGCTACTCTAAATCATCACCAAATAACCCTTACCACAACAAACTAAATCCAATCACTTTTAAATTACAAAAAAATGGTACTAACCATAGCAAACTATGCCAAAGTCACCTAAATTACTTCGGCTATCAAAAATCACCCATAACTACACTTTACAGTAACAAACTAAGCCCAATCACTTTAAAATTACAAAAAAATGCTAAAAATCATAACAAACTATACCAGAATCACCTAAATTACTTCGGCTACCGTAAATCACCCCCTACTATCCCTTACCACAACAAACCAAACCATATCATCTTAAAATTACAAAAAAAGATGTACAAATCATAACAAACTATGCCAGACTCACCTAAATTACTTCGGCTACTGTAAATCATCACCATCTAACTCTTACCACAACAAACTAAACCCAATCACTTTTAAATTACAAAAAAATGCTACTAACCATAGCAAACTATGCCAAACTCACCTAAATTACTTCGGCTATCAAAAATCACCCCCAACTACACTTTACAGTAAGAAACTAAGCCCAATCACTTCATAATTACAAAAAAATGCTAAAAATCATAACAAACTATACCAGAATCACCTAAATTACTTCGGCTACCGTAAATCACCCCCAACTATCCCTTACCACAACAAACCAACCCATATCATCTTAAAATTACAAAAAAGGTGCACAAATCATAACAAACTACGTCAGACTCACCTAAATTACTTCGGCTACTCTAAATCATCACCAACTAACTCTTACCACAACAAACTAAATCCAATCACTTTTAAATTACAAAAAAATAGTACTAACCATAGCAAACTATGCCAAACTCACCTAAATTACTTCGGTTATCAAAAATCACCCCCAACTACACTTTACAGCAATTAAGCCCAATCACTTTAAAATTACAAAAAAATGCTAAAAATCATAACAAACTATATCCGAATCACTTAAATTACTTCGGCTACCGTAAATCACCCCCAATTATCCCTTACCACAACAAACCAAACCATATCGTCTTAAAATTACAAAAAAAGGTGTGCAAATCATAACAAACTATGCCAGACTCACCTAAATTACTTCGGCTATTCTAAATCATCACCAACTAACCCTTACCACAACAAACTAAACCCAATCACTTTTAAATTACAAAAAAATGCTACTAACCATAGCAAACTATGCCTAACTCACCTAAATTACTTCGGCTATCAAAAATAACCCCCAACTACACTTTACAGCAACAAACTAAGCCCTATCACTTTAAAATTACAAAAAAATGCTAAAAATCATAACAATCTATACCAGAATCACCTAAATTACTTCGGCTACCGTAAATCACCCCCAACAATCCCTTACCACAACAAACTAAATGAAATCACTTTTAAATTACAAAAAAATGGTACTAACCATAGCAAACTATGCCAAACTCACCTAAATTACTTCGGCTATCAAAAATCACCCCCAACTACACTTTACAGTAACAAACTAAGCCCAATCACTTTAAAACTACAAAAAAATGCTAAAAATCATAACAAACTATACCTGAATCATCTAAATTACTTCGGCTACCGTAAATCACCCCCAACTATCCCTTACCACAACAAACCAAACCATATCATCTTAAAATTACAAAAAAAGGTGTACAAATCATAACAAACTATGCCAGACTCTCCTAAATTACTTCGGCTACTCTAAATCATCACCAACTAACCCTTACCACAACAAACTAAACCCAATCACTTTTAAATTACAAAAAAATGCTACTAACCATAGCAAACTATGCCAAACACACCTAAATTACTTCGGCTATCAAAGAGCACCCCCAACTACACTTTACAGTAAGAAACTAAGCCCAATCACTTCAAAATTACAAAAAAATGCTAAAAATCATAACAAACTATACCAGAATCACCTAAATTACTTCGGCTACCGTAAATCACCCCCAACTATCCCTTACCACAGCAAACCAAACCATATCATCTTAAAATTACAAAAAAACATGTACAAATCATAACAAACTATGCCAGACTCACCTAAATTACTTCGGCTATCAAAAATCACCCCCAACTACACTTTACAGCAACAAACTAAGCTTAATCACATTAAAATTACAAAAAAATGCTAAAAATCTTAACAAACTATACCAGAATCACCTAAATTACTTCGGCTACCGTAAATCACCCCCAACTATCTCTTACCACAGCAAACCAAACCATATCATCTTAAAATTACAAAAAAACATGTACAAATCATAACAAACTATGCCAGACTCACCTAAATTACTTCGGCTACTCTAAATCAACACCAACTAACCCTTACCACAACAAACTAATCCCAATCACTTTTAAATTACAAAAAAATGCTAGTAACTATAGCAAACTATGCCAAACTCACCTAAATTACTTCGGCTACCATAAATCATCACCAACTAAACCTTACCACAACAAACTAAACCCAATCACTTGTAAATTACAAAAAAATGCTACTAACCATAGCAAACTATGCCAAACTCACCTATATTACTTCGGCTATCAAAAATCACCCCCAACTACACTTTACAGCAACAAGCTAAGCCCAATCACTTTAAAAATACAAAAAAATGCTAAAAATGATAACAAACTATACCAGAATCACCTAAATTACTTCGGCTACCGTAAATCACCCCCAGCTATACCTTACGACAACAAACCAAACCATATCATCTTAAAATTACAAAAAAAGGTGTACAAATCATAACAAACTATGCCAGACTCACCTAAATAACTTCGGCTACTCTAAATCATCACCAACTAACCCTTACCACAACAAACTAAACCCAATCACTTTTAAATTACAAAAAAATGCTAGTAACCATAGCAAACTATGCCAAACTCACCTAAATTACTTCGGCTACCATAAATCATCACCAACTAACCCTTACCACAACAAACTAAACCCAATCACTTTTAAATTACAAAAAAATGTTACTAACCATAGCAAACTATGCCAAACTCACCTAAATTACTTTGGCTATCAAAAATCACCCCCAACTACACTTTACAGCAACAAACTAAGCCCAATCACTTTAAAATTACAAAAAAATGCTAAAAATCATAACAAACTATACCAGAATCACCTAAATTACTTCGGCTACCGTAAATCACCCTCAACTATCCCTTACCACAGCAAACCAAACCATATCATCTTAAAATAACAAAAAAAGGTGTACAAATCATAACAAACTATGCCAGACTCACCTAAATTACTTCGGCTACTCTAAATCATCACCAACTAATCCTTACCACAACAAACTAAACCCAATCAATTTTAAATTACAAAAAAATGCTAGTAACCATAGCAAACTATGCCAAACTCACCTAAATTACTTCGGCTACTCTAAATCATCACCAACTAACCCTTACCACAACAAACTAAACTCAATCACTTTTAAATTACAAAAAAATGCTACTAACCATAGCAAACTATGCCAAACTCACCTAAATTACTTCGGCTATCAAAAATCACCCCCAACTACACTTTACAGCAACAAACTAAGCCCAATCACTTTAAAATTACAAAAAAATTCTAAAAATCATAATAAACTATACCAGAATCACCTAAATTACTTCAGCAACCGTAAATCACCCCCAACTATCCCTTACCACAACAAAATAAACCATATCATCTTAAAATTACAAAAAAAGGTGTACAAATCATAACAAACTATGCCAGACTCACCTAAATTGCTTCGGCTACTCTAAATCATCACCAACTAACCCTTACCAAAACAAACTAATCCCAATCACTTTTAAATTACAAAAAAATGCTAGTAACTATAGCAAACTATGCCAAAGTCACCTAAATTACTTCGGCTACCATAAATCATCACCAACTAACCCTTACCACAACAAACTAAACCCAATCATTTGTAAATTACAAAAAAATGCTACTAACCATAGCAAACTATGCCAAACTCACCTAAATTACTTCGGCTATCACAAATCACCCCCAACTACACTTTACAGCAACCAGCTAAGCCCAATCACTTTAAAAATACCAAAAAATGCTAAAAATGATAACAAACTATACCAGAATCACCGAAATTACTTCGGCTACCGTAAATCACCCCCAACTATCCCTTGCGACAACAAACCAAACCATATCATCTTAAAATTACAAAAAAACATGTACAAATCATAACAAACTATGCCAGACTCACCTAAATTACTTCGGCTATCAAAAATCACCCCCAACTACACTTTACAGCAACAAACTAAGCTTAATCACATTAAAATTACAAAAAAATGCTAAAAATCTTAACAAACTATACCAGAATCACCTAAATTACTTCGGCTACCGTAAATCACCCCCAACTATCTCTTACCACAGCAAACCAAACCATATCATCTTAAAGTTACAAAAAAACATGTACAAATCATAACAAACTATGCCAGACTCACCTAAATTACTTCGGCTACTCTAAATCAACACCAACTAACCCTTACCACAACAAACTAATCCCAATCACTTTTAAATTACAAAAAAATGCTAGTAACTATAGCAAACTATGCCAAACTCACCTAAATTACTTCGGCTACCATAAATCATCACCAACTAAACCTTACCACAACAAACTAAACCCAATCACTTGTAAATTACAAAAAAATGCTACTAACCATAGCAAACTATGCCAAACTCACCTATATTACTTCGGCTATCAAAAATCACCCCCAACTACACTTTACAGCAACAAGCTAAGCCCAATCACTTTAAAAATACAAAAAAATGCTAAAAATGATAACAAACTATACCAGAATCACCTAAATTACTTCGGCTACCGTAAATCACCCCCAACTATACCTTACGACAACAAACCAAACCATATCATCTTAAAATTACAAAAAAAGGTGTACAAATCATAACAAACTATGCCAGACTCACCTAAATAACTTCGGCTACTCTAAATCATCACCAACTAACCCTTACCACAACAAACTAAACCCAATCACTTTTAAATTACAAAAAAATGCTAGTAACCATAGCAAACTATGCCAAACTCACCTAAATTACTTCGGCTACCATAAATCATCACCAACTAACCCTTACCACAACAAACTAAACCCAATCACTTTTAAATTACAAAAAAATGTTACTAACCATAGCAAACTATGCCAAACTCACCTAAATTACTTTGGCTATCAAAAATCACCCCCAACTACACTTTACAGCAACAAACTAAGCCCAATCACTTTAAAATTACAAAAAAATGCTAAAAATCATAACAAACTATACCAGAATCACCTAAATTACTTCGGCTACCGTAAATCACCCTCAACTATCCCTTACCACAGCAAACCAAACCATATCATCTTAAAATAACAAAAAAAGGTGTACAAATCATAACAAACTATGCCAGACTCACCTAAATTACTTCGGCTACTCTAAATCATCACCAACTAATCCTTACCACAACAAACTAAACCCAATCAATTTTAAATTACAAAAAAATGCTAGTAACCATAGCAAACTATGCCAAACTCACCTAAATTACTTCGGCTACTCTAAATCATCACCAACTAACCCTTACCACAACAAACTAAACTCAATCACTTTTAAATTACAAAAAAATGCTACTAACCATAGCAAACTATGCCAAACTCACCTAAATTACTTCGGCTATCAAAAATCACCCCCAACTACACTTTACAGCAACAAACTAAGCCCAATCACTTTAAAATTACAAAAAAATTCTAAAAATCATAATAAACTATACCAGAATCACCTAAATTACTTCAGCAACCGTAAATCACCCCCAACTATCCCTTACCACAACAAAATAAACCATATCATCTTAAAATTACAAAAAAAGGTGTACAAATCATAACAAACTATGCCAGACTCACCTAAATTGCTTCGGCTACTCTAAATCATCACCAACTAACCCTTACCAAAACAAACTAATCCCAATCACTTTTAAATTACAAAAAAATGCTAGTAACTATAGCAAACTATGCCAAAGTCACCTAAATTACTTCGGCTACCATAAATCATCACCAACTAACCCTTACCACAACAAACTAAACCCAATCATTTGTAAATTACAAAAAAATGCTACTAACCATAGCAAACTATGCCAAACTCACCTAAATTACTTCGGCTATCAAAAATCACCCCCAACTACACTTTACAGCAACCAGCTAAGCCCAATCACTTTAAAAATACCAAAAAATGCTAAAAATGATAACAAACTATACCAGAATCACCTAAATTACTTCGGCTACCGTAAATCACCCCCAACAATCCCTTACCACAACAAACCAAACCATATCATCTTAAAATTACAAAAAAAGGTGTACAAATCATAACAAACTATGCCAGACTCACCTAAATTACTTCGGCTACTCTAAATCATCACCAACTAACCCTTACCACAACAAACTAAACCCAATCACTTTTAAATTACAAAAAAATGCTAGTAACCATAACAAACTATGCCAAACTCACCTAAATTACTTCGGCTACCATAAATCATCACCAACTAACCCTTACCACAACAAACTAAACCCAATCACTTTTAAATTACAAAAAAATGTTACTAACAATAGCAAACTATGCCAAACTCACCTAAATTACTTTGGCTATCAAAAATCACCCCCAACTACACTTTACAGCAACAAACTAAGCCCAATCATTTTAAAATTACAAAAAAATGCTAAAAATCATAACAAACTATACCAGAATCACCTAAATTACTTCGGCTACCGGTAATCACCCTCAACTATCCCTTACCACAACAAACCAAACCATATCATCTTAAAATTACAAAAAAAGGTGTACAAATCATAACAAACTATGCCAGACTTACCTAAATTACTTCGGCTACTCTAAATCATCACCAACTAATCCTTACCACTACAAACTAAACCCAATCACTTTTAAATTACAAAAAAATGCTAGTAACCATAGCAAACTATGCCAAACTCACCTAAATTACTTTGGCTACCATAAATCATCACCAACTAACCCTTACCACAACAAACTAAACCCAATCACTTTTAAATTACAAAAAAATGCTACTAACCATAGCAAACTATGCCAAACTCACCTAAATTACTTCGGCTATCAAAGATCACCCCCAACTACACTTTACAGCAACAAACTAAGCCCAATCACTTTAAAATTACAAAACAATGCTAAAAATCATAACAAACTATACCAGAATCACCTAAATTACTTCGGCTACCGTAAATCACCCCCAACAATCCCTTACCACAACAAACCAAACCATATCATCTTAAAATTACAAAAAAAGGTGTACAAATCATAACAAACTATGCCAGACTCACCTAAATTACTTCGGCTACTCTAAATCATCACCAACTAACCCTTACCACAACAAACTAAACCCAATCACTTTTAAATTACAAAAAAATGCTACTAACCATAGCAAACTATGCCAAATTCACCTAAATTACTTCGGCTATCAAAAATCACCCCCAACTACACTTTACAGCAATTAAGCCCAATCACTTTAAAATTACAAAAAAATGCTAAAAATCATAACAAACTATATCCGAATCACTTAAATTACTTCGGCTACCGTAAATCACCCCCAACTATCCCTTACCACAACAAACCAAACCATATCGTCTTAAAATTACAAAAAAAGGTGTGCAAATCATAACAAACTATGCCAGACTCACCTAAATTACTTCGGCTATTCTAAATCATCACCAACTAACCCTTACCACAACAGACTAAACCCAATCACTTTTAAATTACAAAAAAATGCTACTAACCATAGCAAACTATGCCTAACTCACCTAAATTACTTCGGCTATCAAAAATAACCCCCAACTACACTTTACAGCAACAAACTAAGCCCTATCACTTTAAAATTACAAAAAAATGCTAAAAATCATAACAAACTATACCAGAATCACCTAAATTACTTCGGCTACCGTAAATCACCCCCAACAATCCCTTACCACAACAAACCAAACCATATCATCTTAAAATTACAAAAAAAGGTGTACAAATCATAACAAACTATGCCAGACTCACCTAAATTACTTCGGCTACTCTAAATCATCACCAACTAACCCTTACCACAACAAACTAAATGAAATCACTTTTAAATTACAAAAAAATGGTACTAACCATAGCAAACTATGCCAAACTCACCTAAATTACTTCGGCTATCAAAAATCACCCCCAACTACACTTTACAGTAACAAACTAAGCCCAATCACTTTAAAACTACAAAAAAATGCTAAAAATCATAACAAACTATACCTGAATCATCTAAATTACTTCGGCTACCGTAAATCACCCCCAACTATCCCTTACCACAACAAACCAAACCATATCATCTTAAAATTACAAAAAAAGGTGTACAAATCATAACAAACTATGCCAGACTCTCCTAAATTACTTCGGCTACTCTAAATCATCACCAACTAACCCTTACCACAACAAACTAAACCCAATCACTTTTAAATTACAAAAAAATGCTACTAACCATAGCAAACTATGCCAAACACACCTAAATTACTTCGGCTATCAAAGAGCACCCCCAACTACACTTTACAGTAAGAAACTAAGCCCAATCACTTCAAAATTACAAAAAAATGCTAAAAATCATAACAAACTATACCAGAATCACCTAAATTACTTCGGCTACCGTAAATCACCCCCAACTATCCCTTACCACAGCAAACCAAACCATATCATCTTAAAATTACAAAAAAACATGTACAAATCATAACAAACTATGCCAGACTCACCTAAATTACTTCGGCTATCAAAAATCACCCCCAACTACACTTTACAGCAACAAACTAAGCTTAATCACATTAAAATTACAAAAAAATGCTAAAAATCTTAACAAACTATACCAGAATCACCTAAATTACTTCGGCTACCGTAAATCACCCCCAACTATCTCTTACCACAGCAAACCAAACCATATCATCTTAAAATTACAAAAAAACATGTACAAATCATAACAAACTATGCCAGACTCACCTAAATTACTTCGGCTACTCTAAATCAACACCAACTAACCCTTACCACAACAAACTAATCCCAATCACTTTTAAATTACAAAAAAATGCTAGTAACTATAGCAAACTATGCCAAACTCACCTAAATTACTTCGGCTACCATAAATCATCACCAACTAAACCTTACCACAACAAACTAAACCCAATCACTTGTAAATTACAAAAAAATGCTACTAACCATAGCAAACTATGCCAAACTCACCTATATTACTTCGGCTATCAAAAATCACCCCAACTACACTTTACAGCAACAAGCTAAGCCCAATCACTTTAAAAATACAAAAAAATGCTAAAAATGATAACAAACTATACCAGAATCACCTAAATTACTTTGGCTACCGTAAATCACCCTCAACTATCACTTACCACAGCAAACCAAACCATATCATCTTAAAATAACAAAAAAAGGTGTACAAATCATAACAAACTATGCCAGACTCACCTAAATTACTTCGGCTACTCTAAATCATCACCAACTAATCCTTACCACAACAAACTAAACCCAATCAATTTTAAATTACAAAAAAATGCTAGTAACCATAGCAAACTATGCCAAACTCACCTAAATTACTTCGGCTACTCTAAATCATCACCAACTAACCCTTACCACAACAAACTAAACCCAATCACTTTTAAATTACAAAAAAATGCTGCTAACCATAGCAAACTATGCCAAACTCACCTAAATTACTTCGGCTATCAAAAATCACCCCCAACTACACTTTACAGCAACAAACTAAGCCCAATCACCTTAAAATTACAAAAAAATTCTAAAAATCATAATAAACTATACCAGAATCACCTAAATTACTTCAGCAACCGTAAATCACCCCCAACTATCCCTTACCACAACAAAATAAACCATATCATCTTAAAATTACAAAAAAAGGTGTACAAATCATAACAAACTATGCCAGACTCACCTAAATTGCTTCGGCTACTCTAAATCATCACCAACTAACCCTTACCAAAACAAACTAATCCCAATCACTTTTAAATTACAAAAAAATGCTAGTAACTATAGCAAACTATGCCAAACTCACCTAAATTACTTCGGCTATCAAAGATCACCCCCAACTACACTTTACAGCAACAAACTAAGCCCAATCACTTTAAAATTACAAAACAATGCTAAAAATCATAACAAACTATACCAGAATCACCTAAATTACTTCGGCTACCGTAAATCACCCCCAACAATCCCTTACCACAACAAACCAAACCATATCATCTTAAAATTACAAAAAAAGGTGTACAAATCATAACAAACTATGCCAGACTCACCTAAATTACTTCGGCTACCGTAAATCACCCCCAACAATCCCTTACCACAACAAACCAAACCATATCATCTTAAAATTACAAAAAAAGGTGTACAAATCATAACAAACTATGCCAGACTCACCTAAATTACTTCGGCTACTCTAAATCATCACCAACTAACCCTTACCACAACAAACTAAATGAAATCACTTTTAAATTACAAAAAAATGGTACTAACCATAGCAAACTATGCCAAACTCACCTAAAATACTTCGGCTATCAAAAATCACCCCCAACTACACTTTACAGTAACAAACTAAGCCCAATCACTTTAAAACTACAAAAAAATGCTAAAAATCATAACAAACTATACCTGAATCATCTAAATTACTTCGGCTACCGTAAATCACCTCCAACTATCCCTTACCACAACAAACCAAACCATATCATCTTAAAATTACAAAAAAAAGTGTACAAATCATAACAAACTATGCCAGACTCTCCTAAATTACTTCGGCTACTCTAAATCATCACCAACTAACCCTTACCACAACAAACTAAACCCAATCACTTTTAAATTACAAAAAAATGCTACTAACCATAGCAAACTATGCCAAACACACCTAAATTACTTCGGCTATCAAAAATCACCCCCAACTACACTTTACAGTAAGAAACTAAGCCCAATCACTTCAAAATTACAAAAAAATGCTAAAAATCATAACAAACTATACCAGAATCACCTAAATTACTTCGGCTACCGTAAATCACCCCCAACTATCCCTTACCACAGCAAACCAAACCATATCATCTTAAAATTACAAAAAAACATGTACAAATCATAACAAACTATGCCAGACTCACCTAAATTACTTCGGCTATCAAAAATCACCCCCAACTACACTTTACAGCAACAAACTAAACTTAATCATTTTAAAATTACAAAAAAATGCTAAAAATCTTAACAAACTATACCAGAATCACCTAAATTACTTCGGCTACCGTAAAACACCCCCAACTATCCCTTACCACAACAAACCAACCCATATCATCTTAAAATTACAAAAAAAGGTGTACAAATCATAATAAACTATGCCAAACTCACCTAAATTACTTTGGCTATCAAAAATCACCCCCAACTACACTTTACAGCAACAAACTAAGCCCAATCACTTTAAAATTACAAAAAAATGCTAAAAATCATAACAAACTATACCAGAATCACCTAAATTACTTCGGCTACCGTAAATCACCCTCAACTATCCCTTACCACAACAAACCAAACCATATCATCTTAAAATTCAAACTCACCTAAATTACTTCGGCTACTCTAAATCATCACCAACTAACCCTTACCACAACAAACTAAACCCAATCACTTTTAAATTACAAAAAAATGCTAGTAACCATAGCAAACTATGCCAAACTCACCTAAATTACTTCGGCTACCATAAATCATCACCAACTAACCCTTACCACAACAAACTAAACCCAATCACTTTTAAATTACAAAAAAATGTTACTAACCATAGCAAACTAAGCCAAACTCACCTAAATTACTTTGACAATCAAAAATCACCCCCAACTACACTTTACAGCAACAAACTAAGCCCAATCACTTTAAAATTACAAAAAAATGCTAAAAATCATAACAAACTATACCAGAATCACCTAAGTTACTTCGGCTACCGTAAATCACCCTCAACTATCCCTTACCACAACAAACCAAACCATATCATCTTAAAATTACAAAAAAAGGTGAACAAATCATAACAAACTATGCCAGACTTACCTAAATTACTTCGGCTACTCTAAATCATCACCAACTAATCCTTACCACAACAAACAAAACCCAATCACTTTTAAATTACAAAAAAATGCTAGTAACCATAGCAAACTATGCCAAACTCACCTAAATTACTTTGGCTACCATAAATCATCACCAACTAACCCTTACCACAACAAACTAAACCCAATCACTTTTAAATTACAAAAAAATGCTACTAACCATAGCAAACTATGCCAAACTCACCTAAATTACTTCGGCTATCAAAGATCACCCCCAACTACACTTTACAGCAACAAACTAAGCCCAATCACTTTAAAATTACAAAAAAATGCTAAAAATCATAACAAACTATACCAGAATCACCTAAATTACTTCGGCTACCGTAAATCACCCCCAACAATCCCTTACCACAACAAACCAAACCATATCATCTTAAAATTACAAAAAAAGGTGTACAAATCATAACAAACTATGCCAGACTCACCTAAATTACTTCGGCTACTCTAAATCATCACCAACTAACCCTTACCACAACAAACTAAATGAAATCACTTTTAAATTACAAAAAAATGGTACTAACCATAGCAAACTATGCCAAACTCACCTAAATTACTTCGGCTATCAAAAATCACCCCCAACTACACTTTACAGTAACAAACTAAGCCCAATCACTTTAAAACTACAAAAAAATTCTAAAAATCATAACAAACTATACCTGAATCATCTAAATTACTTCGGCTACCGTAAATCACCCTCAACTATCCCTTACCACAACAAACCAAACCATATCATCTTAAAATAACAAAAAAAGGTGTACAAATCATAACAAACTATGCCAGACTCACCTAAATTACTTCGGCTACTCTAAATCATCACCAACTAATCTTTACCACAACAAACTAAACCCAATCACTTTTAAATTACAAAAAAATGCTAGTAACCATGGCAAATTATGCCAAACTCACCTAAATTACTTCGGCTACTCTAAATCATCACCAACTAACGCTTACCACAACAAACTAAACCCAATCACTTTTAAATTACAAAAAAATGCTACTAACCATTGCAAACTATGCCAAACTCACCTAAATTACTTTGGCTATCAAAAATCACCCCCAACTACACTTTACAGCAACAAACTAAGCCCAATCACTTTAAAATTACAAAAAAATGCTAAAAATCATAACAAACTATACCAGAATCACCTAAATTACTTCGGCTACCGTAAATCACCCTCAACTATCCCTTACCACAACAAACCAAACCATATCATCTTAAAATAACAAAAAAAAGTGTATAAATCATAACAAACTATGCCAGACTCACCTAAATTACTTCGGCTACTCTAAATCATCACCAACTAATCCTTACCACAACAAACTAAACCCAATCACTTTTAAATTACAAAAAAATGCTAGTAACCATAGCAAACTATGCCAAACTCACCTAAATTACTTCGGTTATCAAAAATCACCCCCAACTACACTTTACAGCAACAAACTAAGCCCAATAACTTTAAAATTACAAAAAAATGCTAAAAGTCATAACAAACTATACCAGAATCACCTAAATTACTTCGGCTACCGTAAATCACCCTCAACTATCCCTTACCACAACAAACCAAACCATATCATCTTAAAATAACAAAAAAAGGTGTACAAATCATAACAAACTATGCCAGACTCACCTAAATTACTTCGGCTACCATAAATCATCACCAACTAACCCTTACCACAACAAACTAAACCCAATCACTTTTAAATTACAAAAAAATGTTACTAACCATAGCAAACTATGCCAAACTCACCTAAATTACTTTGGCTATCAAAAATCACCCCCAACTACACTTTACAGCAACAAACTAAGCCCAATCACTTTAAAATTACAAAAAAATGCTAAAAATCATAACAAACTATACCAGAATCACCTAAATTACTTCGGCTACCGTAAATCACCCTCAACTATCCCTTACCACAACAAACCAAACCATATCATCTTAAAATTACAAAAAAAGGTGTACAAATCATAACAAACTATGCCAGACTCACCTAAATTACTTCGGCTACTCTAAATCATCACCAACTAATCCTTACCACAACAAACTAAACCCAATCACTTTTAAATTACAAAAAAATGCTAGTAACCATAGCAAACTATGCCAAACTCACCTAAATTACTTTGGCTACCATAAATCATCACCAACTAACCCTTACCACAACAAACTAAACTCAATCAATTTTAAATTACAAAAAAATGCTACTAACCATTGCAAACTATGCCAAACTCACCTAAATTACTTTGGCTATCAAAGATCACCCCCAACTACACTTTACAGCAACAAACTAAGCCCAATCACTTTAAAATTACAAAAAAATGCTAAAAATCATAACAAACTATACCAGAATCACCTAAATTACTTCGGCTACCGTAAATCACCCCCAACAATCCCTTACCACAACAAACCAAACCATATCATCTTAAAATTACAAAAAAAGGTGTACAAATCATAACAAACTATGCCAGACTCACCTAAATTACTTCGGCTACTCTAAATCATCACCAACTAACCCTTACCACAACAAACTAAATGAAATCACTTTTAAATTACAAAAAAATGGTACTAACCATAGCAAACTATGCCAAACTCACCTAAATTACTTCGGCTATAAAAATCACCCCCAACTACACTTTACAGTAACAAACTAAGCCCAATCACTTTAAAACTACAAAAAAATGCTAAAAATCATAACAAACTATACCAGAATCACCTAAATTACTTCGGCTACCGTAAATCACCCCCAACTATCCCTTACGACAACAAACCAAACCATATCATCTTAAAATTACAAAAAAAGGTGTACAAATCATAACAAACTATGCCAGACTCACCTAAATAACTTCGGCTACTCTAAATCATCACCAACTAACCCTTACCACAACAAACTAAACCCAATCACTTTTAAATTACAAAAAAATGCTAGTAACCATAGCAAACTATGCCAAACTCACCTAAATTACTTCGGCTACCATAAATCATCACCAACTAACCCTTACCACAACAAACTAAACCCAATCACTTTTAAATTACAAAAAAATGTTACTAACCATAGCAAACTATGCCAAACTCACCTAAATTACTTTGGCTATCAAAAATCACCCCCAACTACACTTTACAGCAACAAACTAAGCCCAATCACTTTAAAATGCTAAAAATCATAACAAACTATACCAGAATCACCTAAATTACTTCGGCTACCGTAAATCACCCTCAACTATCCCTTACCACAACAAACCAAACCATATCATCTTAAAATTACAAAAAAAGGTATACAAATCATAACAAACTATGCCAGACTCACCTAAATTACTTCGGCTACTCTAAATCATCACCAACTAATCCTTACCACAACAAACTAAACCCAATCACTTTTAAATTACAAAAAAATGCTAGTAACCATAGCAAACTATGCCAAACTCACCTAAATTACTTTGGCTACCATAAATCATCACCAACTAACCCTTACCACAACAAACTAAACTCAATCAATTTTAAATTACAAAAAAATGCTACTAACCATTGCAAACTATGCCAAACTCACCTAAATTACTTCGGCTATCAAAGATCACCCCCAACTACACTTTACAGCAACAAACTAAGCCCAATCACTTTAAAATTACAAAAAAAATGCTAAAAATCATAACAAACTATACCAGAATCACCTAAATTACTTCGGCTACCGTAAATCACCCCCAACAATCCCTTACCACAACAAACCAAACCATATCATCTTAAAATTACAAAAAAAGGTGTACAAATCATAACAAACTATGCCAGACTCACGTAAATTACTTCGGCTACTCTAAATCATCACCAACTAACCCTTACCACAACAAACTAAATGAAATCACTTTTAAATTACAAAAAAATGGTACTAACCATAGCAAACTATGCCAAACTCACCTAAATTACTTCGGCTATCAAAAATCACCCCCAACTACACTTTACAGTAACAAACTAAGCCCAATCACTTTAAAACTACAAAAAAATGCTAAAAATCATAACAAACTATACCAGAATCACCTAAATTACTTCGGCTACCGTAAATCACCCCCAACTATCCCTTACGACAACAAACCAAACCATATCATCTTAAAATTACAAAAAAAGGTGTACAAATCATAACAAACTATGCCAGACTCACCTAAATAACTTCGGCTACTCTAAATCATCACCAACTAACCCTTACCACAACAAACTAAACCCAATCACTTTTAAATTACAAAAAAATGCTAGTAACCATAGCAAACTATGCCAAACTCACCTAAATTACTTCGGCTACCATAAATCATCACCAACTAACCCTTACCACAACAAACTAAACCCAATCACTTTTAAATTACAAAAAAATGTTACTAACCATAGCAAACTATGCCAAACTCACCTAAATTACTTTGGCTATCAAAAATCACCCCCAACTACACTTTACAGCAACAAACTAAGCCCAATCACTTTAAAATTACAAAAAAATGCTAAAAATTATAACAAACTATACCAGAATCACCTAAATTACTTCGGCTACCGTAAATCACCCTCAACTATCCCTTACCACAACAAACCAAACCATATCATCTTAAAATAACAAAAAAAGGTGTACAAATCATAACAAACTATGCCAGACTCACCTAAATTACTTCGGCTACTCTAAATCATCACCAACTAATTCTTACCACAACAAACTAAACCCAATCACTTTTAAATTACAAAAAAATGCTAGTAACCATAGCAAACTATGCCAAACTCACCTAAATTACTTCGGCTACTCTAAATCATCACCAACTAACCCTTACCACAACAAACTAAACCCAATCACTTTTAAATTACAAAAAAATGCTACTAACCATAGCAAACTATGCCAAACTCACCTAAATTACTTCGGCTATCAAAAATCACCCCCAACTACACTTTACAGCAACAAACTAAGCCCAATCACTTTAAAATTACAAAAAAATTCTAAAAATCATAATAAACTATACCAGAATCACCTAAATTACTTCGGCAACCGTAAATCACCCCCAACTATCCCTTACCACAACAAAATAAACCATATCATCTTAAAATTACAAAAAAAGGTGTACAAATCATAACAAACTATGCCAGACTCACCTAAATTGCTTCGGCTACTCTAAATCATCACCAACTAACCCTTACCACAACAAACTAATCCCAATCACTTTTAAATTACAAAAAAATGCTAGTAACTATAGCAAACTATGCCAAAGTCACCTAAATTACTTCGGCTAACATAAATCATCACCAACTAACCCTTACCACAACAAACTAAACCCAATCACTTGTAAATTACAAAAAAATGCTACTAACCATAGCAAACTATGCCAAACTCACCTAAATTACTTCGGCTATCAAAAATCACCCCCAACTACACTTTACAGCAACAAGCTAAGCCCAATCACTTTAAAAATACAAAAAAATGCTAAAAATGATAACAAACTATACCAGAATCACCTAAATTACTTCGGCTACCGTAAATCACCCCCAACTATCCCTTGCGACAACAAACCAAACCATATCATCTTAAAATTACAAAAAAAAGTGTACAAATCATAACAAACTATGCCAGACTCACCTAAATAACTTCGGCTACTCTAAATCATCACCAACTAACCCTTACCACAACAAACTAAACCCAATCACTTTTAAATTACAAAAAAATGCTAGTAACCATAGCAAACTATGCCAAACTCACCTAAATTACTTCGGCTACCATAAATCATCACCAACTAACCCTTACCACAACAAACTAAACCCAATCACTTTTAAATTACAAAAAAATGTTACTAACCATAGCAAACTATGCCAAACTCACCTAAATTACTTTGGCTATCAAAAATCACCCCCAACTACACTTTACAGCAACAAACTAAGGCCATATCACTTTAAAATTACAAAAAAATGCTAAAAATCATAACAAACTATACCAGAATCACCTAAATTACTTCGGCTACCGTAAATCACCCTCAACTATCCCTTACCACAACAAACCAAACCATATCATCTTAAAATTACAAAAAAAGGTGTACAAATCATAACAAACTATGCCAGACTCACCTAAATTACTTCGGCTACTCTAAATCATCACCAACTAATCCTTACCACAACAAACTAAACCCAATCACTTTTAAATTACAAAAAAATGCTAGTAACCATAGCAAACTATGAAAAACTCACCTAAATTACTTTGGCTACCATAAATCATCACCAACTAACCCTTACCACAACAAACTAAACCCAATCACTTTTAAATTACAAAAAAATGCTACTAACCATAGCAAACTATGCCAAACTCACCTAAATTACATCGGCTATCAAAGATCACCCCCAACTACACTTTACAGCAACAAACTAAGCCCAATCACTTTAAAATTACAAAAAAATGCTAAAAATCATAACAAACTATACCAGAATCACCTAAATTACTTCGGCTACCTTAAATCACCCCCAACTATCCCTTACCACAACAAACCAAACCATATCGTCTTAAAATTACAAAAAAAGGTGTACAAATCATAACAAACAATGCCAGACTCACCTAAATTACTTCGGCTACTCTAAATCATCACCAACTAACCCTTACCACAAAAAACTAAACCCAATCACTTTTAAATTACAAAAAAATGCTACTAACCATAGCGAACTATGCCAAAATATCTAAATTACTTCGGTTATCAAAAATCACCCCCAACTACACTTTACAGCAACAAACTAAGCCCAATCACTTTAAAATTACAAAAAAATGCTAAAAATCATAACAAACTATACCAGAATCACCTAAATAACTTCGGCTACCGTAAATCATCACCAACTAACCCTTACCACAACAAACTACACCCAATCACTTTTAAATTACAAAAAAATTCTACTAACCATAGCAAACTATGCCAAACTCACCTAAATTACTTCGGCTATCAAAAATCACCCCCAACTATACTTTACAGCAACAAACTAAGCCCAGTCACTTTAAAATTACAGAAAAATGCTAAAAATCATAAAAAAACTACCAGAATCACCTAAATTACTTCGGCTACCGTAAATCACCCCCAAATATCCCTTACCACAACAAACCAAACCATATCATCTTAAAATTACAAAAAAAAGGTGTACAAATCATAACAAATTATGCCAGACTCACGTAAATTACTTCGGCTACTCTAAATCATCACCAACTAACCCTTACCACAACAAACTAAACCCAATCACTTTTAAATTACAAAAAAATGCTAGTAACCATAGCAAACAATGCCAAACTCACCTAAATTACTTCGGCGACCACAAATCATCACCAACTAACCCTTACCACAACAAACCAAACCATATCATCTTAAAATTACAAAAAAAAAGGTGTACAAATCATAACAAACTATGCCAGACTCACCTAAATTACTTCGGCTACTCTAAATCATCACCAACTAACCCTTACCACAACAAACTAAACCCAATCACTTTTAAATTACAAATAAATGCTACTAACCATAGCGAACTATAACAAACTATCTAAATTACTTCGGTTATCAAAAATCACCCCCAACTACACTTTACAGCAACAAACTAAGCCCAATCACTTTAAAATTACAAAAAAATGCTAAAAATCATAACAAACTATACCAGAATCACCTAAATAACTTCGGCTACCGTAAATCATCACCAACTAACCCTTACCACAACAAACTACACCCAATCACTTTTAAATTACAAAAAAATTCTACTAACCATAGCAAACTATGCCAAACTCACCTAAATTACTTCGGCTATCAAAAATCACCCCCAACTACACTTTACAGCAACAAACTAAGCCCAATCACTTTAAAATTACAGAAAAATGCTAAAAATCATAAAAAAACTACCAGAATCACCTAAATTACTTCGGCTACCGTAAATCACCCCCAAATATCCCTTACCACAACAAACCAAACCATATCATCTTAAAATTACAAAAAAAAGGTGTACAAATCATAACAAATTATGCCAGACTCACGTAAATTACTTCGGCTACTCTAAATCATCACCAACTAACCCTTACCACAACAAACTAAACCCAATCACTTTTAAATTACAAATAAATGCTACTAACCATAGCAAACTATGCCAAACTCACCTAAATTACTTCGGCTATCAAAAATCACCCCCAACTACACTTTACAGCAACAAGCTAAGCCCAATCACTTTAAAAATACAAAAAAATGCTAAAAATGATAAGAAACTATACCAGAATCACCTAAATTACTTCGGCTACCGTAAATCACCCCCAACTATCCCTTACGACAACAAACCAAACCATATCATCTTAAAATTACAAAAAAAGGTGTACAAATCATAACAAACTATGCCAGACTTACCTAAATTACTTCGGCTACTCTAAATCATCATCAAGTAACCCTTACCACAACAAACTAAACCCAATCACTTTTAAATTAAAAAAAAATGCTAGTAACCATAGCAAACTATGCCAAACTCACTTAAATTACTTCGGCTACCATAAATCATCACCAAATAACCCTTACCACAACAAACTAAACCCAATCACTTGTAAATTACAAAAAAATGCTACTAAGCATAGCAAACTATGCCAAACTCATCTAAATTACTTCGGCTATCGAAAATCATTCCCAACTACACTTTACAGCAACAAACTAAGCCTAATGACTTTAAAATTACAAAAAAATGCTAAAAATTATAACAAACTATACCAGAATCACCTAGATTACTTCGGCTACTCTAAATCATCACCAACTAACCCTTACCACAACAAACTAAACAGAATCACTTTTAAATTACAAAAAAATTCTAGTAACCATAGCAAACTATGCCAAACTCACTTAAATTACTTCGGCTACCATAAATCATCAACAACTAACCCTTACCACAACAAACTAAACCCAATCACTTTTAAATTACAAAAAAATGCTACTAGCCATAGCAAACTATGCCAAACTCACCTAAATTACTTCGGCTATCAGAAATCACCTCCAACTACACTTTACAGCAACAAACTAAGCCCAATCACTTTAAAATTACAAAAAAATGCTAAAAATAATAACAAACTATACCAGAATCACCTAAATTACTTCGGCTACCATAAATCATCAACAACTAACCCTTACCACAACAAACTAAACCCAATCACTTTTAAATTACAAAAAAATGCTACTAGCCATAGCAAACTATGCCAAACTCACCTAAATTACTTCGGCTATCAGAAATCACCACTAACTACACTTTACAGCAACAAACTAAGCCCAATCACTTTAAAATTACAAAAAAATGCTAAAAATCATAACAAACTATACCAGAATCACCTAAATTACTTCGGCTACCTTAAATCACCCCCAACTATCCCTTACCACAACAAACCAAACCATATCGTCTTAAAATTACAAAAAAAGGTGTACAAATCATAACAAACAATGCCAGACTCACCTAAATTACTTCGGCTACTCTAAATCATCACCAACTAACCCTTACCACAAAAAACTAAACCCAATCACTTTTAAATTACAAAAAAATGCTACTAACCATAGCAAACTATGCCAAAATATCTAAATTACTTCGGTTATCAAAAATCACCCCCAACTACACTTTACAGCAACAAACTAAGCCCAATCACTTTAAAATTACAAAAAAATGCTAAAAATCATAACAAACTATACCAGAATCACCTAAATAACTTCGGCTACCGTAAATCATCACCAACTAACCCTTACCACAACAAACTACACCCAATCACTTTTAAATTACAAAAAAATTCTACTAACCATAGCAAACTATGCCAAACTCACCTAAATTACTTCGGCTATCAAAAATCACCCCCAACTATACTTTACAGCAACAAACTAAGCCCAATCACTTTAAAATTACAGAAAAATGCTAAAAATCATAAAAAAACTACCAGAATCACCTAAATTACTTCGGCTACCGTAAATCACCCCCAAATATCCCTTACCACAACAAACCAAACCATATCATCTTAAAATTACAAAAAAAAGGTGTACAAATCATAACAAATTATGCCAGACTCACGTAAATTACTTCGGCTACTCTAAATCATCACCAACTAACCCTTACCACAACAAACTAAACCCAATCACTTTTAAATTACAAAAAAATGCTAGTAACCATAGCAAACAATGCCAAACTCACCTAAATTACTTCGGCGACCACAAATCATCACCAACTAACCCTTACCACAACAAACCAAACCATATCATCTTAAAATTACAAAAAAAAAGGTGTACAAATCATAACAAACTATGCCAGACTCACCTAAATTACTTCGGCTACTCTAAATCATCACCAACTAACCCTTACCACAACAAACTAAACCCAATCACTTTTAAATTACAAATAAATGCTACTAACCATAGCGAACTATAACAAACTATCTAAATTACTTCGGTTATCAAAAATCACCCCCAACTACACTTTACAGCAACAAACTAAGCCCAATCACTTTAAAATTACAAAAAAATGCTAAAAATCATAACAAACTATACCAGAATCACCTAAATAACTTCGGCTACCGTAAATCATCACCAACTAACCCTTACCACAACAAACTACACCCAATCACTTTTAAATTACAAAAAAATTCTACTAACCATAGCAAACTATGCCAAACTCACCTAAATTACTTCGGCTATCAAAAATCACCCCCAACTACACTTTACAGCAACAAACTAAGCCCAATCACTTTAAAATTACAGAAAAATGCTAAAAATCATAAAAAAATTACCAGAATCACCTAAATTACTTCGGCTACCGTAAATCACCCCCAAATATCCCTTACCACAACAAACCAGACCATATCATCTTAAAATTACAAAAAAAAGGTGTACAAATCATAACAAATTATGCCAGACTCACGTAAATTACTTCGGCTACTCTAAATCATCACCAACTAACCCTTACCACAACAAACTAAACCCAATCACTTTTAAATTACAAATAAATGCTACTAACCATAGCAAACTATGCCAAACTCACCTAAATTACTTCGGCTATCAAAAATTACCCCCAACTACACTTTACAGCAACAAACTAAGCCCAATAACTTTAAAATTACAAAAAAATTCTAAAAATCATAACAAACTATACCAGAATCACCTAAATTACTTCGGCTACCGTAAATCACCCCCAACTATCCCTTACCACAACAAAATAAACCATATCATCTTAAAATTACAAAAAAAGGTGTACAAATCATAACAAACTATGCCAGACTCACCTAAATTACTTCGGCTACTCTAAATCATCACCAACTAACCCTTACCACAACAAAATAATCCCAATCACTTTTAAATTACAAAAAAATGCTAGTAACTATAGCAAACTATGCCAAACTCACCTAAATTACTTCGGCTACCATAAATCATCACCAAATAACCCTTACCACAACAAACTAAACCCAATCACTTGTAAATTACAAAAAAATGCTACTAACCATAGCAAACTATGCCAAACCCATCTAAATTACTTCGGCTATCAAAAATCACCCCCAACTACACTTTACAGCAACAAGCTAAGCCCAATCACTTTAAAAATACAAAAAAATGCTAAAAATGATAAGAAACTATACCAGAATCACCTAAATTACTTCGGCTACCGTAAATCACCCCCAACTATCCCTTACGACAACAAACCAAACCATATCATCTTAAAATTACAAAAAAAGGTGTACAAATCATAACAAACTATGCCAGACTTACCTAAATTACTTCGGCTACTTTAAATCATCATCAAGTAACCCTTACCACAACAAACTAAACCCAATCACTTTTAAATTAAAAAAAAATGCTAGTAACCATAGCAAACTATGCCAAACTCACTTAAATTACTTCGGCTACCATAAATCATCACCAAATAACCCTTACCACAACAAACTAAACCCAATCACTTGTAAATTACAAAAAAATGCTACTAACCATAGCAAACTATGCCAAACTCATCTAAATTACTTCGGCTATCGAAAATCACCCCCAACTACACTTTACAGCAACAAACTAAGCCTAATCACTTTAAAATTACAAAAAAATGCTAAACATTATAACAAACTATACCAGAATCACCTAGATTACTTCGGCTACTCTAAATCATCACCAACTAACCCTTACCACAACAAACTAAACAGAATCACTTTTAAATTACAAAAAAATTCTAGTAACCATAGCAAACTATGCCAAACTCACTTAAATTACTTCGGCTACCGTAAATCATCAACAACTAACCCTTACCACAACAAACTAAACCCAATCACTTTTAAATTACAAAAAAATGCTACTAGCCATAGCAAACTATGCCAAACTCACCTAAATTACTTCGGCTATCAGAAATCACCTCCAACTACACTTTACAGCAACAAACTAAGCCCAATCACTTTAAAATTACAAAAAAATGCTAAAAATAATAACAAACTATACCAGAATCACCTAAATTACTTCGGCTACCATAAATCATCAACAACTAACCCTTACCACAACAAACTAAACCCAATCACTTTTAAATTACAAAAAAATGCTACTAGCCATAGCAAACTATGCCAAACTCACCTAAATTACTTCGGCTATCAGAAATCACCACTAACTACACTTTACAGCAACAAACTAAGCCCAATCACTTTAAAATTACAAAAAAATGCTAAAAATAATAACAAACTATACCAGAATCACCTAAATTACTTCGGCTACCGTAAATCACACCCAACTATCCCTTACCACAACAAACCAAACCATATCATCTTAAAATTACAAAAAAGGAGTACAAATCATAACAAACCATGCCAGACTCACCTAAATTACTTTGGCTACTCTAAATCATCACCAACTAACCCTTACCACAACAAACTAAACCCAATCACTTTTAAATTACAAAAAAATGATACTAACCATAGCAAATTATGCCAAACTCACCTAAATTACTTCGGCTATCAAAAATCACCCCCAACTACACTTTACAGCAACAAACTAAGCCCAATCACTTTAAAATTACAGAAAAATGCTAAAAATCATAAAAAAAACTACCAGAATCACCTAAATTACTTCGGCTACCGTAAATCACCCCCAACTCTCCCTTACCAAAACAAGCCAAACCATATCATCTTAAAATTACAAAAAAAGGTGTACAAATCATAACAAACTATGCCAGACTCACCTAAATTACTTCGGCTACTCTAAATCATCACCAACTAACCCTTACCACAACAAACTAAACCCAATCACTTTTAAATTACAAAAAAATGCTACTAACCATAGCAAACTATGCCAAACTCACCTAAATTACTTCGGCTATCAAAAATCACCCCCAACTACACTTTACAACAACAAACTAAGCCCAATCACTTTAAAATTACAAAAAAATTCTAAAAATCATAACAAACTATACCAGAATCACCTAAATTACTTCGGCTACCGTAAATCACCCCCAACTATCCCATACCACAACAAACCAAACCATATCATCTTAAAATTACAAAAAATTGTGTACAAATCATAACAAACTATGCCAGACTCACCTAAATTACTTTGGCTACTCTAAATCTTCACCAACTAACCCTTACCACAACAAACTAAACCCAATCACTTTTAAATTACAAAAAAATGCTACTAACCATAGCAAACTATGCCAAACTCACCTAAATTACTTCGGCTATCAAAAATCACCCCCAACTACACTTTACAGCAACAAACTAAACCCAATCACTTTAAAATTACAAAAAAATGCTAAAAATCATAACAAGCTATACCAGAATCACCTAAATTACTTCGGCTACCGTAAATCACCCCCAACTATCCCTTACCACAACAAACCAAACCATATCATCTTAAAATTACAAAAAAGGTGTACAAATCATAACAAACTATGCCAGACTCACCTAAATTACTTCGGCTACTCTAAATCATCACCAACTAACCCTTACCACAACAAACTAAACCCAATCATTTTTAAATTACAAAAAAATGCTAGTAACTATAGCAAATTATGCCAAACTCACCTAAATTACTTCGGCTACCATAAATCTTCACCAACTAACCCTTACCACAACAAACTAAACCCAATCACTTTTAAATTACAAAAAAATGCTACTAACCATAGCAAACTATGCCAAACTCACCTAAATTACTTCGGCTATCAGAAATCACCTCCAACTACACTTTACAGCAACAAACTAAGCCCAATCACTTTAAAATTACAAAAAAATGCTAAAAATAATAACAAACTATACCAGAATCACCTAAATTACTTCGGCTACCATAAATCATCAACAACTAACCCTTACCACAACAAACTAAACCCAATCACTTTTAAATTACAAAAAAATGCTACTAGCCATAGCAAACTATGCCAAACTCACCTAAATTACTTCGGCTATCAGAAATCACCACTAACTACACTTTACAGCAACAAACTAAGCCCAATCACTTTAAAATTACAAAAAAATGCTAAAAATAATAACAAACTATACCAGAATCACCTTAATTACTTCGGCTACCGTAAATCACACCCAACTATCCCTTACCACAACAAACCAAACCATATCATCTTAAAATTACAAAAAAGGAGTACAAATCATAACAAACCATGCCAGACTCACCTAAATTACTTTGGCTACTCTAAATCATCACCAACTAACCCTTACCACAACAAACTAAACCCAATCACTTTTAAATTACAAAAAAATGATACTAACCATAGCAAATTATGCCAAACTCACCTAAATTACTTCGGCTATCAAAAATCACCCCCAACTACACTTTACAGCAACAAACTAAGCCCAATCACTTTAAAATTACAGAAAAATGCTAAAAATCATAAAAAAAACTACCAGAATCACCTAAATTACTTCGGCTACCGTAAATCACCCCCAACTCTCCCTTACCAAAACAAGCCAAACCATATCATCTTAAAATTACAAAAAAAGGTGTACAAATCATAACAAACTATGCCAGACTCACCTAAATTACTTCGGCTACTCTAAATCATCACCAACTAACCCTTACCACAACAAACTAAACCCAATCACTTTTAAATTACAAAAAAATGCTACTAACCATAGCAAACTATGCCAAACTCACCTAAATTACTTCGGCTATCAAAAATCACCCCCAACTACACTTTACAACAACAAACTAAGCCCAATCACTTTAAAATTACAAAAAAATTCTAAAAATCATAACAAACTATACCAGAATCACCTAAATTACTTCGGCTACCGTAAATCACCCCCAACTATCCCATACCACAACAAACCAAACCATATCATCTTAAAATTACAAAAAATTGTGTACAAATCATAACAAACTATGCCAGACTCACCTAAATTACTTCGGCTACTCTAAATCTTCACCAACTAACCCTTACCACAACAAACTAAACCCAATCACTTTTAAATTACAAAAAAATGCTACTAACCATAGCAAACTATGCCAAACTCACCTAAATTACTTCGGCTATCAAAAATCACCCCCAACTACACTTTACAGCAACAAACTAAACCCAATCACTTTAAAATTACAAAAAAATGCTAAAAATCATAACAAGCTATACCAGAATCACCTAAATTACTTCGGCTACCGTAAATCACCCCCAACTATCCCTTACCACAACAAACCAAACCATATCATATTAAAATTACAAAAAAGGTGTACAAATCATAACAAACTATGCCAGACTCACCTAAATTACTTCGGCTACTCTAAATCATCACCAACTAACCCTTACCACAACAAACTAAACCCAATCATTTTTAAATTACAAAAAAATGCTAGTAACTATAGCAAATTATGCCAAACTCACCTAAATTACTTCGGCTACCATAAATCTTCACCAACTAACCCTTACCACAACAAACTAAACCCAATCACTTTTAAATTACAAAAAAATGCTACTAACCATAGCAAACTATGCCAAACTCACCTAAATTACTTCGGCTATCAGAAATCACCTCCAACTACACTTTACAGCAACAAACTAAGCCCAATCACTTTAAAATTACAAAAAAATGCTAAAAATAATAACAAACTATACCAGAATCACCTAAATTACTTCGGCTACCATAAATCATCAACAACTAACCCTTACCACAACAAACTAAACCCAATCACTTTTAAATTACAAAAAAATGCTACTAGCCATAGCAAACTATGCCAAACTCACCTAAATTACTTCGGCTATCAGAAATCACCACTAACTACACTTTACAGCAACAAACTAAGCCCAATCACTTTAAAATTACAAAAAAATGCTAAAAATCATAACAAACTATACCAGAATCACCTAAATTACTTCGGCTACCTTAAATCACCCCCAACTATCCCTTACCACAACAAACCAAACCATATCGTCTTAAAATTACAAAAAAAGGTGTACAAATCATAACAAACAATGCCAGACTCACCTAAATTACTTCGGCTACTCTAAATCATCACCAACTAACCCTTACCACAAAAAACTAAACCCAATCACTTTTAAATTACAAAAAAATGCTACTAACCATAGCGAACTATGCCAAAATATCTAAATTACTTCGGTTATCAAAAATCACCCCCAACTACACTTTACAGCAACAAACTAAGCCCAATCACTTTAAAATTACAAAAAAATGCTAAAAATCATAACAAACTATACCAGATTCACCTAAATAACTTCGGCTACCGTAAATCATCACCAACTAACCCTTACCACAACAAACTACACCCAATCACTTTTAAATTACAAAAAAATTCTACTAACCATAGCAAACTATGCCAAACTCACCTAAATTACTTCGGCTATCAAAAATCACCCCCAACTATACTTTACAGCAACAAACTAAGCCCAATCACTTTAAAATTACAGAAAAATGCTAAAAATCATAAAAAAACTACCAGAATCACCTAAATTACTTCGGCTACCGTAAATCACCCCCAAATATCCCTTACCACAACAAACCAAACCATATCATCTTAAAATTACAAAAAAAAGGTGTACAAATCATAACAAATTATGCCAGACTCACGTAAATTACTTCGGCTACTCTAAATCATCACCAACTAACCCTTACCACAACAAACTAAACCCAATCACTTTTAAATTACAAAAAAATGCTAGTAACCATAGCAAACAATGCCAAACTCACCTAAATTACTTCGGCGACCACAAATCATCACCAACTAACCCTTACCACAACAAACCAAACCATATCATCTTAAAATTACAAAAAAAAAGGTGTACAAATCATAACAAACTATGCCAGACTCACCTAAATTACTTCGGCTACTCTAAATCATCACCAACTAACCCTTACCACAACAAACTAAACCCAATCACTTTTAAATTACAAATAAATGCTACTAACCATAGCGAACTATAACAAACTATCTAAATTACTTCGGTTATCAAAAATCACCCCCAACTACACTTTACAGCAACAAACTAAGCCCAATCACTTTAAAATTACAAAAAAATGCTAAAAATCATAACAAACTATACCAGAATCACCTAAATAACTTCGGCTACCGTAAATCATCACCAACTAACCCTTACCACAACAAACTACACCCAATCACTTTTAAATTACAAAAAAATTCTACTAACCATAGCAAACTATGCCAAACTCACCTAAATTACTTCGGCTATCAAAAATCACCCCCAACTACACTTTACAGCAACAAACTAAGCCCAATCACTTTAAAATTACAGAAAAATGCTAAAAATCATAAATAAACTACCAGAATCACCTAAATTACTTCGGCTACCGTAAATCACCCCCAAATATCCCTTACCACAACAAACCAGACCATATCATCTTAAAATTACAAAAAAAAGGTGTACAAATCATAACAAATTATGCCAGACTCACGTAAATTACTTCGGCTACTCTAAATCATCACCAACTAACCCTTACCACAACAAACTAAACCCAATCACTTTTAAATTACAAATAAATGCTACTAACCATAGCAAACTATGCCAAACTCACCTAAATTACTTCGGCTATCAAAAATCACCCCCAACTACACTTTACAGCAACAAACTAAGCCCAATCACTTTAAAATTACAAAAAAATTCTAAAAATCATAACAAACTATACCAGAATCACCTAAATTACTTCGGCTACCGTAAATCACCCCCAACTATCCCTTACCACAACAAAATAAACCATATCATCTTAAAATTACAAAAAAAGGTGTACAAATCATAACAAACTATGCCAGACTCACCTAAATTACTTCGGCTACTCTAAATCATCACCAACTAACCCTTACCACAACAAAATAATCCCAATCACTTTTAAATTACAAAAAAATGCTAGTAACTATAGCAAACTATGCCAAACTCACCTAAATTACTTCGGCTACCATAAATCATCACCAAATAACCCTTACCACAACAAACTAAACCCAATCACTTGTAAATTACAAAAAAATGCTACTAACCATAGCAAACTATGCCAAACCCATCTAAATTACTTCGGCTATCAAAAATCACCCCCAACTACACTTTACAGCAACAAGCTAAGCCCAATCACTTTAAAAATACAAAAAAATGCTAAAAATGATAAGAAACTATACCAGAATCACCTAAATTACTTCGGCTACCGTAAATCACCCCCAACTATCCCTTACGACAACAAACCAAACCATATCATCTTAAAATTACAAAAAAAGGTGTACAAATCATAACAAACTATGCCAGACTTACCTAAATTACTTCGGCTACTCTAAATCATCATCAAGTAACCCTTACCACAACAAACTAAACCCAATCACTTTTAAATTAAAAAAAAATGCTAGTAACCATAGCAAACTATGCCAAACTCACTTAAATTACTTCGGCTACCATAAATCATCACCAAATAACCCTTACCACAACAAACTAAACCCAATCACTTGTAAATTACAAAAAAATGCTACTAACCATAGCAAACTATGCCAAACTCATCTAAATTACTTCGGCTATCGAAAATCACCCTTAACTACACTTTACAGCAACAAACTAAGCCTAATCACTTTAAAATTACAAAATAATGCTAAACATTATAACAAACTATACCAGAATCACCTAGATTACTTCGGCTACTCTAAATCATCACCAACTAACCCTTACCACAACAAACTAAACAGAATCACTTTTAAATTGCAAAAAAATTCTAGTAACCATAGCAAACTATGCCAAACTCACTTAAATTACTTCGGCTACCATAAATCATCAACAACTAACCCTTACCACAACAAACTAAACCCAATCACTTTTAAATTACAAAAAAATGCTACTAGCCATAGCAAACTATGCCAAACTCACCTAAATTACTTCGGCTATCAGAAATCACCTCCAACTACACTTTACAGCAACAAACTAAGCCCAATCACTTTAAAATTACAAAAAAATGCTAAAAATAATAACAAACTATACCAGAATCACCTAAATTACTTCGGCTACCATAAATCATCAACAACTAACCCTTACCACAACAAACTAAACCCAATCACTTTTAAATTACAAAAAAATGCTACTAGCCATAGCAAACTATGCCAAACTCACCTAAATTACTTCGGCTATCAGAAATCACCACTAACTACACTTTACAGCAACAAACTAAGCCCAATCACTTTAAAATTACAAAAAAATGCTAAAAATAATAACAAACTATACCAGAATCACCTAAATTACTTCGGCTACCGTAAATCACACCCAACTATCCCTTACCACAACAAACCAAACCATATCACCTTAAAATTACAAAAAAAGGAGTACAAATCATAACAAACCATGCCAGACTCACCTAAATTACTTTGGCTACTCTAAATCATCACCAACTAACCCTTACCACAACAAACTAAGCCCAATCACTTTAAAATTACAAAAAAATGCTAAAAATAATAACAAACTATACCAGAATCACCTAAATTACTTCGGCTACCGTAAATCACCCCCAACTCTCCCTTACCAAAACAAGCCAAACCATATCATCTTAAAATTACAAAAAAAGGTGTACAAATCATAACAAACTATGCCAGACTCACCTAAATTACTTCGGCTACTCTAAATCATCACCAACTAACCCTTACCTCAACAAACTAAACCCAATCATTTTTAAATTACAAAAAAATGCTAGTAACTATAGCAAACTATGCCAAACTCACCTAAATTACTTCGGCTACCATAAATCTTCACCAACTAACCCTTACCACAACAAACTAAACCCAATCACTTTTAAATTACAAAAAAATGCTACTAACCATAGCAAACTATGCCAAACTCACCTAAATTACTTCGGCTATCAAAAATCACCCCCAACTACACTTTACAACAACAAACTAAGCCCAATCACTTTAAAATTACAAAAAAATTCTAAAAATCATAACAAACTATACCAGAATCACCTAAATTACTTCGGCTACCGTAAATCACCCCCAACTATCCCTCACCACAACAAAATAAAACATATCATCTTAAAATTACAAAAAAAGGTGTACAAATCATAACAAACTATGTCAGACTCACCTAAATTACTTCGGCTACTCTAAATCATCACCAACTAACCCTTACCACAACAAACTAAACCCAATCACTTTTAAATTACAAAAAAATGCTAGTAACTATAGCAAACTATGCCAAACTCACCTAAATTACTTCGGCTACCATAAATCATCACCAACTAACCCTTACCACAACAAAGTAAACCCAATCACTTGTAAATTACAAAAAAATGCTACTAACCATAGCAAACTATGCCAAACTCACCTAAATTACTTCGGCTATCAAAAATCGCCCCCAACTACACTTTACAGCAACAAACTAAGCCCAATCACTTTAAAATTTCAAAAAAATGCTAAAAATGATAACAAACTATACCAGAATCACCTAAATTACTTCGGCTACCGTAAATCACCCCCAACTATCCCTTACCACAACAAACCAAACCATATCATCATAAAATTACAAAAAAAGGTGTACAAATCATAACAAACTATGCCAGACTCACCTAAATTACTTCGGCTACTCTAAATCATCACCAACTAACCCTTACCACAACAAACTAAACCCATTCAGTTTTAAATTACAAAAAAATGCTAGTAACCATAGCAAACTATGCCAAACTCGCTTAAATTACTTCGGCTACCATAAATCATCACCAACTAACCCTTACCACAACAAACTAAACCCAATCACTTTTAAATTACAAAAAAATGCTACTAACCATAGCAAACTATGCCAAACCCACCTAAATTACTTCGGCTATCAAAAATCACCCCCAACTACACTTTACAGCAACAAACTAAGCCCAATCACTTTAAAATTACAAAAAAATGCTAAAAATCATAACAAACTATACCAGAATCACCTAAATTATTTCGGCTACCGTACATCAACCCCAACTATCCCTTACCGCAACAAACCAAACCATATCATCTTAAAATTACAAAAAAAGGTGTACAAATCATAACAAACTATGCCAGACTCACCTAAATTACTTCGGATTCTCTAAATCATCACCAACTAACCCTTACCACAACAAACTAAACGCAATCACTTTTAAATTACAAACAAATGCTAGTAACCATAGCAAACTATGCCAAACTCACCTAAATTATTTCGGCTACCGTAAATCACCCCCAACTATCCCTTACCACAACAAACCAAACCATATCATCTTAAAATTACAAAAAAAGGTGTACAAATCATAACAAACTATGCCAGACTCACCTAAATTACTTCGGCTACTCTAAATCATCACCAACTAACCCTTACCACAACAAACTAAACCCAATCACTTTTAAATTACAAAAAAATGCTAGTAACCATAACAAACTATGCCAAACTCACCTAAATTACTTCGGCTACCATAAATCATCACCAACTAACCCTTACCACAAAAAACTAAACCCAATCACTTTCAAATTACAAAAAAATGCTACTAACCATAGCAAACTATGCCAAACTCACCTAAATTACTTCGGCTATCAGAAATCACCCCCAACTACACTTTACAGCAACAAACTAAGCCCAATCACTTTAAAATTACAAAAAAATGCTAAAAATAATAACAAACTGTACCAGAATCACCTAAATTACTTCGGCTATCAAAAATCGCCCCCAACTACACTTTACAGCAACAAACTAAGCCCAATCACTTTAAAATTTCAAAAAAATGCTAAAAACGATAACAAACTATACCAGAATCACCTAAATTACTACGGCTACCGTAAATCACCCCCAACTATCCCTTACCACAACAAACCAAACCATATCATCTTAAAATTTCAAAAAAAGGTGTACAAATCATAACAAACTATGCCAGACTCACCTAAATTACTTCGGCTACTCTAAATCATCACCAACTAACCCTTACCACAACAAACTAAACCCAATCACTTTTAAATTACAAAAAAAATGCTAGTAACCATAGCAAACTATGCCAAACTCACTCAAAAAAATGCTACTAACCATAGCAAACTATGCCAAACTCACCTAAATTACTTCGGCTATCAAAAATCACCCCCAACTACACTTTACAGCAACAAACTAAGCCCAATCAATTTAAAATTACAAAAAAATTCTAAAAATCATAACAAACTATACCAGAATCACCTAAATTACTTCGGCTACCGTAAATCACCCCCAACTATTCCTTAACACAACAAAATAAACCATATCATCTTAAAATTCCAAAAAAAGGTGCACAAATCATAACAAATTATGCCAGACTCACCTAAATTACTTCGGCTACTCTAAATCATCACCAACTAACCCTTACCACAACAAACTAAACCCAATCACTTTTGAATTACAAAAAAATGCTTGTAACTATAGCAAACTATGCCAAACTCACCTAAATTACTTCGGCTATCAAAAATCACTCCCAACTACACTTTACAGTAACAAACTAAGCCCAATCAATTTAAAATTACAAAAAAATTCTAAAAATCATAACAAACTATACCAGAATCACCTAAATTACTTCGGCTACCGTAAATCACCCCCAACTATCCCTTACCACAACAAAATAAACCATATCATCTTAAAATTACAAAAAAAGGTGTACAAATCATAACAAACTATGCCAGACTCACCTAAATTACTTCGGCTACTCTAAATCATCACCAACTAACCCTTACCACAACAAACTAAACCCAATCACTTTTAAATTACAAAAAAATGCTAGTAACTATAGTAAACTATGCCAAACTCACCTAAATTACTTCGGCTACCATAAATCATCACCAACTAACCCTTACCACAACAAACTAAACCCAATCACTTTTAAATTACAAAAAAATGTTACTAACCATAGCAAACTATGCCAAACTCACCTAAATTACTTCGGCTATCAAAAATCACCCCCAACTACACTTTACAGCAACAAACTAAGCCCAATCACTTTAAAATTACAGAAAAATGCTAAAAATCATAAAAAAACTAACAGAATCACCTAAATTACTTCGGCTACCGTAAATCACCCCCAACTATCCCTTACCACAACAAACCAAACCATATCATCTTAAAATTACAAAAAAAGGTGTACAAATCATAACAAACTATGCCAGACTCACCTAAATTACTTCGGCTACCGTAAATCACCCCCAACTATCCCTTACCACAACAAAATAAACCATATCATCTTAAAATTACAAAAAAAGGTGTACAAATCATAACAAACTATGCCAGACTCACCTAAATTACTTCGGCTACTCTAAATCATCACCAACTAACCCTTACCACAACAAACTAAATCCAATCACTTTCAAATTACAAAAAAATGCTAGTAACCATAGCAAACTATGCCAAACTCACCTAATTTACTTCGGCTACCACAAATCATCACTAAACTAACCCTTACCACAACAAACTAAACCCAATCACTTGTAAATTACAAAAAAATGCTACTAACCATAGCAAACTATGCCAAACTCACCTAAATTACTTCGGCTATCAAAAATCACCTTCAACTACACTTTACAGCAACAAACTAAGCCCAATCACTTTAAAATTACAAAAAAATGCTAAAAATCATAACAAACTATACCAGAATCACATAAATTACTTCGGCTACCGTAAATCATCCCCAACTATCCTTTACCACAACAAACCAAACCATATCATCTTAAAATTACAAAAAAAGGTGTACAAATCATAACAAACTATGCCAGACTCACCTAAATTACTTCGGCTACTCTAAATCATTACCAACTAATCCTTACCACAACAAACTAATCCCAATCACTTTTAAATTACAAAAAAATGCTAGTAACCATAGCAAACTATGCCAAACTCACCTAAATTACTTCGGCTATCAAAAATCACCCCCAACTACACTTTACAGCAACAAACTAAGCCCAATCACTTTAAAATTACAGAAAAATGCTCAAAATTATAAAAAAACTACCAGAATTACCTAAATTACTTCGGCTACCGTAAATCACCCCCAACTATCCCTTACCACAACAAACCAAACCATATCAACTTAAAATTACAAAAAAAGGTGTACAAATCATAACAAACTATGCCAGACTCACCTAAATTACTTCGGCTACTCTAAATCATCACCAACTAACCCTTACCACAACAAACTAAACCCAATCACTTTTAAATTACAAAAAAATTCTAGTAACCATAGCAAACTATGCCAAACTCACCTAAATTACTTCGGCTACCATAAATCATCACCAACAAACCCTTACCACAACAAGCTAAACCCAATCACTTTTAAATTACAAAAAAATGCTACTAACCATAGCAAACTATGCCAAACTCACCTAAATTACTTCGGCTATCAAAAATCACCCCCAACTACACTTTATAGCAACAAACTAAGCCCAATCACTTTAAAATTACAAAAAAATTCTAAAAATCATAACAAACTATACCAGAAACACCTAAATTACTTCGGCTACCGTAAATCACCCTCAACTATCCCTTACCACAACAAAATAAACCATATCATCTTAAAATTACAAAAAAAGGTGTACAAATCATAACAAACTATGCCAGACTCACCTAAATTACTTCGGCTACTCTAAATCATCACCAACTAACCCTTACCACAACAAACTAAACCCAATCACTTTCAAATTACAAAAAAATGCTAGTAACCATAGCAAACTATGCCAAACTCACCTAAATTACTACGGCTACCATAAATCATCACCAATTAACCCTTACCACAACAAACTAAACCCAATCACTTGTAAATTACAAAAAAATGCTACTAACCATACCAAACTATGCCAAACTCACCTGAATTACTTTGGCTATCAAAAATCACCTTCAACTACACTTTACAGCTACAAACTAATCCCAATCACTTTAAAATTACAAAAAAATGCTAAAAATCATAACAAACTATACCAGAATCACCTAAATTACTTCGGCTACCGTAAATCACCCCCAACTATCCCTTACCACAACAAAATAAACCATATCATCTTAAAATTACAAAAAAAGGTGTACAAATCATAACAAACTATGCCAGACTCACCTAAATTACTTCGGCTACTCTAAATCATCACCAACTAACCCTTACCACAACAAACTAAACCCAATCACTTTCAAATTACAAAAAAATGCTAGTAACCATAGCAAACTATGCCAAACTCACCTAAATTACTTCGGCTACCATAAATCATCACCAACTAACCCTTATCACAACAAACTAAACCCAATCACTTGTAAATTACAAAAAAAATGCTACTAACCATAGCAAACTATGCCAAACTCACCTAAATTACTTCGGCTATCAAAAATCACCTTCAACTACACTTTACAGCAACAAACTAAGCCCAATCACTTTAAAATTAAAAAAAAATGCTAAAAATCATAACAAACTATACCAGAATCACATAAATTACTTCGGCTACCGTAAATCATCCCCAACTATCCCTTACCACAACAAACCAAACCATATCAGCTTAAAATTACAAAAAAAGGTGTACAAATCATAACAAACTATGCCAGACTCACCTAAATTACTTCGGCTACTCTAAATCATCACCAACTAACCCTTACCAAAACAAACTAAACCCAATCTCTTTTAAATTACAAAAAAATGCTAGTAACCATAACAAACAATGCCAAACTCACCTAAATTACTTCGGCTACCATAAATCATCACCAACTAACCCTTACCACAACAAACTAAACCCAATCACTTTTAAATTACAAAAAAATGTTACTAACCATAGCAAACTATGCCAAACTCACTTAAATTACTTCGGCTATCAAAAATCACCCCCAACTACACTTTACAGCAACAAACTAAGCCCAATCACTTTAAGATTACAAAAAAATGCTAAAAATCATAACAAACTATACCAGAAACACCTAAATTACTTCGGCTACCGTAAATCACCTCCAACTATCCCTTACCACAACAAACCAAATCATATCATCTTAAAATTACAAAAAAAGGTGTACAAATCATAACAAACTATGCCAGACTCACCTAAATTACTTCGGCTACTCTAAATCATCACCAACTAACCCTTACCACAACAAACTAAACCCAATCACTTTTAAATTACAAAAAAATGCTAGTAACCATAGCAAACTATGTCAAACTCACCTAAATTACTTCGGCTACCTAAAATCATCTCCAACTAACCCTTACCACAACGAACTAAACCCAATCACTTTTAAATTACAATAAAATGCTACTAACCATAGAAAACTATGCCAAACTCACCTAAATTACATCGGCTATCAAAAATCACCCCCAACTACACTTTACAGCAACAAACTAAGCCCAATCTCTTTAAAATTACAAAAAAATTCTAAAAATCATAACAAACTATACCAGAATCACCTAATTTACTTCGGCTACCGTAAATCACACCCAACTATCCCTTACCACAACAAAATAAACCATATCATCTTAAAATTACAAAAAAAGGTGTACAAATCATAACAAACTATGCCAGACTCTCCTAAATTACTTCGGCTACTCTAAATGATCTCCAACTAACCCTTACCACAACAAACTAAACCCAATCACTTTTAAATTACAATAAAATGCTACTAACTATAGCAAACTATGCCAAACTCACCTAAATTACATCGGCTATCAAAAATCACCCCCAACTACACTTTACAGCAACAAACTAAGCCCAATCACTTTAAAATTACAAAAAAATTCTAAAAATCATAACAAACTATACCAGAATAACCTAAATTACTTCGGCTACCGTAAATCACCCCCAACTATCCCTTACCACAAAAAAATAAACCACATCATCTTAAAATTACAAAAAAAGGTGTACAAATCATAACAAACTATGCCAAACTCAATTAAATTACTTCGGCTACCATAAATCATCACCAACTAACCCTTACCACAACAAACTAAACCCAATCAATTTTAAATTACAAAAAAATGCTTCTAACCATAGCAAACTATGCCAAACTCACCTAAATTACTTCGGCTATCAAAAATCACCCCTAACTACACTTTACAGCAACAAACTAAGCACAATCACTTTCAAATTACAAAAAAATGCTAAAAATCATAACAAACTATACCAGAATCACCTAAATTACTTCGGCTACCGTAAATCACCCCCAACTATCCCTTACCACAACAAACCAAACCATATCATCTTAAAATTACCAAAAAAGGTGTACAAATCATAACAAACTATGCCAGACTCACCTAAATTACTTCGGATACCCTAAATCATCACCAACTAACCCTTACCACAACAAACTAAACCCATTCACTTTTAAATTACAAAAAAATGCTAGTAACCATGGCAAACCATGCCAAACTCACCTAAATTACTTCGGCTACCATAAATCATAACCAACTAACCCTTACCACAACAAACTAAACCCAATCACTTTTAAATTACAAAAAAATGCTACTAACCATAGCAACCTATGCCAAACTCGCCTAAATTACTTCGGCTATCAAAAATCACCCCCAACTACACTTTACAGCAACAAACTAAGCCCAATCACTTTAAAATTACAAAAAAATGCTAAAAACATAACAAACTATACCAGAATCACCTAAATTACTTCGGCTACCGTAAATCACCTCCAACCATCCCTTACCACAACAAACCAAACCATATTATCTTAAAATTACAAAAAAAGGTGTACAAATCATAACAAACCATGATAGACTCACCTAAATTACTTCGGCTACACTAAATCATCACCAACTAACCCTTACCACAACAAACTAAACCAAATCACTTTTAAATTACAAAAAAATACTAGTAACCATAGCAAACTATGCCAAACTCACCTAAATTACTTCAGCTACCATTAATGATCACCAACTATCCCTTACCACAACAAACTAAACCCAATCACTTTTAAATTACAAAAATATGCTACTAACCATAGCAAACTATGCCAAACTCACCTAAATTACTTCGGCTATCAAAAATCACCCTCAACTACACTTTACAGCAACAAACTAAGCCCAATCACTTTAAAATTACAAAAAAATGCTAAAAATCATAACATACTATACCAGAATCACCTAAATTACTTCGGCTACCGTAAATCACCCCAACTATCCTTTAGCACAACAAACCAAACCATATCATCTTAAAATTACAAAAAAAGGTGTACAAATCATAACAAACTATGCCAGACTCACCTAAATTACTTCGGCTACTCTAAATCATCACCAACTAAACCTTGCCACAACGAACTAAACCCAATCACTTTTAAATTACAAAAAAATGCTTGTAACAATAGCAAACTATGCCAAACTCACCTTTATTATTTCGGCTACCATAAATCATTACCAACTAACCCTTACCTCAACAAACTAAACCCAATCACTTTTAAATTACAAAAAAATGCTACTAACCATAGCAAACTATGCCAAACTCACCTAAATTACTTCGGCTACCATAAATCATCACCAACTAACCCTTACCACAACAAACTAAACCCAATCACTTTTAAATTACAAATAAATGCTACTAACCATAGCAAACTATGCCAAACTCCCCTAAATTACTTTGGCTATCAAAAATCACCCCCAACTACACTTTACAGCAACAAACTAAGCCCAATCACTTTAAAATTACAAAAAAATTCTAAAAATCATAACAAACTATACCAGAATCACCTAAATTACTTCGGCTACCGTAAATCACCCCCAACTATCCCTTACCACAACAAAATAAACCATATCATCTTAAAATTCCAAAAAAGGTGTACAAATCATAACAAACTATGCCAGACTCACCTAAATTACTTCGGCTACTCTAAATCATCACCAACTATGTCTTACCACAACAAACTAAACCCAATCACTTTTAAATTACAAAAAAATGCTAGTAACCATTGCAAACTATGCCAAACTCACCTAAATTACTTCGGCTACCATAAATCATCACCAACTAACCCTTACCACAACAAACTAAACCCAATCACTTTTAAATTACAAAAAAATGCTACTAACCATAGCAAACTATGCCAAACTCACCTAAATTACTTCGGCTATCAAAAATCACCCCCAACTACACTTTACAGCAACAAACTAAGCCCAATCATTTTAAAATTACAAAAAAATGCTAAAAATCATTACAATCTATACCAGAATCACCTAAATTACTTCGGCTACCGTAAATCACCCCCAACTATCCCTTACCACAACAAAATAAACCATATCATCTTAAAATTCCAAAAAAGGTGTACAAATCATAACAAACTATGCCAGACTCACCTAAATTACTTCGGCTACTCTAAATCATCACCAACTATGTCTTACCACAACAAACTAAACCCAATCACTTTTAAATTACAAAAAAATGCTAGTAACCATTGCAAACTATGCCAAACTCACCTAAATTACTTCGGCTACCATAAATCATCACCAACTAACCCTTACCACAACAAACTAAGCCCAATCACATTAAAATTACAAAAAAATGCTAAAAATCATAACAAACTATACCAGAATCACCTAAATTACTTCGGCTACCGTAAATCACCCCCAACTATCCTTTAGCACAACAAACCAAACCATATCATCTTAAAATTACAAAAAAAGGTGTACAAATCATAACAAACTATGCCAGACTCACCTAAATTACTTCGGCTACCGTAAATCACCTCCAACTATCCCTTACCACAACAAACCAAACCATATTATCTTAAAATTACAAAAAAAGGTGTACAAATCGTAACAAACCATGATAGACTCACCTAAATTACTTCGGCTACACTAAATCATCACCAACTAACCCTTACCACAACAAACTAAACCAAATCACTTTTAAATTACAAAAAAATGCTAGTAACCATAGCAAACTATGCCAAACTCACCTAAATTACTTCAGCTACCATAAATGATCACCAACTATCCCTTACCACAACAAACTAAACCCAATCACTTTTAAATTACAAAAATATGCTACTAACCATAGCAAACTATGCCAAACTCACCTAAATTACTTCGGCTATCAAAAATCACCCCCAGCTACACTTTACAGCAACAAACTAAGCCCAATCACATTAAAATTACAAAAAAATGCTAAAAAGCATAACAAACTATACCAGAATCACCTAAATTACTTCGGCTACCGTAAATCACCCCCAACTATCCTTTAGCACAACAAACCAAACCATATCATCTTAAAATTACAACAAAAGGTGTACAAATCATAACAAACTATGCCAGACTCACCTAAATTACTTCGGCTACTCTAAATCATCACCGACTAAACCTTGCCACAACGAACTAAACCCAATCACTTTTAAATTACAAAAAAATGCTTGTAACAATGGCAAACTATGCCAAACTCACTTAAATTATTTCGGCTACCATAAATCATTACCAACTAACCCTTACCTCAACAAACTAAACCCAATCACTTTTAAATTACAAAAAAATGCTACTAACCATAGCAAACTATGCCAAACTCACCTAAATTACTTCGGCTACCATAAATCATCACCAACTAACCCTTACCACAACAAACTAAACCCAATCACTTTTAAATTACAAAAAAATGCTACTAACCATAGCAAACTATGCCAAACTCCCCTAAATTACTTTGGCTATCAAAAATCACCCCCAACTACACTTTACAGCAACAAACTAAGCCCAATAACTTTAAAATTACAAAAAAATTCTAAAAATCATAACAAACTATACCAGAATCACCTAAATTACTTCGGCTACCGTAAATCACCCCCAACTATCCCTTACCACAACAAAATAAACCATATCATCTTAAAATTACAAAAAAGGTGTACAAATCATAACAAACTATGCCAGACTCACCTAAATTACTTCGGCTACTCTAAATCATCACCAACTATGTCTTACCACAACAAACTAAACCCAATCACTTTTAAATTACAAAAAAATGCTAGTAACCATTGCAAACTATGCCAAACTCACCTAAATTACTTCGGCTACCATAAATCATCACCAACTAACCCTTACCACAACAAACTAAACCCAATCACATTTAAATTACAAAAAAATGCTACTAACCATAGCAAACTATGCCAAACTCACCTAAATTACTTCGGCTATCAAAAATCACCCCCAACTACACTTTACAGCAACAAACTAAGCCCAATCATTTTAAAATTACAAAAAAATGCTAAAAATCATTACAATCTATACCAGAATCACCTAAATTACTTCGGCTACCGTAAATCACCTCCAACTATCCCTTACCACAACAAACCAAACCATATTATCTTAAAATTACAAAAAAAGGTGTACAAATCATAACAAACTATGATAGACTCACCTAAATTACTTCTCCTACACTAAATCATCACCAACTAACCCTTACAACAACCAACTAAACCCAATCACTTTTAAATTACAAAAAAATGCTATTAACCATAGCAAACTATGCCAAACTCACCTAAATTACTTCAGCTACCATAAATGATCACCAACTATCCCTTACCACAACAAACTAAACCCAATAACTTTTAAATTACAAAAATATGCTACTAACCATAGCAAACTATGCCAAACTCACCTAAATTACTTTGGCTATCAAAAATCACCCCCAGCTACACTTTACAGCAACAAACTAAGCCCAATCAAATTAAAATTACAAAAAAATGCTAAAAATCATAACAAACTATACCAGAATCACCTAAATTACTTCGGCTACCGTAAATCACCCCCAACTATCCTTTAGCACAACAAACCAAACCATATCATCTTAAAATTACAACAAAAGGTGTACAAATCATAACAAACTATGCCAGACTCACCTAAATTACTTCGGCTACTCTAAATCATCACCAACTAAACCTTACCACAACGAACTAAACCCAATCACTTTTAAATTACAAAAAAATGCTAGTAACAATAGCAAACTATGCCAAACTCACCTAAATTATTTCGGCTACCATAAATCATTACCAACTAACCCTTACCTCAACAAACTAAACCCAATCACTTTTAAATTACAAAAAAATGCTACTAACCATAGCAAACTATGCCAAACTTACCTAAATTACTTCGGCTATCAAAAATCATCCCCAACTACACTTTACAGCAACAAACTAAGCCCAATCACTTTAAAATTACAAAAAAATGCTAAAAATCATAACAAATTATACCAGAATTACCTAAATTACTTCGGCTACCGTAAATCACCCCCAACTATCCCTTACCACAACAAACCAAACCATATCATCTTAAAATTACAAAAAAAGGTGTTCAAATCATAGCAAACTATGCCAAACTCACCTAAATTACTTCAGCTACCATAAATGATCACCAACTATCCCTTACCACAACAAACTAAACCCAATAACTTTTAAATTACAAAAATATGCTACTAACCATAGCAAACTATGCCAAACTCACCTAAATTACTTCGGCTATCAAAAATCACCCCCAGCTACACTTTACAGCAACAAACTAAGCCCAATCACATTAAAATTACAAAAACATGCTAAAAATCATAACAAACTACACCAGAATCACCTAAATTACTTCGGCTACCGTAAATCACCCCCAACTATCCTTTAGCACAACAAACCAAACCATATCATCTTAAAATTACAACAAAAGGTGTACAAATCATAACAAACTATGCCAGACTCACCTAAATTACTTCGGCTACTCTAAATCATCACCAACTAAACCTTACCACAACGAACTAAACCCAATCACTTTTAAATTACAAAAAAATGCTAGTAACAATAGCAAACTATGCCAAACTCACCTAAATTATTTCGGCTACCATAAATCATTACCAACTAACCCTTACCTCAACAAACTAAACCCAATCACTTTTAAATTACAAAAAAATGCTACTAACCATTGCAAACTATGCCAAACTTACCTAAATTACTTCGGCTATCAAAAATCATCCCCAACTACACTTTACAGCAACAAACTAAGCCCAATCACTTTAAAATTACAAAAAAATGCTAAAAATCATAACAAATTATACCAGAATTACCTAAATTACTTCGGCTACCGTAAATCACCCCCAACTATCCCTTACCACAACAAACCAAACCATATCATCTTAAAATTACAAAAAAAGGTGTTCAAATCATAACAAACTATGCCAGACTCACCTAAATTACTTCGGCTACTCTAAATCATCACCAACTAACTCTTACCACAACAAACTAAACCCAATCACTTTTAAATTACAAAAAAATGCTAGTAATCATAGCAAACTATGCCAAACTCACCTAAATTACTTCGGCTACTATAAATCATCACCAACTAACCCTTACCACAACAAACTAAAAGAAATCACTTTTAAATTACAAAAAAATGCTACTAAGCATAGCAAACTATGCCAAACTCACCTAAATTACTTCGGCTATCCAAAATCACCCCCAACTACACTTTACAGCAACAAACTAAACCCAATCACTTTAAAATTACAAAAAAATGCTAAAAATCATAACAAACTATACCAGAATCACCTAAATTACTTCGGCTACCGTAAATCACCCCCAACTGTCCCTTGCCACAACAAACCAAACTATATCATCTTAAAATTACAAAAAAAGGTGTACAAATCATAACAAACTATGCCAGACTCACCTAAATTACTTCGGCTACTCTAAATCATCACCAACTAACCCTTACCACAACAAACTAAACCCAATCACTTTTAAATTACAAAAAAGTGCTAGTAACCATAGCAAACTATGCCAAACTCACCTAAATTACTTCGGCTACCATAAATCATCACCAACTAACCCTTACCACAACAAACTAAACCCAATCACTTTTAAATTACAAAAAATGCTTCTAACCATAGCAAACTATGCCAAACTCACCTAAATTACTTCGGCTATCAAAAATCACCCCCAACTACACTTTACAGCAACAAACTAAGCCCAATCACTTTAAAATTAAAAAAATATTCTAAAAATCATAACAAACTATACCATAATCACCTAAACTACCTCGGCGACCGTAAATCACCCCCAACTATCCCTTACCACAACAAACTAAACCCAATCACTTTTTAATTACAAAAAAATGCTAGTAACCATAGCAAACTATGCCAAACTCACCTAAATTACTTCGGTTACCATAAATCATCACCAACTAACCCTTACCACAACAAACTAAACCCAATCACATTTAAATTACAAAAAAATGCTACTAACCATAGCAAACTATGCCAAACTCACCTAAATTTCATCGGCTATCAAAAATCACCCCCAACTACACTTTACAGCAACAAACTAAGCCCAATCATTTTAAAATTTCAAAAAAATGCTAAAAATCATAACAAACTATACCAGAATCACCTAAATTACTTCGGCTACCGTAAATCACCCCCAACTATCGCTTACCACAACAAACCAAACCATATCATCTTAAAATTACAAAAAAAGGTGTACAAATCATAACAAACTATGCCAGACTCACCTAAATTACTTCGGCTACCCTAAATCATCACCAACTAACCCTTACCACAACAAACTAAACCCATTCACTTTTAAATTACAAAAAAATGCTAGTAACCATAGCAAACCATGCCAAACTCACCAAAATTACTTCAGCTACCATAAATCATCACCAACTAACCCTTACCACAACAAACTAAACCCAATCACTTTTAAATTACAAAAAAATGCTACTAACCATAGCAAACTATGCCAAACTCACCTAAATTACTTCGGCTATCAAAAATCACTCCCAACTACACTTTACAGCAACAAACTAAGCCCAATCACTTTAAAATTACAAAAAAATGCTAAAAACATAACAAACTATACTAGAATCACCTAAATTACTTCGGCTACCGTAAATCACCTCCAACTATCCCTTACCACAACAAACCAAACCATATTATCTTAAAATTACAAAAAAAGGTGTACAAAACATAACAAACTATGATAGACTCACCTAAATTACTTCGGCTACACTAAATCATCACCAACTAACCCTTACCACAACAAACTAAACCCAATCACTTTTAAATTACAAAAAAATGCTAGTAACCATAGCAAACTATGCCAAACTCACCTAAATTACTTCAGCTACCATAAATGATCACCAACTATCCCTTACCACAACAAACTAAACCCAATCACTTTTAAATTACAAAAATATGCTACTAACCATAGCAAACTATGCCAAACTCACCTAAATTACTTCGGCTATCAAAAATCATCCCCAACTACACTTTACAGCAACAAACTAAGCCCAATCACTTTAAAATTACAAAAAAATGCTAAAAATCATAACAAATTATACCAGAATCACCTAAATTACTTCGGCAACCGTAAATCACCCCCAACTATCCCTTACCACAACAAACCAAACCATATCATCTTAAAATTACAAAAAAAGGTGTACAAATCATAACAAACTATGCCAGACTCACCTAAATTACTTCGGCTACTCTAAATCATCACCAACTAACTCTTACCACAACAAACTAAACCCAATCACTATTAAATTACAAAAAAAGTGCTAGTAATCATAGCAAACTATGCCAAACTCACCTAAATTACTTCGGCTACTATAAATCATCACCAACCAACCCTTACCACAACAAACTAAACCCAATCACTTTTAAATTACAAAAAAATGCTACTAACCATAGCAAACTATGCCAAACTCACCTAAATTACTTCGGCTATCAAAAATCACCCCCAACTACACTTTACAGCAACAAACTAAACCCAATCACTTTAAAATTACAAAAAAATGCTAAAAATCATAACAAACTATACCAGAATCACCTAAATTACTTCGGCTACCGTAAATCACACCCAACTGTCCCTTGCCACAACAAACCAAACCATATCATCTTAAAATCACAAAAAAAGGTGTACAAATCATAACAAACTATGCCAGACTCACCTAAATTACTTCGGCTACTCTAAATCATCACCAACTAACCCTTACCACAACAAACTAAACCCAATCACTTTTAAATTACAAAAAAATGCTAGTAACCATAGCAAACTATGCCAAACTCACCTAAATTACTTCGGCTACCATAAATCATCACCAACTAACCCTTACCACAACAAACTAAACCCAATCACTTTTAAATTACAAAAAAATGCTAGTAACCATAGCAAACTATGCCAAACTCACCTAAATTACTTCGGCAATCAAAAATCACCCCCTACTACACTTTACAGCAACAAACTAAGCCCAATCACGTTAAAATTACAAAAAAATTCTAAAAATGATAACAAACTATACCAGAATCACCTAAACTACCTCGGCTACCGTAAATCACCCCAAACTATCCCTTACCACAACAAACCAAACCATATCTTCTTAAAATTACAAAAAAAGGTGTACTAATCATAACAAACTATGCCAGACTCACCTAAATTACTTCGGCTACTCTAAATCATCACCCACTAACCCTTACCACAACAAACTAAACCCAATCACTTTTAGAATTACAAAAAAATGCTAGTAACCATAGCAAACTATGCCAAACTCACCTAAATTACTTCGGTTACCATAAATCATCACCAACTAACCCTTACCACAACAAACTAAACCCAATCACATTTAAATTACAAAAAAATGCTACTAACCATAGCAAACTATGCCAAACTCACCTAAATTTCTTCGGCTATCAAAAATCACCCCCAACTACACTTTACAGCAACAAACTAAGCCCAATCACTTTAAAATTACAAACAAATGCTAAAAATCATAACAAACTATACCAGAATCACCTAAATTACTTAGGCTACCGTAAATCACCCCCAACTATCCCTTACCACAACAAACCAAACCATATCATCTTAAAATTACAAAAAAAGGTGTACAAATCATAACACACTATGCCAGACTCACCTAAATTACTTCGGCTACCCTAAATCATCACCAACTAACCCTTACCACAACAAACTAAACCCATTCACTTTTAAATTACAAAAAAATGCTAGTAACCATAGCAAACCATGCCAAACTCACCTAAATTACTTCAGCTACCATAAATCATCACCAACTAACCCTTACCACAACAAACTAAACCCAAACACTTTTAAATTACAAAAAAATGCTACTAACCATAGCAAACTATGCCAAATTCACCTAAATTACTTCGGCTATCAAAAATCACACCCAACTACACTTTACAGCAACAAACTAAGCCAAATCACTTTAAAATTACAAAAAAATGCTAAAAACATAACAAACTGTACCAGAATCACCTAAATTACTTCGGCTACCGTAAATCACCTCCAACTATCCCTTACCACAACAAACCAAACCATATTATCTTAAAATTACAAAAAAAGGTGTACAAATCATAACAAACTATGATAGACTCACCTAAATTACTTCGGCTACACTAAATCATCATCAACTAACCCTTACCACAACAAATTAAACCCAATCACTTTTAAATTACAAAAAAATGCTAGTAACCATAGCAAACTATGCCAAACTCACCTAAATTTCTTCAGCTACCATAAATGATCACCAACTATCCCTTACCACAACAAACTAAACCCAATCACTTTTAAATTACAAAAATATGCTACTAACCATAGCAAACTATGCCAAACTCACCTAAATTACTTCGGCTATCAAAAATCATCCCCAACTACACTTTACAGCAACAAACTAAGCCCAATCACTTTAAAATTACAAAAAAATGCTAAAAATCATAACAAATTATACCAGAATCACCTACATTACTTCGGCTACCGTAAATCACCCCCAACTATCCCTTACCACAACAAACCAAACCATATCATCTTAAAATTACAAAAAAAGGTGTACAAATCATAACAAACTATGCCAGACTCACCTAAATTACTTCGGCTACTCTAAATCATCACCAACTAACTCTTACCACAACAAACTAAACCCAATCACTATTAAATTACAAAAAAATGCTAGTAATCATAGCAAACTATGCCAAACTCACCTAAATTACTTCGGCTACTATAAATCATCACCAACTAACCCTTACCACAACAAACTAAACCCAATCACTTTTAAATTACAAAAATATGCTACTAACCATAGCAAACTATGCCAAACTCACCTAAATTACTTCGGCTATCAAAAATCACCCCCAACTACACTTTACAGCAACAAACTAAGCCCAATCACTTTAAAATTACAAAAAAATGCTAAAAATCATAACAAACTATACCAGAATCACCTAAATTACTTCGGCTAACGTAAATCACCCCCAACTATCCTTTAGCACAACAAACCAAACCATATCATCTTAAAATTACAAAAAAAGGTGTACAAATCATAACAAACTATGCCAGACTCACCTAAATTACTTCGGCTACTCTAAATCATCACCAACTAACTCTTACCACAACAAACTAAACCCAATCACTTTTAAATTACAAAAAAATGCTAGTAATCATAGCAAACTATGCCAAACTCACCTAAATTACTTCGGCTACCATAAATCATCACCAACTAACCCTTACCACAACAAACTAAACCCAATAACTTTTAAATTACAAAAAAATGCTACTAACCATAGCAAACTATGCCAAACTCACCTAAATTACTTCGGCTATCAAAAATCACCCTCAACTACACTTTACAGCAAACAACGAAACCCAATCACTTTAAAATTACAAAAAAATGCTAAAAATCATAACAAACAATACCAGAATCACCTAAATTACTTTGGCTACCGTAAATCACCCCCAACTGTCCCTTGCCACAACAAACCAAACCATATCATCTTAAAATTACAAAAAAAGTTGTACAAATCATAACAAACTATGCCAGACTCACCTAAATTACTTCGGCTACTCTAAATCATCACCAACTAACCCTTACCACAACAAACTAAACCCAATCACTTTTAAATTACAAAAAAATGCTAGTAACCATAGCAAACTATGCCAAACTCACCTAAATTACTTCAGCTACCATAAATGATCACCAACTATCCCTTACCACAACAAACTAAACCCAATCACTTTTAAATTACAAAAATATGCTACTAACCATAGCAAACTATGCCAAACTCACCTAAATTACTTCGGCTACCGTAAATCACCTCCAACTATCCCTTACCACAACAAACCAAACCATATTATCTTAAAATTACAAAAAAAGTTGTACAAATCATAACAAACTATGATAGACTCACCTAAATTACTTCGGTTACACTAAATCATCACCAACTAACCCTTACCACAACAAACTAAACCCAATCACTTTTAAATAACAAAAAAATGCTAGTAACAATAGCAAACTATGCCAAACTCACCTAAATTACTTCAGCTACCATAAATGATCACCAACTATCCCTTACCACAACAAACTAAACCCAATCACTTTTAAATTACAAAAATATGCTACTAACCATAGCAAACTATGCCAAACTCATCTAAATTACTTCGGCTACCGTAAATCACCTCCAACTATCCCTTACCACAACAAACCAAACCATATTATCTTAAAATTACAAAAAAAGTTGTACAAATCATAACAAACTATGATAGACTCACCTAAATTACTTCGGCTACACTAAATCATCACCAACTATCCCTTACCACAACAAACTAAACACAATCACTTTTAAATTACAAAAATATGCTACTAACCATAGCAAACTACGCCAAACTCACCTAAATTACTTCGGCTATCAAAAATCACCCCCAACTACACTTTACAGCAACAAACTAAGCCCAATCACTTTAAAATTACAAAAAAATGCTAAAAATCATAACAAACTATACCAGAATCACATAAATTACTTCGGCTACCGTAGATCACCCCCAACTATCCTTTAGCACAACAAACCAAACCATATCATCTTAAAATTACAAAAAAAGGTGTACAAATCATAACAAACTATGCCAGACTCACCTAAATTACTTCGGCTACTCTAAATCATCACCAACTAACCCTTACCACAACAAACTAAACCCAATCACTTTTAAATTACAAAAAAATGCTAGTAACCATTGCAAACTATTCCAAACTCACCTAAATTACTTCGGCTACCATAAATCATCACCAACTAACCCTTACCACAACAAACTAAACCCAATCACTTTTAAATTACAAAAAAATGCTACTAACCATAGCAAACTATGCCAAACTCACCTAAATTACTTCGGCTATCAAAAATCACCCCTAACTACACTTTACAGCAACAAACTAATCCCAATCACTTTAAAATTACAAAAAAATGCTAAAAATCATAACAAACTATACCAGAATCACCTAAATTACTTCGGCTACCGTAAATCACCCCAACTATCCCTTACCACAACAAACCAAGCCATATCATCTTAAAATTACAAAAAAAGGTGTACAAATCATAACAAACTATGCCAGACTCACCTAAATTACTTCGGCTACTCTAAATCATCACCAACTAACTCTTACCACAACAAACTAAACCCAATCACTTTTAAATTACAAAAAAATGCTAGTAATTATAGCAAACCATGCCAAACTCACCTAAATTACTTCGGCTACCATAAATCATCACCAACTAACCCGTACCACAACAAACTAAACCCAATCACTTTTAAATTACAAAAAAATGCTACTAACCATAGCAAACTATGCCAAACTCACCTAAATTACTTCGGCTATCAAAAATCACCCCCAACTACACTTTACAGCAACAAACTAAACCCAATCACTTTAAAATTACAAAAAAATGCTAAAAACATAACAAACTATACCAGAATCACCTAAATTACTTCGGCTACCGTAAATCACCTCCAACTATCCCTTACCACAACAAACAAAACCATATTATCTTAAAATTACAAAAAAAGGTGTACAAATCATAACAAACTATGATAGACTCACCTAAATTACTTCGGCTACACTAAATCATCACCAACTAACCCTTACCACAACAAACTAAACCCAATCACTTTTAAATTACAAAAAAATGCTAGTAACCATAGCAAACTATGCCAAACTCACCTAAATTACTTCAGCTACCATGAATGATCACCAACTATGCCTTACCAAAACAAACTAAACCCAATCACTTTTAAATTACAAAAATATGCTACTAACCATGGCAAACTATGCCAAACTCACCTAAATTACTTCGGCTATCAAAAATCACCCCCAACTATACTTTACAGCAACAAACTAAGCCTAATCACTTTAAAATTACAAAAAAATGCTAAAAATCATAACAAACTATACCAGAATCACTTAAATTACTTCGGCTACCGTAAATCACCCCCAACTATCCTTTAGCACAACAAACCAAACCATATCATCTTAAAATTACAAAAAAAGGTGTACAAATCATAACAAATTATGCCAGACTCACCTAAATTACTTCGGCTACTCTAAATCATCACCAACTAACCCTTACCACAACAAACTAAACCCAATCACTTTTAAATTACAAAAAAATGCTACTAACCATAGCAAACTATGCCAAACACACCTAAATTACTTCGGCTATCAAAAATTACCCCTAACTACACTTTACAGCAACAAACTAATCCCAATCACTTTAAAATTACAAAAAAATGCTAAAAATCATAACAAACTATACCAGAATCACCTAAATTACTTCGGCTACCGTAAATCACCCCAACTATCCCTTACCACAACAAACCAAACCATATCATCTTAAAATTACCAAAAAAGGTGTACAAATCATAACAAACTATGCCAGACTCACCTAAATTACTTCGGCTACCCTAAATCATCACCAACTAACCCTTACCACAACAAACTAAACCCATTCACTTTTAAGTTACAAAAAAATGCTAGTAACCATAGCAAACCATGCCAAACTCACATAAATTACTTCGGCTACCATAAATCATCACCAACTAACCCTTACCACAACAAACTAAACCCAATCACTTTTAAATTACAAAAAAATGCTACTAACCATAGCAAACCATGCCAAACTCAATTAAATTACTTCGGCTACCATAAATCATCACCAACTAACCCTTACCACAACAAACTAAACCCAATCACATTTAAATTACAAAAAAATGCTACTAACCATAGCAAACTATGCCAAACTCACCTAAATTACTTCGGCTATCAAAAATCACCCCTAACTACACTTTACAGCAACAAACTAAGCCCAATCACTTTAAAATTACAAAAAAATGCTAAAAATCATAACAAACTATACCAGAATCACCTAAATTACTTCGGCTACCGTAAATCACCCCAACTATCCCTTACCACAACAAACCAAACCATATCATCTAAAAATTACAAAAAAAGGTGTACAAATCATAACAAATTATGCCAGACTCACCTAAATTACTTCGGCTGCCCTAAATCATCACCAACTAACCCTTACCACAACAAAACAAACCCATTCACTTTTAAATTACAAAAAAATACTAGTAACCATAGCAAACCATGCCAAACTAACCTAAATTACTTCGACTACCATAAATCATCACCAACTAACCCTTACCACAACAAACTAAACCCAATCACTTTTAAATTACATAAAAATGCTACTAACCATAGCAAACTATGCCAAACTCACCTAAATTACTTCAGCTACACTAAATCATCACCAACTAACCCTTACCACAACAAACTAAACCCAATCACTTTTAAATTACAAAAAAATGCTAGTAACCATAGCAAACTATGCCAAACTCACCTAAATTACTTCAGCTACCATAAATGATCACCAATTATGCCTTACCACAACAAACTAAACCCAATCACTTTTAAATTACAAAAATATGCTACTAACCATAGCAAACTATGCCAAACTCACCTAAATTACTTCGGCTATCAAAAATCACGCCCAACTACACTTTACAGCAACAAACTAAGCCCAATCACTTTAAAATTACAAAAAAATGCTAAAAATCATAACAAACTATACCAGAATCACCTAAATTACTTCGGCTACCGTAAATCACCCCCAACTATCTTATAGCACAACAAACCAAACCATATCATCTTAAAATTACAAAAAAAGGTGTACAAATCATAACAAACTATGCCAGACTCACCTAAATTACTTCGGCTACTCTAAATCATCACCAACTAAACCTTACCACAACAAACTAAACCGAATCACTTTTAAATTACAAAAAAATGCTAGTAACAATAGCAAACTATGCCAAACTCAAATAAATTATTTCGGCTACCATAAATCATTACCAACTAACCCTTACCTCAACAAACTAAACCCAATCACTTTTAAATTACAAAAAAATGCTACTAACCATAGCAAACTATGCCAAACTCACCTAAATTACTTCGGCTATCAAAAATCATCCCCAACTACACTTTACAGCTACAAACTAAGCCCAATCACTTTAAAATTACAAAAAATGCTAAAAATCATAACAAACTATACCAGAATCACCTAAATTACTTCGGCTACCGTAAATCACCCCCAACTATCCCTTACCACAACAAACCAAACCATATCATCTTAAAATTACAAAAAATGGTGTACAAATCATAACAAACTATGCCAGACTTACCTAAATTACTTCGGCTACTCTAAATCATCACCAACTAACCCTTACCACAACAAACTAAACCCAATCACCTTTAAATTTCAAAAAAATGCTAGTAACCATAGCAAACTATGCCAAACTCACCTAAATTACTTCGGCTACCATAAATCATCACCAACTAACCCTTACCACAACAAACTAAACCCAATCACTTTTAAATTACAAAAAAATGCTAGTAACCATAGCAAACTATGCCAAACTCACCTAAATTACTTCGGCTACCATAAATCATCACCAACTAACCCTTACCACAACAAACTAAACCCAATCACATTTAAATTACAAAAAAATGCTACTAACCATAGCAAACTATGCCAAACTCACCTAAATTTCTTCGGCTATCAAAAATCACCCCCAACTACACTTTGCAGCAACAAACTAAGCCCAATCACTTTAAAATTACAAAAAATGCTAAAAATCATAACAAACTATACCAGAATCACCTAAATTACTTCGGCTACCGTAAATCACCCCGAACTATCCCTTACCACAACAAACCAAACCATATCATCTTAAAATTACAAAAAATGGTGTACAAATCATAACAAACTATGCCAGACTTACCTAAATTACTTCGGCTACTCTAAATCATCACCAACTAACCCTTACCACAACAAACTAAACCCAATCACCTTTAAATTTCAAAAAAATGCTAGTAACCATAGCAAACTATGCCAAACTCACCTAAATTACTTCGGCTACCATAAATCATCACCAACTAACCCTTACCACAACAAACTAAACCCAATCACTTTTAAATTACAAAAAAATGCTACTAACCATAGCAAACTATGCCAAACTCACCTAAATTACTTCGGCTATCAAAAATCACCCCCAACTACACTTTACAGCAACAAACTAAGCCCAATCACTTTAAAATTACAAAAAAATGCTAAAAACATAACAAACTATACCAAAATCACCTAAATTACTTCGGCTACCGTAAATCACCTCCAACTATCCCTTACCACAACAAACCAAACCATATTATCTTAAAATTACAAAAAAAGGTGTACAAATCATAACAAACTATGATTGACTCACCTAAATTACTTCGGATACACTAAATCATCACCAACTAACCCTTACCACAACAAACTAAACCCAATAACTTTTAAATTACAAAAAAATGCTAAAAACATAACAAACTATACCAAAATCACCTAAATTACTTCGGCTACCGTAAATCACCCCCAACTATCCTTTAGCACAACAAACCAAACCATATCATCTTAAAATTACAAAAAAAGGTGTACAAATCATAACAAACTATGCCAGACTCACCTAAATTACTTCGGCTACTCTAAATCATCACCAACTAACTCTTACCACAACAAACTAAACCCAATCACTTTTAAATTACAAAAAAATGCTAGTAATCATAGCAAACTATGCCAAACTCACCTAAATTACTTCGGCTACCATAAATCATTACCAACTAGCCCTTACCACAACAAACTAAACCCAATCACTTTTAAATTACAAAATAATGCTACTAACCATAGCAAACTATGCCAAACTCACCTAAATTACTTCGGCTATCAAAAATCACCCCCAACTACACTTTACAGCAACAAACTAAACCCAATCACTTTAAAATTACAAAAAAATGCTAAAAATCATAACAAACTATACCAGAATCACCTAAATTACTTCGGCTACCGTAAATCACCCCCAACTATCCTTTAGCACAACAAACCAAACCATATCATCTTAAAATTACAAAAAAAGGTGTACAAATCATAACAAACTATGCCAGACTCACCTAAATTACTTCGGCTACTCTAAATCATCACCAACTAAACCTTACCACAACAAACTAAACCCAATCACTTTTAAATTACAAAAAAATGCTAGTAACAATGGCAAACTATGCCAAACTCACCTAAATTATTTCGGATACCATAAATCATTACCAACTAACCCTTACCTCAACAAACTAAACCCAATCACTTTTAAATTACAAAAAAATGCTACTAACCATAGCAAACTATGCCAAACTCACCTAAATTACTTCGGCTATCAAAAATCATCCCCAACTACACTTTACAGCAACAAACTAAGCCCAATCACTTTAAAATTACAAAAAAATGCTAAAAATCATAACTAATTATACCAGAATCACCTAAATTACTTCGGCTACCGTAAATCACCCCCAACTATCCTTTAGCACAACAAACCAAACCATATCATCTTAAAATTACAAAAAAAGGTGTACAAATCATAACAAACTATGCCAGACTCACCTAAATTACTTCGGCTACTCTAAATCATCACCAACTAAACCTTACCACAACAAACTAAACCCAAACACTTTTAAATTACAAAAAAATGCTACTAACCATAGCAAACTATGCCAAATTCACCTAAATTACTTCGGCTATCAAAAATCACACCCAACTACACTTTACAGCAACAAACTAAGCCAAATCACTTTAAAATTACAAAAAAATGCTAAAAACATAACAAACTGTACCAGAATCACCTAAATTACTTCGGCTACCGTAAATCACCTCCAACTATCCCTTACCACAACAAACCAAACCATATTATCTTAAAATTACAAAAAAAGGTGTACAAATCATAACAAACTATGATAGACTCACCTAAATTACTTCGGCTACACTAAATCATCATCAACTAACCCTTACCACAACAAATTAAACCCAATCACTTTTAAATTACAAAAAAATGCTAGTAACCATAGCAAACTATGCCAAACTCACCTAAATTTCTTCAGCTACCATAAATGATCACCAACTATCCCTTACCACAACAAACTAAACCCAATCACTTTTAAATTACAAAAATATGCTACTAACCATAGCAAACTATGCCAAACTCACCTAAATTACTTCGGCTATCAAAAATCATCCCCAACTACACTTTACAGCAACAAACTAAGCCCAATCACTTTAAAATTACAAAAAAATGCTAAAAATCATAACAAATTATACCAGAATCACCTACATTACTTCGGCTACCGTAAATCACCCCCAACTATCCCTTACCACAACAAACCAAACCATATCATCTTAAAATTACAAAAAAAGGTGTACAAATCATAACAAACTATGCCAGACTCACCTAAATTACTTCGGCTACTCTAAATCATCACCAACTAACTCTTACCACAACAAACTAAACCCAATCACTATTAAATTACAAAAAAATGCTAGTAATCATAGCAAACTATGCCAAACTCACCTAAATTACTTCGGCTACTATAAATCATCACCAACTAACCCTTACCACAACAAACTAAACCCAATCACTTTTAAATTACAAAAATATGCTACTAACCATAGCAAACTATGCCAAACTCACCTAAATTACTTCGGCTATCAAAAATCACCCCCAACTACACTTTACAGCAACAAACTAAGCCCAATCACTTTAAAATTACAAAAAAATGCTAAAAATCATAACAAACTATACCAGAATCACCTAAATTACTTCGGCTAACGTAAATCACCCCCAACTATCCTTTAGCACAACAAACCAAACCATATCATCTTAAAATTACAAAAAAAGGTGTACAAATCATAACAAACTATGCCAGACTCACCTAAATTACTTCGGCTACTCTAAATCATCACCAACTAACTCTTACCACAACAAACTAAACCCAATCACTTTTAAATTACAAAAAAATGCTAGTAATCATAGCAAACTATGCTAAACTCACCTAAATTACTTCGGCTACCATAAATCATCACCAACTAACCCTTACCACAACAAACTAAACCCAATAACTTTTAAATTACAAAAAAATGCTACTAACCATAGCAAACTATGCCAAACTCACCTAAATTACTTCGGCTATCAAAAATCACCCTCAACTACACTTTACAGCAAACAACGAAACCCAATCACTTTAAAATTACAAAAAAATGCTAAAAATCATAACAAACAATACCAGAATCACCTAAATTACTTTGGCTACCGTAAATCACCCCCAACTGTCCCTTGCCACAACAAACCAAACCATATCATCTTAAAATTACAAAAAAAGTTGTACAAATCATAACAAACTATGCCAGACTCACCTAAATTACTTCGGCTACTCTAAATCTTCACCAACTAACCCTTACCACAACAAACTAAACCCAATCACTTTTAAATTACAAAAAAATGCTAGTAACCATAGCAAACTATGCCAAACTCACCTAAATTACTTCAGCTACCATAAATGATCACCAACTATCCCTTACCACAACAAACTAAACCCAATCACTTTTAAATTACAAAAATATGCTACTAACCATAGCAAACTATGCCAAACTCACCTAAATTACTTCGGCTACCGTAAATCACCTCCAACTATCCCTTACCACAACAAACCAAACCATATTATCTTAAAATTACAAAAAAAGTTGTACAAATCATAACAAACTATGATAGACTCACCTAAATTACTTCGGTTACACTAAATCATCACCAACTAACCCTTACCACAACAAACTAAACCCAATCACTTTTAAATAACAAAAAAATGCTAGTAACAATAGCAAACTATGCCAAACTCACCTAAATTACTTCAGCTACCATAAATGATCACCAACTATCCCTTACCACAACAAACTAAACCCAATCACTTTTAAATTACAAAAATATGCTACTAACCATAGCAAACTATGCCAAACTCATCTAAATTACTTCGGCTACCGTAAATCACCTCCAACTATCCCTTACCACAACAAACCAAACCATATTATCTTAAAATTACAAAAAAAGTTGTACAAATCATAACAAACTATGATAGACTCACCTAAATTACTTCGGCTACACTAAATCATCACCAACTATCCCTTACCACAACAAACTAAACACAATCACTTTTAAATTACAAAAATATGCTACTAACCATAGCAAACTACGCCAAACTCACCTAAATTACTTCGGCTATCAAAAATCACCCCCAACTACACTTTACAGCAACAAACTAAGCCCAATCACTTTAAAATTACAAAAAAATGCTAAAAATCATAACAAACTATACCAGAATCACATAAATTACTTCGGCTACCGTAGATCACCCCCAACTATCCTTTAGCACAACAAACCAAACCATATCATCTTAAAATTACAAAAAAAGGTGTACAAATCATAACAAACTATGCCAGACTCACCTAAATTACTTCGGCTACTCTAAATCATCACCAACTAACCCTTACCACAACAAACTAAACCCAATCACTTTTAAATTACAAAAAAATGCTAGTAACCATTGCAAACTATTCCAAACTCACCTAAATTACTTCGGCTACCATAAATCATCACCAACTAACCCTTACCACAACAAACTAAACCCAATCACTTTTAAATTACAAAAAAATGCTACTAACCATAGCAAACTATGCCAAACTCACCTAAATTACTTCGGCTATCAAAAATCACCCCTAACTACACTTTACAGCAACAAACTAATCCCAATCACTTTAAAATTACAAAAAAATGCTAAAAATCATAACAAACTATACCAGAATCACCTAAATTACTTCGGCTACCGTAAATCACCCCAACTATCCCTTACCACAACAAACCAAGCCATATCATCTTAAAATTACAAAAAAAGGTGTACAAATCATAACAAACTATGCCAGACTCACCTAAATTACTTCGGCTACTCTAAATCATCACCAACTAACTCTTACCACAACAAACTAAACCCAATCACTTTTAAATTACAAAAAAATGCTAGTAATTATAGCAAACCATGCCAAACTCACCTAAATTACTTCGGCTACCATAAATCATCACCAACTAACCCGTACCACAACAAACTAAACCCAATCACTTTTAAATTACAAAAAAATGCTACTAACCATAGCAAACTATGCCAAACTCACCTAAATTACTTCGGCTATCAAAAATCACCCCCAACTACACTTTACAGCAACAAACTAAACCCAATCACTTTAAAATTACAAAAAAATGCTAAAAACATAACAAACTATACCAGAATCACCTAAATTACTTCGGCTACCGTAAATCACCTCCAACTATCCCTTACCACAACAAACAAAACCATATTATCTTAAAATTACAAAAAAAGGTGTACAAATCATAACAAACTATGATAGACTCACCTAAATTACTTCGGCTACACTAAATCATCACCAACTAACCCTTACCACAACAAACTAAACCCAATCACTTTTAAATTACAAAAAAATGCTAGTAACCATAGCAAACTATGCCAAACTCACCTAAATTACTTCAGCTACCATGAATGATCACCAACTATGCCTTACCACAACAAACTAAACCCAATCACTTTTAAATTACAAAAATATGCTACTAACCATGGCAAACTATGCCAAACTCACCTAAATTACTTCGGCTATCAAAAATCACCCCCAACTATACTTTACAGCAACAAACTAAGCCTAATCACTTTAAAATTACAAAAAAATGCTAAAAATCATAACAAACTATACCAGAATCACTTAAATTACTTCGGCTACCGTAAATCACCCCCAACTATCCTTTAGCACAACAAACCAAACCATATCATCTTAAAATTACAAAAAAAGGTGTACAAATCATAACAAATTATGCCAGACTCACCTAAATTACTTCGGCTACTCTAAATCATCACCAACTAACCCTTACCACAACAAACTAAACCCAATCACTTTTAAATTACAAAAAAATGCTACTAACCATAGCAAACTATGCCAAACACACCTAAATTACTTCGGCTATCAAAAATTACCCCTAACTACACTTTACAGCAACAAACTAATCCCAATCACTTTAAAATTACAAAAAAATGCTAAAAATCATAACAAACTATACCAGAATCACCTAAATTACTTCGGCTACCGTAAATCACCCCAACTATCCCTTACCACAACAAACCAAACCATATCATCTTAAAATTACCAAAAAAGGTGTACAAATCATAACAAACTATGCCAGACTCACCTAAATTACTTCGGCTACCCTAAATCATCACCAACTAACCCTTACCACAACAAACTAAACCCATTCACTTTTAAGTTACAAAAAAATGCTAGTAACCATAGCAAACCATGCCAAACTCACATAAATTACTTCGGCTACCATAAATCATCACCAACTAACCCTTACCACAACAAACTAAACCCAATCACTTTTAAATTACAAAAAAATGCTACTAACCATAGCAAACCATGCCAAACTCAATTAAATTACTTCGGCTACCATAAATCATCACCAACTAACCCTTACCACAACAAACTAAACCCAATCACATTTAAATTACAAAAAAATGCTACTAACCATAGCAAACTATGCCAAACTCACCTAAATTACTTCGGCTATCAAAAATCACCCCTAACTACACTTTACAGCAACAAACTAAGCCCAATCACTTTAAAATTACAAAAAAATGCTAAAAATCATAACAAACTATACCAGAATCACCTAAATTACTTCGGCTACCGTAAATCACCCCAACTATCCCTTACCACAACAAACCAAACCATATCATCTAAAAATTACAAAAAAAGGTGTACAAATCATAACAAATTATGCCAGACTCACCTAAATTACTTCGGCTGCCCTAAATCATCACCAACTAACCCTTACCACAACAAAACAAACCCATTCACTTTTAAATTACAAAAAAATACTAGTAACCATAGCAAACCATGCCAAACTAACCTAAATTACTTCGACTACCATAAATCATCACCAACTAACCCTTACCACAACAAACTAAACCCAATCACTTTTAAATTACATAAAAATGCTACTAACCATAGCAAACTATGCCAAACTCACCTAAATTACTTCAGCTACACTAAATCATCACCAACTAACCCTTACCACAACAAACTAAACCCAATCACTTTTAAATTACAAAAAAATGCTAGTAACCATAGCAAACTATGCCAAACTCACCTAAATTACTTCAGCTACCATAAATGATCACCAATTATGCCTTACCACAACAAACTAAACCCAATCACTTTTAAATTACAAAAATATGCTACTAACCATAGCAAACTATGCCAAACTCACCTAAATTACTTCGGCTATCAAAAATCACGCCCAACTACACTTTACAGCAACAAACTAAGCCCAATCACTTTAAAATTACAAAAAAATGCTAAAAATCATAACAAACTATACCAGAATCACCTAAATTACTTCGGCTACCGTAAATCACCCCCAACTATCTTATAGCACAACAAACCAAACCATATCATCTTAAAATTACAAAAAAAGGTGTACAAATCATAACAAACTATGCCAGACTCACCTAAATTACTTCGGCTACTCTAAATCATCACCAACTAAACCTTACCACAACAAACTAAACCGAATCACTTTTAAATTACAAAAAAATGCTAGTAACAATAGCAAACTATGCCAAACTCAAATAAATTATTTCGGCTACCATAAATCATTACCAACTAACCCTTACCTCAACAAACTAAACCCAATCACTTTTAAATTACAAAAAAATGCTACTAACCATAGCAAACTATGCCAAACTCACCTAAATTACTTCGGCTATCAAAAATCATCCCCAACTACACTTTACAGCTACAAACTAAGCCCAATCACTTTAAAATTACAAAAAATGCTAAAAATCATAACAAACTATACCAGAATCACCTAAATTACTTCGGCTACCGTAAATCACCCCCAACTATCCCTTACCACAACAAACCAAACCATATCATCTTAAAATTACAAAAAATGGTGTACAAATCATAACAAACTATGCCAGACTTACCTAAATTACTTCGGCTACTCTAAATCATCACCAACTAACCCTTACCACAACAAACTAAACCCAATCACCTTTAAATTTCAAAAAAATGCTAGTAACCATAGCAAACTATGCCAAACTCACCTAAATTACTTCGGCTACCATAAATCATCACCAACTAACCCTTACCACAACAAACTAAACCCAATCACTTTTAAATTACAAAAAAATGCTAGTAACCATAGCAAACTATGCCAAACTCACCTAAATTACTTCGGCTACCATAAATCATCACCAACTAACCCTTACCACAACAAACTAAACCCAATCACATTTAAATTACAAAAAAATGCTACTAACCATAGCAAACTATGCCAAACTCACCTAAATTTCTTCGGCTATCAAAAATCACCCCCAACTACACTTTGCAGCAACAAACTAAGCCCAATCACTTTAAAATTACAAAAAATGCTAAAAATCATAACAAACTATACCAGAATCACCTAAATTACTTCGGCTACCGTAAATCACCCCGAACTATCCCTTACCACAACAAACCAAACCATATCATCTTAAAATTACAAAAAATGGTGTACAAATCATAACAAACTATGCCAGACTTACCTAAATTACTTCGGCTACTCTAAATCATCACCAACTAACCCTTACCACAACAAACTAAACCCAATCACCTTTAAATTTCAAAAAAATGCTAGTAACCATAGCAAACTATGCCAAACTCACCTAAATTACTTCGGCTACCATAAATCATCACCAACTAACCCTTACCACAACAAACTAAACCCAATCACTTTTAAATTACAAAAAAATGCTACTAACCATAGCAAACTATGCCAAACTCACCTAAATTACTTCGGCTATCAAAAATCACCCCCAACTACACTTTACAGCAACAAACTAAGCCCAATCACTTTAAAATTACAAAAAAATGCTAAAAACATAACAAACTATACCAAAATCACCTAAATTACTTCGGCTACCGTAAATCACCTCCAACTATCCCTTACCACAACAAACCAAACCATATTATCTTAAAATTACAAAAAAAGGTGTACAAATCATAACAAACTATGATTGACTCACCTAAATTACTTCGGATACACTAAATCATCACCAACTAACCCTTACCACAACAAACTAAACCCAATAACTTTTAAATTACAAAAAAATGCTAAAAACATAACAAACTATACCAAAATCACCTAAATTACTTCGGCTACCGTAAATCACCCCCAACTATCCTTTAGCACAACAAACCAAACCATATCATCTTAAAATTACAAAAAAAGGTGTACAAATCATAACAAACTATGCCAGACTCACCTAAATTACTTCGGCTACTCTAAATCATCACCAACTAACTCTTACCACAACAAACTAAACCCAATCACTTTTAAATTACAAAAAAATGCTAGTAATCATAGCAAACTATGCCAAACTCACCTAAATTACTTCGGCTACCATAAATCATTACCAACTAGCCCTTACCACAACAAACTAAACCCAATCACTTTTAAATTACAAAATAATGCTACTAACCATAGCAAACTATGCCAAACTCACCTAAATTACTTCGGCTATCAAAAATCACCCCCAACTACACTTTACAGCAACAAACTAAACCCAATCACTTTAAAATTACAAAAAAATGCTAAAAATCATAACAAACTATACCAGAATCACCTAAATTACTTCGGCTACCGTAAATCACCCCCAACTATCCTTTAGCACAACAAACCAAACCATATCATCTTAAAATTACAAAAAAAGGTGTACAAATCATAACAAACTATGCCAGACTCACCTAAATTACTTCGGCTACTCTAAATCATCACCAACTAAACCTTACCACAACAAACTAAACCCAATCACTTTTAAATTACAAAAAAATGCTAGTAACAATGGCAAACTATGCCAAACTCACCTAAATTATTTCGGATACCATAAATCATTACCAACTAACCCTTACCTCAACAAACTAAACCCAATCACTTTTAAATTACAAAAAAATGCTACTAACCATAGCAAACTATGCCAAACTCACCTAAATTACTTCGGCTATCAAAAATCATCCCCAACTACACTTTACAGCAACAAACTAAGCCCAATCACTTTAAAATTACAAAAAAATGCTAAAAATCATAACTAATTATACCAGAATCACCTAAATTACTTCGGCTACCGTAAATCACCCCCAACTATCCTTTAGCACAACAAACCAAACCATATCATCTTAAAATTACAAAAAAAGGTGTACAAATCATAACAAACTATGCCAGACTCACCTAAATTACTTCGGCTACTCTAAATCATCACCAACTAAACCTTACCACAACAAACTAAACCCAATCACTTTTAAATTACAAAAAAATGCTAGTAACAATGGCAAACTATGCCAAACTCACCTAAATTATTTCGGATACCATAAATCATTACCAACTAACCCTTACCTCAACAAACTAAACCCAATCACTTTTAAATTACAAAAAAATGCTACTAACCATAGCAAACTATGCCAAACTCACCTAAATTACTTCGGCTATCAAAAATCATCCCCAACTACACTTTACAGCAACAAACTAAGCCCAATCACTTTAAAATTACAAAAAAATGCTAAAAATCATAACTAATTATACCAGAATCACCTAAATTACTTCGGCTACCGTAAATCACCCCCAACTATCCTTTAGCACAACAAACCAAACCATATCATCTTAAAATTACAAAAAAAGGTGTACAAATCATAACAAACTATGCCAGACTCACCTAAATTACTTCGGCTACTCTAAATCATCACCAACTAAACCTTACCACAACAAACTAAACCCAATCACTTTTAAATTACAAAAAAATGCTACTAACCATAGCAAACTATGCCAAACTCACCTAAATTACTTCGGCTATCAAAAATCACCCCCAACTACACTTTACAGCAACAAACTAAGCCCAATAACTTTAAAATTACAAAAAAATGCTGAAAATCATAACAAACTATACCAGAATCACCTAAATTACTTCGGCTACCGTAAATCACCCCCATCTATTTCATACCACAACAAACCAAACCATATCATCTTAAAATTACAAAAAAAGGTGTACAAAACATAGCAAACTATGCCAAACTCACCTAAATTACTTCGGCTATCAAAAATCACCCCCAACTACATTTTACAGCAACAAACTAAGCCCAATAACTTTAAAATTACAAAAAAATTCTAAAAATCATAACAAACTATACCAGAATCACCTAAATTACTTCGGCTACCGTAAATCACCCCCAACTATCCCTTACCACAACAAACCAAACCATATCATCTTAAAATTAAAAGAAAAGGTGTACAAATCATAACAAACTATGCCAGACTCACCTAAATTACTTCGGCTACTCTAAATCATCACCAACTAACCCTTACCACAACAAACTAAACCCAATCACTTTTAAATTACAAAAAAATCCTACTAACCATAGCAAACTATGCCAAACTCACCTAAATTACTTCGGCTACCATAAATCATTACCAACTAACCCTTACCACTACAAACTAAAACCAATCACTTTTAAATTACAAAAAAATGCTACTAACCATAGCAAACTATGCCAAACTCACCTAAATTACTTGGGTTATCAAAAATCACCCCCAACTACACTTTACAGCAACAAACTAAGCCCAATCACTTTAAAATTACAAAAAAATGCTAAAAATCATAACAAACTATACCAGAATCATCTAAATTACTTCGGCTACCGTAAATTACCCCCAACTATCCTTTACCACAACAAACCAAACCATATCATATTAAAATTACAAAAAAAAGTTTACAAATCATAACAAACTACGCCAGACTCACCTAAATTACTTCGGCTACTCTAAATCATCACCAACTAACCCTTACCACAACAAACTAAACCCAATCATTTTTAAATTACAAAAAAATGCTACTAACCATAGCAAACTATGCCAAACTCACCTAAATTACTTCGGCTACCATAAATCATTACCAACTAACCCTTACCACAACAAACTAAAACCAATCACTTTTAAATTACAAAAAAATGCTACTAACCATAGCAAACTATGCCAAACTCACCTAAATTACTTCGGCTATCAAAAATCACCCCCAACTACACTTTACAGCAACAAACTAAGCGCAATCACTTTAAAATTACAAAAAAATGCTAAAAATCATAACAAACAATACCAGAATCACCTAAATTACTTCGGCTACCGTAAATCACCCCCAAATATCCCTTACCACAACAAACCAAATCATATCATCTTAAAATTACAAGAAAAAGTGTACAAATCATAACAAACTATGCCAGACTCACCTAAATTACTTCGGTTACTCAAAATCATTACCAACTAACCCTTACCACAACAAACTAAACCTAATCACTTTTAAATTGCAAAAAAATGCTACTAACCATAGCAAACTATGCCAAACTCACCTAAATTACTTCGGCTACCGTAAATCATCACCAACTAACCCTTACCACAACAAACTAAACCCAATCACTTTTAAATTACAAAAAAATGCTACTAACCATAGCAAACTATGCCAAACTCACCTAAATTACTTCGGCTATCAAAAATCACCCCCAACTACACTTTACAGCAACAAACTAAGCCCAATCAATTTAAAATTACAAAAAGATGCTAAAAATCATAACAAACTATACCAGAATCACCTAAATTACTTCGGCTACCGTAAATCACCCCCAAATATCCCTTACCACAACAAACCAAACCATATCATCTTAAAATTACAAAAAAAGGTGTACAAATCATAACAAACTATGCCAGACTCACCTAAATTACTTCGGCTACTCTAAATCATCACCAACTAACCCTTATCACAACAAAATAAACCCAATCACTTTTAAATTACAAAAAAATGCTACTAACCATAGCAAACTATACCAAACTCTCCTAAATTACTTCGGCTACCATAAATCATCACCAACTAACCCTTACCACAACAAACTAAACCCAATAATTTTTAAATTACAAAAAATGCTACTAACCATAGCAAACTATGCCAAACTCACCTAAATTACTTCGGCTATCAAAAATCACCCCCAACTACACTTTACAGCAACAAACTAAGCCCAATCACTTTTAAATTACAAAAAAATGCTAAAAATCATTACAAACTATACCAGAATCACCTAAATTACTTCGGCTACCGTAAATCACCCCCAACTATCCCTTACCACAACAAACCAAACCATATCATCCTAAAATTACAAGAAAAGGTGTACAAACAATAACAAACTATGCCAGACTCACCTAAATTACTTCGGCTACTCTAAATCATCACCAACTAACCCATACCACAACAAACTAAACCCAATCACTTTTAAATTACAAAAAAATGCTTCTAACCATAGCAAACTATGCCAAACTCACCTAAATTACTTCGGCTACCATAAATCATCACCAACTACCCCTTACCACAACAAACTAAACCCAATCACTTTTAAATTACAAAAAAATGCTACTAACCATAGCAAACTATGCCAAACTCACCTAAATTACTTCGGCTATCAAAAATCACCCCCAACTACACTTTACAGCAACAAACTAAGCCCAATCACTTTAAAATTACAGAAAAATGCTAAAAATCATAAAAAAAACTACCAGAATTACCTAAATTACTTCGGCTACCGTAAATCACCCCCAACTATCCCTTACCACAACAAACCAAACCATATCATCTTAAAATTACAAAAAAAGGTGTACAAATCATAACAAACTATGCCAGACTCACCTAAATTACTTCGGCTACCATAAATCATCACCAACAAACCCTTACCACAACAAGCTAAACCCAATCACTTTTAAATTACAAAAAAATGCTACTAACCATAGCAAACTATGCCAAACTCACCTAAATTACTTCGGCTATCAAAAATCACCCCCAACTACACTTTACAGCAACAAACTAAGCCCAATCACTTTAAAATTACAAAAAAATTCTAAAAATCATAACAAACTATACCAGAATCACCTAAATTACTTCGGCTACCGTAAATCACCCCCAACTATCCCTTACCACAACAAAATAAACCATATCATCTTAAAATTACAAATAAAGGTGTACAAATCATAACAAACTATGCCAGATTCACCTAAATTACTTCGGCTACACTAAGTCATCACCAACTAACCCTTACCACAACAAACTAAACTCAATCACTTTCAAATTACAAAAAAATGCTAGTAACCACAGCAAACTATGCCAAACTCACCTAAATTACTTTGGCTACCATAAATCATCACCAACTAACCCTTACCACAACAAACTAAACCCAATCACTTGTAAATTACAAAAAAATGCTACTAACCATAGCAAACTATGCCAAACTCACCTAAATTACTTCGGCTATCAAAAATCACCTTCAACTACACTTTACAGCAACAAACTAAGCCCAATCACTTTAAAATTACAAAAAAATGCTAAAAATCATAACAAACTATACCAGAATCACATAAATTACTTCGGCTACCGTAAATCATCCCCAACTATCCTTTACCACAACAAACCAAACCATATCAGCTTAAAATTACAAAAAAAGGTGTACAAATCATAACAAACTATGCCAGACTCACCTAAATTACTTCGGCTACTCTAAATCATCACCAACTAACCCTTACCACAACAAACTAAACCCAATCTCTTTTAAATTACAAAAAAATGCTAGTAACCATAACAAACAATGCCAAACTCACCTAAATTACTTCGGCTACCATAAATCATCACCAACTAACCCTTACAACAACAAACTAAACCCAATCACTTTTAAATTACAAAAAAATGTTACTAACCATAGCAAACTATGCCAAACTCACCTAAATTATTTTGGCTATCAAAAGTCACCCCCAAATACACTTTACAGCAACAAACTAAGCCCAATCACTTTAAAATTACAAAAAAATGCTAAAAATCATAACAAACTATACCAGAATCACCTAAATTACTTCGGCTACCGTAAATCACCCTCAACTATCCCTTACCACAACAAACCAAACCATATCATCTTAAAATTACAAAAAAAGGTGTACAAATCATAACAAACTATGCCAGACTCACCTAAATTACTTCGGCTACTCTAAATCATTACCAACTAATCCTTACCACAACAAACTAAACCCAATCACTTTTAAATTACAAAAAAATGCTAGTAACCATAGCAAACTATGCCAAACTCACCTAAATTACTTCGGCTATCAAAAATCACCCCCAACTACACTTTACAGCAACAAACTAAGCCCAATCACTTTAAAATTACAGAAAAATGCTAAAAATTATAAAAAAACTACCAGAATTACCTAAATTACTTCGGCTACCGTAAATCACCCCCAACTATCCCTTACCACAACAAACCAAACCATATCATCTTAAAATTACAAAAAAAGGTGTACAAATCATAACAAACTATGCCAGACTCACCTAAATTACTTCGGCTACTCTAAATCATCACCAACTAACCCTTACCACAACAAACTAAACCCAATCACTTTTAAATTACAAAAAAATTCTAGTAACCATAGCAAACTATGCCAAACTCACCTAAATTACTTCGGCTACCATAAATCATCACCAACAAACCCTTACCACAACAAGCTAAACCCAATCACTTTTAAATTACAAAAAAATGCTACTAACCATAGCAAACTATGCCAAACTCACCTAAATTACTTCGGCTATCAAAAATCACCCCCAACTACACTTTATAGCAACAAACTAAGCCCAATCACTTTAAAATTACAAAAAAATTCTAAAAATCATAACAAACTATACCAGAAACACCTAAATTACTTCGGCTACCGTAAATCACCCTCAACTATCCCTTACCACAACAAAATAAACCATATCATTTTAAAATTACAAAAAAAGGTGTACAAATCATAACAAACTATGCCAGACTCACCTAAATTACTTCGGCTACTCTAAATCATCACCAACTAACCCTTACCACAACAAACTAAACCCAATCACTTTCAAATTACAAAAAAATGCTAGTAACCATAGCAAACTATGCCAAACTCACCTAAATTACTACGGCTACCGTAAATCATCACCAATTAACCCTTACCACAACAAACTAAACCCAATCACTTTAAAATTACAAAAAAATGCTAAAAATCATAACAAACTATACCAGAATCACCTAAATTACTTCGGCTACCGTAAATCACCCCCAACTATCCCTTACCACAACAAAATAAACCATATCATCTTAAAATTACAAAAAAAGGTGTACAAATCATAACAAACTATGCCAGACTCACCTAAATTACTTCGGCTACTCTAAATCATCACCAACTAACCCTTACCACAACAAACTAAACCCAATCACTTTCAAATTACAAAAAAATGCTAGTAACCATAGCAAACTATGCCAAACTCACCTAAATTACTTCGGCTACCATAAATCATCACCAACTAACCCTTATCACAACAAACTAAACCCAATCACTTGTAAATTACAAAAAAATGCTACTAACCATAGCAAACTATGCCAAACTCACCTAAATTACTTCGGCTATCAAAAATCACCTTCAACTACACTTTACAGCAACAAACTAAGCCCAATCACTTTAAAATTACAAAAAAATGGTAAAAATCATAACAAACTATACCAGAATCACATAAATTACTTCGGCTACCGTAAATCATCCCCAACTATCCTTTACCACAACAAACCAAACCATATCAGCTTAAAATTACAAAAAAAGGTGTACAAATCATAACAAACTATGCCAGACTCACCTAAATTACTTCGGCTACTCTAAATCATCACCAACTAACCCTTACCACAACAAACTAAACCCAATCTCTTTTAAATTACAAAAAAATGCTAGTAACCATAACAAACAATGCCAAACTCACCTAAATTACTTCGGCTACCATAAATCATCACCAACTAACCCTTACAACAACAAACTAAACCCAATCACTTTTAAATTACAAAAAAATGTTACTAACCATAGCAAACTATGCCAAACTCACCTAAATTATTTTGGCTATCAAAAGTCACCCCCAAATACACTTTACAGCAACAAACTAAGCCCAATCACTTTAAAATTACAAAAAAATGCTAAAAATCATAACAAACTATACCAGAATCACCTAAATTACTTCGGCTACCGTAAATCACCCTCAACTATCCCTTACCACAACAAACCAAACCATATCATCTTAAAATTACAAAAAAAGGTGTACAAATCATAACAAACTATGCCAGACTCACCTAAATTACTTCGGCTACTCTAAATCATTACCAACTAATCCTTACCACAACAAACTAAACCCAATCACTTTTAAATTACAAAAAAATGCTAGTAACCATAGCAAACTATGCCAAACTCACCTAAATTACTTCGGCTATCAAAAATCACCCCCAACTACACTTTACAGCAACAAACTAAGCCCAATCACTTTAAAATTACAGAAAAATGCTAAAAATTATAAAAAAACTACCAGAATTACCTAAATTACTTCGGCTACCGTAAATCACCCCCAACTATCCCTTACCACAACAAACCAAACCATATCATCTTAAAATTACAAAAAAAGGTGTACAAATCATAACAAACTATGCCAGACTCACCTAAATTACTTCGGCTACTCTAAATCATCACCAACTAACCCTTACCACAACAAACTAAACCCAATCACTTTTAAATTACAAAAAAATTCTAGTAACCATAGCAAACTATGCCAAACTCACCTAAATTACTTCGGCTACCATAAATCATCACCAACAAACCCTTACCACAACAAGCTAAACCCAATCACTTTTAAGTTACAAAAAAATGCTACTAACCATAGCAAACTATGCCAAACTCACCTAAATTACTTCGGCTATCAAAAATCACCCCCAACTACACTTTATAGCAACAAACTAAGCCCAATCACTTTAAAATTACAAAAAAATTCTAAAAATCATAACAAACTATACCAGAAACACCTAAATTACTTCGGCTACCGTAAATCACCCTCAACTATCCCTTACCACAACAAAATAAACCATATCATTTTAAAATTACAAAAAAAGGTGTACAAATCATAACAAACTATGCCAGACTCACCTAAATTACTTCGGCTACTCTAAATCATCACCAACTAACCCTTACCACAACAAACTAAACCCAATCACTTTCAAATTACAAAAAAATGCTAGTAACCATAGCAAACTATGCCAAACTCACCTAAATTACTACGGCTACCGTAAATCATCACCAATTAACCCTTACCACAACAAACTAAACCCAATCACTTTAAAATTACAAAAAAATGCTAAAAATCATAACAAACTATACCAGAATCACCTAAATTACTTCGGCTACCGTAAATCACCCCCAACTATCCCTTACCACAACAAAATAAACCATATCATCTTAAAATTACAAAAAAAGGTGTACAAATCATAACAAACTATGCCAGACTCACCTAAATTACTTCGGCTACTCTAAATCATCACCAACTAACCCTTACCACAACAAACTAAACCCAATCACTTTCAAATTACAAAAAAATGCTAGTAACCATAGCAAACTATGCCAAACTCACCTAAATTACTTTGGCTACCATAAATCATCACCAACTAACCCTTATCACAACAAACTAAACCCAATCACTTGTAAATTACAAAAAAATGCTACTAACCATAGCAAACTATGCCAAACTCACCTAAATTACTTCGGCTATCAAAAATCACCTACAACTACACTTTACAGCAACAAACTAAGCCCAATCACTTTAAAATTACAAAAAAATGCTAAAAATCATAACAAACTATACCAGAATCACATAAATTACTTCGGCTACCGTAAATCATCCCCAACTATCCCTTACCACAACAAAATAAACCATATCAGCTTAAAATTACAAAAAAAGGTGTACAAATCATAACAAACTATGCCAGACTCACCTAAATTACTTCGGCTACTCTAAATCATCACCAACTAACCCTTACCAAAACAAACTAAACCCAATCTCTGTTAAATTACAAAAAAATGCTAGTAACCATAACAAACAATGCCAAACTCACCTAAATTACTTCGGCTACCATAAATCATCACCAACTAACCCTTACCACAACAAACTAAACCCAATCACTTTTAAATTACAAAAAAATGTTACTAACCATAGCAAACTATGCCAAACTCACTTAAATTATTTTGGCTATCAAAAATCACCCCCAACTACACTTTACAGCAACAAACTAAGCCCAATCACTTTAAAATTACAAAAAAATGCTAAAAATCATAACAAACTATAACAGAATCACCTAAATTACTTCGGCTACCGTAAATCACCCTCAACTATCCCTTGCCACAACAAACTAAACCATTTCATCTTAAAATTACAAAAAAAGGTGTACAAATCATAACAAACTATGCCAGACTCACCTAAATTACTTCGGCTACTCTAAATCATTACCAACTAATCCTTACCACAACAAACTAAACCCAATCACTTTTAAATTACAAAAAAATGCTAGTAACCATAGCAAACTATGTCAAACTCACCTAAATTACTTCGGCTATCAAAAATCACCCCCAACTACACTTTACAGCAACAAACTAAGCCCAATAACTTTAAAATTACAAAAAAATTCTAAAAATCATAACAAACTATACCAGAATCACCTAAATTACTTCGGCTACCGTAAATCACCCCCAACTATCCCTTACCACAATAAAATAAACCATATCATCTTAAAATTACAAAAAAAGGTGTACACATCATAACAAACTATGCCAGACTCACCTAAATTACTTCGGCTACTCTAAATCATCACCAACTAACCCTTACCACAACAAACTAAACCCAATCACTTTCAAATTACAAAAAAATGCTAGTAACCATAGCAAACTATGCCAAACTCACCTAAATTACTACGGCTACCATAAATCATCACCAATTAACCCTTACCACAACAAACTAAACCCAATCACTTGTAAATTACAAAAAAATGCTACTAACCATAGCAAACTATGCCAAACTCACCTAAATTACTTCGGCTATCAAAAATCACCTTCAACTACACTTTACAGCAACAAACTAAACCCAATCACTTTAAAATTACAAAAAAATGCTAAAAATCATAACAAACTATACCAGAATCACCTAAATTACTTCGGCTACCGTAAATCACCCCCAACTATCCCTTACCACAACAAAATAAACTATATCATCTTAAAATTACAAAAAAAGGTGTACAAATCATAACAAACTATGTCAGACTCACCTAAATTACTTCGGCTACTCTAAATCATCACCAACTAACCCTTACCACAACAAACTAAACCCAATCACTTTCAAATTACAAAAAAATGCTAGTAACCGAAGCAAACTATGCCAAACTCACCTAAATTACTTCGGCTACCATAAATCATCACCAACTAACCCTTACCACAACAAACTAAACCCAATCACTTCTAAATTACAAAAAAATGCTACTAACCATAGCAAACTATAGCAAACTTACCTAAATTACTTCGGCTATCAAAAATTACCTTCAACTACACTTTACAGCAACAAACTAAGCCCAATCACTTTAAAATTACAAAAAAATGCTACTAACCATAGCAAACTATGCCAAACTCACCTAAATTACTTCGGCTATCAAAAATCACCTTCAACTACACTTTACAGCAACAAACTAAGCCCAATCACTTTAAAATTACAAAAAAATGCTAAAAATCATAACAAACTATACCAGAATCACATAAATTACTTCGGCTACCGTAAATCACCCTCAACTATCCCTTACCACAACAAACCAAACCATATCAGCTTAAAATTACAAAAAAAGGTGTACAAATCATAGCAAACTATGCCAAACTCACCTAAATTACTTTGGCTACCATAAATCATCACCAACTAACCCTTACCACAACAAACTAAACCCAATCACTTTGAAATTACAAAAAAATGTTACTAACCATAGCAAACTATGCCAAACTCACTTAAATTACTTCGGCTATCAAAAATCACCCCCAACTACACTTTACAGCAACAAACTAAGCCCAATCACTTTAAAATTACAAAAAAATGCTAAAAATCATAACAAACTATACCAGAATCACCTAAATTACTTCGGCTACCGTAAATCACCTCCAACTATCCCTTACCACAACAAACCAAATCATATCATCTTAAAATTACAAAAAAAGGTGTACAAATCATAACAAACTATGCCAGACTCACCTAAATTACTTCGGCTACTCTAAATCATCACCAACTAACCCTTACCACAACAAACTAAACCCAATCACTTTTAAATTACAAAAAAATGCTAGTAACCATAGCAAACTATGTCAAACTCACCTAAATTACTTCGGCTACCTAAAATCATCTCCAACTAACCCTTACCACAACGAACTAAACCCAATCACTTTTAAATTACAATAAAATGCAACTAACCATAGAAAACTATGCCAAACTCACCTATATTACATCGGCTATCAAAAATCACCCCCAACTACACTTTACAGCAACAAACTAAGCCCAATCTCTTTAAAATTACAAAAAAATTCTAAAAATCATAACAAACTATACCAGAATCACCTAAATTACTTCGGCTACCGTAAATCACACCCAACTATCCCTTACCACAACAAAATAAACCATATCATCTTAAAATTACAAAAAAAGGTGTACAAATCATAACAAACTATGCCAGACTCTCCTAAATTACTTCGGCTACTCTAAATCATCTCCAACTAACCCTTACCACAACAAACTAAACCCAATCACTTTTAAATTACAATAAAATGCTACTAACTATAGCAAACTATGCCAAACTCACCTAAATTACATCGGCTATCAAAAATCACCCCCAACTACACTTTACAGCAACAAACTGAGCCCAATCACTTTAAAATTACAAAAAAATTCTAAAAATCATAACAAACTATACCAGAATAACCTAAATTACTTCGGCTACCGTAAATCACCCCCAACTATCCCTTACCACAACAAAATAAACCACATCATCTTAAAATTACAAAAAAAGGTGTACAAATCATAACAAACTATGCCAAACTCAATTAAATTACTTCGGCTACCATAAATCATCACCAACTAACCCTTACCACAACAAACTAAACCCAATCAATTTTAAATTACAAAAAAATGCTTCTAACCATAGCAAACTATGCCAAACTCACCTAAATTACTTCGGCTATCAAAAATCACCCCTAACTACACTTTACAGCAACAAACTAAGCACAATCACTTTCAAATTACAAAAAAATGCTAAAAATCATAACAAACTATACCAGAATCACCTAAATTACTTCGGCTACCGTAAATCACCCCCAACTATCCCTTACCACAACAAACCAAACCATATCATCTTAAAATTACCAAAAAAGGTGTACAAATCATAACAAACTATGCCAGACTCACCTAAATTACTTCGGATACCCTAAATCATCACCAACTAACCCTTACCACAACAAACTAAACCCATTCACTTTTAAATTACAAAAAAATGCTAGTAACCATGGCAAACCATGCCAAACTCACCTAAATTACTTCGGCTACCATAAATCATAACCAACTAACCCTTACCACAACAAACTAAACCCAATCACTTTTAAATTACAAAAAAATGCTACTAACCATAGCAACCTATGCCAAACTCGCCTAAATTACTTCGGCTATCAAAAATCACCCCCAACTACACTTTACAGCAACAAACTAAGCCCAATCACTTTAAAATTACAAAAAAATGCTAAAAACATAACAAACTATACCAGAATCACCTAAATTACTTCGGCTACCGTAAATCACCTCCAACCATCCCTTACCACAACAAACCAAACCATATTATCTTAAAATTACAAAAAAAGGTGTACAAATCATAACAAACCATGATAGACTCACCTAAATTACTTCGGCTACACTAAATCATCACCAAATAACCCTTACCACAACAAACTAAACCAAATCACTTTTAAATTACAAAAAAATAGTAGTAACCATAGCAAACTATGCCAAACTCACCTAAATTACTTCAGCTACCATTAATGATCACCAACTATCCCTTACCACAACAAACTAAACCCAATCACTTTTAAATTACAAAAATATGCTACTAACCATAGCAAACTATGCCAAACTCACCTAAATTACTTCGGCTATCAAAAATCACCCTCAACTACACTTTACAGCAACAAACTAAGCCCAATCACTTTAAAATTACAAAAAAATGCTAAAAATCATAACATACTATACCAGAATCACCTAAATTACTTCGGCTACCGTAAATCACCCCAACTATCCTTTAGCACAACAAACCAAACCATATCATCTTAAAATTACAAAAAAAGGTGTACAAATCATAACAAACTATGCCAGACTCACCTAAATTACTTCGGCTACTCTAAATCATCACCAACTAAACCTTGCCACAACGAACTAAACCCAATCACTTTTAAATTACAAAAAAATGCTTGTAACAATAGCAAACTATGCCAAACTCACCTAAATTATTTCGGCTACCATAAATCATTACCAACTAACCCTTACCTCAACAAACTAAACCCAATCACTTTTAAATTACAAAAAAATGCTACTAACCATAGCAAACTATGCCAAACTCACCTAAATTACTTCGGCTACCATAAATCATCACCAATGGGCGATCAACAGCTTCAAGCCGTTCAAATCGCCGGGCAGAGACGGAATCTTTCCAGCCCTGCTCCAAAGGGGAACAGACTACCTGATACCCAGCTTAATGAGAATATTCAAAGCTAGCTACATTCTCGGATATATACCCGAGACCTGGAGAGAGGCTAAAGTGGTATTCATACCAAAAAGCGGTAGAAGGCCTCCTGAAGAGGCTAAATCTTACCGCCCCATAAGCCTCACTTCCTTTCTCCTCAAAACCATGGAGAAAATAATTGATAACTACATCAGAGGAGCTATCCTAAAGCAAACTCCGCTTCATAATAATCAATTTGCTTATCAAGCAGGCAAATCCACAGTAGACGCCCTACATTGCCTCATCAAGGGCATTGAAAGGACGCTGATGGCTAAACAAGTAGCTCTGGGAATATTCATTGACGTAGAGGGAGCCTTCGACAATACCTCCTATGAATCCATCGAAAGAGCTGCTTTACTAAGAGGCGTCGAAACCTCAACCGTAGAATGGATAAAATCCATGCTGAGGAGCCGAGTCATAACGGCAAGCGTCGGTGGAGAGGAGACGATGGTCACCACAGTAAAAGGGTGTCCGCAAGGCGGAGTTCTATCGCCCCTACTGTGGTCGATTGTTGTCGACGACCTACTGAGCAAGCTCAATGACTCGGGAATCTATACCCAAGGTTACGCAGATGACCTGGTTGTACTCATCAGGGGCAAACACGAAGGCACGATCTCTGGCCTAGCGCAAAATGCCCTAAACATCATCTCAAGATGGTGCTCGGACGAACAGCTCAATGTTAATCCGAGCAAAACTGTTCTAGTTCCCTTTACGAAGAGAAGGAAGCTAAATTTAACAGCTCCAACTCTGCACGGGAAAAAGCTGCAGTTCTCCAGAGAGGTCAAATATCTAGGTGTAAATCTAGACGCGAAACTCAACTGGAAAACGCATGTTGACAAAACTCTTACAAAAGGCACAGCGGCACTCTGGTGTTGCCGCAGGCTCTTTGGGAGAACTTGGGGACTCAAACCGGAGATGATCTACTGGTCATACCTGACGGTGGTAAGACCCGTGGTAACCTATGCATCCCTGCTGTGGTGGCCAAAAACTGAAGAAACAACAACGCAAAGCAAAATGCAGAAATTGCAAAGGCTTGCTTGTCTAGGCGTGACGGGCTCAATGCGCTCCACCCCTACGGCCGCCTTAGAGGCGCTGCTTGATCTTCTTCCTTTACATCTACATGTGAGGAAGGAGGCAGCACTGAGTGCCTTGAGGTCAACACAGACAAAAAATCTAAAACTAGGGGACATGGTTGGTCACTGCAGGATTATGAATCTGATAAGAGCAGAGTCCTGGAACCAACCAACGGACGTAATGCCAGCCGAACTCGACTTCGATGTTCCATTCGAAGTGGCCATTTTAGGCCGCCAATGTGGAACATTCGATACGACTCGACTTCCAAAGAACTCACTCGTCTGGTACACAGACGGGTCAAAATCGCAGCAGGGGACTGGAATAGGAGTCTATGGTCCGCAGACCAGGATCCATCAGCCCTTAGGAAGTACCCCCTCGATTCATCAGGCCGAAATATGTGCCATAGATGTTTGTGCTCGGAAATGCCTCGAAAGGCGCATAAAGGGTGCAAATATCTACATACTGTCAGACAGTCAAGCAGCCTTAAAGGCCCTGAGAGCCTACCGCTGTGTACAGAGGACTGTCTGGGAATGCAAACAATCCCTGAAGCAACTGGCGATGGGCAACAGAATCACTCTGTTGTGGATCCCAGGGCATGAGGGGATTGAAGGAAATGAAATGGCAGACGCCCTCGCCAAGAAAGGTGCGACAGCTCCATTTATTGGACCAGAACCATTCTGCGGGCTAACCAAAGCCCAGAGAATGTCCGACATCCATAAATGGGAAAAGGAACAGAAAGAATCCTACTGGAGAAATACTCCAGGCCAACGCCAGGCGAAAAAGTTCATACACTATTCGTCAAAGAAGACTAAGATGCTTCTCAAACTGGAAAAGAATGATCTGAGGCAAGTAACTGGCCTCCTGACAGGACACGGTCCAGTCAGATACCATCTCCAGAAAATGGGGAAAGCAGAAGTCGCTACATGTCGACTCTGTGGATCGGCGGTAGAAACGGCCGAACACATTCTCTGTGAGTGCAACACCATCGCTCATAATAGGTTACAACATCTGGGTGCGGCTGCACTCACGGCCGCCCAGATACGTAAATCAACTCCCAAGGATCTGGCCCACTTCATCAGGGGGCTAGACTCCCTGGGATTCCAATAGGAAGCAGGGTTATTCACAATAGACCAACAATGGTCGCAGTGACGAAGGGCTTCAGTAGCCAAACGACCCCCCTACAATACAATACAATACAATACAAATCCCTTACCACAACAAACCAAACCATATTATCTTAAAATTACAAAAAAAGGTGTACAAATCATAACAAACTATGATAGACTCACCTAAATTACTTCTCCTACACTAAATCATCACCAACTAACCCTTACCACAACCAACTAAACCCAATCACTTTTAAATTACAAAAAAATGCTATTAACCATAGCAAACTATGCCAAACTCACCTAAATTACTTCAGCTACCATAAATGATCACCAACTATCCCTTACCACAACAAACTAAACCCAATAACTTTTAAATTACAAAAATATGCTACTAACCATAGCAAACTATGCCAAACTCACCTAAATTACTTTGGCTATCAAAAATCACCCCCAGCTACACTTTACAGCAACAAACTAAGCCCAATCACATTAAAATTACAAAAACATGCTAAAAATCATAACAAACTACACCAGAATCACCTAAATTACTTCGGCTACCGTAAATCACCCCCAACTATCCTTTAGCACAACAAACCAAACCATATCATCTTAAAATTACAACAAAAGGTGTACAAATCATAACAAACTATGCCAGACTCACCTAAATTACTTCGGCTACTCTAAATCATCACCAACTAAACCTTACCACAACGAACTAAACCCAATCACTTTTAAAATACAAAAAAATGCTAGTAACAATAGCAAACTATGCCAAACTCACCTAAATTATTTCGGCTACCATAAATCATTACCAACTAACCCTTACCTCAACAAACTAAACCCAATCACTTTTAAATTACAAAAAAATGCTACTAACCATAGCAAACTATGCCAAACTTACCTAAATTACTTCGGCTATCAAAAATCATCCCCAACTACACTTTACAGCAACAAACTAAGCCCAATCACTTTAAAATTACAAAAAAATGCTAAAAATCATAACAAATTATACCAGAATTACCTAAATTACTTCGGCTACCGTAAATCACCCCCAACTATCCCTTACCACAACAAACCAAACCATATCATCTTAAAATTACAAAAAAAGGTGTTCAAATCATAACAAACTATGCCAGACTCACCTAAATTACTTCGGCTACTCTAAATCATCACCAACTAACTCTTACCACAACAAACTAAACCCAATCACTTTTAAATTACAAAAAAATGCTAGTAATCATTGCAAACTATGCCAAACTCACCTAAATTACTTCGGCTACTATAAATCATCACCAACTAACCCTTACCACAACAAACTAAAAGAAATCACTTTTAAATTACAAAAAAATGCTACTAACCATAGCAAACTATGCCAAACTCACCTAAATTACTTCGGCTATCCAAAATCACCCCCAACTACACTTTACAGCAACAAACTAAACCCAATCACTTTAAAATTACAAAAAAATGCTAAAAATCATAACAAACTATACCAGAATCACCTAAATTACTTCGGCTACCGTAAATCACCCCCAACTGTCCCTTGCCACAACAAACCAAACTATATCATCTTAAAATTACAAAAAAAGGTGTACAAATCATAACAAACTATGCCAGACTCCCCTAAATTACTTCGGCTACTCTAAATCATCACCAACTAACCCTTACCACAACAAACTAAACCCAATCACTTTTAAATTACAAAAAAGTGCTAGTAACCATAGCAAACTATGCCAAACTCACCTAAATTACTTCGGCTACCATAAATCATCACCAACTAACCCTTACCACAACAAACTAAACCCAATCACTTTTAAATTACAAAAAATGCTTCTAACCATAGCAAACTATGCCAAACTCACCTAAATTACTTCGGCTATCAAAAATCACCCCCAACTACACTTTACAGCAACAAACTAAGCCCAATCACTTTAAAATTAAAAAAATATTCTAAAAATCATAACAAACTATACCATAATCACCTAAACTACCTCGGCGACCGTAAATCACCCCCAACTATCCCTTACCACAACAAACTAAACCCAATCACTTTTTAGTTACAAAAAAATGCTAGTAACCATAGCAAACTATGCCAAACTCACCTAAATTACTTCGGTTACCATAAATCATCACCAACTAACCCTTACCACAACAAACTAAACCCAATCACATTTAAATTACAAAAAAATGCTACTAACCATAGCAAACTATGCCAAACTCACCTAAATTTCATCGGCTATCAAAAATCACCCCCAACTACACTTTACAGCAAAAAACTAAGCCCAATCATTTTAAAATTTCAAAAAAATGCTAAAAATCATAACAAACTATACCAGAATCACCTAAATTACTTCGGCTACCGTAAATCACCCCCAACTATCGCTTACCACAACAAACCAAACCATATCATCTTAAAATTACAAAAAAAGGTGTACAAATCATAACAAACTATGCCAGACTCACCTAAATTACTTCGGCTACGCTAAATCATCACCAACTAACCCTTACCACAACAAACTATACCCATTCACTTTTAAATTACAAAAAAATGCTAGTAACCATAGCAAACCATGCCAAACTCACCTAAATTACTTCAGCTACCATAAATCATCACCAACTAACCCTTACCACAACAAACTAAACCCAATCACTTTTAAATTACAAAAAAATGCTACTAACCATAGCAAACTATGCCAAACTCACCTAAATTACTTCGGCTATCAAAAATCACTCCCAACTACACTTTACAGCAACAAACTAAGCCCAAACACTTTAAAATTACAAAAAAATGCTAAAAACATAACAAACTATACTAGAATCACCTAAATTACTTCGGCTACCGTAAATCACCTCCAACTATCCCTTACCACAACAAACCAAACCATATTATCTTAAAATTACAAAAAAAGGTGTACAAATCATAACAAACTATGATAGACTCACCTAAATTACTTCGGCTACACTAAATCATCACCAACTAACCCTTACCACAACAAACTAAACCCAATCACTTTTAAATTACAAAAAAATGCTAGTAACCATAGCAAACTATGCCAAACTCACCTAAATTACTTCAGCTACCATAAATGATCACCAACTATCCCTTACCACAACAAACTAAACCCAATCACTTTTAAATTACAAAAATATGCTACTAACCATAGCAAACTATGCCAAACTCACCTAAATTACTTCGGCTATCAAAAATCATCCCCAACTACACTTTACAGCAACAAACTAAGCCCAATCACTTTAAAATTACAAAAAAATGCTAAAAATCATAACAAATTATACCAGAATCACCTAAATTACTTCGGCAACCGTAAATCACCCCCAACTATCCCTTACCACAACAAACCAAACCATATCATCTTAAAATTACAAAAAAAGGTGTACAAATCATAACAAATTATGCCAGACTCACCTAAATTACTTCGGCTACTCTAAATCATCACCAACTAACTCTTACCACAACAAACTAAACCCAATCACTGTTAAATTACAAAAAAAATGCTAGTAATCATAGCAAACTATGCCAAACTCACCTAAATTACTTCGGCTACTATAAATCATCACCAACCAACCCTTACCACAACAAACTAAACCCAATCACTTTTAAATTACAAAAAAATGCTACTAACCATAGCAAACTATGCCAAACTCACCTAAATTACTTCGGCTATCAAAAATCACCCCCAACTACACTTTACAGCAACAAACTAAACCCAATCACTTTAAAATTACAAAAAAATGCAAAAAATCATAACAAACTATACCAGAATCACCTAAATTACTTCGGCTACCGTAAATCACCCCCAACTGTCCCTTGCCACAACAAACCAAACCATATCATCTTAAAATTACAAAAAAAGGTGTACAAATCATAACAAACTATGCCAGACTCACCTAAATTACTTCGGCTACTCTAAATCATCAGCAACTAACCCTTACCACAACAAACTAAACCCAATCACTTTTAAATTACAAAAAAATGCTAGTAACCATAGCAAACTATGCCAAACTCACCTAAATTACTTCGGCTACCATAAATCATCACCAACTAACCCTTACCACAACAAACTAAACCCAATCACTTTTAAATTACAAAAAAATGCTAGTAACCATAGCAAACTATGCCAAACTCACCTAAATTACTTCGGCAATCAAAAATCACCCCCAACTACACTTTACAGCAACAAACTAAGCCCAATCACGTTAAAATTACAAAAAAATTCTAAAAATCATAACAAACTATACCAGAATCACCTAAACTACCTCGGCTACCGTAAATCACCCCAAACTATCCCTTACCACAACAAACCAAACCATATCTTCTTAAAATTACAAAAAAAGGTGTACTAATCATAACAAACTATGCCAGACTCACCTAAATTACTTCGGCTACTCTAAATCATCACCCACTAACCCTTACCACAACAAACTAAACCCAATTACTTTTAGAATTACAAAAAAATGCTAGTAACCATAGCAAACTATGCCAAACTCACCTAAATTACTTCGGTTACCATAAATCATCACCAACTAACCCTTACCACAACAAACTAAACACAATCACATTTAAATTACAAAAAAATGCTACTAACCATAGCAAACTATGCCAAACTCACCTAAATTTCTTCGGCTATCAAAAATCACCCCCAACTACACTTTACAGCAACAAACTAAGCCCAATCACTTTAAAATTACAAACAAATGCTAAAAATCATAACAAACTATACCAGAATCACCTAAATTACTTAGGCTACCGTAAATCACCCCCAACTATCCCTTACCACAACAAACCAAACCATATCATCTTAAAATTACAAAAAAAGGTGTACAAATCATAACAAACTATGCCAGACTCACCTAAATTACTTCGGCTACCCTAAATCATCACCAACTAACCCTTACCACAACAAACTAAACCCATTCACTTTTAAATTACAAAAAAATGCTAGTAACCATAGCAAACCATGCCAAACTCACCTAAATTACTTCAGCTACCATAAATCATCACCAACTAACCCTTACCACAACAAACTAAACCCAAACACTTTTAAATTACAAAAAAATGCTACTAACCATAGCAAACTATGCCAAATTCACCTAAATTACTTCGGCTATCAAAAATCACCCCCAACTACACTTTACAGCAACAAACTAAGCCAAATCACTTTAAAATTACAAAAAAATGCTAAAAACATAACAAACTGTACCAGAATCACCTAAATTACTTCGGCTACCGTAAATCACCTCCAACTATCCCTTACCACAACAAACCAAACCATATTATCTTAAAATTACAAAAAAAGGTGTACAAATCATAACAAACTATGATAGACTCACCTAAATTACTTCGGCTACACTAAATCATCATCAAATAACCCTTACCACAACAAACTAAACCCAATCACTTTTAAATTACAAAAAAATGCTAGTAACCATAGCAAACTATGCCAAACTCACCTAAATTTCTTCAGCTACCATAAATGATCACCAACTATCCCTTACCACAACAAACTAAACCCAATCACTTTTAAATTACAAAAATATGCTACTAACCATAGCAAACTATGCCAAACTCACCTAAATTACTTCGGCTATCAAAAATCATCCCCAACTACACTTTACAGCAACAAACTAAGCCCAATCACTTTAAAATTACAAAAAAATGCTAAAAATCATAACAAATTATACCAGAATCACCTACATTACTTCGGCTACCGTAAATCACCCCCAACTATCCCTTACCACAACAAACCAAACCATATCATCTTAAAATTACAAAAAAAGGTGTACAAATCATAACAAACTATGCCAGACTCACCTAAATTACTTCGGCTACTCTAAATCATCACCAACTAACTCTTACCACAACAAACTATACCCAATCACTATTAAATTACAAAAAAATGCTAGTAATCATAGCAAACTATGCCAAACTCACCTAAATTACTTCGGCTACTATAAATCATCACCAACTAACCCTTACCACAACAAACTAAACCCAATCACTTTTAAATTACAAAAATATGCTACTAACCATAGCAAACTATGCCAAACTCACCTAAATTACTTCGGCTATCAAAAATCACCCCCAACTACACTTTACAGCAACAAACTAAGCCCAATCACTTTAAAATTACAAAAAAATGCTAAAAATCATAACAAACTATACCAGAATCACCTAAATTACTTCGGCTACCGTAAATCACCCCCAACTATCCTTTAGCACAACAAACCAAACCATATCATCTTAAAATTACAAAAAAATGTGTACAAATCATAACAAACTATGCCAGACTCACCTAAATTACTTCGGCTACTCTAAATCATCACCAACTAACTCTTACCACAACAAACTAAACCCAATCACTTTTAAATTACAAAAAAATGCTAGTAATCATAGCAAACTATGCCAAACTCACCTAAATTACTTCGGCTACCATAAATCATCACCAACTAACCCTTACCACAACAAACTAAACCCAATAACTTTTAAATTACAAAAAAATGCTACTAACCATAGCAAACTATGCCAAACTCACCTAAATTACTTCGGCTATCAAAAATCACCCTCAACTACACTTTACAGCAAACAACGAAACCCAATCACTTTAAAATTACAAAAAAATGCTAAAAATCATAACAAACAATACCAGAATCACCTAAATTACTTTGGCTACCGTAAATCACCCCCAACTGTCCCTTGCCACAACAAACCAAACCATATCATCTTAAAATTAC